>CM038143.1:67500-1267500 GCA_021437245.1 Aegilops speltoides
AAGAAGAAGAAGAAGAAGAAGAAGAAGAAGAAGAAGAAGAAGAAGAAGAAGAAGAAGAAGAAGAAGAAGAAGAAGAAGAAGAAGAAGAAGAAGAAGAAGAAGAAGAAGAAGAAGAAGAAGAAGAAGAAGAAGAAGAAGAAGAAGAAGAAGAAGAAGAAGAAGAAGAAGAAGAAGAAGAAGAAGAAGAAGAAGAAGAAGAAGAAGAAGAAGAAGAAGAAGAAGAAGAAGAAGAAGAAGAAGAAGAAGAAGAAGAAGAAGAAGAAGAAGAAGAAGAAGAAGAAGAAGAAGAAGAAGAAGAAGAAGAAGAAGAAGAAGAAGAAGAAGAAGAAGAAGAAGAAGAAGAAGAAGAAGAAGAAGAAGAAGAAGAAGAAGAAGAAGAAGAAGAAGAAGAAGAAGAAGAAGAAGAAGAAGAAGAAGAAGAAGAAGAAGAAGAAGAAGAAGAAGAAGAAGAAGAAGAAGAAGAAGAAGAAGAAGAAGAAGAAGAAGAAGAAGAAGAAGAAGAAGAAGAAGAAGAAGAAGAAGAAGAAGAAGAAGAAGAAGAAGAAGAAGAAGAAGAAGAAGAAGAAGAAGAAGAAGAAGAAGAAGAAGAAGAAGAAGAAGAAGAAGAAGAAGAAGAAGAAGAAGAAGAAGAAGAAGAAGAAGAAGAAGAAGAAGAAGAAGAAGAAGAAGAAGAAGAAGAAGAAGAAGAAGAAGAAGAAGAAGAAGAAGAAGAAGAAGAAGAAGAAGAAGAAGAAGAAGAAGAAGAAGAAGAAGAAGAAGAAGAAGAAGAAGAAGAAGAAGAAGAAGAAGAAGAAGAAGAAGAAGAAGAAGAAGAAGAAGAAGAAGAAGAAGAAGAAGAAGAAGAAGAAGAAGAAGAAGAAGAAGAAGAAGAAGAAGAAGAAGAAGAAGAAGAAGAAGAAGAAGAAGAAGAAGAAGAAGAAGAAGAAGAAGAAGAAGAAGAAGAAGAAGAAGAAGAAGAAGAAGAAGAAGAAGAAGAAGAAGAAGAAGAAGAAGAAGAAGAAGAAGAAGAAGAAGAAGAAGAAGAAGAAGAAGAAGAAGAAGAAGAAGAAGAAGAAGAAGAAGAAGAAGAAGAAGAAGAAGAAGAAGAAGAAGAAGAAGAAGAAGAAGAAGAAGAAGAAGAAGAAGAAGAAGAAGAAGAAGAAGAAGAAGAAGAAGAAGAAGAAGAAGAAGAAGAAGAAGAAGAAGAAGAAGAAGAAGAAGAAGAAGAAGAAGAAGAAGAAGAAGAAGAAGAAGAAGAAGAAGAAGAAGAAGAAGAAGAAGAAGAAGAAGAAGAAGAAGAAGAAGAAGAAGAAGAAGAAGAAGAAGAAGAAGAAGAAGAAGAAGAAGAAGAAGAAGAAGAAGAAGAAGAAGAAGAAGAAGAAGAAGAAGAAGAAGAAGAAGAAGAAGAAGAAGAAGAAGAAGAAGAAGAAGAAGAAGAAGAAGAAGAAGAAGAAGAAGAAGAAGAAGAAGAAGAAGAAGAAGAAGAAGAAGAAGAAGAAGAAGAAGAAGAAGAAGAAGAAGAAGAAGAAGAAGAAGAAGAAGAAGAAGAAGAAGAAGAAGAAGAAGAAGAAGAAGAAGAAGAAGAAGAAGAAGAAGAAGAAGAAGAAGAAGAAGAAGAAGAAGAAGAAGAAGAAGAAGAAGAAGAAGAAGAAGAAGAAGAAGAAGAAGAAGAAGAAGAAGAAGAAGAAGAAGAAGAAGAAGAAGAAGAAGAAGAAGAAGAAGAAGAAGAAGAAGAAGAAGAAGAAGAAGAAGAAGAAGAAGAAGAAGAAGAAGAAGAAGAAGAAGAAGAAGAAGAAGAAGAAGAAGAAGAAGAAGAAGAAGAAGAAGAAGAAGAAGAAGAAGAAGAAGAAGAAGAAGAAGAAGAAGAAGAAGAAGAAGAAGAAGAAGAAGAAGAAGAAGAAGAAGAAGAAGAAGAAGAAGAAGAAGAAGAAGAAGAAGAAGAAGAAGAAGAAGAAGAAGAAGAAGAAGAAGAAGAAGAAGAAGAAGAAGAAGAAGAAGAAGAAGAAGAAGAAGAAGAAGAAGAAGAAGAAGAAGAAGAAGAAGAAGAAGAAGAAGAAGAAGAAGAAGAAGAAGAAGAAGAAGAAGAAGAAGAAGAAGAAGAAGAAGAAGAAGAAGAAGAAGAAGAAGAAGAAGAAGAAGAAGAAGAAGAAGAAGAAGAAGAAGAAGAAGAAGAAGAAGAAGAAGAAGAAGAAGAAGAAGAAGAAGAAGAAGAAGAAGAAGAAGAAGAAGAAGAAGAAGAAGAAGAAGAAGAAGAAGAAGAAGAAGAAGAAGAAGAAGAAGAAGAAGAAGAAGAAGAAGAAGAAGAAGAAGAAGAAGAAGAAGAAGAAGAAGAAGAAGAAGAAGAAGAAGAAGAAGAAGAAGAAGAAGAAGAAGAAGAAGAAGAAGAAGAAGAAGAAGAAGAAGAAGAAGAAGAAGAAGAAGAAGAAGAAGAAGAAGAAGAAGAAGAAGAAGAAGAAGAAGAAGAAGAAGAAGAAGAAGAAGAAGAAGAAGAAGAAGAAGAAGAAGAAGAAGAAGAAGAAGAAGAAGAAGAAGAAGAAGAAGAAGAAGAAGAAGAAGAAGAAGAAGAAGAAGAAGAAGAAGAAGAAGAAGAAGAAGAAGAAGAAGAAGAAGAAGAAGAAGAAGAAGAAGAAGAAGAAGAAGAAGAAGAAGAAGAAGAAGAAGAAGAAGAAGAAGAAGAAGAAGAAGAAGAAGAAGAAGAAGAAGAAGAAGAAGAAGAAGAAGAAGAAGAAGAAGAAGAAGAAGAAGAAGAAGAAGAAGAAGAAGAAGAAGAAGAAGAAGAAGAAGAAGAAGAAGAAGAAGAAGAATGTGTTCCAGCCTGCAGCAGATTAGCAAAATGTAGTGTAAGATAGCTTCAAGAGGCGTAAATCATGAAATGCTGCTGACAAGGTTTAGAAACCATGCATTTTGCACAACAAAAGCGTAACTGTTCAAAAATATAATTCATAATTTGGAATCCTTATATATATGTCATAATTGGTTTTCCCTATTTCAGACAGGAGCGTTTAGTTTTTGAAATTCCGAAACTGGCTTGAACCCAGAATTGCTGCAGTATATACCTAACCCATGTACTGGTTTTCGGATCCAGATTATTGGAAAATAGAGACCTCAAAGATTGCGGAATTTTCCTACATGAGCTCCAGGGACATCTCTATTTCAAAGACATTAAACAATGCACTTCCAAGATTACAACATTGTATATTTACTCTGCATCCCTGAAACTCTGCAGATCTGTAGTGTACTCCGACAAGTACACACACATAATATTTTGGAATTTTTCAACTTGCACATTCAGTCTTTCAATTCAAAGAACTAAGCCATTGGGAGACAAGCAATTATACAGAACTTACGAGTGCTATTCAGAAATGATGAACTACAACTTACCGTTTATATTCAGCAACAGAAATATCACCACGAAAACCCACAAGTACCAGCTAAAAGAAAATAGAAATTGCATGAGTTGAGCTAATAACTTTCATAGAAAACTACTAGGAACAGTATAGATATAAAAGTACAAACATGTGTATACTCTTTGGATTACCTTATGCCAACCACCACCTTAAAATCAGACTCCAAAACCCGCAACATGTATTCATGGAAATCAAATTTCAGGTTCCCAGGGCAGTGGGCCTGCAATCCAGAAATGATCTCATGCTAACATACGAGGAAAGGACACCAGGATAAAACCACGTCAACTTATTACAATCTATGCTTAATTACCATGATAAAACCAAGACGCATTGTCCTGTAATCAGTTTTACTTACTGATCTGTAGAAATGCTTGAAAAAGGAATTCTGCATGAGAAATAGAAAAAGGCTAATTACCTCGCCAATACACACATATTAGCACAAGACAATTAAATATAGAGCTTGCTATGTAAGGCAAAACTACACTGAAAAATTGCATATGGCACAGAAAACTTTACTAGTCCACGCAACATAAAAAAGATATATGAGAAGACCTCATGATTGCTTACCAGCCAACTCAATACTCTAGAATATTTGTCATTACCCTTAAAATTTTCCTTGACAAATTCGGAATTCTGTACAAGGGTCACCTTCTTGGGCCCTGCAGTTTATTGTGAAATTATTATCCTGTTATAAATGTATTGGCGCTAGCTAAACAATCTTGCTTTGGTTCATCAGACACATTTATTGGTTTTCAGTTTACAGGAGGAACAAACAACTGATGTTAACCCACAAGTATATCATTGGCATTGTAATACATATGAAGAACAAGAAATGCTCAAATACCGTTTCCTGCAGTATCTTTCTGAATAGCATCCTCCTCCCACTGTTTCCATTGATGCATCTGAGTAAACGAAGACACAAAATCAGCTTATCATAGGACGTGGTATTCCGTGGCTAATGTGCAACACATGTGACTGATAAGTGGGTTACCTTTGCACCTCCTAAAAGCATTGTCAAAGCACTGAATACGACATGTGTAATAGCCAGCACAAATATGAACACATGCAACTGATGCACAGATTCAAGGGACATCAGCTGAATTTTTCCCTGTTAAAACAAATATTAAAGTTCATAACAGCTGATTATTGTTCAACTCACATGGTGAAAAACTCAACGATTTTAAACTGACGGAGTGGGAATGATAAATGGAACAGATATAAGCAATGCAGTTACTAGAAAGAGGGGATTTCAACATGCTGGATTGGATTTCGGTTTTTGATTTTTCTCGGCCCAGAACGAGATGGCCGAAATTCGGCCATTTCAAAAATTTCGGAAAAATCTCGGACGAAATTGTATAACCAAAATTTGAATTTGGACAAAATTTGATGAAAATTTAAATGAATTTGACCAAAAAATTGAAATCAAGCGGAAGTAGTCCAACATAATTCTCAGGAATAGAAAATATAGTGTTTGGCACCGGGGATTAAAACTCAGCATAAAAGGAACAGCAATCCAACATAACAGTCGCAGATTAGTTCAAGACCTGACATTCCACACAAACATCTTTAAAAAAAAAGACATGCAGATTGCCGTGGAGTACCATACCGCAGTCTTCAAGAACCAAAGGGAAAGGAAAAAGGTTGGTAATTGCATCGACCATCGAACGAATCTGAGAGGCTGCAGGCCATACAGTTGGGGAGGAGTTGTCGACAGCTTTAGCAGCACCGGCAGAGATCAACGGCAGGATGGCGAAGGCGCGGACGATGCAGGAGCGGGAGGCGTGAGCTGGGAGGCCGATGGCGACAGGTGGGGGACGCGTGTCTGCTGCTGTGCCCTGTGGGCAGCGGCGGAGGAGCAAATAAGTTGGGTTAGGGTTTGGGCGCCTGCTTGCTGAGGCAGAGCGTAATGGATATCCTCCAGAGGCTGGGTTGGGCCAAAAGTATTCAAACTGGGCCGAATTTAAATTCGGCCGAGAGAGGCTTTTACCGGGCCCAAGCGAGATGGCTGAATTTCGGCCGAAAATCAGAACCCAGGATTAGCACTCAAAAAAAAAAATCAGAACCCAGGATTGGATAGACACTTGGAGCAGAGCCATTTGAATGTTATGTTACACAGTTGTGATGTCCCCACTCCTTTCCACGTGCCAGTGTCTAATGTTCCTATTGCAGAGTCAAGTGGAAATGTACAGAACAAGATCGCTTCATCACATGCGGTCCATGTAATATTAATTGTACTCCCTCCGGTCCTTTTTACTCTGCATATTAGGTTTGTCTGAAGTCAATCTCATCCAACTTTGACCAAGTTTATATAAAAAATTATTGACATTTACATAACAACACCAACATCATTAGATTCATCTCGGAATATATTTTCATATTATATTTATTAGATATTATAGATGCTAATAATTTCTAATACAAATTTGGTAAAACTTAGCTAAGTTTGACTTTCGGCAAATCCAATGTGAAGAGAACTAGGTAGCTACAGCTACAGATTAAGGTCATAAATGTATATATATTTTTTTTTAAGTGTCTGCATGCATATGCTAAGAAATCACAAGTTCACAACCCAATTGTACCTAATTAACTCCAATTGCACTTGTTCACAAGTCAAAAAACACAGTATGCACAAAATCAAACTAATTTGCGCTCCAACATCACCTTCCGCCTGCAGGTCACGGCTCCCGTTGCACCCTTGCTGAGTAGCCGCCTCCCGATTCTGCCAATGATCTGGGTTGCAACTAAATGTTCCTTTGCGGGCGCCACCTCCTGTCTTTTGCATGGCAGCATATGCATTCTCCAGTCAGGAGGAATGCAAATCTCCTCGATCATCCCTTGGCACACCGTCAGCAGCAGGGAGATGAAGCCGAGCAGCATCAGCTCTGCATATCACCGGATCGACGAACAGTAGGTTGATGATAAATGATGCATGATACGCCCAACATGGATGGAAGAAATTAAAGGTAGTACAACTCTTATCTATCTAAAGGCAACAGGCCAAAATTGAAAAAATGTGAAGAAATCGAGATAAAGTGAGTGAGTAATTAAAGGTACAACTCTTATCTACTCCCTCTGTTCCTAAATGTAAGTCTTTGTAGAGATTCCACTAGGTGGACTACATACGGAGCAAAATGAATGAATCCACACTTAAAATGCATCTATATACATCCATATGTAGTTCATAGTAGAATCTCTAGAAAGACTTATATTTAGGAACGAAGGGAGTAGTAGCTAGCTTTACGGGGAAACAGTTGAATTACCTTCTTTGACCTTGAGGACGGCCTCGTACAGCGGTTTCTGGTTATTGCGCTTCAACTTCTGTGCTCACATCCGGGCCGGGAACAGCATGCATGCATGTAGGATGAGTGAATATAATGGGATGAACACGTACCAGAAAAAATCAATCAATGGCTCAAGGTAATAGAAGCGAGCAGACAGGAAGGGTGGTTACCTTGCCAAGGTAGTGCAAGCCACGTTCCGCGGCCATGGAGATGACCACCATCACGGCACAGACGATCGCAAGGATCCATGTGGGCGTGAGCTCGAGCGTCTCATCGTCAGGGGCGCCCTCCGCCATGATCGCCCTCAAGCTCGAGGATGAGCTCCAAGGAGAGAAATGTTGAACAAGGGTGTGTAGAGCTGGACTGGCTGGCGTCATGTGGTTTAATTATTACTCCTAGCGTACTAGTACTGCAGCTCTCCGTCAACGTCGTCTCCGATCGATAGGGGGCGGCCGTCGATTGATGGGGGTGTCGGGTGTTGGAGCCGTCGATTGCTTAGCTAGCTCCTAGAGTATATGTAAGAAAAAGGAAGCGCCCAACTGTAGGAGCTGCCGCCAGGCACCAATAATTAATACTAGATCGGCAAGCGAGGGTGCCGGTCCTAATGATATGGTGAAGCAAGTAATTCTCAAGTTAGTAGAAATCCTGGTTTAGCGTACGTATTGAAATAGGACAATAAAATAACAAAGAAGAAGAAGAAGAGGAAAAAGAAGAAGAAGAAACATTCATTTCTAATAGAAGACATCATCGAGTTCAACATCGTCGTGAGATTGTTCAGTACATTCATGAGACCATGAAAGGTAACCACTTCCATCCAGTTCAGTACCAAGAGAGCAATGTCCTAATCTAAAACAAAGTTTGCAGCACATCCATGCATAAGCAAGGCAACTGCCCAATATAGATTAAAGTTATGCCAAAAACAACTTCGCTACAAAGGTAACATCTAAAAAAGCAGGTTACTAAACACTTACTAATGATTCAATACTAAACATCAAGGTTCATCACACGACATTGGATAACTTCACACCAAATCATACTTGTTGTAAAAAAATATACAGATATACTCAGAACAACCTTCCAGGAGCGTTAGTGCATTTCATAAAACAATGATGGAGAGGGGGACATCCACGATACAACATATTTGTTGGCCCTCAAATTTCACTTCTATCTTCATTTAGTATAGGTAGCATGCCTGCTAATTTAGCTCCCTACCAATGCACTGGCTTTGCTTCTGTGGAATTGTCTTCTTCTCTAATTACCAAAACTGTTGGTCAGCTGCTATTAAATGGTCAATAATATCGTCCGGCTGGATGAGACATCTCTCACCTATGATGACTCATTTGTGAGATACTCCTGAGAACCTGAGTGAACAGAGCTAGATGCTTTGATCTTGGATGTGGACTCCAAGTATACTGATTAAGAATGCAAATAAGGGAGACATCAGAGAAGCAAGCTGTAAGAAAATCATGCTTATTTGCAAGTTAAGATATGTTCAGGTTAAACCACACACTGGGATATCTTAGGGCGATTTGCGTTTTAAATGTACTTTTAGGCTACCTACATGTTTGGTTCTGCATATAAATGAAGATCGCAGCACAAAAAAATAAATAAAGAATACACTATTTGTCACTATCTAAGCAGGTGACCAAGAATTTCAAAGGAATTAACCGTATGACAGTAAATTAAATAGTCACCATCTTAAATAGCATAAGAACAACATACACACCAAGAAGAAACTACACGGCATAACTCACTAGCTATTTAAAAGAAGTATTCCATATAATATATAAAACTTGCTTCTTATTCCTTCTATTACCTAGCGACACACAAAGAGAACTCATTATTTAGCTTAAAATCATTACTATTCCATTTTGTGGAAATTCAAAAAAGAAAAATAATTTTAGCAGAACTAAAAGTTACTTTAAATCATTAGTTACCACTATTAATGGTATGAAATTCCCTCATTTGAAATTGAAACACTAACATACATGTTGTGTGCTGCTCTTTGTTCAAGCATGGGTAAGGAACAAAGTCTTACTTGGATTCTGCAGAAGCTACCTTATATCCTTCCACTTCCTCTCATTTCTTCACTACCAGCAAAATGAGCCCGTCAACATTACAGGATAAAGAAATATATGTACATCCGTGAAGCAAGCTCATGTAAAATTAGGTAGCAAGGCATGTGAACAAAAGATAGATTAACCTGTTTTTCTGCAAGCCTCAACAAAAGGATTGAACAGAAAAATTTGCAAATAAAATGAAATTTTCACCCTATAACATTGCATACATGCAAATTGTAGAAAACTAAATTGATATCATTAAATGGAGAATGTACAAGGCAAGGGTCAGAAAACAAACAAAAGAGACGCCCAGTAGTAAAATGCTAAGAAAACTTATCAACTTTGTAGAATTACACATTTCAACTAATATGCACAAATTTGATGTAATCACACAACCAAACTGGAATACAGTTCAATCTTCAACCATAAATTGACGTCGAACAAGAAACCGTCCAATAAATGCTCCCCGAGTGATGGGAGTCTACCTTGCAGTCTCCAGCCATGGTGAGGCGTCCAAAGCAACAGCCAGATGCCGGCTTGCCTGCAAAATAATTCACGACACAATTATAGAAATATGTCACTCATGCCAAGAGATAAATTTCGTATCTTACCTCGTAGTTGTCACAGGATGATACACTCAGAAGGATTTTAGTCTCCAATGAAGTTTCTTTTCTTCAAATGTCGAACCTTTGAACAATCTGCCAGAAAGATTTTGATAAGCTTGCCAAATGCATGTAAATATAATTTAGAACATCATTTCATAGCTAGTACAACTTAAATTTGAAGCTTTTCATGTACTGTTTTTTTGCATCAACCAACCAAAGGCCATCACACAAATAACTGAAGCCCTTTTCTTAAAGACTTACGAAGCACATGTAAATAGAAATCATGTGTGCTATTAATCTCACAAGAAAGTTGAGTACAACAGCCAATTGTTTCTCTAGATGCATGACCTAAAACCATGAATCAAATTTTACAAGCAATCTCATCAACACACAGGATGCTGCAGCCACAAGCCGGACCAAAAACATCACGAAGCAATCCCCATTGCCAAAAGCTTGCTCTTATCGCTCCATGTCAAACGAACCAGCCAAGCAAATCCCAAGCATACAATTTGAGCGAACTCCCAAAGATAACGGAAGGAACAAAGGGGCAGGCGAGTGTCATCTATACCAAAATTCAGAGAATCAAATAGGACATGATTCTTTTCAACCGAATAAAGAGTAGAATATAATATAGTTATTATGCCTTCTCTATTAGTATGAAAGGACCTTCAGTAAAATGGCAATAAGAATTAAGCTCATCAACCAGGTATCTATTCATGTCAGATCAAGGAAAGTAAGTGCTCGGGAAGAAGGTATTAATCTTGATTTGGCTGTACCATTATTTTATAGATGTGCCTGGTCCATGGCGTGTACAGGCGGATCCTTAGATAATCGGTGAGAGCCCCTCAACTAAAAAAAGGATTAATCTTGCTGAAAACCCTTATAGATAATAATAAAAAGGAACAAAGGGGCAGGTGAGTGTTATCTATAAAATTCAGAGAATCAAATAGGAGATGATTCTTTTCAACAGAGTAAAAAGTAGACTACACTAGTGTCAAAAATGCTCTTCTATTGTGGGACGGAGGGAGTGCTTATTATGCATTCTCTATTAGAATCCTCCACTTATCTCATGTATGTACAGATACAAAATTTAGATCGGGGATAGAGAAGAAAACAAGATATCAAAGTATACCTTTAATCAAATGCTTTAAGGAGCTTCTGGACCGGCAGTTGCCGTCACCCAACTCGGTGACCATGGTGGCGGAGCCCTTGAGCGTGATCACGTCCTTGGACGTCGTCCTCGACGCCATCTCTCATTGGCATCGTGCTCACCACGGGAAGCCGTCGACATGCCTCTCCCGCACGTGGAGATCGTCAGGGCGACGCCGATGAAAAGGTCGCCACAATGATCCAACCCCAAGAATAGCTAATGGCTTCTAATAGCAAAATGGTAACAGCTAGTTAGAAAGAGAAATATTGATTAACAACACAACATGGAGCACAGAAACAGAGGTGTCAGTACAAGAATGCCCTTCAGAACTTACCTGGGTGAAATGGAAAATGTTGCCCATAAACAGAAGCACATATTGTCCTTTGGCTGTCCTTTGCCGTCGTAGAAATGTTCAGCAATAGTCAAACTAGTCATTTTCCCGTAGACAAGAGCAAACTTGCTTTCACTCTGCCACAAAAAATGATTCTGTAAGGAAGGATAACTTGCAGATATGAACTTCACAGCTGAAATATCAAAAGTTTTAGCTTTGCATCATGACTAAACTTTCTAAATTTCAGGAAATACCAAACTGCATTACTTACAAGTTATGACACTGCAAAATAGAGTACACTTTTTAACAGTAGTGCAGCTTGCATCAGACGAGAAAGATCAAAAAATACTACAGCGTGTGTGTCAGCCAACGAAGCCGTGCAAGCTCTAGGCCGGCTTGATCCCCCAATTAATTAGTGAGAAACCCATTGCGTGGAGTAGTACTTATCCCCCACCCGACGGCATGATTAGTATATGTCCCGCTCTCAATTAGACGGTGCTGCTACTGATTTGATTTCTCTGATCCTTATTTGACTCTGGGTCAAATCCAAGTCAATACAGCAGTTCATTAGGAGTGGTTGCACGAAAGAAGCACCCAACCACGCACACCAGCGCAAGCACAACACGCGCACACCACATAACTAGCACACACGCAAGCCTCGAGCAGGACCCAGCCCACGCACATCACACACGCACGCCCGCGCTGCGCCCTCAGCTGCGTGTGTCGTCCGCGCGGCGCCCAGCTGCGACTGCCGCCACCGCCAAGATCTCCGCAACTTTCGCTAGAGAGAGAGGGGGGGAGGGAGGGAGAGGAGAGAGAGCCGCCACACACTGACCTTCGATTTGAAGCCGCCGGTACACCTTCGAGGGCCTTCCTTCTCGCCCACCATCCTCGACCTCTCCCCCGACGCCCGCAAGCGCAGACGGAGCGACCGCGAGGGCCTTCCTTCTCGCCCACCATCCTCGACCTCTCCCCCGACGCCCGCAAGCGCAGACGGAGCGACCGCGAGGGCCTTCCTTCTCGCCCACCATCCTCGACCTCTCCCCCGACGCCCGCAAGCGCAGGCGAAGCGACCGCGAGGGCCTTCCTTCTCGCCCACCATCCTCGACCTCTCCCCCGACGCCCGCAAGCGCAGGCGAAGCGACCAGGAGGGGCGACGGCGACGCCGCTGAAGGCGGCGGGCCCGTGACGACGTGGACAGCAGGAGCAGGCGCCCTTACCGCGACTGTTAATGGGTTAAAATAAAATTTGCTAATGTAGACAAGAAAATTTACCCTAGTCCAGACTGCGATCTTGGAAGACATAAGATTTGGGGGCATGTTCAGTGTGGTTTCGCCAAACATTATGTACCCCATGACCGCACGATGCTGACAGTAAAAAGAACCCCTCCTGAATCATGGATTGCCCAAAAAATAGGTGTGCTTTACATACAGTGATTTTGGTGTGGTTACCATGTGAAGAGAACAGCATTGAATTGGTTGCTTTTCTTCAGAGAAGAGTAGATGTTAGGGAACATAGTAGCAGTACCCATACAAGCCAATGGCAATGGGGATCCCTTCGCTCTTGTTGACACCATCATGATCAACAAGCCCTGCCCAAAAGAGGCAGGAGACGATGATGATCGACGCGACGACTCCTCCAGCTAGAAAATTCAGAATCAGTAGATGATATTACATATTTGGTCAGACGAAAGACATGAGCTGCAGGTGAATGAATTGATACCAGAAATGAAGCTTAGACAACTGAGGTCACGAAGCCAAGTTGTCGGCATGACAACGAGCGTGGTAAGGATTGCGAATAACACATGGGCATCCAGGGTGAAGCCTCCTATATTCAGGTGTGCATTGGGGAACAACTTTGATAGATTGTCACTCTCTAATATGAGATATTCAATGCAGCAGGCCTGCAGGGAAAGAGTACTAGCCGTTGATATCATTATACTTCTAGATTAGTTTTTGTATGCTGGTCAGAGTATTAGATTCACTTCACTGTATTATTCACACCATAAAACAGAGCACCTAGTAATATACTCTGTCAGATCAGCAAGCAAATATTTCATGAGAAGTACTTACATACAGTTCCATGTACAAGATTATCTGCAGGTGGCAAAGGCAAAGGAGTAAAGAGTTAGCACAAGACCATCATCCACTGAAATGAAAATAAATGTGAGCTGGTCATCAGATTTTGGCAGAAACTATACCGAGATGACGATGCGGCCAGGCGTGCCAAATGCGGCGTGGCCGATGTCCGGGACTCCGGGTAGGTCTCAAGGCCTTCCTTGCTGTCGAGGTAGCGCCGGAGGAGCACGCCAGCACGGCCAGTATCGCCAGCCCAAGCCAGCCACCCTGCCTGACGGCATAAGGTGTGGACAGGATCCCCACACCACACAAGACATTCACTCCTGCAAGTGACAGACAATGATTTGAGATTCAGGAGTTCAAAACATTTACAGTTGGAATTTCATAATAAACCGAATTTTTTTAATTTGCAAACCGAGCAATTCAAGTGTTCAGACTACTTACAAGCGGAACTTTCAACTTGAAAATAAATTAAGCTTTTAATCAGTTAATACTAGACATACAGAATGTTCAGTGACAATTTAAATTTTGTAGGAAGTTCAGGCAAGATCAGTGCATGCCATAATTGTTTTGGTTTTGGTTCCAACTTACAAGTTGGAAATTAACATATACTCCCTCCGTTTCAAAATAGATGACTCAACTTTGTACTAACTTTAGTATAAAATTGGGTCATCTATTTTGGAACGGAGGGAGTAGTATTCTGCCAACAAAATTATCAGTAGCTGTCTTACTCACAAAAAAGGAGACTGATTACCATGCTAATTAATGGAAAGAAACAAGTCCCAAACAAATGGCAGACAGAGACCTGTTGTAAATAATGGTGCTGACACTGACAGTTCGACATCCACATGACCATGACCAGATAGATGCTCAAGCACCTGAGTTTTAATAATGTCGTTAGTAAATTCCATGCTTTGATTAGGACAGATCCCAATCAACATGCCTGGGCTGCAATCATGGTCCATTTAATCATTTTATTGATCCCAAGCTCACATGACACTGCTGTACTGGCCCATCAGCCATGTGGTGCACGTCTACATCACAGGGAATTGACCAGAATCTGATGGGCTAATCGGCAATTCTAGGTGTTATATTATTAACACTACAGCTGTGGAAACTCGTTCTTGGACAGAATCTGGGAATCGTTTCAGCATGTGGGCTTGTGGGGCGGTGTGCGTCCAGGTTCAGCAAATATGGCATTTTTTTTTGGTCATGGCATGCATGTTATCCAATGTGAGCATCCTAGGACCTAGGTTGCAGATGGGACCTCTTAAATGGGTAATGAATTGACTTATGTATTGTATCCTTTCCTTCCATGTTAACAACTTAAGATGACCATTTACGATCATATTTTCCTTTTGATCAGCGAGACAGTGACAATTTTTGATCTATTTTTATTACTGGCTCTCCCAAACTAAATTCCAAGCCATTTTATAATCGACATACATATATAAATTTGTATTTTCCTTGTGAGTATTTTTTTTCCTCTATTGGCGAAAAAAGGACGATCTCAAACTTTGGTTTTTATCCAACTGAAACTGTCTAGGTACACATAATCAAAACCACATATAACCATTAATTTACAATCTACATTTCTCTGCAACTCTAGATCTCACAATGTGCAATTTGGCTGGCCCTGTTTTTCTTCATCAATTTTAAGAATTGCTATTTTTCTTCAACTCAGGTGAATTTCAAGAGCTGCCTGCCTTCTATTCCTGAGTTTTTTTTTTTTGCGTAAATAAAAGAACAGACGCACGTACCATTCATGACGCCCTGGGTGTGGGAGCACTGACGGTAGGGCCCCACCTCATGGCTACCCCCACCACCAAGCGGCTTCTGGTCCTCGGGGATCTTGGACAGGGACGATGCCTTCCTGGACGGCGGCAGATACTGATGAGAGCTCTTCCGGGCATCGACATGATCGTCGTCGTTGTCCGCGGCGACCAGGGCGGTGGGCAGGAGCGGCTTGAGGATCTCCGGTGCCGGCTTCCCCCGGAAGGAGGTGGAGAGCCTGCTGAGCGTATGCACAGAACCCGCCAGCTCGGTGGATCTGACGCCATCAGAATGTCCATCGACGCTCGCAACACCAAACCAATGAAGATTGCAACTGTTGTTATTGAAAGGCAGCAGAACACCTCCATGGTTCCGGTTGGATTCGTGGATATTGTGCAGTGAGATCAAGAACTAAGTACTCCCTAATTGTCGCTGATTTAGTTTATGCAAAGCAGATGAATCGACTTCATAAATTTGTTTTAGAAACATGATACAAACGCAGATGCTCACATACATGATCAATCAATCATTTAGTTTTCAGATTCTGGTAAAGGAAACAAAAAAAAAGGAAACTATCATATGAATTCCCACGTCGGCAGGCCAATCCACCGTGGACCCACGAGTAGAGGGACATCTGGTGAACGGACAAAAGTGTAGCCAAGTGGGGCCCACACATCAATGAGGCCCCTACACTCGCACACGCCATCCGCAGGTTCGTCTGCTCGTGGGCCCTCCCCAAGAAACTAATGTGCATAGATTTATTTTTAGAATCCTAAGGCCAACTATTCAAACATCATGTTATTTTGATGTGCCAAATTCATATGTTTGTCACAACAGCTTAATAATAAGCACGTAAAAACTACTTAACTGAAATGTCACCATAATACTGATTGGTGAGATTTTGTACGTTCTTTTACAGTCAAAAGTGTTTGAGATGCATGCAAAAATAGCACTAGTGATTAACAAGGAAATGTTATTAGAAGGATAAAGAAGAAGAAGCTCTGCTTCAAATCGGCTTACCATACTGTCTGGGATTACCAACATGGACGTAAACTACGGAGAATTGATGGTTTGGGCGCCTCAAGTGCTAACCCAACATGGCAAAAAGTTTGGAAACTTAACTGTCCAGCAAAGGTAAAAATCTTTCTCTGGCGAACACTGCATGGAACTATGCCTTGTAATGTTGTTCTTGCAAATCGTCATATACCTGTTAAACCGGCGTGTCCAACATGTGGCCAAAGTGCGGAAGATGTTTTGCATGTGTTGTTCCGATGCAAAAAAGCCAAGGAAGTGTGGCGCCTCCTAGGACTGGAAGATGTTATAGCGCATGCATGCGAGGTGGATCGAGCGGGGGAAGCAATACTTGCTTATTTGCTGAATTTTCCCGCACAGGGAGGTGGTCGTTCTAGGCGTTAA
This sequence comes from Aegilops speltoides, assembly GCA_021437245.1. Lineage (NCBI taxonomy): Eukaryota > Viridiplantae > Streptophyta > Magnoliopsida > Poales > Poaceae > Aegilops > Aegilops speltoides. The sequence continues at coordinate 83,581 of CM038143.1, forward strand.
AAATTTCTATGAGCTCATGTCTATCACTTGCTGGTACCTCTGGTGGGAAAGACGGAAACTAGTTCATTCACAAGGAGCATGTGCAAGATGCGAAAAGAATTTCACAATCTGTGAGAGCGATGGCAGAAAATTTTGTTATTGCATGCATGTGACCCAAAGGCAGTACTAAAGAAGGACGGATGGAGGAAACCACCTAATAGCTTTGTTAAGCTGAACGTAGATGCCGCCTTCGACTATGACGCGCTACATGGAGCTATGGGAGCAGTCATACGAGACGACAGAGGTCATTTTATTGTTTTTGAGAACAAACTAATAGAGTCATGTTATGATCCTCTTTCTGCAGAGGCATTGGCTCTTAAATTTGGTTTACAACTCTTTTCTTCGGTAGGGTGTAATAGGCTTGTCGTTAATTCCGACGGCCTAGAACTAATGGAGATTATGACCAAGGACGGTCAGTATGCGGGGAATGCAGCAGCCATTATTGATGATTGTTACCATTTGGCATGTGAGTTTAGTTCAATTCGGTTTGAGTTCTGACCTAGAGAAGCAAACGTTGTTGCTCATGAATTAGCTAGTGTAGCTAGATCTAAATTCTGCGGTGAGTGGATTGAAATGGCTCCTAATGAGCTTCTTCCTTTTTTTACTTAAAGATGTAAGTGTTATCACCAATGAATAAAGAGGGAAATTTAGTTGTCAAAAAAAAAGAAGAAGCTCTGCATGATGCAGCTGGCTGTGGGCACCGCTGCGTACGTACGCACCTGTAGCTCTGCGGCCACTGGTGGCTGGCGTAGGAGCTGGGGTGGCCACCACCGGCGGCCTCGACCACCCGCGGGCTCCCGCACGACGACGACCCGTCCGACTCCCCCTCCTCCTCGCTGCCGCCCAGCCGGTGCTCCTCGTCGTCGCTCTCCATGACGAAGCTCTGATCCGACGCCGAGTTCCTCATCGCCGCCCTCAGGCCTGCTTAACGGCAATGGCCGATGGGCTGAGCAATACAGAGAGGCAACGAGAGGGAGATGGTAAAGTGTGAGGAGAAGAATGAAGGAGCAACAAGGGGACGTGGGTGTTCATACACGACGGCAATGTGGCTGCTCTGCTCCTGGGGGATTCCGTGGTGGCGACTCAGATTAAACGAACTAGTTGTAGTACTAAAGCAGCGATGGCTGGTATGGATCGGAGGGAGTAGCATATAATTTTCACATGCGCGAGGTTGAATATTCGGCACGTCCCTCGTCGCTCTCGCTCGCGCTGAGCCAGGCCCACATCCACATGTCAGCGTTAGAGCATCTCCAGCCGTTCGGCCCACTCACTTCTTTTGAGATAGCGCCGCCTGGGGGCGAACCGGCGATAATTTTGTCTCGGGTTCCTAGCCACCGCCACCAAGTCGTCCCCAGACGCCGTTTTTTGAAACATAAAATCGGCCAAACACAACACAATTTCGTCCAAATTAGACGATTTCATTGATATTTATACAAAAACTTAAAAAGACAAACTAAAAACGACAACTACGGCCGGCCACCGCCGCCTCCCGCCTTCTACATGCCGAGGAGTCTGTAGAATCGGGTGTAGTCGCCGTCATCGTCGCCGCCGTGCTGGCTACAGCCGCCGTCCTTGCTGCACTTCGACCAGCGCCGCCTGCGCGCGCTGGGGTTGACGCCCGGAGCTTCCCTTTGTCGCTATCGAGGATGACGCCGCCGCCCTCCTTGCGTCCGCGGCGCCGAGCGGCGATCTCCTCGAAGGCCCGACGCTGGCGCTCCATCTGCTCGCGGACGTAGTCTTCCTTCGCCCACTTGAGGGAGGTCTCGTAGTCGGCGACCATGGCCTCGTGCTCCTTCTTCACAGGGAGCAAACCAGGCTCGGTCTTCGGCCTGACGAGGCGGTAGGAAGAAGGAGAGGGGCGGCCACCCTCGTTGATGTCGAGGGTGCCGCCGCGGGTGCGACGCCCAAGTGGCGTCTCTTGCGGCTCCGGCTTGACGGGGCGGAGCGCCGGCGAGCCGGAGGAAAGAGAGCCAGAGCCCGACGACGATGAGATCGCCGTCTCCATGCACCTTGGCGTCCAGGAGCTGTCGCGGCGGCGAGAGAAGGAGGGGAGCGCCGGGTACTCCAGGCGCGGCGTGTTGCCGGCCTCGATGTGCTCGAGGACGGCCTCGAGGGTGCGGCCTGGGACGCCCCACCATCGACGCCGCCCTCGGAGTTGTAGCGGCCGCGGGGCTCGACGCCGTTGGTAGCGGTGATCTGCTCCTCGTGGCGCCACTCGAAGTACGCCGTCCACATCGCATTGCTGTCGGGGGCATACCTTGGCTGCTTCCGCTGCGGCAGTGAAGACCGGATGCGCGCGATTTCGGCGCGCCGAGCAGCTCCGGTGGGCGTGGGCGGCACTGGGACGCCGGCGGCACTGAGCCTCTAGGTACCGGACACCCGCATGTCCGGGGGCGCCGGGTAGTCGGCCTCGTAGAGGAGGCGCGCCTCGTCCTCGTGCAGATGATGGCGGCCGAAGCCGTTCCCCGCCGCGTCGTCGCCTGGGAAGCGCTCGGCCATCACCGTCGGTGGGGGAGGGAGTGGGAGAGAGGGGCGTCGGCGGCGAGAGGTGGAAAGAAGGGCGTCGTGTTGGGGAACGTAGTAATTTCAAAAATTATCCTACGCACACGCAAGATCATGGTGATGGATAGCAACGAGAGGGGAGAGTGTTGTCTACGTACCCTCGTAGACCGAAGCGGAAATGTTGACGCAACGTAGAGGAAGTAGTCGACGCCTTCCGTCCAACCGATCCAAGCACTCATATTCGCACTTCCAGTTCTTGACACACGACAGCTAGATGACGCACCCCGGCCCGATCCAGCAGAGCTGGGAGGAGTTCCCACAAGACGACGGCGCAGGACGATCTTGATGTTCAACCGTCGCAGGGCTTTTCCTAAGCACCGCTACAATATGACCTAGGTGTAATATCGTGGAGGGGGGCACCGCACACGGCTAAGGAACGATCAAGAAGATCAACTTGTGTGTCTATGGGGTGCCCCCTGCCCCCGTATATAAAGGAGTGGAGGAGGGGAGGGCTGGCCCTCTCTATGGCGCGCCCTAGGGGAGTCCTACTCCCACCCGCCTTTCCTAGTCCAACTAGGAGTCCTTCCATGTAGTAGGAGTAGGAGACAAGGAAGGGGAAGAGAGAAGGGAAGGAAGGAACGGGTGCGGCCCCTCCCCTAGTCCAATTCGGACTAGGCCATGGGGGGGCGCGCGGCCTGCCCTAGGCAGCCCCTCTCTCTTTCTCGTATGGCCCAATAAGGCCCAATACTTCTCCCCGGCGAATTCCTCAGAACTCTTCTAGATCCGATAAATACCAATCACTGAACCTTCCGAACTCCGAATATAGTCATCCAATATATCGATCTTTATGTCTCGACCATTTCAAGACTCTCGTCATGTCCCCGATCTCATCCGGGACTCAACTCCTTCGTACATCAAAACTCATAAACTCATAATATAACCGCCATCGAAACCTTGCTGCATGGATCTCTACGGTTCGAGAACATGTAGACATGACCGAGACACGCCTCCGTCAATAACCAATAGCGGACCTGGATGCCCATATTGGTTCCTACATATTCTACGAAGATCTTTATCGGTCAGACCGCATAACAACATACGTTGTTCCTTTGTCATCGGTATGTTACTTGCCCGAGATTCGATCATCGGTATCCAATACCTAGTTCAATCTCGCTACGCAAGTCTTTTACTCGCTCCGAACACATCATCTCGCAACTAACTCATTAGTTGCAATGCTTGCAAGGCTTAAGTGATGTGCATTACCGAGAGGGCCCAGAGATACCTCTCGCGACATTCGGAGGACAAATCCTAATCTCAAATACGCCAACCCAACAAGTACCTTTGGAGACACCTGTAGAGCACCTTTATAATCACTCACACGCTAGACATTTGGTAGCACACAAAGTGTTCCTCCGTAAACGGAGTTGCATAATCTCATAGTCATAGGAACATGTATAAGTCATGAAGAAAGCAATAGCAACGCATAAAACGATCGGGTGCTAAGCTAACGGAATGGGTCATGTCAATCGATCATTCAACTAATGATGTGATCCCGTTAATAAAATAACAACTCTTTGTCCATGGTTAGGAAACATAACCATCTTTGATTAACAAGCTAGTCAAGTAGAGGCATACTAGTGACACTGCTTGTCTATATATTCACACATGTATTATGTTTCCGGTTAATACAATTCTAGCATGAATAATAAACATTTATCATGAAATAAGGAAATAAATAATAACTTTATTATTGCATCTAGGGCATATTTCCTTCAGTCTCCCACTTGCACTAGAGTCAATAATCTAGATCACATCACCATGTGATTAACATTGATAGTTCACATCATCATGTGATTAACACACATAGTTCACATCGCCATGTGACCAACACCCAAAGGGTTTACTAGATTCAGTAGTCTAGTTCACATCGCTATGTGATTAACACCCAAAGAGTACTAAGGTGTGATCATGTTGTGCTTGTGAGAGAATCTTAGTCAACGGGTCTTTCACATTCAGATCCGTTATGTATTTTGCAATTTTCTATGTCTACAATGCTCTGCACGGAGGTACTCTAGCTAATTGCTCCCACTTTCAATATGTATCTAGATCGAGACTTAGAGTCATCCAGATCGGTGTCAAAACTTGCATCGACGTAACTCTTTACGACGAACCTTTTGTCACTTCCATAATCGAGAAACATATCCTTATTCTACGACGCATACTTTATAGAACCTATGGCCAAGGCATAGGGAATGACTTTCATTCTCTTTCTATCTTCTGCCGTGGTCGGGTTTTGAGTCTTACTCAATTTCACACCTTGTAACACAGGCACGAACTCTTTCTTTGACTGTTCCATTTTGAACTACTTGAAAATCTTGTCAATGTATGTACTCATTGAAAATCTTATCAAGCGTCTTGATCTATCTCAATAGATCTTGATGCTCAATATGTAAGTAGCTTTACTGAGGTCTTTATTTCAAAGAACTCCTTTCAAACACTCCTTTATGCTTTGCAGAATAATTCTACATTATTTCAGATTAACAATATGTCATTCACATATACTTATCAGAAATGTTGTAGTGCTCCCACTCACTTTCTTGTAAATACAGGCTTCACCGTAAGTCTGTACAAAACTATATGCTTTGATCAACTCATCAAAGCGTATATTCCAACTCCGAGATGTTTGCACCAGTCCATAGATGGATCGCTGGAGCATGCACATTTTGGTAGTACCTTTAGGAATGACAAAACCTTCTGGTTGCATCATATACAACTCTTCTTTAAATCCATTAAGGAATGTAGTTTTGTTTATCCATTTGCTAGATTTCATAAAAATGCGGCAATTGCTAACATGATTTGGACAGACTTAAGCATCGCTACGAGTGAGAAAATTTCATCGTAGTCAACACCTTGAACTTTGTCAAAAACCTTTTCGACAAGTCTAGCTTTGTAGATAGTAACACTACTATCAACGTCCGTCTTCCTCTTGAAGATCCATTTATTTTCTATGGTTTGCCGATCATTGGGCAAATCCATCAAAGCCCATACTTTGTTCTCATACATGGATCATATCTCGATTTCATGGCCTCAAACCATTTGCGGAATCTGGGCTCATCATCGCTTCCTCATAGTTCGTAGGTTTGTCATGGTCAAGTATCATGACCTCCGTAACAGAATTACCGCATTCACCGTGGTGCGGATCTTACTCGCTTGACCCACGAGGTTCTCAGATTAACTTGATCTCAAGTTCTATGATCATCATCATTAACTTCCTCACTAGTTGGTTTTGACGCCACGTAAACCGGTTCCCGTGATGTATTATTTTCCAACAAGGGAGTAGGTACAGTTACCTCATCAAGTTCTACTTTCCTCCCACTCACTTCTTTCGAGAGAAACTCCTTCTCTAGAAAGGATCCATTCTTAGAAAGGAATGTCTTGCCTTCGGATCTGTGATAGAAGGTGTACCAACTGTCTCCTTTGGGTATCCTATGAAGACACATTTCTCCGATTTGGGTTCGAGCTTATCAGGTTGAAGCTTTTTCACATAAGCATCGCAGCCCCAAACTTTAAGAAACGGCAACTTTGGTTTCTTGCCAAACCATAGTTCATAAGGTGTCGTCTCAACGGATTTTGATGGTGCCCTATTTATGTGAATGTGGCCGTCTCTAAAGCATAACCCCAAAATGATAGCGGTACGATTACGACGTTCGGACACACCATTATGATGTGGTGTTCTGGGTGGCGTGAGTTGCGAAACTATTCCGCATTGTTTCAAGTGTAGACCAAACTCGTAACTCAAATATTCTCCTCCACGATCAGATTGTAGAAACTTTATTTTCTTGTTACGATGATTTTCAACTTCACTCTGAAATTCTTTGAACTTTTCAAATGTTTCAGACTTATACTTCATTAAGTAGATATACCCATATCTGCTTAAATCATCTGTGAAGGTGAGAAAATAACGATATCCGCCACGAGCCTCAACATTCATCGGACCACATACATCTGTATGTATGATTTCCAACAAATCTGTTGCTCTCTCCATAGTACCGAAAAACAGCGTTTTGGTCATCTTCCCCATGAGGCACGGTTCGCAAGTACCAAGTGATTCATAATCAAGTGGTTCCAAAAGTCCATCAGTATGGAGTTTCTTCATGCACTTTACACTGATATGACCTAAACGGCAGAGCCACAAATAAGTTGCACTATCATTATCAACTCTGCATCTTTTGGCTTCAACACTATGAATATGTGTATCACTACTATCGAGATTCATCAAAATAGACCACTCTTCAAGGGTGCATGACCATAAAAGATATTACTCATATAAATAGAACAACCATTATTCTATGATTTAAATGAATAACCGCCTCGCATCAAACAAGATTCAGATATAATGTTCATGCTTAACGCCGCACCAAATAACAATTATTTAGGTCTAATATTAATCCCAAGGTAGATGTAGAGGTAGCGCGTCAATCATGCGAGCACATCAACTTTGGAACCATTTCCCACGCCGCATCGCCACCTCGCCCTTTGCTAGTGTTCGCTAATCCGTAGTCCCCTGCTTCGAGTTGCAAATATTAGCAATGTAACCAAGATCAAATACCTGTGTGCTATCATGAGCTCTAGTAAGGTACACATCAATAACATGTATATCACATATACCTTTGTTCACCTTGCCATCCTTCTTATCCGCCAAATACTTGGGGCAGTTCCGCTTCAAAGGTCCATCCGCTTAAAGAGAAGCACTCGGGCTGTGCTTAGGTCCGCATTTGGGTTTCTTCTCTTGAGCATCAACTTGTTTGCTGTTCTTCTTGAAGTTCCCTTCTTCTTCCCTTTGCCCTTTTCTTGAAACTAGTGGTCTTGTCGACCATCAACACTTGATGCTCCTTGATTTCTACCTCCATGCCTTTAGCATTGTAAGAGCTCGGAATCGCCTTATCCATCCCTTGCATATTATAGTTCATCACAAAGCTCTTGTAGCTTGGTGGAAGTGATTGAGAATTCGTCAATGACGCTATCATCCGGAAGAGTAACTCCCGCTTGAATCAAGTGATTACAATACCAAGACATCTTGAGTATATGCTCACCGATGTAACTATTCTCCTCCATCTTGCAGCTATAGAACTTATTGGAGACTTCAGATCTCTCAATCCGGCATTCTTCCGAATATTAACTTCAACTCGAACATCTCATATGCTCCATGACGCCAAAATGTCGTTGAAGTCCCGGTTCTAAGCCGTAGCATGGCACATTGAACTATCGAGTAGTCATCAGCTTTGCTCGCCAGACGCTCTTAACGCCGCTGGCCAGATCAGCAAGCAGTTCGCACCCAGCGGTGCTTCCAGACATAATTTTTCGTGCAGCAATGAGGATAATCCTCAAGTTACGGACCCAAATCATGAAGTTGCTACCATCATCTTTCAACTTTGCTTTCTCAAGGAACGCATTAAAATTCAACGGAACAACAAAGACGGGCCATCTATCTACAATCAACATAGACAAGAAAGATACTATCAGTACTAAGTTCATGATAAATTTAAGTTCAATTAATCATATTACTTAAGAACTCCCACTTAGATGACATCTCTAGTCATCTAAGTGATCACGTGATCCAAATCAACTAAACCATAACCGATCATCACGTGAGATGGAGTAGTTTTCAATGGTGAACATCTTATGTTGATCATATCTACTATATGATTCACGCCGACCTTTCGGTCTCCGTGTTCCGAGGCCATATCCGCATATGCTAGGCTCGCCAAGTTTAACTCGAGTATTCCGCTGTGCAAAACTGGCTTGCACCCGCTGTAGATGGACGAGAGCTTATCACACCGATCATCACGCGGTGTCCGCCACGATTTAACTTTGGCAACGGTGCATACTCAGGGAGAACACTTCTTGATAACTTTTAGTGAGAGACCATCTTAAAATGCTACCGTAAATCAAAGCAAGATATGATGCATAAAGGATAAACATTACATGCAATCAATATAAGTGATATGATATGGCCATCATCATCTTGTGCTTATGATCTCCATCTCCGAAGCACCATCATGATCACCATCGTCACCGGCGTGACACCTTGATCTCCATCGTAGCATCGTTTGTCGTTTACGCCATCTATTGCTTCTACGACTATCACTACTGCTTAGTGATAAAGTAAAGCAATTACAGGGCGTTTGCATTTCATACAATAAAGCGACAACCATATGGCTCCTGCCAGTTGCCGATAACTTTCGGTTACAAAACATGATCATCTCATACAATAAAATATAGCATCATGTCTTGGCCATATCACATCACAACATGCCCTGCAAAAACAAGTTAGACGTCCTCTACTTTGTTGTTGCAAGTTTTACGTGGCTGCTACGGGCTGAGCAAGAACCGTTTTACCTACACATTCAAACCACAACGATAGTTCGCTGTTGGTGTTGTTTTAACCTTCGCAAGGACCGGCGAGCCACACTCGGTTCAGCTAAAGTTGAGAAACCGACACCGCTAGTCACCGTGTGCAAAGCACGGCGGTAAAACCAGTCTCGCATAAGCATACGCAGTAATGTCGGTCCGGGCCGCTTCATCCAACAAGACCGCCAAACCAAAGTATGACATGCTGGTAAGCAAGATGACTTGTATCGCCCACAACTCACTTGTGTTCTACTCGTGCATATAACATCAAACCATAAAACCTAGGCTCGGATGCCATCGCTGGGGAACGAGTAATTTCAAAAATTATCCCACGCACACACAAGATCATGGTGATGCATAGCAACGAGAGGGGAGAGTGTTGTCACGCACTCTGAGACCAAGCGAAACGCTGACGCAATGTAGAGGAAGTAGTCGACGCCTTCCCGGTCCAACCGATCCAAGCACCGCTATTCGCACCTCCGAAGTTCTTGACACACGCATAACTAGATGACGCACCCCGGCCCGATCCAGCAGAGCTCGGGAGGAGTTCCACAAGACGACGGCGTGCAGGACGATCTTGATGTTCAACCATCACAGGCTTCGCCTAAGCACCGCTACAATATGACCGAGGTGTAATATCGTGGAGGGGCACCGACACGCTAAGGAACGATCACGAAGATCAACTTGTGTGTCTATGGGGTGCCCCTGCCCCGTGATATAAAGGAGTGGAGGAGGAGGCCGCCCTCTATGGCGCGCCTAGCACTACTAGGGAAAAGCCCTAGCAGCAGCGCTGGTTTGCCCTCTCAAGAGCGCTGGTACCGGGCGCTATTAATAAGGCGCTATAGCTAACGATAGCAAGAGCGCTGTTGACACGCCATCGCTACACATAAATAGCTGCAGCGGTCTTTAGAAAAGGACGCTACTAGTATTATTCGCAGCGCCGCTTAGAGGTAAGCGCCATCGTAAGTCGGCGCCATCGCTAAATCCCTCCCCTCGCTACTACTAGTTTTATTAGTTTTTTCCTGCAGATTTGTTTTTATTTGTTTTGCATTTGAATAGGCTTTATACAATAATCTTTAGCATATCATCCACATACAAATGTAATCATAGCATATACATACAATTAGTCTCATCAAATCATGTCATCATCATAATCATCATCCAACACAAAGTGGTCTCTCGTCATCAATCTCAAAATAGCGATACAAGTCTCGATTACTTGCAAATACATCGTCATCCATCTAAACAATGATATAAATGAGAATAGCTATCACTTTGACTACATGAGTTCGTATCCCTCTCGCATTAGTGTGAACCTAAACTAAGCATCATGCGGTCGCCGAAACCGAAAACCGTACACTGGGCTCGACACTCCGCCACTTGTCGATATATATACCTGGCGTAGCACTTCTTCGCCATTTATGATCTATGCACCTGCATCGTCACATGAGTCGATGATATGCAACATATATAGTTGAGCAACACAAAGAGACAGACTTGGCAAAAATAGAAACAACATATCATAAGCATAAATAACAAAGTTCATCGCACTCCAAATGACCTAACTAGAGTGATTTTCGCTAGTCGAGGAGAACGGTTTAATTACATCACAAATAAAGTTTCACCGCATAACTCAAAGTTTTGTCATAAAAGAAAGTATGGACTAAACGGACACATTGTCATATATCGACAATCACTCCATCATGTCGTGCCATCCATCCAAGTCGTGGAAATAGTCATCGAGCTTTGTGAAAGGCTTCATGTCGAGACGCTGAGAGGCTATCCATGTTTGGACGCCTTCCCGCGACATTTGTCCTTCCGCATGGAACATCCCTGTTTTCCGACGACCTCATTCATGATGATTTGGGCAAGTTCGCTGGATGTTATAGAACTCAGCTCAAGTCGATGATCCTCGATATCTCCTATGTCCTTTGCCCATTGCGTAATATGGGCATCGCTAGATCTAGGTGCCATGTGAAGGTTCCGTGATCCCGCCGGTACTCCAAAGATGTGGTGTAGGACATAGAATCCATCATTAAGAGAATCGCTCGTTGCTTGATGCAGCAGAAGTCGGTCTTATGGCTGAAGGCGTGCTCGCCGCCCTTTTCTTCTTGTCCCTAACCTCTCCACCCCTTGCTTGGTAGTAAAACATAGCATCGCCGAGAACATCTTTGATGTGGGTGTAATCCTTTTGTGAATGTTCTTCGACGAGTCCAAGTAAAGAGCGTGGGAGAATCGGGGTAGAGGATGATGAGGACGGCGCTACCACCGCCATGCTAAAATAAGTACACCTCAAATTAATTAGCCTCCACCGTGCAAATGAATTATTGAAATCGAAGGAAGGATAGCAGCGGATGACTTACACGGGATGATAAGGCACAAGAATCGCCTCCTTGTCCTTATTGGCAGCATGAAACCGACGATGTAATCCTCACAGATTCACGATGTGCGCACAGACTCCCGTGAAGGCCTCGCATGTAGTACGGGTCACGACACGATATGAGCTATCCGCTCAACCCCAATGATGTAGCTCATGTGCAAGGCATAAAGGCGAACAAAAGTAAAATCCAGCTTCTTCACGTGAAACATGTCGAATATGTAATCGAATCGGAGGAAGAACTTATCCGCGGGGAAGCCATTGACGTACGGCATTTGCTGCGGAACGTTAACCATGTAGAGTGGGTATCCTGGATCTTTCGAGGCGATGAGGCCTTTCTCTACCCGCAGCACATCGTCATGAAGTCTCCTAAGATCGCTGAATTTGGCCCGTAGCGCTGTTTCAGGTAGGATTGGTTTACCGGGGATATGCCATTTATCCGCATTGGGGATATCTACACGGTCCCGAAGCCGAGGCTGCTGAGGCGGCTGGATCATAGAATCAGCTTTTTTGCCTTTCCTCGCTCTCTTCCTAGGCTTCTTTACCACCGGATGGTCGTCAATAACACGTTGAGACGGTAATTCAGGCACCGACTCATGATGCTCAACCCCGAGGAGGCGCCAGATAGACATATCGTTCAGCGCCATCGTCATCCACATCCTCATCCATGGCGACGCCATCGCCTCTAATGGAGCCACCTGCCTACCCCGTCCGCTATCACCCAACCCGACACTCGACGCTAATTGGGTAGGTGGGTGTTGATGTTCATACCTTGCCGAGGCTGCGTGCTCGTGGGTGTGCTCCCGCCGCCTCCGCACGGCGGTAGACTCTTTGGCCACAACAGACCCACCCATTGCAACAATCACCAAGCCGCCGAGGGTCTCGCCGCCATCCCCACTAGTATTAGAGGAGGTAAATTTCGTGGCCCGGTTTGACATCGCCACGTAAACCTTGAAGACCTTCGGGATCGACCGTCGTGGAACAATGGTTCCTTCGCTCCATTATCGCCGCTTTCCCCACGCCCACCTTCGCTCGCCGATGGTGTACAATATGGTGCGCGGGTTTTGTCGGCCCGCAAATAAAAGTCTGCGATGTGAGACATCCAAAGGCAATGAAAACGGGAGATTATACATTTATATTGAAGGGGCCGTGTGGAAGATACCATGAGGGCGCCGAGCTCAGCTAAAGAGGAGGCACCACCGAGCACGCCCCAGCGGCAGCCAAAGGGAGCCGGTGGGAGCAGGTGCGGGAGCAGTGGGAGCATGTGCTGCCAAGAAGTCGCAAGGGAAAGTCCTCTGCATTTTTTGGATTTTCCTTGTCCAAGTGTGAACGTCCGTCACCAAGGAAGTAGATATATCCGCAATCGCTTGTTTTGCGGCAGCTACCGCTGTTGCGATTATTCGAGATGATTTCTTCTCAACCGCAATCTCAACCTTCTTGTCGATGCTTTCGCCGCTAACCTCCGTCTTTCCTTTTTCTCCTCCGTGGTCTCACGGTAGTACTTCTTCCACGTGGCGCCGCCTCCGACACGCGCACGCCCATACAACGGTCGAGTATCCACCGTTGTCGCTTCAATATGTTCAACGCCCGCTGAATGGAGTGTCCCACTTGCCTCGCCAATGCCTCGACGGCGAGCCGCCGCCGCAATCCGTGTTGCTCTCTTTGCAAAAGGCACAAGGATCGCTTACAAATATGACTAACGTGTGCAGTCAAATTGATCGAAACTAAAATTACCAGCAGTCTCATGAACTCCGCAATGACCGTGTTGTCTCATAAACCTTCTTCATGGGTCCCAACGGTGGCGGGCCTCAGACGCCACGCCTCAAGGGACGGTAAAATCCGCCAAGGGTCTGGGATGCCTGCACTCATGCTTCCGCCCTCCTTGGCCCATTTGGACCTCTTTCCGCCGTAACCACGGCCCGAGGTGGTGGGTCCCAATGTTCCTCTTTGAAGCCCCTTCATGTACTTAGACTTTTCTTTGGCAGCTTCGCCTCGCAAGCCTCCTTGAATATTTGAAATCGCTCTTCCGTGATTGTCGGACTTTCCTTTACAATCTCGGAGTAGGGTTCCCGTCGCTGATCTTTGCTTTCACTCGATTTTTCCAGCGCCAACGATTGCTAAACTTGGTCATGGCGTGTTTGTTTATCTTCTTCATTGCCGGGTCATTGTCCGGATCTTCATAATCCTTCTCATTCCGCCCGGAACAAGAATATCCGTGAAACTTCTTTAGGAGGGCTCCTCATATTTTCTATCTTCTTTAGATTCTCATCGCTGATGGTGGCGGTTGTCCGTATGATGCAGCCTATTTGATTGCCGAGCACGCTGCTGCTTCCTCGGGCGCCTTTGGCTCAAAATTGCCGCTGTCCACCTCCGTGACCACCAGTCTAGTAGTCCCGAGTTTGTTAGGAACCCGCTGCCTCTTCGCTTTCGGTGCTACACCGGATCCGCTTCCCGAGGCAGCACCGTCTCAGCGCCGGTCTCGATGCCGGTCTCGAATCATAGCGCCGTGTCGGCCTCAAAGACCGGTCTCACGACGCTCTCAAAGACCGGTTCTGCGTGTCGGTCTCGGCCCCCGATGCCGGGCCCAAAGAACAACATCTGCTGATCGTCGGTAAAGCTAAAAATTCGCTCGCCGACCGGTAGACGCCGCCGCAATCACCGTAACCCCGTCCTTCATCGCTGCTAGCCATGTTTTCTATGATTAAATCTAGTCAATTAATTCTAGACCTAATAAAATGAATAATGACATAAAGGACTATTGTTTTGCGGTGAATGTTGACTCCTTCTTGGTGCGGCAAATTCGGCACTCGATATGTCCTAGTTTAGAAGAAGTCATGCCGAAATTCACGGAAATTTCGCATGACCTTTGCTAAAAGTGGACAAATCGAGAACTGAAATTTGCTTTAACAGAAATGAATCAACATTCCGCAAAACATAGGCCACTCAAAGATCATTCCCCGAAACAACAAAGCCACCACTTGGGCACAATCAAACAACTTCAATGAAAAGATATAACATGACCACTTCAATGAAAAATAAAATTTGCCTAAATTCTTTTCCTTGAAAAATAGTGGTCTTTTGAAAATCAAAACCTTTGCCAATCTACTTAACCTAGCTTCTTAATCCAACTAACCTAATTAACCTACCTATTTAACCTTGTTAGTTAATCTAGTTTACCTAGATAATTAACCCTAATTAAACTAGTTAACGCAGCTAGTTCTCCGTCAAAGCCTAAAATAAATTTTTGCACTAATTAACATGGATAATTAACCTAATTAAACTAGTTAACCCGACTAGTTCTCTCGTCAAAGCCCTAACTAAGTTTTTGCACTAACCTAGATAATTAACCTAATTAAACTAGTTAACCTAACTACTTCTCGTCAATGCCCTAACTAAAATTTTGCCCTAACCTAGATAATTAACCTAATTAAACCGGCTAACCTATGCATGAGAGAGAGAGGAGGGTGGGGCTTTATGATGATGGCTCCGTGGTGGCGACGGAGGCAGGTGTATGTAGGGAGGCAGGGCGCCTCCGTGACGGCGAGGGAGGCAGGGGCGCCTCCGTGACGGCGAGGAAGGTGGCGTCGATGGCGGCTCGGTGGCGCTGACGAGGTCGCATGCTCCGTGGCATTGGGGCGGTTCGTGTCGCCGACGCAAGACGGCCTGTGGCGCTGCCTGGCGGCGGCGGTGTGGGGCGAGGAATCGGGAGACGGCGGCGCTGCTGGGTGGGTTTGAGGATTTGGGGAAGTGGTGGCGGGAAACGGTTTTTGGCTAAGTCAACTTAGCGGTAGCGCTTCGCTGTAACGCGCTATAGCTAAGTTAGCTATAGCGCTTTCCTCAAAATGCGCGCTGCTATAGCTAATTTCCTATTCTGCTTCTATAGCGGGGTCAGGGCACGCGCTGCAGCCACGTTAGCTATAGCGCCTCACAAACAAACGCTGTCGCTATGCCTTCCGACGATTTTTCACTTTTTCATTTATTTTGCTTTACATTTTATTTTTCCCTTTCTCCTTTTTCTATTTCTTTCATTTTCATTTAAATTTCTATTTGTTTATCATCTTATTTTATTTCCGTTAGTAGTAGCGCTTTGCTAGAAACGCGCTGCTAATCGTTTTCAGCAAGAGCGCTGTCATAAGATCGCCATCGCTATGCGTAGCCCAGCATTCCGCCAATGGGAATATTAGTAGTAGCGCTTTTTTTCACAACAAAGCGCCATCGCTAAGTTTGTGTCTCAGAAGCGCGGTTTTTGAAAGCTCGCTACTGCTATATAGCACTAGCGCAGTTTTTTGAACCGCGCTGCTGCTAAGATTCTGTGTATAGCCTTTTCCCTGGTAGTGTAGGGGAGTCCTACTCCCACCGGGAGTAGGATTCCCCCTTTCCTAGTCCAACTAGGAGTCCTTCCATGTAGTAGGAGTAGGAGACAAGGATGAAGGAAATATGCCCTAGAGGCAATAATAAAGTTATTATATATTTCCTCATTTCATGATAAATGTTTATTATTCATGCTAGAATTGTATTAACCGGAAACATAATACATGTGTGAATACATAGACAAACAGAGTGTCACTAGTATGCCTCTACTAGACTAGCTTGTTAATCAAAGATGGTTATGTTTCCTAACCATGAACAAGGAGTTGTTATTTGATTAACAAGGTCACATCATTAGTTGAATGATCTGATTGACATGACCCATTCCATTAGCTTAGCACACGATCGTTTAGTATGTTGCTACTGATTTTATCCATGACTTATACATGTTCCTATAACTATGAGATTATGCAACTCCCGTTTACCGGAGGAACACTTTGGGTACTACCAAACATCACAACGTAACTGGGTGATTATAAAGGAGTACTACAGGTGTCTCCAAAGGCAGATGTTGGGTTGGCGTATTTCGAGATTAGGTTTTGTCACTCCGATTGTCGGAGAGGTATCTCTGGGCCCTCTCGGTAATACACATCACTTAAGCCTTGCAAGCATTACAACTAATGAGTTAGCTGTGAGATGATGTATTACGGAACGAGTAAAGAGACTTGCCGGTAACGAGATTGAACTAGGTATTGGATACCGACGTTCGAATCTCACGCAAGTAACATACCGATGACAAAGGGAACAACGATGTTGTTATGCGGTCGACCGATAAAGATCTTCAGAGAATATGTAGGAGCCAATATGGGCATCCAGGTCCCGCTATTGGTTATTGACCGGAGACGGTCTCGGTCATGTCTACATTGTTCTCGAACCGTAGGGTCCGCAAGCTTAAGGTTTCGGCGATGCTTATATTATGAGTTTATGAGTTTTGATGTACCGAAGGAGTTCGGAGTCCCGGATGAGATCGGGACATGACGAGGAGTCTCGAAATGGTCGAGACGTAAAGATCGATATATTGACGACTATATTCGAGTTCGGAAAGGTTCCGAGTCATTCGGTATTTTTCGAGTACCGGAGAGTTACGGGAATTCGCCGGGAGTATATGGGCCTTATTGGGCCATACGGGAATAGAGGAGAGAGGCCAAAGGAAGAAGCGGCGCAGCCCCTCTAGTCCGAATTGGACAGGGGTGCAGCCCCTTCCTTCCTCCTCTCCCCTCTTTCCTTCTCTCCTACTCCAACAAGGAAGGGGAGTCCTACTCCGGTGGGAGGAGGACTCCTCGGCGCCGCCTCCTGGCCGGCCAACCCTCCCCTGGCTCCTTTATATCTGAGGGCAGGGGGCACCTCTAGGACCAGGCACAAGTTGATCTACGGATCGTTCCTTAGCCGTGCAGCGGTGCCCCCTCCACCATATTCCACCTCGGTCATATCGTCATGAAGCTTAGGCGAAGCTCTGCCGTAGAACATCAAGATCGCCACCACGCCGTCGTCCGACGGAACTCTCCTCGACACTCGGCTGGATCGAGTTCGAGGGACGCCATCGAGCTGTACGTGTGTCAAGAACTCGGGGCGCCGGAGTAACGGCGCGGGATCGGTCGGATCGCGAGGAGAACGTCGACTACTTCCTCTACGCCAGATCGCTTCCGCTTCGGTTCACGAGGGCGTGAGACAACACTCTCCCTCTCGTTGCTATGCATCACCATGATCTTGCGTGTGCGAGGAAATTTTTGAAATTACTACGTTCCCCAACAGTGGCATCCGAGCCTAGGTTTTTATGGTTTGATGTTTTGCACGAGTAGAACACAAGTGAGTTGTGGGCGATACAAGTCATACTACCTACCAAAGCATGTCATACTTTGGTTCAGCGGTATTGTGAGATGAAGCGGCCCGGACCGACATTACGCCAGACGCTTACGCGAGACTGGTTTCACCGCCACGAGCACTCGCTGCTTAAAGGTGACTGGCGGGTGTCTGCTCTCTCACTTTAGTTGAACTGAGTGTGGCTACGCCCGGTCCTTGAGAAGGTTAAACGGAGTCTATTTGACGAAGTATCGTTGTGGTTTTGATGCGTAGGTGAGACTGGTTCTTGCTTAAGCCCGTAGCAGCCACGTAAAATTTGCAACAACAAAGTAGAGGACGCCTAACTTGTTTTTGCAGGGCATGTTGTGATGTGATATGGTCAAGACGTGATGCTATATTTTATTGTATGAGATGATCATGTTTTGTAACCGGTTATCGGCAATCGGCTGGAGCCATATGGTTGTCGCTTATTGTATGCAATGCAATCGCTCGTAATGCTTTACTTTATCACTAAGCGGTAGCGATAGTCGAGAAGCATAAGATTGGCGAGACGACAACGATGCTACGATGGAGATCAAGGTGTCGCTACCGGTGACGATGGTGATCATGGTGGTGCTGCGGAGATGAAGATCACGAAGCACAAGATGATGATGACCATATCATATCACTTATATTGATTTGCATGTGATGTTTATCCTTTATGCATCTTATCTTGCTTTGATTGACGGTAGCATTATAAGATGATCTCTCACTAAATTATCAAGAAGTGTTCTCCCGAGTATGCACCGCTGCCAAAGTTCGTCGTGCCCGGACACCACGTGATGATCGGTGTGATAAGCTCACGTCCATCTACAACGGGTGCAAGCCAGTTTTGCACACGCAGAATACTCGGGTTATACTTGACGAGCCTAGCATATGCAGATATGGCCTCGAAACACGAAGACCGAAAGGTCGAGCATGAATCATATAGTAGATATGATCAACATAAGATGTTCACCATTGAAAACTACTCCATTTCACGTGATGATCGGTTATGGTTTAGTTGATTTGGATCACGTGATCACTTAGATGACTAGAGGGATGTCTGTCTAAGTGGGAGTTCTTAAGTAATATGATTAATTGAACTTAAATTTATCATGAACTTAGTCCTGGTAGTATTTTGCAAATTATGTTGTAGATCAATAGCTTGCGTTGTTGCTTTCATATGTTTATTTTAATATGTTCCTAGAGAAAATTGTGTTGAAAAATGTTAGTAGCAATGATGCGGATAGGATCCGTGATCTGAGGTTTGTCCTCATTGCTGCGCAGAAGAATTATGTCCTTGATGCACCACTAGGTGACAAACCTATTGCAGGAGCAGATGCAGACGTTATGAACGTTTGGCTAGCTCAATATGATGACTACTTGATAGTTTTGTGCACCATGCTTTATGACTTAGAATCGGGACTTCAAAGATGTTTTGAACATCATGGACCATATGAGATGTTCCAGGACTTGAAGTTAATATTTCAAGCAAATACCCGAGTTGAGAGATATGAAGTCTCCAACAAGTTCTATAGCTAAAAGATGGAGGAGAATCGCTCAACTAGTGAGCATGTGCTCAGATTGTCTGGATACTACATTCGCTTGAATCATGTGGGAGTTAATCTTCCAGATAAGATAGTGATTGACAGAATTCTCTAGTCACCATCACCAAGTTAGTAGAACTTCGTGATGAACTATAGTATGCAAGGGATGATGAAAATGATTCCCGAGTTTTTTCATGATGATGAAATCGATGAAGGTAGAAATCAAGAAAGAACATCAAGTGTTGATGTTTTAACAAGACCACTAGTTTCAAGAAAAGGGCAAAGGGATAGAAGGGAACTTCAAGAAGAACGGCAAGCAAGTTGCTGCTCAAGTGAAGAAACCCAAGTCTGGACCTAAGCCTGAGACTAAGTGCTTCTACCGCAAAGGGACTGGTTATCGAAGCGTAACTACCCCAAGTATTTGGCGGATAAGAAGGATGGCAAAGTAAACAAAAGTATATTTGATATACATGTTATTGATGTGTACTTTACTAGTGTTTATAGCAACTCCTCGGTATTTGGTACTGGTTCAGTTGCTAAGAGTAGTAACTCGAAACGGAGTTGCGAATAAATGAAACTAGTTAAGGGTGAAGTGACGATGTGTGTTGAAAGTAGTTTCAAGATTGATATGATCATCATCGCACACTCCCTATACTTTTGGGATTAGTGTTGAACCTAAATAAATGTTATTTGGTGTTGGCGTTGAGCATGAATATGATTTGATCGTGTTTATTGCAATACGGTTATTCATTTAAGTAAGAGAATAAACTGTTGTTCTGTTTACATGAATAAAACCTTATATGGTTACACACCCAATGAAAATGGTTCATTGGATCTCAATCGTAGTGATACACATATTCATAATATTGAAACCAAAAGATGCAAAGTTAATAATGATAGTGCAACTTATTTGTGGCACTGCCGTTTAGGTCATATTGATGTAAAGCGCATGAAGAAACTCCATGCTGATGGGATTTTGGAATCACTTGATTATGAATCACTTGATGCTTGTGAACCATGCCTCATGGGCAAGATGACTAAGACTCCGTTCTCCGGAACAGTGGAGCGAGCAACTGACTATTGGAAATAATACATACTGATGTATGCGATCCAATGAGTGTTGATGCTCGTGGCAAGTATCGTTATTTTCTGACCTTCACAAGATGATTTGAGCAGATATGGGTATATCTACTTGATGAAACATAAGTCTGAAATAGTTGAAAGGTTCAAAGAATTTCAGAGTGAAGTAGAAAAATCATCGTAACAAGAAAATTAAGTTTCTGTGATCTGATCACGGAGACGAATATTTGAGTTACGAGTTTGGTCTTCAATTAAAACAATGTGGAATAGTTTCACAACTCACGCCACCTGGAACACCACAATGTTATGGTGTGTCCAAACATCGTAACCGCACTTTATTGGATATAGTGCAATCTATGATGTTTCTTACTGATTTACCACTATAGTTTTGGGGATATGCATCAGAGACAGCTGCATTCACGTTAAAAAGGGGCACCATCTAAATCCGTTGAGATGACACTATATGAACTGTGGTTTAGCAAGAAACCAAAGTTGTCGTTTCTTAATGTTTGGGGCTGCGATGCTTATGTGGAAAAGTTTCATCCTGATAAGCTCGAACCCAAATCGGAGAAGTACGTCTTCATAGAATACCCAAAGGAAATTGTTGGGTACACCTTCTATCACAGATCCGAAGGCAAGATATTCGTTGCTTAAGATGGATCCTTTCTAGAGAAGGAGTTTCTCTCGAAAGAAGTGAGTGGGAGGAAAGTAGAACTTGATGAGGTAATTGTACCTTCTCCCTTATTGAAAGTAGTTCATCACGAAATCTGTTCTGTGACTACTACACCAATTAGTGAGGAAGCTAATGATGATGATCATGTAACTTCGGATCAAGTTACTACCGAATCTCGTAGGTAAACCAGAGTGAGATCCGCACTGAGTGGTACGGCAATCCTGTTCTCGGAGGTCATGTAACTAGACCATGATGAACCTACGAACTATGAGGAAGCGATGATGAGCCCAGATTCGCGAAATGGCTTGAGGCCATGAAATCTGAGATGAGATCCATGTATGAGAACAAAGTGTGGACTTTGGTGGCGTTGCCCGATGATCGGCAAGCCATAGAAAATAAATGGATCTTCAAGAGGAAGATGACGCTGATAGTAGTGTTACTATCTACAAAGCTCGACTTGTCGCAAAAGGGTTTTTGACAAGTTCAAGGTGTTGACTAAATTGAGATTTTCTCAACTGTAGCGATGCTTAAGTCTGTCCGAATCATGTTAGCAATTGCCACAATTTATGAAATTTGGCAAATGGATGTAAAACTGCATTCTGAATGGGTTTTAGGAGGAAAAGTTGTATATGATGCAACCGAAGATTTTATCGATCCAAAGGAGCTAACAAAGTGTGCAAGCTCCAATGATCCATCTATGGACTGGTGCAAGCATCTCGAGTTGGAATATACGCTTTGATGAGTTGATCAAAGATATAGTTTTATATGACTTACGGTGAAGCTCTGTATTTACTAAAAAGTGAGTGGGAGCACTACAAACATTTCGATAAGTATATGTGAATGACATATTGTAGATCGGAAATAATGTAGAATTATTCTGCAAAGCATAAAGAAGTGTTTGAAAGGATTTCTTCAAAGAAAGACCTCGGTAAAGCTACTTACATATTGAGCATCAAGATCTATAGAGATAGATCAAGACGCTTGATAAGTTTTTCAATGAGTACATACCTTGACAAGATTTTGAAGTAGTTCAAAAAGGAACAGTCAAAGAAAGAGTTCTTGCCTGTGTTACAAGGTGTGAAATTGAGTAAGACTCAAAACCCGACCACGGCAGAAGATAGAAAGAGAATGAAAGTCATTTCCTATGCCTTGGCCATAGGTTCTATAAAGTATGCCATGCTGTGTACCAGATCATTGTATACCCTGCACCGAGTTTGGCAAGGAGTACAATAGTGATCTAGGAGTAGATCACTGGACAGCGGTCAAAATTATCCTTAGTGGAATAAGGATATGTTTCTCGATTATGGAAGTGACAAAAGGTTCGTCGTAAAGGGTTACGTCGATGCAAGTTTTGACACCGACCTAGATGACTCTAAGTCTCGATCTAGATACATATTGAAAGTGGGAGCAATTAGCTAGAGTAGCTCCGTGCAGAGCATTGTAGACATAGAATAATTGCAAAATACATAACGGATCTGAATGTGAAAGACCCGTTGACTAAGACTCTCTCACAAGCAAAACATGATCACACCTTAGTACTCTTTGGGTGTTAATCACATAGCGATGTGAACTAGATTACTGAATCTAGTAAACCCTTTGGGTGTTGGTCACATGGCGATGTGAACTATGGGTGTTAATCACATGATGATGTGAACTATCGATGTTAATCACATGGTGATGTGATCTAGATTATTGACTCTAGTGCAAGTGGGAGACTGAAGGAAATATGCCCTAGAGGCAATAATAAAGTTATTATATATTTCCTCATTTCATGATAAATGTTTATTATTCATGCTAGAATTGTATTAACCGGAAACATAATACATGTGTGAATACATAGACAAGCAGTGTCACTAGTATGCCTCTACTAGACTAGCTTGTTAATCAAAGATGGTTATGTTTCCTAACCATGAACAAGGAGTTGTTATTTGATTAACAAGGTCACATCATTAGTTGAATGATCTGATTGACATGACCCATTCCATTAGCTTAGCACACGATCGTTTAGTATGTTGCTACTGATTTTATCCATGACTTATACATGTTCCTATAACTATGAGATTATGCAACTCCCGTTTACCGGAGGAACACTTTGGGTACTACCAAACATCACAACGTAACTGGGTGATTATAAAGGAGTACTACAGGTGTCTCCAAAGGCAGATGTTGGGTTGGCGTATTTCGAGATTAGGTTTTGTCACTCCGATTGTCGGAGAGGTATCTCTGGGCCCTCTCGGTAATACACATCACTTAAGCCTTGCAAGCATTACAACTAATGAGTTAGCTGTGAGATGATGTATTACGGAACGAGTAAAGAGACTTGCCGGTAGCGAGATTGAACTAGGTATTGGATACCGACGATCGAATCTCGGGCAAGTAACATACCGATGACAAAGGAACAACGTATGTTGTTATGCGGTCGACCGATAAAGATCTTCGTAGAATATGTAGGAGCCAATATGGGCATCAGGTCCGCTATTGGTTATTGACGGAGGCGTGTCTCGGTCATGTCTACATTGTTCTCGAACCGTAGGGTCCGCACGCTTAAGGTTTCGATGATGATTATATTATGAGTTTATGAGTTTTGATGTACGAAGGAGTTCGAGTCCCGGATGAGATCGGGGACATGACGAGGAGTCTCGAAATGGTCGAGACGTAAAGATCGATATATTGGACGACTATATTCGGAGTTCGGAAAGGTTCCGAGTCATTCGGTATTTTTGAGTACCGGAGAGTTACGGAATTCGCCGGGAGTATATGGGCCTTATTGGGCCATACGGGAATAGAGGAGAGAGGCCAAAGGAAGAAGGTGCAGCCCCTCTAGTCCAATTGGACAGGGGTGCAGCCCTTTTCCTTCCTCCTCTCCCCTCTTTCCTTCTCTCCTACTCCAACAAGGAAGGGGGAGTCCTACTCCCTGGGAGGAGGACTCCTCTGGCGCGCCCCTCTGGCCGGCCGAACCCCTCCCCTGGCTCCTTTATATACGGGGCAGGGGGCACCTCTAGGACCGGACACAAGTTGATCTACGGATCGTTCCTTAGCCGTGTCGGTGCCCCCTCCACCATATTCCACCTCGGTCATATCGTCGCGAAGCTTAAGCGAAGCTCTGCGCCGTAGAACATCAAGATCGTCACCACGCCGTCGTCTTGTGGAACTCTCCTCGACACTCGGCTGGATCGAAGTTCGAGGGGCGTCATCGAGCTGTACGTGTCAAGAACTCGGGCGCCGGAGTAACGGCGTCGGGATCGGTCGGATCGCGAGGAGAACGTCGACTACTTCCTCTACGTTGTGATCGCTTCGCCGGGTCTCACGAGGTACGAGACAACACTCTCCCCTCTCGTTGCTATGCATCACCATGATCTTGCGTGTGCGTAGGAAATTTTTTGAAATTACTACGTTCCCCAACAAAGGAAGGGGAAGAGAGAAGGGAAGGAAGGAAGGGGTGCAGCCCCTCCCCCTAGTCCAATTCGGACTAGGCCATGGGGGGGCGTGCGGCCTGCCCTAGGCAGCCCCTCTCTCTTTCCCGTATGGCCCAATAAGGCCCAATACTTCTCCCCGGTGAATTCTGTAACTCCCGGTACTCGATAAATACCGAATCACTCGGAACCTTTCCAAACTCGAATATAGTCGTCCAATATATCGATCTTTACGTCTCGACCATTTCGAGACTCCTCGTCATGTCCCCGATCTCATCCGGTACTCGAACTCCTTCGTACATCAAAACTCATAAACTCATAATATAACATCGCCGGAACCTTAAGCGTGCGGACCCTACGGTTCGAGAACAATGTAGACATGACCGAGACACGTCTCCGGTAAATAACCAATAGCGGGACCTGGATGCCCATATTGGTTCCTACATATTCTACGAAGATCTTTATCGGTCAGACCGCATAACAACATACGTTGTTCCCTTTGTCATCGGTATGTTACTTGCCCGAGATTCGATCGTCGGTATCCAATACCTAGTTCAATCTCGTTACCGGCAAGTCTCTTTACTCGTTCCGTAACACATCATCTCGCAACTAACTCATTAGTTGCAATGCTTGCAAGGCTTAAGTGATGTGCATTACCGAGAGGGCCCAGAGATACCTCTCCGACATTCGGAGTGACAAATCCTAATCTCAAATATGCCAACCCAACAAGTACCTTTGGAGACACCAGAGAGCACCTTTATAATCACCCGATTCGTTGTGACGTTTGGTAGCACACAAAGTGTTCCTCCGTAAACGGAGTTGCATAATCTCATAGTCATAGGAACATGTATAAGTCATGAAGAAAGCAATAGCAACATACTAAACGATCGGGTGCTAAGCTAACGGAATGGGTCATGTCAATCAGATCATTCAACTAATGATGTGATCCCGTTAATCAAATAACAACTCTTTGTCCATGGTTAGAAAACATAACCATCTTTGATTAACAAGCTAGTCAAGTAGAGGCATACTAGTGACACTCTGTTTGTCTATATATTCACACATGTATTATGTTTCCGGTTAATACAATTCTAGCATGAATAATAAACATTTATCATTAAATAAGGAAATAAATAATAACTTTATTATTGCCTCTAGGGCATATTTCCTTCACGTCGGTGGCGAGAGCTTGTGCGTTCACCGGCGAGGGAGGACGGCTTTTATAGTCGCAGATGGGCGGTCGGAGAGCTGGCGCCGTGTGCCGCGTGGCGGGAGCGGGCGGGACGCGCGTCGCCGCGCTTTCACTGCGCCGCCCGTGAGGAAACAATGGAAGGCTGACCGGCGCAGCAGCCTTGGCATTTATTCCCACGGGAACAGAGGCGACGAGGATGACGAAGGCGGCGAGTCGCTGACTCGCTGGACCCACACCTTTTCGCGCCAAAAATGCTTCCCCGGCGACCCCGGGCGCCCCCAACGCCCGGGTTCAGGCAGGGCCCGCCGGTGCCAGTTTCGGGCCTAACCGGGGAAATTGGGCTTCTAGGGGCGTGACTTGGCCGTTTTTTCGGCGCCGGCGATAAAAAAGTGCCTTTGGGGGGCCTGTTAGGGGGGGGTGGGGCAGCCGGAGATGCTCTTAGTTTGGTAGCACAAATTCGTGGTGCAGGGAAACCAAGAAAACTAGAGATTGTGTACTTAGCCATCTTCAACGCTGATCCCTAATTTTTTCCGGCATCCGTCCACGGCTGGAGCTGGCCATCCAACTCTGAAACCTAGAAAACTAGAGATTGTGTACTTAGCTCATGAATTTGATTATTTAGATTTTAGAAGTTCACACATTTGAAACAACAGAAAAAAAGAAAAAAGAAAAAAAAAGAAAAAAATACCCCACCCCAGAATAAAGCAAAACAAAACCCGGTTTATAAAAAAGCACCAAAAAACCTGGACTGAGAGTTCACGAAATTATATTTGCCGCATAAGAAATGTAAAGGAATATAAATGACACAGCTAGTAACCTATCCCAGTTGGTTACGGGAACTAGAACTAAACATTGAGGGTTGGAGTTTGAATTCTCAATGGCACCTACTTTTTGAAGATTAAAAGGAAAAAGAGAAAAAGCTATAAACCGGGCTGTCTACAGGCGGTACGTACATAGGCCACGTATCCGCATGCTTGGCGTGGGCACATATTTTTAGAAAAATACCATCCATTTTTTTATTATAAAAAGGTAAGGGGAGATCTCCTTTGTTGATGTGTTGAGGAGGTTGTACCTAAATAGAAGTGTTCTGATTGTTCATCTTGCAATTTAAATATAGTTTTGACGGCTTGGTTTTAACATTTTATAGCATTGGTCAAAATATTAGACGTATATCTTGCAAAAACATGCATTCATTAATGGAATTTATTCTTGGCATACACTTTACTTTGTCAAACTTTTCTTCTTTCCTCGACTGGCCTCATAATTAATGGATTAATCTGGCCTTATCCGGTGTGCGACGGTACACGCGGTCATCAGTGAATGATATATAATGGCATATCCAATGCGGACTCTCAAACCTCTCGCATGCGTTCGAACAATGTTGTCCAGACGTGTTGTGCCATCCAACACGTCTAGCTAACTCTAGGATAGCTTTGAGGTGTTATTTTAGTACGAACTCTAGGATAGATTGACCGGAAAGAATAGCTTTGAGGTGGTTTCATACCTTACAAACAATTTCTATCTTTTGCTCTCTGCTAATAGGAACTCGGGAGTGATTCTTTATTGTACTTTGAAGGATAATCATATGATCCAACTATGTTAGCATTGTTGAAAGATTGCACTAGTGAAAGTATGCACCCTAGGCCTCATTTTCCATCATTGCAATACTGTTTGTGCTCTGTTTTATTATTTACTATCTTGCTGTTTTTATTGTTCGCACTACAAAAACTCAAATCTATTACCCATACCACACTTTTATCACCATCTCTTCGCCGAACTAGTCAACCTATACAATTTGCCATTGTATTAGATGTGTTGCGGACATAAGAGATTTTTTGTATTTGATTGCAGGGTTGCTTGAGAGAGACTATCTTCATCCTACGTCTCCCACGGATTGATAAGGCTTAGGTCATCCACTTGAGGAAAAATTGCTACTGTCCTACAAAAATCTGCACTTGTAGACCTAACACGTGTCTATAAGAATAAAGTTGCTTAGTAGACATCAAGGTCAAATAAGGATTTATAGAAATTTTCATACTGGAGTTGAACTAACACTCCAACAGGGAATTGATTATGAATTTCTAATGAAGTCCTATATACATTAAATATAAATTTAAATAAAAAATACATAGAGAAGCTTCATGTATAATTACGAAAATTAGCTATTACATAGGCCTACAGATATGATGAATTCGGTAACCTCTCCAAGAAGGTGTGTAAGCTCCAAAAGCGCCTAGAGCGCCTGAAAGGCACCTCGATGGGCAGAGGACCATCACAGGAGGAAGTTACAGAGCAACGCAACTGCGAGAGGCTTTAAGATAGGAGGAGACATGGCTCAAGCAGAGATCGCGGGTGCTTTGGTTACGTGAGGGCGATCGCAACACTGGGTATTTCCAGGCCCAGGCTGCTCAACGCAAAAGGACTAATCGCATCACGTCTCTGGAAAATGCTCAAGGTCAGATATTACAGGACCCAGAAGAGGTGAAGAAGGAAATTATGGACTTCTATCATGATCTGTACCGAACGCAAGGGTACAAACCGATGGACAAGCTGTTAAACTGTGTTCAACCTACTGTCACCGAGCCAATGAATGCGCTCATTAACAGACCGTACGAAGTGGGTGAGGTGAAGAAGGCGCTGTTTGACATGGCTCCGTCTAAGGCCCCGGGTGTGGATGGTTTCACGGCGGGGTTTTATCAGCGGCACTGGGACGTGCTTGGAGAGGACATCACAGTGGCCGTTTTGGAATTCTTGAACGGTGGCGATTTACCTTTGGGTCTCAACGACACATCTATCACCCTTATTCCAAAGGTACGACACCCACAGAAGATCTCTCAATTCCGTCCTATTGCATTATGCCCCGTTCTTTATAAGATTGCTGTGAAAGCAATCGCTAATAGAGTTCGTGGGATTCTGGATGAAGTGATCGGAGAAGAGCAAAGTGCATTTGTGCGAGGCGTTTAATAACCGACAATGTACTAGTTGCTTATGAAAGTATTCACGCCATCAAGCGGCGGAAGAAGGGCAAGAATGCTTGTTGTGCAGTCAAGTTAGATATGCTCAAGGCCTACGACAGAGTGGAGTGGCACTACCTCAAGCCATGCTCACAAGACTGGGTTTTGAAGATACTTTCGTCCGTCTCATCATGAAATCAGTGGCGGACCCAGGGAAAAAAATGAAGGGTGTGCACACTATAAAAAAAATCCCACCTAATCAATGTGTCACACAAAATATGGCAAAATAATAACATGAGTAGCTTAATGCAAATATCACAACAATTTAGTTCACAAAATATATCTCAAATGTGCTCAATTACAATACGAGTAGTCTTACATGAAAGAAGCACAAGTAGAAAATTACATCACTAGGTAACTCTACGTTTTTGCATTGCCATGAAAGCATCAACTATGTCATCTTCGCTTACTTCCATGAACACATCCCGTTCAATAAATGTCACCAAGCAATCATTCAAGCGATCATCACTCATAGTAGTCCTCACTTATTTTTCACTAGATTCATTGCTGAAAATACTCTTTCAACACGCGCCGTCGCCACCGGTAAAATCAATATCAATTTGATGAGTAAGTAGACCAAATCATATAGAACATGCTTCTTTGTTGCAACAAGCATAATAGAGAGCTCACCAATATTACTTGCATTTCTAAACCTATCATCTTGTCTCATATCATCAATAAAATTAGTAAGTTGAAATTCTAGCCTTATGAAATCTGTGCTTGAAATGTCCATGGGATAGAATTCAGCAAGTCTCATTACCTTGAGTGCATCATAAGAAGCAAATGAATTGAGGGGATTCAAAGCCGACATGCAAATAAGCAACTCCGTATTAAACTCATCAAACCGATTGTCAAGCTCTTGAATGGTTTGATCAATGACACCAAGATATACTTCTCTTCTATAACAATCATCATTTGTTTGTACTTCATAATACCGACGTGATCTTCGATTAGGCTCATAAATATCCTCCCACAAAGGAACTTCAATGTCATGTTTGTTGCAAAATAAGGTTAGCTTTGCAAGAAATTCTTCCCAACCATGAGACCTCATGTGTTGCATTCTACTCTTTGCCAAACTAACAAGTGTCATTGCATTGACAATATCTTGATCTCTCTTTTGCAAAGATTTGGACAACTCATCTGTATAGCCAAGAATAACAAGCATCAAGTAAAGATTGAAAACAAAGTCAAATGATTCAAAGGCTTGAGCAACTCCACGTATTCTTGTCCACTCACTTTTTTGTGAAGGATCTTTTCCAATAGCATCAAGTACTTCAAGGATTGTGGAATACATGCTAACAATGTGCATAATGGTTTTAAAATGAGAACCCCACCGAGTGTCGCCGGGTCTAGCTAGTCCCATCTCTTGATTTAGCCCACTTTCACTTTCAATCTCACCCATTTCAAGTGCTTCCAACACCTTTTGAGCTCTAACATCTCGAAGCATGTCATGGCGCTTACAAGAAACTCCAACAATATTGAGCAAGTAAGAAACATGATCAAAGAACCACAAACATGGTTCATTGTCCTTTGCCACAGCTATAAGAACCAACTGAAGTTGATGTGCGAAACAATGGATGTAATAGGCAAAGGGTGACTCTTTCATGATCAATGTTTTCAACCCTTTAACCTCCCCTTTCATGTTGCTAGCCCCATCATATCCTTGCCCACATATTTGACTAGGAGTCAAATGATGATCTTTAAGCAAAGTTTGAATTGCATCCTTAAGTGACAATGAAGTTGTATTGGCAACATGAACAACTCCAAGGAACCTCTCACATCCTCTACCCGATTTGTCAACAAATCGTATGCAGAGAGCAAGTTGTTCTTTATGAGATGCATCACTAGACTCATCAGCTAGGATTGCATAGTGGTCATCACCAATATCTTCAATAGTTCTTTTAGTTGTTTGCGCCCCACAACATTCAATTATTTGCTTTTGTATCTTTGGACTAGTCAAGATGCAATTCCCAGGAGCATTGTTCAATACATGTTTATTAACTTCTTCGTCATTTTCCGAAAGCCATTTAAGAAGTTCAAGAAAGTTCCCCCTATTGCTAGATTCTTCACTCTCATCATGTCCACGAAATGCCAATCCTTGGTTCAAAAGAAACCTCAAGCATCTAAGTAAATAAGTCAGCCTAGCGTTGTACATACGTAAATCCTCTTTACACACCCTCACCATAATGTTATCAATTGATGGTTCGGGTGCCACAAATAAATTGTACTACTCTTGAGCTTTGTTGTGAATGTTGTTAATACCACCCACATGTTTGTCTAATGCATCAGGCCTATACCAATTTTTCCAACCACCTTTAACAAAGGCATCACCCTTAGCCCCCCCATTCGATTTGCCTTTGAACAAATAACACACAAAGCAAAATGCAGCCTCATATTTGACACTATATTCTAGCCATTTATAGTTCTCAAACCAAACAAAGTTGAAGTGTTTATTTTTACCATACATTTTCTTGACTTCAAAGTTGTGTGCATATGGTTGGACTGCATTCTTTGCAATGTACCGTCTCCGAACTTCATCTTGATCATCAACATTGTACTCCAAAATAGGAATCCTTTCCCCTGGATCAGGTGGAAGCCTTTGAATATTATATGACCTTGCATGTGGATGTTGGGGTGATGGTTGCCGTGGTGCTTCATCATCAATATCAATGTCAATCTCTGCATCGGAATGGACTGGAGGTGGATCAATATCAATGTCAATCTCTGCATCAGAATGGACAAGAGGTGGATCAACATCAATGTCAATCTTTGCATCCAAATGGACTGAAGGTGGATCAATATCAGGTTCCGGTTGCTCTTCGGCTGCAACCTTTCTTGATTTTGCCTCATAATTCCGAAAAAAGACTTGATGTCACCATTCCTTTTCATCTTCAGTTCTATATTTAGAACATAATGTCAGCAAGACAGCAAGACTAGAACAAAAAATGGCACATCCCTAGTCCTCTGGAGCTTTTTTTGTTCACAAAACAACAATTACTAAGAAAACACAGCCTACTGATGTTCTGCACCTCTGCTAACAGCCTAACAATATTTTGTACAAATTTAGAAACAACACTACAGAGGCAAAGCTGCAGTATAACAAATGGGATCTAGCATCTGGTCAAAAACACACCCACTAACCCACGACCGGGGTGGAGAGCGCCTGAACGGGCAGGAACGGATCACCGGAGGAGAACGGGGGTCGGCCGTCGGGAGATGGGATCAGATCCTCTGGATAACAGAGTGGCGGCCGTCTGGTCCAGGTCGGCTCGACGCCGACGGCGCCTCGGCAGGGGAGGCGGGACGGGTGATGGCCGCGATGGGAAGGAACTCCAGGTCTCCAGCGACGGCCTCCAAGCGCGAGAGCCGAGCGGCAGCGGCCGAGCGCGAGCGGGAAGCGGCGGCGGCCGAGCGCGAGTGTGGAGCGGCGGGGTGGAGCACGAGCAGGGAGCGGCGGCGGCTGAGCACGATGCGGCTCTGCCTCTCGTCTCGCTCGCTCACGAGCCCGAGAGGATGAGGTGGGCCTGGGCAGTGGGCTCAATAGTCAAAGAATTAGTCAATGATGGTGTGATTTATATGTATATAAAAAAATCTCAGAATTTCTGGGTGTGCCACGGCACACCCGGCACACCCGCTGGTTCCGCCAATGCATGAAATGCGTGACTTCGGTGGGATTTACGATCAGGGTAACTGGTGAACTCCTCCCTTATTTCAGTCTATCGAGGGGGCTGCGGCAGGGGTGTCCCATGTTGCCATACCTGTTTCTGTTATGTGCACAGGGGCTCACGTCCTTGCTGAATAATTTCGGTGGCGCATACATCGACAGAAGGATTAGACTGAACTCTCATGCACCTTGGGTTAATCATCTACTATTCGCTGACGATAGTCTGATCTTCATCAGTGCAAACACCCAGAGTACAGAGAGGTTGAATGATATTCTCCGGATATATGCTGATGCCTCAGCCCAGGCTGTGAACCGAGAAAAGCACCATTTATTTCAGTGGCAATATAGCGCAACCGCTACGACAGATACTTAAGCTATCTCTCGGGATCAACGTTGAAGCGTTTTCAGAGCGCTACTTGGGGTTGCCCACGGCCATTGGAAAAATAAATAGCGGAACCTTTGAATATCAAGTGGATAGATGCCGAGGCAAAATGCAAGGTTATTCAGAAAGAAACATGGCTTGTGCCGCGCGGGAAGTATTGTTGAAGACGGTTATTCAGGCCATTCCCACGTTCAGCATGAGCTGTTTTCTCCTTACGAAGAAGGTTTGCAAGAGTATCACCTCCCTATGGCCAAATACTGGTGGGGTAGCTCCATTGATAAACGATCACTCCACTGGCTCTCTTGGGCAAATCTTGTGAAACCAAAAGTGAAGGGCGGCATGGGCTTCCGAGACTTACACCTCTTCAACTTGGCGTTGCTCGGGAAGCATGGCTGGTGCCTTCTTACTAGGCCGGACTCTCTCTGCGCAAGGGTGCTGAAGGGGAAATATTTCCCCCACACGGATTTCCTCAACGCCACAGCACCGGCAAGATCGTCCACGACTTGGAAAGCCATCATCTCAGGGAGGGATGCCCTGAATGTTGGCCTCATTCATCGAGTGGGTGATGGTTCCTCCATCGGCACATGGACGGACAGTTGGATACCCAACACGCTTACCCTAAAACCTAGGAGGCGCTTGGGATCGGCGCCACTACTCACGGTTTCAGAGCTCATAGACGAATACACCGGAAACTGGAATGAACAGCTGGTCCGTCAAAATTTTCTGCAGCCGGATGTCGAAGCCATTTTCAATATCCCGTTAAACCCGGCTGGTGGAGAGGATACTTTGGCCTGGGCCTGGGAGAAATCAGGAATCTACTCTGTAAAATAAGCGTATCATACTCTGGTGACTCGCAACGAGCTTAGCTCTTTAGAGGAAGGGACGATTACCGAAGCATCATCATCAAACAAACAGTTGTGGACGGCCTTATGGAAGCTCAATGTCATCCCAAAAGTCCGAGTCTTCTGGTGGCGAGTACTCCGTGGGATACTACCAGATTCTGTCAACTTGCAATATCGCCATATCAAAACTCTTGGCTTGTGCGATATATGTAAGGCGATGAACGAGGACATGCAACATGCACTGATACATTGCATACATGCAAAGAAATTTTGGATCGCAGCTCGGGAGAGATTTGACCTCCGCTTACCACAGCTGCATCCACATACATGGGCTTGTGATATCTTACTCGACCAAATGTTCACAGAGGCGGACAGAAGCAAGATCATCACAATCATGCACAACATTTGGTCATCTCGCAACTGCTGGACGCACGACCGCGATGGTTATGATCCAGTACAAGCATTGCGGTGGGTTCATGAGACACTGGCAATTATGGAATTTCCATTCAAGCGGAAGATTCAGTCCGCGAGTCGCTGGCGACCTCCGGAAGCAGGCTGGATCACCATCAATACCGATGCAGCAGTTAATATTGAGGACATGAAGGGTGGAGCAGGTGGTGTAGCTCGATCACACATTGCCTTCTTGGGAGCATGGAGTAAGCCACTCCATGGCGTCACCGATCCTTTCATTGCGGAGCTTCTTGCTCTACGGGAAGGAATGATTTTTGCTCAGCTTCGTGGTTTCACGCATGTGATCATGGAGGTTGACTGTCAGGATTTGGTTAACCTCTGGAAGTCGCGCGGCAACTCTAGATCTGTTGCAGCGCCTATCTTAAGTGAGTTAGAGGAGATTAGTGCCAGTTTTGCTTCTTTTTCGTTACCCATGTTAGTAGGGAGATTAATATTCCAGCTCATCTTTGTGCAAGATTAGCTAGCACAAGAGAGTGGACGGAGAGCTGGCTCGATGTGAGCCCTGAATTCCTCCATCTCTGCTTACGTTCAGATTGTAACACTTTGATTCTCAGTTAATAAAGCTCCCTATTCCGATGCAAAAAAAAGATATGATGAATTTAGAAACTTGAATCAACTCATCTGGATTTGAAATGAATGTTCTGTGAATTTGTAAGTTTGACTAGAAATGGAAAATGGTATTTGACACTGTTCATGCAGGTTGAACAGCCCGACCCGGGCTCTTAAGCAGATACACACACGTGCCGTACTGCTCAGCCCATGGGCTGGGATGCGACGTCCATGGCGCATTCTTGAGGTCCCACTTGTCAGTACGAAATCCAAGTAACGGTCAATGATGGGCTTTGACCCAACGGAATGCCTCGTCTGGGCATTTAAGAGGATGTGGCCAATGGAGGAGGGAAAAAATGAGGAGCGCGGACCAGGGGCATGGATATATAAATCCCTTAACGAAACCCAGTCACACGGGGAACATCCCAGTTCGCCTACTTTGGATTCGGCTATGCACTAACTCTTCAAGAACTGCTCAGGGTAAGCATGTTACAACTTCAAAACTATGGAAAATCGATCAGATGATTTAGAACATGTGCATGAGACGTACGGGATATTTTTACCCAAAAAAAAAAATCCCGTACGTCTCATGCACATGTTCTAAATCATCTGATCATTTTTCCTTGGTTCCTGATTTTGTTTTCCATGAAAACGACCTGTTTCGGGATTTGATGGTAGATTTGAAAGTTTATTATCACCACAATAAAAAATACAATGTAATTTTCAATAATATACATGAATTTTATATATAAAAAATAACTGATTTTAAATATCCACAGAATTGAAATAATGTTTGAGAATTTTGAATAATGTTACCCAAATTTATAAAATGCTCAGAAATTCAAAAAATAATTGAATTTTAAAACATTCTGAAGATTTGTTTTATAAAGCTTCACTTACCAAAAATTATAAAAATAAATAAGTAAATGTTAGGACATTTTAAAACGTGTTCAAATCATTTAGAAAATGTTCAGACACTTCTAAAAAATTTCAGCGATTTGAAAATTGTCCTTGTATTTAAAAAAACATTCGTGTATTTTGAAAAGGCAAAAATAAAATCAGAAAACCTAATAAGAGAAAAAGAGAGAAACCAGAAGAAGAAAACAAAAAAACAGAAGAAAATCATGCCCTAAGAATAGAAATATAACCATCCAAGCAGTACAAGTTAGACGGTGCATCGCTCCATCTGAGCCGGCAGTTCGGCCCATCCCGCGCTTCCGTGTTTGCTTGCCAATTGGCTGTGAGGACCGGGGTTTCCTATTCGGCGCGCAGGCAAGCAACCTGGCGCGCTGGGTTTCCTACCGGCAGGCCCATTGGCAGAATTTTTTTCATATTTTCTTTCTTTATCATTTTTACTTTTTGTATTCTTTTTCCTTTTCCTTCTTTACTTTTTCACTTCCTTTTGTGATTTTTTTCATATTCCAAACATTTTTTGTTAATTAATTCAAAAATTGTCTAGCAATGAAAAAAAAGTTCATCGAATGCATTATTTTTTCATCGTAAGTACCTAATTTTTAAAAAAAAATCATAAAACTTGGAAAATTTCCATCAAATATGGTCTACTTTTTGTGAAAATTGGAGTGGTGTCATTTTGCACCCTGGTTTTGTATTTGCTTCCAACAAATACATATTTTTGAGTCTTAGAAAATAGAAAATGATTTTTGTATAAAAAAGTTGAAAACTTTATTTCACAACATTGTTTGTATTGACAAGATGCACCTATGTGTCCAAGTTCACTATAGTATCATAAACTATGCAATGAGTATGACCATCACCTTGGTCATTTCTGATCATATTTTTACATGGCAAAAAGTGTACTCCCTCCATTTCAAAATATAAGTTTTTTTTAGAGATTTCAATGTGGACTACATACAGAGCACAATGAGTAAATCTACACTCTAAACAATGTCTATATACATCCTATCCTATGTAGTCCATATCAAAATCCCTAAAAAAACTTAAATTTAGGAACGGAGGGAGTAATTAATATGGCCTGAAATGAAAAGGTTTTCTTCATAAAAATTGTTCGTCTCGTCAAAATGAACAACTTTGATTTTTGGACAATCTTCATCCAAGATTATATCCAACATGTACAGCCAAAACAATCAGCGTAGTGCAGACCCCCTTTTGCCGAGTTTGACACTCAGCAAAGACCACCTTTTGCCGAGTTTTGATGTTTTGCCGAGCATTTTGTCCAGGACACTCGGCAAAGTACTTGTTTGCCCAGTTTTGCCTTTTTGCCGAGTACCTTTTTGTGTGAACTCGACATAGAATCTATTGCTGAGTGCCCGATATAATGCATTCAGTAAAGAAATCTGACCCGTTGGATGCCAAATGGACGGCCGGGAGTTCGTCTTCAACCTAGCCCGTGTTCTTCCCCCCTCAAACAGATCGCCCACGATCCT
Organism: Aegilops speltoides; assembly: GCA_021437245.1. Lineage (NCBI taxonomy): Eukaryota > Viridiplantae > Streptophyta > Magnoliopsida > Poales > Poaceae > Aegilops > Aegilops speltoides. The sequence goes on from CM038143.1 coordinate 120,331, forward strand.
CCTACCACCTGCCTCCACCCCATTGGCCGGAGGGTGCTTCCGCGCACCGCTGCTCCCTCCCCTCCACCTTTCCCCACCGCTGTTGCTTGAGGCCGCCGCGTCCATCCCTCTAAGCTCCGGCGATCTGCCGCAACACCGGTGACCGCCCCACCCGTCAACCTGCGTCCTCGCCATCACGTGGAACGCCACAGCTCGCTCGCAGCTCGTAGCGCTGTTACCATCTTCGGCGAGGTCCTGGATCATCCTTGCCGGGGTCTACGCTCCTCACGTCGCCCCCATCTTCGGCCTTGGTCGGAATCTGACAGAAGCCAACAATTTTTGAGACACCTGACATTTTTTTTTTTTGAAATAAAAGGTAGATCATGTTCTACCTTATATATTCCAAAAGGCTAAAAGGCGAAGCCAAGAAGCCTGGATAAAAAGGTCACATACAAGACACATGACATTTTGAAAACGCTAAAGAAAAATAGTCATCCTTTTCAGGTCAGCTGTTTATGCTGTGGTACTGTATCTTGGTGCTTGAGGCAGACGCAGCCGGCGAGGTTTCGTTATTCTACGGAGGTGTGTCAAGTCAATTGCTCGTTGGATGCGGTACTGTTTATCTTTGCTCTGCGACTGAATCGAAAGCCTCTCATTGCAATTTTGTTTGCTAGTTTCAGTAGTAACCTAAATTTGGTTTGCTAGCTTCACTCACACTGCGACAGACCGCTCTTTACATTATCTCTGCTCCTTCCCAAGCATTCAGTCGATCGCATGCTTATAATAAAATTAAAACTTCAACCTATGCTTTTTAACCGGACTGTTCGTGACATTCCAAATAAGAAATTCTTATAAAAGAACATCAAACCACAGGAGATGGACACTTGGGTCGAAATCTGATAAAAACACTAAGCCCCAAGTAAGTATAACAGCAACACAGAAAATACGACAGAGCACGGAAGTTGGTATGTGGTAACAATATTCAGTGAGATTTCACACAAAGAAACCGACCATTGGGCACTGAAATGTCCGGCAAGTAAATATCAAAACTTCAGTTTGCAATAGAACTTCAGTTTGCCAATTTATCCTCAGTAACCCGTCCCTGCTTCTTCTACCTAGCCCCCGCAAAAAATCTCTCGACGATACTCATTTTTCTTGAGATATATCCTTCATTCTCGTCAACATTTCTCCTGCAAATTAAAACAAACAAGACAAAACAGTCAAGAAAAATATTGACTTGATGTGAAGTGAATGGTGGATGGGTTCAGGCAAGAAGAATTCATGCAAAAGGTTGGCAAGAAGAATTCATTATATTAATGGCAAGTGATTGATAAAATGAATTTATGCAAGTCCAGTGACCTGTTCTTTTGCATGAAGATCAGTATATATATATATATATATATATATATATATATATATATATATATATATATAGAGAAAGAGAATGGATTTGCTACCCACACTAGCTCGGATGGTGCCTATCAGAACCGTTCGTTTGCTTTGAGATCCGAACTTTTCAGTGGATAAGGTTGTGATTTTACGATTTGTTGAATTTCGCCACTGCAATAGAGGTAAGCTTCGACGGACCTTTTGCTTGTCAGTGGCCGAAAATGGAAGCCTACTACCTGGCTTTTGCAGGTGTATTCGGGGCAAGTGACCTCGCCGCTTTATGAGCTGGCAGGGTTCGGCAGTAGCTGATTTCGGCAAGTATATGACAACGGCTAATTCTGGATATTTGTCAAAAGTTCCACGGCGCCGTGTCCTGTCTACTGTTTTAAAAACTGCTATTTTCGTCTAGGAAGCTGTGAAGTGGCTGGCACCGTTGGTAAGAAGCAGCATTTACTCTACCCGGCTTTGTAAAAGGTGGTAGGACTTTGCCTTTTTTAGTGCATGCGAGTTGAATACGGGTCTGGGCTTCCTTTTTAGTAATGGCCTGCCGGCTTATTAACTGCAATCTGCACAGTGAACAGAGGCTGCCATGCATGCGCAACAGGGTGGAGGAGTAAAACACGCAAAACAGCCGTATGGGCTCGTAATCATCTGAAGCCACCGTCCATCCATTTGTTTTGTATATATCACGCGTCCTGCTAGTTGTTTGCTCCGCGCGCTCTCTGTACAACTTTGTATCTAGCTACCGGTGAGATGGAAGGTTTGGGAGATGGCGAAGGGACGAACGGAAACCGGCGCTTGGCCGTGAGCACAGCTGGGGGTGACGACGCGTTTGCAGGCGCCGTTGTTGCTGCAGTCGAGGATGCCCATCGCGAGAGCGTTGCACTGGTCCACTACATCGGTCGGGAGGTTAGTGAATGTGTTCTTTGGCTCTTGGTTGTGAGCGGAAGTTTTCGCTGCTGTAAGGTAAACCGGTGTTTGTTTTCCAGTACGTTGATCCGCCCAACAACTTGGTGCCTCTTACTTTGAAGCAAGTTTCCTTGCTAACTCCTTCAGCCAGGCATGGGGGGGCACTATCTATACATGGGATGCCTGTCAACACGGTATGCATGAGGGTGCACACATGTTTGTTTTGCTGTTTTTGCCTGTTTTCCCCATACATTTTCTTCAGTAAAAACCCCTCCACCCATTCCATTTGTCTGCAGGCACGACTGCTTGGTAGGATGTGGAACCGTACAGAATCGTCGGAAGAGATCAGCTTCCTTCTAGGCGATGGCACTGGGTCTATCGAGGCCAAGATATGGTATTTTTCTCGCGTCATGCATGGTTAAAAATAATTTTCATGCCTTCCGCAGACGATGACAACTTTGACGACTGTTGCATTCTCAGGACAATAGACGGGGAGTGCATGCGGGCGTTACGTGAAGTTAGGTTAGCTCCTGGGATATTGTCTTGTAATTTTTGCAATGGTCGCTTATGTTGTGTATAACGCCTCGAAAAATTGAACCTTTCCCGTATAACACTCGCAGGAATGGAGACTACGTTGTGGTTAACGGCTCTATAAGGACGCGGGATTCTGTCGTGCATATACAAGTCTACTCAATCAGGTTTGTGTCAGACAAAAAAATGGATTTACTCCCCTCTTTTCGTCAGTTTAGAAAATGACTGTTCCATTTTGTTAACCATGTAGGGGGTTTGTTTCTGCAGGCTTGTGACTAACTACAATGAGATTACTCACCATTTCCTCCATTGCATATACGTCTCCCTCGATCTTCAGAAGCAGGCAGGCTCCATCATTTCTGTAATGCGCGTCCTGAACACCAAAACATGCCACCTTTTTTTACGTTGACGTCGATGCTTTTATTTCTACAGTTGAGGGAGAGAGAAATGGATATTCGTCGGGCGAATCTGGTGGTAGCCTCAAACGAGCAGTCTCGGGCTCCCAACGGCGCGGAGAAGCTTTTCGGTGATGTTCTTCAAGTTTTCTACCGTCCAGGAATAGTGTATGTGCCTGTCTTCCAAGATAACAAAATTCTAGCACGCCCATTATCACTCCCCCCCTGACTTGCTCCGTCCCACCGTGTCAATAATATTCAGCGAGCTGGAAAACGGGGCTTCGTTCTCTTTGATTCAATCTGAGACAGGTGCAGATGCGGACCAACTCAGGTAAAGAAAATACTTTTGCAGTGCATACTATCAGCTTGCTACGTCTGGTTGGGTGCCTTACAATCTCTTCGAAACAGGTCTGTTATCGGAGCTCACGTCGCTATGGGCAACCTTTTCACCACCATTGATGATGACCATTTCAAGTGCTCGTTCAACGGATAAAAGGTGGTTGAGATGTGGCGCACAGTATGTCTACTTCTTCAACAGGGATGATTTTCGGTTAAAGATCTCCGAGAAATGACTATCTATTGTTTTTCCATTTGTAGTTTCATTCTGTTGTCTCGTGTGTAAGTTTTGCTGCTTATTCTGTGATCTCTGATCAGCTTTGCTGCTTATTCTGTGCAGTGTAGGCGCGTAACGTATATGGGATTGATGGAGTATATCTCCATGGCGTGGCGGTGAATGACTCTCACTGCTGGAAAGGTGACGACGGATGAGAATCGGCGTGTGCCATCACAGTTTTTTTGCTTCTTCCCAGAGAAAAAAAACATTTCGGATCTTCTTATTTTAAAGCGCCTTCCTCCTGCAACAGGCCAGCCCATAGCCCATGGCCCATAGTAATGGGGTTGAGGAGCAGCAGCTGGATCAATATTACGGGCTGTGGGCTGCAGCGGGACGCATGTTGGCAGCAGCTGAATGACAAAAACGCAAGCCATGACTAAAAAAAAGGGCGCCTTCGGACTAAAAAGGTTCGAACCTTCCCCAAACAGTTCTCCATTTGCCGTACAGGAACCTTTGCTTTTGGGCGCCGGTGGTCCTGTCTGCTAGACTGCCACAACCACAGCCTAGTGCCTGCCGGTCCCCTCCCCCTTGCATGCAGCGTGGTCCACCCCTTTGCTATAAGAGGAAAAGAACATCAAATGAATAAAAAGAGAAAAAAGCAAATGGGGTAAGAGGAGGGACCAGATCCCAACACCAGCAGGCGTGATTGCACCCAGCCAGCAGCTGATTGCATCCACCCCAAAGCTTCAGCCAAGCCTATGAAGCTGCTGAACATGCATCAAGCATGAAAATCAGAGATTACATGTAATTAGTGTCAATGTACTAGTTTTTTGCATTCCATGCAGGATCAATTTCGCCAGCTGACACCCAAAAAGACACACCCGTTGTAGGACGTGTCTATAGCACTCTCCTTACATGACGTTGATACATATTATAGACAGCTGCCGTATAGTCTAATGTACATACCCTAATCAAAATTACTTCTCGCGGACCCGGTGCAATCGGTTAGATCGCTAACTGTAGGAGAGGAAATCGTGGCACGACACAGGGGTCGTGTGTGGTTTTTTTCCGGGCAGAAGTCTGTTTTGATTTTTATTTGTTTTGAGGGGAAAGTCTGTTTTGATTACAACGTACAATACAGCAGAAACAGTTGTGCCCCCCCCCCCCATCCCCTGTGCATGCGCCTGCATTCATGTGATACGAAGTCAAAAGCCGTCCAACCCGCTGCTCCCGCCCATGCCCCTCGGGCCTCCCGCGCGCAGATGCCTCCCTGCTCGCAACAGACCGGATTTTCGATTTTCACCCCATGCCGTTTCTATACACTCAGCTGCGGATGGTCAAAGACCACCATTCCAGGCATCAGCAGGCAGCACACCCTTCTCTTTCACCACACACGCGTATGCGCCCTTCCCAAGCATCCATGGCCGCCATCACCCCACCCCCCACAAGTGATGGCGAGGAATCCATGACTACAGTTCTTCGCTTAGGTGGGCTTCTAGAGCAGGTGCTTCTCCGTGTCGATGGCTTGAAGAGCCTTCTGCGGTCTAGCACGCTGTCGAGGGAGTGGCTGAGTATTGCATCAAGGAAGGAGTTCCGTCAGCAATTCATGGCAAACCACGATCCGCCTTTGCTTGGGATCATTCTGCAGTTCACCGTGGTTGGCACCGACTGGAGGCACCTGGAGTTCGCCCCGGTGGAAGGGCTGGACCAGGCCTTAGCTCCAAAGGCGTCAGAAGTCGCGGCGGCTCTCGCCGGGCAAGCCAGCTACGAGACGGTGCTGGCATGCGTCGCCGGCGAGCTCGTCATGAGAGAAAGAGAATTCCCAAGGGGTTACGCTAAGCGTACAATCCTTGGGCCAGTCTCTACAAGTCGCCACCGGCTTCCTCGCGACGACATCATCGAGCACATCCCGTCTGCCATCTGCGCCTGCTTCGTCGTCATCGACGGCGAGAAGCCCTTCTTCGACGGCTATCCTCAGACGCACGCGAAGGCAGGCGGCGAGCTCGGCGCGTTCCATCTTCGAGTAACTATGGACCGCGGCGACCGGTGGTTCGTGGAGGTATCTGAGCCTATATTCTCAAAGAAACCATGCATCCCGCACGATGATCCATGCGCCATAGTGGTAGACGGGGTGTTGTACATGATGTATGTCGTAGGTTTTCTGTTTTCGTACGATCTAGCGTCTCGTAAGTTCGGCATGGTCAAGCTTCCGGCTGCCTTTAGCAACGCTAAGGACATGGATTACATGATGGCACGGTCGGGCAAGTCCGGCATATGCATCCTTCTTCGCCGGGGGGGCGTGCTGGAGAACTGGACTTGCACGATGAAGGCCAGATCATATGATTGGCAGCTACATGCGAGCCACAACCTTAAGCTCATCTTCGATGGGTATATAGTATCGTCTTTCTGGGATGTAGCCGGCGGCGGGGGGGACTTTTTCTCCATGAAGATTAGAGCCGTCGGAAGAAATGGCTCTTACGCCATCATCACATTTGGTTTTTGCCCACATATTTTCTTAGTTGATACAATGTCTGGACGGGCCATGAAAATCGGACATGTCATGAACCCTAATATTGTGACGATGGTGACCCCGGTCTGCATGCCATGGCCACGGTCATTCACAAGATTGTAGAAGTGTTATGTGCTGCTAGGATTTGTTTCCTAAAAATTCATGTATCTTGGGAAATCTTCTTTGTCTGATGGATTATTTCCTTTAATTTTTATCTAGTCATTTATAATGGGCATGTAACAGATCTATGATCCGAGACATTTTCTAGATTCTATGTGCTTTTATTTATATATCAATATCTGCAGCATGCATGTGTTTTTTAAGTTGCTACGCATTTTCATCCCCCGCGCCCAGATGCGTAATATGAATCAACCTCTGTTTTGGCTTGATTTTTTTAGCCGTTTTTGAAAAAATACGCACAAGCATGTTCGCTCCAACGACTAGTGTTCCGTTGAGTAACTAGTTATTTCGCAGAGATATATCAGGAAGGGAGCTCATTTTTGTTAAGTTTTAAACTTGAACAAATTTTGGCAATTCAGTTCTCGCACATTATTCGGCATGGAAACTACGTAGCTAGCGGCGTCGAAAAGGCAACACACCTTTGAAGAAGTAGTGCAAAAAGATAGCCCATCCTTTTTCTTTTGGTGGTGTGACTTTCTAAAACTGAACAGCATTTTCAGTCCTCGCACATTAATTGGCATCTCGAGTTATGGTTTCTACCTTTTTGCAAAAAGGACCCAAAAAGATCATACAAGCATGTTTTAGCTTAACAAAAATACGGATGAGGAAGAGTTGCGGCATCACACCGCACCCAACCCACGGTAGGTTAGGTTGAGCAACGACAGTACATTCTACGTTTGGCTCGACACTAGTCCCTGAGTCTGGCTACGCGCCCCTCAAACAACCCCCGGGGTAATAGGGGGGGGGGGGGGCAGCGCGACTCCGAGACTGCTGACCGTTGCCGAGTCCATGTCCACCCAAAAGAGAGCCCACATTACTTGTCGCATGGAGTTATGATTCACACCTTCTTTGCAAAGATGACCCATTTTTATCATACAAGCATGCTGAGCTTCATAAAAGTACAGTCGAGGAAGAGTTGCGACATCACACCGCACCAAACCACGGTAGAAATGGATGAGCAATGACGTAGGAGGCACCCACATCCGCGGCACTCAGACAACCACCGAGACTGAGGAGGCGGCGGCACAACTTCGAGACTGCTGACAGTTGTCGAGTCCATGTCTAGTAAAAAGAGAGCCCACAGTACATTTTTACTCTCAGGTATTGGCTGGACACTAGCCTCCGAGTCTGGTTAGGTGCCTCCATCGTAGGAGGCACCCACATCTGAGCCCCTCAGACAATCACCGGTGTACAAGGGGGGAGGGGGGCACAACTCCTAGTCTGCTGACGATTCCCGAGTCCGTGTCCACAAAAAAAAGAGCCCACATTACTTGGCGCTATAAATTCTCCCTTCTTGCAAAAAGGATCCACAAATAGATCATACAAAGCATGCCGAGCTTAATAAAATTAAGCTCGAGGAAGAGCCGCGGCATCACCCCGCACCCACACACTGCAGCTTTTAGGTGGAGCAGCGAAAGTACTTTTTATGCTTTAGCTCGACACTAGCCCCTGAGTCTGGGTAGGTGCCTCCCGTCGTAGCGGACACCAACATCTACGCCCTCACACAATCATCGGTGTACTAGTTGGGGGCACGACTCCGAGGCTGTTGACGGTCGTCGAGTCCATGCCCACGAAAAACAGAGCCCACATTACTTGGCGCAGGGAGTTATGATTTTCTCAACCCAACCTACCCGTGTTTGTGTGCGGTGTGATGCTGCAGCTCTTTCCTCGGCCGTATTTTTGTTAAGCTTTAATATGTAGTCTATGATCTATATTTGGATCATTTTTGCAAGAATGTAGAAACCATAACTCGAGATGCCAATTAATGTGCGAGAACCGAAAACGCCACATTTTGTTCAAGTTTAAAAGTCCCACAGCCAAATGAAAAAGGATTGGCTCCCTATTTAAACTACTCCTTCAGAGGTGTGTTGCCTTTTCGACACCGCAAGCTACACAGTCCCCGCGCCAAATAATATGCGAGAACTGAATTGCCAAATTTTATTCAAGGTCAAAAACTTCATAAATGAGTTCCTTTTCTGATATATATCTGAATAATAACTAGTTTACTCAACGGAGCACTAGTCATTGAAAGCGAACACGCTTGTGCGTATTTTTTGGATAATGGCTAAACAAATTATCTAACCAAAACAGAGGCTGATTCATATTACGCATCTGAGCGTCGGGGTATAAGAATGTGTTGTAACTTAAAAACACATGGATGCTGCAGATATTAATATTGAAAGGAAACACATAGAAATCTGAAAATTGTTTTCGGATCATAGTTCTGTTACATAGATCAACACGGATCAAGCAACTTGATAACCTGGCAGCAAAGAACAGAGCCTACTAGGACAGCAAAGAACATACCAGAACATAAAACAGTAAAGCACGAGGCATCACATACGAGAACATAGCATACTACCACAGTCTACGATACTAGCATCCCGGCGAATCATCGTGGGCGGATGCGCTGGCTAGAGCAGCAGTCGTCCAATCGGCCTCTCCTTGCCACAGGGAGCGTAGATGCGAACATACCAGCCGTCAGGCTCCACGATCTGGAAGGTTAGCAGGTCGTCTGCTTCCACGCCATGAGCGTCGACGAAGTCGTCCCACCCGTCCATCAGGTACTTTGCGTCGTGCCCATCCCGCTTATCCATCCGGACTGACCACACGCCCTCCCAAGTCCAGAGCTTGATTCTCCTGGGGCACGGGCCCTTCATCTGCTCTTCCCATCCGCCCGGAATCCTCATCCAGGGCAGCTCGTCATCCTTCACCCTGAAGCGAAAGGTGGTGTAGGAGGATTCAGAGTGCAGGCGTCCAACTCGAAGACGAGCCATGTCGTCCTCCGCCTTCACTGTCGCTCCGGGCACCTGCCATTGAAGAGATCGAACGGCGGATTCAACATTTATCCCCGCTTTATTCACACGAAAACTGGAATCGGAACGGATAACTTACAGGACGACCAGCTGCGTTCCCCATCTTTTCAGGGCAGCGAATAGCCTGCTCAGCCGGAAGAAGATGTCCAGCTGACGATTGAGGATCACTAGCAGAGCTAGCAGCGATGGTGGCGGTGGGGGAAACGGGAGTTTTGGGCAGGTGGGCGGCGAGACCGTGAGAGTGATGTGTTTGATATAATAGAACGGACCAGAGCAGAGGGGGCGCCCCTGAACAGAACTCAATGCACCTACTCGTGCCCCCAAGCCACATGCGTGGGCATGTTAAAAACCGGTGGCACGCGGGCGCACCGGCGTGGCAGCACCGCCCATGCATGCCGACAGTGCATGGACGGCTCACCGCAGTGTCCGTTGGGTGGGACGGCATCACGCCTGGACGTTGGTTTAGTCTCCGTTGGTTTAAAAGAAGCACTTCGCCCATGCACCCTGCTTTTGACATCAGTAACATGAAAGCCATGGGTCAACTTTTCCAGCAATAGCGGACAACCTGCTCGATGCAGCGCGAAATGATGGAGCTTTTTGCCTCCACTTGTCTGCTCGCAGGCTGCAGCCCTATGCTATGCTTGCTAGAGCGCAAACTGCCACACGGCCTAGCGCGGATTAATTCAGCACGGCTTTTTTTTTTCCAATCTCTTGGTGAGGCAGCCACCAGCCGTTCCGGAGTGATTTTTTGGACCCGTCATATTGACTACTGCAGCAGACGTATGTGAGGCAGAGTCATTTCTCCACACACCCGTTCCTTCTTCTTCCTTGAGCCTACGCTTCCACCACCACCCAGCCTAGCCATGGCCACCATCACCAGCGCTTGTTTTGAGGACTCCATGTCCCAAGTGTTAGGCCTAGACCATTTGCTAGAAGATGTGCTTGTTAGGGTAGATAGTGTAAAAACCATCCTTCGTTGTGGCGTCGTGTCTAAGGCGTGGGCAAGCGCAGCTCTAAGGGAGGAAATGCTTGTCAAGTTCATGGCGGACAGCTCGCCTCCTCTTCTTGGCATCGTCACCGAGTTCGGCGTGTTGGGGCACGACACGACGTACGTCGAGTTTACCCCCATGCCGGACATGGACGAGGCCCTCCGTGCGCATGCCTGGGAGGTGGAGGCTGCATTCGCCGGCGACTTCAGCTTCGACACTGTGCTGTTCTCAGGCTACGGCGAAGTCATCGTAAGAGAGAAGGCGGAACCGAGAGGGTATGCCAAGCGCTCAATCCTTGAGCCGGTTACCACAAGTCGCCACCTTCTCCCTCCCGATGACTTCTTCCAAGAAGCCCCCGCAGCTGTTTGTGCATGCTTCGTCGTCGTCGACGGTGTGAAGGCATTTTTCGACGGCTACCCCGAAGCTCACGCCGGTCCATACATCCACCAAGGCCCTTATCGTCTTCGCATCTGCACACTCATGGAGGAGCAATGGTTAGTCAATGTATCTTTCCCTATCGACCTCAACATTCCATGCATTCCTCATGCAACCCCCCGGGCTATAGTTATAGACGGCGTACTGTACATGATGTATGCCGTGGGCTTGCTTTTTACGTTTGTTCTGTCGTCGGGGGTGTTTGGAATAGTGGAGCTGCCCGAATCATTTAGCACCGCCCGGGACATGGATTACACGATTGCAAGGTCTGGGAAGTCAGGTCTTTCCATCATTCGTCTGGTTGGTGCTCATATGGAGCATTGGTCCTGTGACATGGCTAGCCAAGAGAAGAGTTGGATTTTGCACAGCACATACAACCTGCAGCTGTTGTTCGATGGTCATATTTTCCCATCATTTTGGGAGGGAAGAGTCAACGGGGTGGCATCTTCTTTCGTGGAGGCCGATTCTTACAACATCAGGATTAGAGCTGTTGGAGACAACTTTGCATATGCAATAATCACGTTCGATTGTTGCCCATTGATATACCTAGTTGACACAGGCAAACGCGAGGTCGTTGAAGTCATGAACTCATTCAACCCACAAGCTGTGATGTCGGTGACAGCCGTCAGCATGCCATGGCCGAATGCATTCCCCCGTGCTTAGGAGCACCATTTCCAGTTGCTATCTAGCTTCCAAGCTATGTATGCAGTAATTTTTTAATCTTTTCCAGCGGACCATGTTTTTTTTTCTTAATATGTACTTTTTAACTCCTTGATCAGCATGTAAGCCCGAAAGACCAGTTGGCACTTTTAATTATGCAGGCACTCTTCTTTAATATCTCTGTAACCGTGTGTCTAACTGCATTTTAGTTGCAACATTTCTGAGAGATTTTTCTTTTTCTGTTGAAGTACGCCTTTTTTGCTGCGGTTGAAAGTAATGCCTTTTTATCCCAACGCATTTCCATACATGTAATTCCCGTCCCCCGTTCATGCGAGGGAAACAAAAAAAGGCACTTTTTTGTGGTATGGATGGTTGGTGATGCAAAGAAAACTTTTTTCTCGCAAAGTAATTTATGTTGTTCAAAATAGAAAGTATTACGAAAGATCCACGAATTTCTCTCATCCACAACTAGCAAGAGATAAGAAGCATCAAGGAAGCAAGTGGTATGTTCTCGTACCTACCCGTTCACCTCCTGTCCGGTCCATTCGCCGTGGCGATGGGGTAGCGGAGCTTTGTCACTGGTGGCATTTTTTGTCGGATGTTTTCTCCGTGTGGTGATTTTTGTAAAATGGTAATGCAAATGCAAGTTTGTTCATATAAATAGCTTAAATCCATAAAATCCAGGGTATTCTTATTAACCCAGAAGAGGTACGACCGGTCCACAACTGAGCCTATTGTTCTACCTGTCATTTTATTTCTTTGCGGCTTCTCATAACAAGGTTTTCAAAATAACGAATGTCTAGCAAACACTTGCACCTGAGTGAATGTTACATAGATGGAGAAGTTTGAAAATGGGACAGCCCGGCAAATACGGAATTTGTACCTCAATAACGGATACGGGGAAATACCTCTTTGTTTAAACAGGCATATTTTTTTACGGTTGTCCATTCGCCGTTCTGCGATCAACAATCTGTTTCTACTGACTACAATTAAATCAGGTAGTCGTTTCATGAATAATTAAAATAACAACACATTGAAATTAATAATTCCATAAAGTGACGGCAGCACGATTCAAGCAAAGCTCTTTGTTTTGTTTTTAATAAAACTTAAACACCAAAACCCTAATCCAGCCGTCACCTCTGTGGCCATCTTCAGACGATGTCATTCTCGCTCTCACCATTCATGGCGATGTCGATGCCCCGCCAAAGGGTGGCTGACGGTCAAAGTGGTGCCTTCCGCGGGGCGGGGCAGGGCAGCTACTTTTTGGGCTCACATCCAAAGCCAGAAAATAAAGGCAGCAGAAGCTACAAAAATTTATCGCGGGATTTTTTTTAGGTAGAGGTTAAGCATTTAGTGATCGCCCCGCTCATCAGGACTAAATCTTTTTGTGGCACCGATCGAGTAGACAGTTTTGTCTAGGGCGGGGCAACACACATCGTGATTGCCCAGCTCAGGAGGACTAGGAGCATCTACAAACTGCGAGGGGCAAATCCGGCCACTAAAAATGCCAACGGCCCCGCGCACTGACCGGTCACGCCTTAACAATGCATTTCACATGCGAGCAGCTTATCATATATCAAATCAATACAACTCATGCAACTACATTACGTGATTGAGAAGGACAGTTTTCTCCGATAGCACGGACCGCAGTGATCTAGCCCAAGATTACCCGAGCGCCCGTGGAGGCGACACTATGGAGTCACGGAAGATAGATTTGTCCCCGTCTGCAGGGACGTTTTGTCCACTGCCCTGCCATCCCCAAGACGGCCCGGAATCGCTAGATACGAGATCAGGTTGGGGAGGTAGTGGAAGGGGGTGAGATCGGAGCGGGGCGGGGGGAGGTATTGAAGCGGCTATGGTTTGGTTCGACGAGCGTATTGGGACGAAAATATACGGCAACGTCCGGGTGCCCTCATGGCTGCCATGATTTTTTGTTTGGCCTGGATGTGGGAGGTGCTGGTAAGCCCGAGCGTCGTTTTGAGGCGCCTTGTATAGGTCGAATTTTCGGAGGTGAATAGTGGCTAACCTGCCCGCCCGGGTGTATGAGTCTTTTTTTCCAAGGGGAGTCCCGCTTCAAATGCTCTAAATGTTTTTATAATCGATGTAGCAAAGCCAGAAATTCTATCAAGGGTTTTTAGGCCGAGGCAAAGCATGTTCAGTGAGAATCCTACTCATCATGACTAATATTTTTTATTAATCGATGTACCAAAGCCAGAAAATGTTTTATAGGACAAGCTCAAAGCATTTTTAGTGATCACCCTGCATTTTTTTTATTCGCATATCAGCTTTGATATAAATAAGAACTTTACCAAGTTTGTCCAAGGTTGTAGAGAACAAAGACCAGTGGAACCCGCTCTCGCCCGCTCCTCCCTAGGGTTTCCCGCGCCGCCGCCGGCTCCCCAGCCCCATGTCGCCGCCGCCGCTGCCGCTTGCCCTCCCCCCCCCTCCTCCTCCCCTCCGTCCCCCCTCCTTCCACTGTAACCCCCCCCCCCCAAGCGGGGTGACCGGGGTTCTCGACCCATCTCTCTTACGAGCTCCCCTCGCTCTCCCTCCCCGCCGGGGGGCGCCGGGCCTTGCCTGCATGGTGCTGCCAGCGTCGGCAGGCCTGTCCTTCCCCGCGCGCTGTCCCTCCTACTCGGGCGTGGTTACCGGCGGCGGTGCCCTTCGGCCGGCTGCGGTGTGGCAAGGCGGCGGCGCTGCTGGTTGCCACGGTGGCCCTCGACGCGGCGGCACGACCATTGGCTGTGGGGCGGCACGGTGGGGCTGTTAGCCGGCGGCGCCCACCAAGCCTAGACCTGGGCCCGTTTTGGCCCCGTCCGGGTTGGGTCGGGCCGGCGGCACGAATCCGGCGGCATAGCTTCCTGCTGGGTGTGGCGAGGCGGCGGCGGTCTACGGGCAGCGAGTACTTCGTTGGTCGGCGTGTTGCAGCGCGGTGACATGGACTTTCCGGGTCCATGTGGGCCCAACCGGGCCGTAGGGCCTGGCAAGTCCTCGTCGCCGCGTCCGCTCGGCTTCGCTTTTGCGATGGAGGCTGTTCCCTCCCACCGGTCGAGTACTGCCCGCTCTAGTGGCCGTTGTCTCCTTTCCCCCTCCAGGCCTCGTGTTGGTAGCTCCAGAGAGACGGGGGACGATGGTCCAGTAACCGTGGTGGGACATGCTGGCGGGCGGTGCCCTTCGGCCGGCTGCGGTGTGGCAAGGCGGCGGCGCTGCTGGTTGCCACGGTGGCCCTCGACGCGGCGGCACGACCATTGGCTGTGGGGCGGCACGGTGGGGCTGTTAGCCGGCGGCGCCCACCAAGCCTAGACCTGGGCCCGTTTTGGCCCCGTCCGGGTTGGGTCGGGCCGGCGGCACGAATCCGGCGGCATAGCTTCCTGCTGGGTGTGGCGAGGCGGCGGCGGTCTCACGGGCGGCGAAGTGCTTCGTTGGTCGGCGTGTTGCGGCAGCGGTGACATGGACTTTCCGGGTCCATGTGGGCCCAACCGGGCCGTAGGGCCTGGCAAGTCCTCGTCACCGCGTCCGCTCGGCCGCTTTGCGATGGAGGCTGTTCCTCCCACCGGTCGAGTACTGCCCGCTCTAGTGGCCGTTGTCTCCTTTCCCCCTCCAGGCCTCGTGTTGGTAGCTCCAGAGAGACGGGGGACGATGGTCCAGTAACCGTGGTGGGACATGCTGGCGGGCGGCTGCGTGGGCGGTGCACCACAAAGTGTCTGGAGTGGTTGTGGTGGTTGTGGATCGCGAGAAATCCCTGTCGGCCTGTCGACACCGATGCGATGACGCCTGCGGGTCCTGTTGGACCTTCCTGAGGGGCATCGGGTATATCCCTTGCATGGGTTCCCTCGCGTACGGGGGAAACCCTGGAACTTGTTTGGGCAACAGCGACGGCATCGTCATATTCCTTCTTGAAGGTGTTGCTTCGTGCGCGGCGCATCAGGATGCTGGAAGTGCGGTGGTATTTCTTCGAAGGGTGCAGTGATTGCCGGTCTTCCTTTCTTCGTTGATTTGCCGGTGCCGGCATTTTTTCTCTTTTTTCTTCTTGTTTTTCTTTTGGCTTTTTCGGTGCTGCGGTCCCAGCAAGCTGGATGTATCGGGTGTTTGCTTTACAATATAAAGGGGGAACCCTTTTTCTTAAGTTTGCAGAGAACAATATGATTTTTTTATGGCAACATTTTTACATGATGCAAAAATATATACGCAACGATAAATCCAATGATAGATTTTTCAGGGACACATATATGACTTCTTCTTTCGAAATAATCTTTTGTTGAAATTTTGTAAGATGCTTAATTCAGACAAACCTAACACAATCAGTAAACAAAAATTGATGGAGCACGAACAAAATTCCACATTAGGCGTTCTAACAGGATAGCATTTCCTCCGTTCCAAACAAAACTTCTTGTAGAGATTTTCAATATGAACAATGTACGGATGTATATATACATAGTTTAGAGTTTAGTTAACACCTTTGCTCTCAATGTATCCATATTGTAATTCGTAAAAAGACTTGTGTTTAGTACAGGAGGGATTACAAAACGGAAGAAAATATCGACGGGAAAAAAAGGCTGTGCGCCATCTGGGCCACCCCCGGAACCCGCCGGCCAAATGAGCGCAACGGTCATGCACAAAAACCGATGTCCCACAGCCTAGCAAACACGAGCATGCATCCTTATTTTCATGCAACTATAAAACAAACGTAGGCCCCGGTGGCTATGCCACCGCCCCATCAGCTAGGCTTTTTGCCTATCCGTTGCACGCGGCTCAACGCTCTGCGACGCATTCAGGATGCTTGCAGATCTACAGCCACGAGACGGCAAAATAGAACGGCACCCTCTCCATGCACCATATACCTCCATTGTTCGCCCCAGCCAGCTACCTCTCAAACCAGACACTCCCCACACCACCCACCCAAAGGAGCAAGAGATGGACGGCAGCTGCCCGATAGACAAGGTGCTCGGCGACGCGAACTTGCTTCAGGAGATCTTCCTCCGGCTTGGCAGCGTTGGAAACCTCCTATCCGCCGCCGCAGTAAACCCTACATGGTACGCGGCCGCAAAGCTCCCCGGCTTCCTGACGGCATTCCGCGAGAGGTGCGTCCTGCCTGTCATAGGTCACGTAGTGGAGTTTGAGAAGCAGAATATGTGGTCGTCTTCCATTTTCGTCCCTCTAGCTGGCATTGGCGGGGAGCTTGCACAAATTTCCCAACGGGTCATGCAGGCCTTTTCCGACCCAGATCGCACGTACACGGTCCTAGGTTCGTGCGACTCGCGCTTGCTTGTTAAAGACGAGGTGCCGGCACCTTCCTTTCACGAGTTAGCCCCCGCTGACGAACAAATGGGCATTAGGGAGATACATCCAATGGCACAACCTATGGAGGTGCCCACGCCTAACACATTTGGCTACTTCGCTGTCGTCGGAGGCGAGTTTGCAGTTTTCATACGCCGTCCGGTCGGCCAGGCCGAGCGCTGCCACAAAGGGGTGTACTTCAACACGAACGCGCCAATGCAGTACTACGTACGCCCACGCTCCTTTTATCCGTACTTTTTTTTGTCATGTGTTTTTTTTTCAATACTGCTTTTTGCGCTGAGTCTCAATACATTTTTTATCTCCCCCTTCTTTCGCACGTTCCAGGTTAACATTGAGAGGGACGGGGCTTGGAGCCGTGATGCGTCAGAACCAGTTCATCGTGGACGCCAAGTATACTTCCTTGAGAACCCGTACGCCATCATCAAGGGAGGCATGGTGTTCATCATGTATGAGGTCGGGAAGGTGATGTCATACAATGTCACCGACGGCAGCTTCTCCTTGTTGGTTCTGCCGGCGGATTTCCGGGACAACGCGGACAAAGGAGGATCGGACTACAAGGTCAGCAGATGCACTCCCGGCACGATATGCATCGTTCAAATCCAAGGCGTTGATCTTCACATATGGGATCGTGATCAGTATGGAGCATGGGTTGCAAGGGCTACAATATCCATCCCAATAACCCTCGGTGTCCCACTCACCACATCTTTGTGGGTAAGAGTTCTGTATGCAGGCACAAACAGCTACCCTGCATGCACGTCGTTCTACTGCATCAAGATATTATCAGCAGATGAGTGTGCGCGTCACGTTTCTGTGAGCTTCGGCTTCATGACTCGCGCGTACACAATCAACACCGAGACACTTCAGTCATCCGACCTCTTCGACAGGAGCGATCACCAAGTGTTGACCCAAGTGTTGCCTGTCACTGTCAGGTGGCCGCCCAAGTTCGATCAAGCATTCGCACATCTTGGCTAGGGAAAAGCACAGCGGCATTTTTTTCGTTTTCACCATGCACCATGGTGTGTTTGTGTTCTAGACCATTTTCCATTTTGCAAGTTTAATTCGGTATCGCGTAGCCATTACTAATGTGATGATCTTTGTATTTGCCGGGATGCCCCGTTTTCGAACTTCTCCATCTATGTAACGTTTATTCGGACGGAAGTTTTTGTTCGCCATTTGACCAAACAATTGGTATTGGATGATCAGTTTAAACATTTGGAAGGAATAAAAAAAGCTATTAAAAAAAGCAATGCAACGATCAAAGAATTGGACGAAAAAAGCCCCCTAAAAAAAGATACAAATAAAGTGAACAAAAAAAAGATAAGCCCACGATCTGTAAATGGTTTGAATGTACATTTTTTCCCCTTACATCTTATGCCTATATAAAAGTAGAATCGAGAAAAGTAATAATTGTTTTTGTACCCCCTAGCCGGCGCCAAATATGTCAAAACCCACCTATGATGTTCGCGTGCAAAGTGGGATGGTTACATTGCACACCCCAACTCATCCGGGAGACCAAACATGTGTAGCTGGTGCTAGGTACGGATACATTCATCGCGTCCGTGGATCCATGTTTATTCTCCTTTTTTTCTCCCCCCCCCCATCCCCTGTTTGCCGCCGCTTCATCTACTCCTGCCAACCAAGTTAGGTCTTGGCTAGCAACCATGGATCGAGAGGGGGCGAGGGTTGCGGGAGGGGTGCGGAGGAGGGCTACCCCTACATTTGGTACGAGCGGGCTTTTTTTGGAGGGAGGGGGGTGGTTGGGGGAGGGGGGGAGTGAGGTGTTGGTTACGAGTTAAACATTTGGGCTTTTTCGTTGGATGAGGATCCCGTAATAGGTCAGTACCCGATTAATCGGCTTGAAACACCCCGTGCGCCTACAGCCAGAGTTCCGTAAAACTGTGCCCTCAAACGCGCGCGAACGTGCCTGGTGGCGTTTGTGGGTACTAACCGGGAACACCCTCAAATTTAGTCTCATGTATCCATACGAAAAATGCAGAAGGAATCCTACGTACTACCCTAGCTACTCTTCGTCGTCGGAGGTGACCCACGACGACTGTGTCGGGCGCCTGCTGGACGGGCGGTGGAGGGCTCCTGCTCATCCTCCTCCTGCTCGACATCATCCATGTAGGCAAACATCTCCGCCTCCTCCGCGGCCTCTTTTTGCGCTTCCATCGCATGTTGGCGACGGCGTCTTGCCTCCGCAGCCGAGTCCGACGGGAGGGAATCGTGGATGGCCTGCCCGCTGTACCCGTAGATCCCCTTTGCTAGTGTCCCCAACATCCTCCTCTCAAGCTAAATCCTCCACAAAGCCCTCCTCCTCGTCGTCGGCTTCCTCGTCCTCATCATCCTCATCCTCCTCCTCCTCTAATTCCTCCGCCGGATTGACTTCATCCGGAGGTAGCCCCCGTCCTTCCGGGCTTCGCGCATAGCTCAGATCTGCTTAAAGAGCTCGAGCTGGCGCTTCGGCGTCAGACCGGCTCCTTAACGGGCGGCACGGGACACAACTTCTAGGAGGGCAGGTGTAGTGGAAAGTGGCGGCGGCGACGGACAGGAGGAGGGAAAATGCATGGATCATACATTTTAAGTGCCGCCAATTGACTAATACAGTCGGGTAATGCACTGCGCGCCCGCCATAGCTAGGCCATGTGCCGCCACATGTTCAATGGAGGGTACGAGTTTCGGACCGCCGGGTTTGAGGGCATTTCCAGTTGGGACCCCTTCGTCAGTCCGGAATTGGCGGGCTTGCCCGGACGCCCCCATATCAGCCTCATTTTTGGGGATGGATATTGGAGGGGCCGATAAGCCCAGGCGTTTAAGTACCGTTAGAGGCATGCCTCTAGGTCAGAAAAAAAGGTCAAACCTCCCCCTACCATCCGAGCATAGTTTTTGTGGAGTTAAAACTGCGTTTAACACGGCGTCACCCATTTACGCATTTCATCGCCCCCATAACCCTTCTTCAGAAATCGTGCTACGCACCTAGTAACTTTTTTTGGCGGTTATCATCATCCATCACACACACGGACGCATTAACCAGTGACATGCATTAACTTGCAGCCCCTGTCCGTCGTCAACACTGCACCGGCCGGCCTCGGCCGACGTGCTACTGTACACGGGCGGTAGTTGAAGGTCCGTGTCCGATTCATTTTTCTCACCGCGCAGTTTTTACCATCTTTAAAAAGGTCATCAAGTACACTGGAAGCAAGCATCTACAACGGGGTCACAAGACATATGACGTACCAGCTGCTATAACATGCAGAGACGGATCCTGCTTCAACTTTCTAGTCCGCAGAAGTTTCAGGCAGCCTCTGCCCAGTAGTAGCCAGCCGCCCCGGCCCGGAGTAATAACATCCGTGTCAGCCCTCTGCAGCGGCAGCCCCTGTCTTAACTTTCGAGTACGCAGCACTTCCAGGCAGCCTCTCGCAATAAGAGACAACGGACCAACCCCGCTAGTCAGACCCGTGGCATTTTGATGAGGCTTCAGTGAAGACACACACTCCCCTGCATGCACGAGATTCTATGTAAGCGTTTTGTTTTATCTGGGTTATGGTATTCTCCCCACACATAATTGACAGGCGCCATCGGATAAAAATGTACATACGCGTTTTGTTATTAGCACGCATGCTGAGTCGTGTAATTAATCACGCCTACACGAGTCAAAAATTATTAATAACCAGACATCGTCAGCGATAAAAATAGTACACACAACGTTGGGCTGTTCTTTTCTAATTGCTGGGAATGTAATAAAATCCCGCTTTTTTTTTCATAAGTATAGCTCGACTGATTAAAAAAAATATAGCTCGGTTTTTATGCTTGGGATCCTGACGACGAAGATTCCTATTTCCCCTCCTACTCCCGCCACGCTCCACGCTCCCGCGAGCGACCGGGAGGGAAACCTTAGCCGCCTCCCCTCAGCACCCCTCCTCGCAGCCGCCAGTGCGCGCCGGCGGGCACAGCCGGCGGGCATCGGCGTCGGCGGGGCCCCTCCATCCTTTCGCCTGCGGCGGCTTTCGCTGGGCGGCGGCGGCGTTTACATCGTCTTCTTGACGGGCGCGGTGGCGCAGTGACGAGCTTTGGCTGTGTGGGTCGCGGCCACGTGGCGGCGGCGTGGTTGGCTTCACGGGCGTGCGCGCGTCCTGGGGCTGGGGCGGCGGGCGGGTCTGGCTCGGCCAGGTCTGCTGCTCGACGCCCTTGGACGATGTGAGCCATCTTGTCGGCGGGGCGCGGTGCATCTGCTGGGGGCTCGCGCAGCTGCTGGCGGCTGATGCGCAATGCTATGCGTGGCCCCTCATGTGGTCGTCTCCATGAAGGATCTGACCGTCTACGCGTCCTTGTCGTCGGCCGGGTGTTCGGCGTGCTCCTCGCTGATCTCACCCAGAGGCCGTGTGGGGGTGTTGCACGGGGCAACGCGAGGAGGGTGGCTGGAGACGAATGAGTGGTCTACCCACCCGTCACCAGCGTGGGGGTGTGCCGGTCGAGTGCTAGCATCGCTCCCCCCATCCCCCCTTTCCCTGGCCTGGTTTGCCTCCGACTCCATATATCGAGGCGCTGGCAGCTGCAACGATGGCGGGGGGTTGCTGCTGGTGGTGATAGGATTCCTTGTGGCTGTCGCTGGGGGTGTCTGGCGCCGGGGGCGGCGGCTCCGCGGTGAGAGTTGCGGTGTTCGTGAGCGGAGCTCGCAGCACGGGATGCAGACTGGTGACCTTGGTCACATGGGCGGCGGGGTCGCTCGGGCTGGGCGCCCCATGTTGATCATAGATGGAGAGGTATACCGGGGGTGAAATCATTGTCTGACCACGGTCACACCGACGATGGCGGCGTCCAGGGGCGTCGTCCCCCTCCTGTAGGCTCCGTCGTGGTCTATCCCGATTATTCGTGGTGCTTCGGATGAAAATCTTGATCTTCGAACGGGGTGCTTTCGGCGCTCCGGTGTCGTGCCCTTCCTGAAGGCACTACCTGGAAGCTCGCATTTTAGAATCGCACCTATAGCGCAGAAGTCCCCGTTTTTGTCATTTTTGGAGACAACGAGAGCGTTAAATTAACTAATGCTTTTTTTAATTTCATTTTTCGAGCTATCTCTTTGTGGACACCTATTCCCTTCCCCCATACAACTACATCAGTCATGCGTGTCATTTTTAGTCGGCCCCACCCATCCTTATTGCTTTTGGGTGTGTATCATCATGAGATATGCTCAATGAAACACCCGTGAACAGGTCACAGCATGCGCCGGCCACAGGGAGAAAAAGCACCCCCGTGACTTAAAGCGGTACAGCTACTGCGTGACGCTTGCGTCTTCTTCCCCAGCTCACCAGCACAAACGAAAGAGACCGAAGATGGGAGACAGTGAGAGAGGACGAGATACAGTCTCCACGCACAAGCAGCAGTGCGCTGTTGAGGGAACGGCGTGGTTTTCTATGGCGGAGAACGGCGGCGCAGGGCAGTCGCAGCACGCCGACGACCTCAAAAGTAAGCTTTCTTAAACCATTCCGTCGCTTTTTTATGAAGCTGCTTCATGCAATGGCATAGCTGCCCGTTCGTGCGAGCTTCTTAGATGCAATACTACTAAATCTTTGTTGTCACATTTGATCCCATTTTCGTACTTTTTTCGTTGCACTAGGTGCGCCTAACGCAGACCCTGGGTTAGATCGGAATGAACCACAACCATGTAGCCAGAGCACATCCGTGGCTCAGAACATCGATGGGGGTCGTAAGAACGATGAGAACGACAGCAATCCAGCGGAAGGGGTCGAACCAAACATCAACGTCGAAGCGGAGGAGGACGAGGAGGGATGGACAAGACGGCAAAGGTAATACTCACACAAGGAAACCATCCTGACAAACCGCTTAACATTTTCACGGTCAGATTTTTCCCAGTAACCATACATAAGCGAGTACCCCAATCCCATTTTGTTACTGGATGAGAGGTTTAGATTACTATGAATACTCATAAACTATTAATCTTACAGGAACCGAGACGGGAGGTCATTCAGAGTAGCACCAGAGGGAAGCCTTGGTGCGATAGAGCGGGCGATGGAAGATGCGGTCAAACTCGGAAAGAAAGTCGTGTTCGAACCGGCTGTGGGCATGACCTTCAATTCTGAGCAGGAGGCTTATGAATTTTACAACGCATACTCGTGGGAACTAGGGTTCGGCATCAAGCGTGGGAACAAGTATGTCAACGGCAACAATTACAAATCTAAACAAGATTTGCTGTGCTCGTGTGAGGTTAGTAAAACAATTTCCGATCTGTAGTATACATAGAGAATAAATATAACAACGGCTAAAAGACACGCGGTTGTTTATATCACATGTAGGGCAAAGACAGTAAGCAATTCTCAAGATCTTCCAGGACACAGTGCCGCGCCATGGTCAGACTGCTGCGGACTCAAGACGACGGTTGGTATTATGCCACAGTTGTGTTGGAGCACAATCACAGAATGGCTGAAACAATAGGAGAAAGGAAAATTTGGAAGTGCCACAACCACATTGATTCATCAATCAAAGATTTAGTAGGCCACCTGCGCCTAAACAATGTATCACTGACCAAGGTTTACGGCGTCATGTCAGATATGCACGGCCGTTATGAAGATGTGCCTTTCCGGAAGAGGTCTCTCCGCAACATGTGTGCAGCAATCGCATACGAGTCCAGCCAAGACGACATCAACAAAACTCTCGCTTTGTTTTCAAGCATGCAAGCTGAGAACAAAGGTTTTTACTTTGCGGTGAAGACTGACGATGAAAGAAGGGTATCTGGATTGTATTGGTGCCATCAAAAAAGCAGGGCAGATTATACATGTTTTGGTGACGTTGTGACTTTTGATACAACATATAAGAGCAACCTATATGAGATGCCTGTAGGCATGTTCATCGGCGTAAACAATCATCATCAGTGTTGTGTCTTTGGCTGTGTTGTGCTTCGCGAAGAAACTGTAGAATCTTTCGAGTGGGCATTCGAAACTTTCTTATCTTCAGTGGACAACAAAGTACCCAAGACGTTCTTGACAGGTAAGAAATTTTTGTTGTATGTACAAAGTATTTTTTACCTTTAGCACCGACATCGATATGTACTAATAACTTTGTGTCTACATTTTTCCAGACCAAAGCAGGCAGATGGAGCTTGCAATTGCTTCAGTCATGCCAACCACTATCCACAGATGGTGCAAATGGCACGTTTTCAAAAAGATGAAGGAAAAAGTGGGCAACATATACAGAAAGGGTTCTGCATTCCGCATAGAGTTTGACATGCTCATCAATGAGATGATGACCGTGGATGAGTTTGAAAAAGAATGGGATGTATTAATGTATACATATGGTCTCGACAGAAACTCATTCATGAAGCAAGTTTATGAGGTTAGGGTAAAGTGGGCGAAACCATACCTGAAGGACAACTTCTGCGCAAAGATGTGCAGCACTCAAAGAAGCGAGTGCATGAACAATGTTTTAAAAAGCTATGTCGCAAGATCAGCACCTCTCAATAGTTTCGTCATCCAATTCAACAAAATGTATGCCGACAGATGCGCCGAAGAGGACTACGAGCATGCCCATACAAACAAGGTATGTATGGTGCAACATTAAGCGATGTACCCTCCACCTCCTCCCCCCCCCCCCCCTCCCCTATTTTTTTTGAAAATATTTGGAAAATAACTTTATCTACCCCGTTTTGTGTTTTCACTGTGCAGGACAAGGCAGTTATCAAATTCAATATTCCAATAGAACGCCATGCATCGAATGTCTACACAAGAACCATGTTTAGGATTTTCTCAGAGGAGTTGTATCAATCTGGCCCGTACGAAGTTAGAGGACACCAGCTCGACGGAAAGATGATAGTTGAGCATGTGAACGCTGAAATCAGGAAACGCTGGTGCAAAGTCACATATGAAGTAGACGTAGACAGAGAGAGTGACACCTACACATGTGAGTGTGGCATGTTTCAACATTCAGGAATATTGTGCAGACACATTCTCAAGGTCAGTATTACTACCCATTTTTGCCCACATCTTATTTGAGCAGACAACAGATTTTGCAAGAACTCAGCCCCCTCATTTTTTGTTGGTTTATTTTTAGGTGATGCTTCACGTCAAGCTTCAAGTAATCCCGGACAAATACATAATGAAGAGGTGGACAAGGGATGCCCGCGACATGCTACCAGAACATCTCAAGTGCTACCAGAATGATGCAAGTGTTCAAGTCTCCAAGACATTCAGGCACAACATCGTTTACGTAAAAGCTCTTGAGTTAGTTAAGTTGGCGAACACATCAGTCCCCACATTCCAGTACGCAATCCAAAAGTTTCACGAAATGCAAGAAGAGCTCAACAAAATGATTGCTATTGAGGCGTTATCAAATCCCCAAAATCAGAACAAGAGCTGCGGAGGTTCAACGCAAAATGGAGGGAGCTCAGAGAAACCTGATGCCGCAAATGGCATAGCACATCCTGATCAAGCAGCAGGGCTTAGCGATCAAGACTTTTCTGAGGACGTGCTACCACCCGAAAGGAAAAGATCCAAGGGCAGGCCCAAAACAAAGCGCATCAGAACCACGTCAGAGATTGCTACTCAGAACAGCAAAAGGAAATGCTCCATATGTGGCTCGGACGGTCACATCACAATCTCGTGTCCATGCATGGAGGCAGGTGGAGCCGATCATGAAGGAACAAATGCTCAAGAAACTCATGCATCACAAAACATGGAGGCAGGCGAGAGTATGTTCAGTCCGGTTGGGAGCAACGTTACTTCAGAAAACCCAGATGCAGAGCAAAGCATCACAAAGCCAGCAAATCAGAGGAACAATCAGCAAAAACCACCGTCTGCCACAAGGAGATGCAAGAACTGTGGGCTACCTGGGCACTACGTCAGTACGTGTCCAACATACGAAGGGCCCAAGAAGCCACCAAAAGAGGTCAGATGCACGACATGCAAGCTATGGGGCCACTATAGCACCACCTGCGGAGGCGACACAACCTACAAGCGCAAGCATGCATCTTAGAAGCAAGCAAAGGATTCAGAATTCACCTACCCGACGATCAATCCCGGCAACACCTGATACGCGGCGTCTCCTCGCATGGTACAACGCATCAAGCGTTTTTATCCTTTTTAGTTTGATTTACCTACTTGCTCTGTCAGCAGAACTATAAGATTTGATTTGAGAATTTGTAAGCTAAACTATGGCACATGCATTTTTCATTTTTTATCCATTATTGTAATCGACGTTCATCCGTTTATCACGAATGTTTCTCCAGACCTTTTTTTACATCCGTTTTCTTAGTTGCACGCAATTCCCAAAATATATTTTTATATGTATCTAATAATATAAGGGCTATTGCTTTCTTACCACCGTAATTTCTACAGTTTTTCGTCCATCCACCTCGCAAATATTAATATTTTTTTCTCCTACCTTTTCTAAGGCCGTACTAAACTGTTTTGTTTTTGCGTACGGTGCACCCGCAAGAAATAGTTCGTCCAGGGATTACGGTGGGATGTCCACCGCATGGGATGGAAATCCTCTCTATCATTTCCGCCGACGAGGAGCAAGAAAAAATATATGCACGCAACGGAATTCCACACGGCTCATTTTTATTGTTAATTCTATCACTTTTTATATGCCCGTGAGTTGACTCAGAGCAGCAGAGAGCGACATAGATCTCAAGAAGAGAACGGGGGCACGAGCTCTAGCAACTGACCATCGCGCCGAGTGACTAGCGAGCAACCGGGGTCTCCGGAGCAGAGGAGGTGCCGCCGTAGCGGTGCTCTGGGACGGCGACGGGAGGAAAGGCAACATGTTCACTGCATTTTTTCAGCTGCCTCTATGCTCTGGAAGACACAACATAAAAGTTTAATTTTGTTGTTGCTCATTTCCATTTAACAGATGCAGACCAACACACAAGTTCAAATTATTTTTACTGACACTTTTTCTAATGGCACTAAACGAGAGACTGGGCCGTTCAGTTCTAATTGCTGGGAATGTAATTGAATCCCGCTTTTTATTTCACAAGTATAGCTCGGCTGATAAAAGAAGTACAGCTCGCCTTTTTTTTCTTCGGATCCTGACGACGAAGATTCCTATTTCCCCTCCGACTCCAGCCTCGCTCCCGCGAGCGTCTGGGAGGAAAACCCTAGCCGCTGCCCCTCAGCCCCCTTACTCGCAGACGGCAGTCCACGCCGGCAGGCAAAGCTCGCGGAAGTCGGCGTTAGCGGGGCCCCTTCATCCTTTCGCCCTGCGGCGGCTGACGCGGGTCGGCTGCGACTGGCGCGGGCCGGCGGCGATGGGCGTTTACATCGTGCTACTGACGTGAGCGGCGGTCCAGCGACGAGATCTGGCTGCGGGGGGTCGTGAGCACGTGGCAGAGGCGTGGTCGGCTTCGCGTGCGCGCGTCATGGGGTTGGGGCGGCTTGCTGGGTCTGTCTCGGACAGATCTGCGGCTCGGCGCCCTTGGACGACGTGGGCCATCTCCTCGGCGTGGCGCGGTGCATCTGCTGCGGCTCGCGCCGCTGTCGGTGGTTGATGTGCAAGGACCGGTGTGGCCCCTCATGCGATCGTCTCCAGGAAGGATCTCACCGTCCGCGCGTCCTCGTCGTCGGCTGGGTGTTCGGCGTGCTCCTCGTTGATCTCAGCTAGAGGCCGTGTGGGGCATTGCACGAGGCAACGCGAGGAGGGTGGCTGGAGAGGAATGTGTGGTCTACCCACCCGTCACCAGTGTGGGGGTTTGCCGGTCGAGGTCTCGCACCGCTCCGCCCCATCCTCCCTTCCCTGGCATGGTTTTCACCGGCTCCATCTGTCGAGGCGCTGGCAGCTCTAGCGATGGCGGGGGCGTGCTGCTGGTGGTGATACGTTCCTTGGGGCTGTCGTTGGGGGTGTCGGGCGGCAGGGGTGGTGGCTCTGCGGTGATAGTTTGCGGTGTTCGTGAGCGGAGCTCGCAGCACGGGATGCGGACTGGCGGCGGGGTGGCTCGGGGCTCGGCGCCCCGCGTTGATCGGAGATGGAGAGGTATACCGGGGTGAAATCGTTGTCTGACCATGGTCAGACCGACTATGGCGGCGTCCGCGGGCGTCGTCCCCCTCCTGTAGGCTCCGTCGTGGTCTATCCCGATTCTTCGTGGTGCTCCGGATAAAAATCTTGATCTTCGGATGGGGTGGTTTCGACACTCCGGTGTCGTGCCCTTCCTGAAGGCACTACCTTGGAGCTCGCATTTTAGAATCGCACAAAAATAGCACAGAAGTCCCCGTTCTTGTCAATTTTGGGCTGTTCGGCACTTTTCCTATTGCCATCAATGTTCTCTATTGAGATGTTGTTTGCCATTAATGTTTCTCCCCATTGATTTATTTTCCCCTTAGAATCCATCAACAAATCATTGTCACCTCACTCGCTTTGCCAAATGTGCAACCAAAAAATTCGCCTTGCATGCACTGCAAAATTTTGTCCCCTTCAATACCAACACATGATTTTTGTCATGAACTATTTTGACTACAAATAATCGGAAATAAGCCAAACATTTTTATTAGACTAAGAGTTGAAGTTTTCAATCAGTTTGTAGGTTTGCTTGTTTCACTTTTACACATGGTTTGTTTTCGTTGCAGACAAGGCTATCTTTATTTGTTTTAGTACTCAGAATGTAGCATGTTACTGAAGTACCTTATTCCCCTCAACTTTTTTGATGGGCGTGATTGGGAAGAAATATGAGTGCGAAAAGATTTTGATTGATGCGTCAAAAAAGATAACATATTTGAAATGCGATACCCTCCTTAATTCATATCAGGTATGGCCGACGACAAACAGACGAGCAGTACATTCTTACGGTAATACGATACATGGAATCTAAAAGCCAAAATAATAATATTGAAAATAACCGGATCTAAATCAGCTTGTCAGATGAAAAAATATAAAGATGGCAAGTAGCAAAACCTAAAAAAAAAACACCCAAACACCCCGCTCTAGTGAATGAAGGGGGGGGGGGGTTAAAAAAACTACAGGAAATCAAGATACAAGGTTTCAGCGACAAGCGATAGGCCTACCATTACAGGTAGCAACGACAACAGGAAGCAAAAAGAACAGCTACCCATGACGAGGGGCCATCGAGTCGGACAGCAGCCACGCATAGCCGTCAGTCACAGGGACCATGCACGGCACGACGACGCCATCACTCCCGCTTACATAATACAGACGGTAAACTTGCTGCAACCCAAGCATAGATGAGTCGAGACCCGTGCCGTCTACGTACCCTGCAACCCACGGAGTGGTAGACGGCACGGGCTCGCTCACCAGGGGGCGCCGTGCGGGACGCCGGCCAGTGTGCAGTGACGGAGGAGCAGGGAGGATCTCAAGCACGCCGTCCACATGGATGAGTACGTGCCGCCTTCGGAGGAGTCCGCTCCCGTACACCTGGTCTTGCAGCTGCTCCACTTCCACAAACCAACCTGGCAGATCGATGTCGTCGAGCTCGTCATCCAGCGCCCAGTCATGGGCGATGTCGAGACGCCCAACACGCGGGATGATGTCGGGGTGATCAACCTCTGCGTGTAGGACGTAGAACGACATGCCCCTGCGCATGTACGTCTCGCGCTCGATCGAGACTATCCGGCACATGGGAAGGAGTTTCTTCGCCGTCTCCAGCGACCAAGCCTGAGGAGGGACACGCTCCAGTAGGACGCGCACGCGGTACAGTGGCTGTACGAGCTCGGCGTCGATGTCGGGCGTCCATTCCTGGACGCGGAACGGCGTGGCCTGGTCGTCATGGAACACCGTCGTCAGCGCCACCAGATCACGCCACCCCCTGTCCGTGAAACGGACGAGGAAGCAACGCGCAGTCAGAATGGACACGTCGACGGCCGACCTCGGCATCTCGGCGAACTCGGCGAGGAGGGCCTCTTTCACCTGGCATGGGTGGGCGCACGGCGCGGTGATCACCAGTGCGGTGGCTCGGAGGCGATTCTCGGCATCCACCATGTCGCGCGTGCGTTCGATGACGCAGTGGGACATCAACGGGCGGCTGTTTGGGTCGGAGCTAAACGACATTGGGGAGCACACGTTCTCCATCGTGGGCAGTGGATTTTTTGTGTTTGGCTCGTAGCTCTGTACCGGTGCTCAAACAAGGCTTCTTATCGTTTTGGCCTGACCAGCACAGTACTGTATATATATATGTACACGGCATCAGTTATAAATGCGACCAGCCGGCTGGCTCGCATACGGCGTGCAACGCACACGGCTAACCTAAAAGCCG
This sequence comes from Aegilops speltoides, assembly GCA_021437245.1. NCBI lineage: Eukaryota > Viridiplantae > Streptophyta > Magnoliopsida > Poales > Poaceae > Aegilops > Aegilops speltoides. Next base: position 150,184 of record CM038143.1, read on the forward strand.
GTAAACAAGGGCACGCGGGCAATAGCTCGCAGAACGACTCAAACTAGGCACTGTTTGCTAAACAATGACATAGTATGCATTTCTGCAGCTTACCATTTGTGTTTGGGTCAGGCAGGAATTGGTGAGGCAAGGACTAGAACAGCACGCTCATGCGTCTTTTTTTGCTTGGCGCACATGCAATAAAGGATCATGCATGCATAGCAATGCGTATCAATCACACGTTGCCTACAGAGCAATAGGCGTCAGACGTCCCGAAACTAGGCACTGCATGCGTATCGATGACACAGGTATGTGTTTCTGAACCTTGCTATATCACATTTTTCTGAATTTTTGCTGACCAGGGGCCGGCCCGCATCACATGTTTGCCTGTGATGAAATAGACCCACACCAATGAGTTGACTACGTCAACATTTCATTCCAATAAGCTACCAGCAAAGACTACTAACATAATCTTAGATCAACGGCACACAAGTAACAACATAACCATACTCATATCAATGACTGCTACAACAGGAATAGGAACCATCGGGATGCGCGAGAGAAACCATAGCAAGAACTGCCATCAGACCACCGGTAGGCGGGAGGCAAAGCCAGCTAGAGCGAATAACAGCACCAAGAACAAAGCGGCGCCTAGACGGCACCCCCAACGCCGGTCATGGTGTTGGTCAGAAACGTTGCCTCGGAAGGCGGGACTGCGGAGTACATCGTTCTCCTCCTCCAGCAGACGGATCCTGTCGCGAAGACCCACAAGAAGCTCACGCATGTACGCGCTCGGCTTGGGATCAAGCCAGCGCCAGAGAGGGAGAGGGCAACCCTGCAACCATCACAAGCTCAACTTTTGATAAAAATGACGTCGCCCATTAAGCAGGTCTGCGACATGGAAGAGATGAACTGCAGCTCACCGTCACCCGTGAGCAGGACATGTATCTCCGGCCGGGGTTGGGGTCTGTCCAGGACGTCAGGCGGGCTGCCTTAGCGCCGCAGCTGCAAAAAACAGCTGGCTCGTACTCCAGCGGGTTCTCGGAGTAGGGGAGAGGCGGTCTCCTGCACCGCGCGAACCGAGACGAGGCGGAGCTATTGCTGGACATGGCTGGCAGCTGCGGAACTGCGGGCGGGCAGGAGAGATGGGTCTGCGTGTGCGTTGCGAGGTGAGGAAGGAGGGCGGTGCGTTTTGGCCCGATGGACATCAATGCCTGCCCCTGCTCTACTTTTTATATACAGACGCCAGGGCGAGCGTATGCTACAAGATTCCATATCGCCAGACCAAAAAGTTACCACAGATCAGCCTTTACAGATCATGATCTCTCCCGTGACATCCCACACCCGCATGCAACATTTGATAGATATGGTCCATGGGCATGCACACAGGCTCGATGGTCATACACACCTTGGTGTATGGCACAGTACGTATTTTTTTACTTCACCGTGGACACGTCATCGCCTTTTTTCACAACGACGGGCACATCAGTGAATGTTTTTTTGTAAGGATACGGCCATCTTTGCATGGGTCCAACATCACCGTCATCTTTGCATGGCCTTTTTTCTCGTTCTCTCCCACAATACTACCACTTTGATTCGCCGCGCGCCAAGAAGAACCACCAACAATGACAATGACGACGACTACGGTGCTGCCCGGGCAGATCCACGCATTGGAAGAGATGCATATCAAAAGACGTACACCCGACGACCCTTCATGTACGAGGGGTGACACCACCCCGACCCCCAAACCCCCACCTTTCCTGGACAATTAGAGGCGCTCGACCAACCAAGCCATCCACGAGCATACGACACCATCATAGACATGGGCACAACCTCCACCGTCATAAACGGTGGCCGTCCGGAGGCGAAGACAAGAGCACGCCTAGCCCTTGGAACCGGAGGGCGGCAGTATCGCCGCCGCCACGTACCCCCCCCCCCCACCATCTGCGGGTGCCGTCAGGACACGACAGTACGGACTCACCCGGGTCACGCCGCTGTGTTGCTGCACGTAGGGCCCGACCGCCGCCACCCCGAGGCCCCAACCGTCACCCACGGAGTAGTGTGGGGTTATCACTGCTGTCTCTGACACGAGCCGCTTATCAGGCCAATCATCGGAAACGAGGCAGAGCTGCCCATGATACAGATCTGCGTCGCCCCATGTTCGGGCCTGCAAGGCGCTCCATCACCGCCGCCCAGCCACCACCACCTTTGCCATCCGAGTTGCACCAGGGGAGACCTGCGTCGTGTTCCAACCGTCGCAGCCGAGGACCATCATCTGGGCTAGGGCTGCCCACCCCGCCCGCCCCCCCGTCACCCAAATCCAGGAGGGGGAAGGGCAGCGGGTCGCCGCCACCGGGGCTGCCCGGCCAAGGGGCGCCGCAACACACAGCCGAGGAAGGAGACGGGGGCGCAGGTCGCGAGAGGGGTGGCTACAAACCATTCTCCGGTGAGACACTGTGCCGACAGTACATTCTACGCTTGGCTCGACACTGTGCCACTAGTACTGATTTTTTGAGAGGAGACATCTTCACAATCACCTCACTCTGCCGCTGTTTCATCTCGCGCGAGAAAGTGCTTATAACCTTTTTATGTGACGTTTTTTTATTGGACAACAGACTAACAAGATAACTTTTTTTAATGCCCATAAGGCCCATTTTTTCGGGCCAAATGCAGCGTCATGCATATGGACACAAGGAAATCAGGAGAGAAAAAAGGCAGCTACATTCCTTTCCTCATCATGGAACCAATTCGATATGTAAGAAAAACTTGATATTAAAGGATACAACGAACTTCAACTTGTCCGGACACAGGCGTCCTCATGCCGAAAGAACCATAACTAAAAGAAGGGACAAACTAACATAGAACAAATACTGATAATTCTACGGGCACAGACGCCCTATGCATGAAAACACGCCCTATGCATTGAAACAAACTGTAGCTAAGATAAGGAAATAACTAAGATAAAGGCCGCGAGCGGAGCGCGGGAATACAAGGCATGTCTTCAACACAAAACCACACCACAACATTGCATCTAAATGTGCTCGGGGAAGCGTGGCGGCCACGCGACTGTCACCGGGACCACATTGCTCATGAAGGCGTGTTGTGTTGAGTCGAAGAGATCAAACGCTCTCTCCAGCTCCGTGTCAATGCAGTACACGCGGGTGTCAAAACCAAAACTCATGACGAGATGGCGAGCACCCTCGTCGACTGACACAATCCTAATCAAGTAAAACATGGTGTCCCATATTGGAAAGTCCAACCCTCCGTTTTCAGCAACTCTGATCCACATAGTATCCGTAGTGGGCACATCAAAAACGCTGGAAATTGACATGTTGATCCTCTCCACCCACAACCCCGTCGGGTCACGGTCCCACACCCGCGCTCGCACGCCCTGGACTTGTGCAATGCAAAGCTTCCCGGAGGAGGTTTTAGTGACTCTGTAGTCCGTACCTCCCGCTTCGATGTTGAAGGCGAAATCTTCCGGCAGCTGAACTGTGTCGAAGGTGTGGGCGCTGACGTTGCAAGCCACCACCCTGCCGACTTCGTACATCATGTACATGACGCCGTCGATGACCACCGCATACGGGCGCCGGAGGAAGCACACGTTATCGCCCGCGTGCATGGGTCCTGAAACCACGTTCTGCCAAACACCCTCAGCGAACACGTTCACCTGGCAAGTGGGAAGCAAATACAAACAGTGGTAAGCAATCAAGTAGAAATGGTATATCATGGGCTGACGAGAAGAAAAGTAGATGTTTTAACACGTGCATGTACTTACGTGGTAATGAACCGGCGAGTCGTCGTTCATGCAAACCCCTTTCGGCATGATGTCGAAGTCGGCGGCGGGGTCCTGCACGAAGAACGCATGCTCGGCCCCAAGCTTTGCAAAATGACCCCAGGTGTTCGGCGTTGCCGCAGCCACCGTAGGCGACAGAGGCACGCCGTCGCCCATCGGAACGGCGCCCCCCCCCGGGCGTGATGAGCATGTATCCAGGGGCTGGAAGTTGCTCCCTCGTCATTAGCCCCGAGTCACCCGAGGCGATAGCAACGATGCTACGGTCGGGGTCGAGGAAATGCTGCGCTACCGTCTGGGAAACTTGCGCTAACCCATGCCCGATGCCAGGGGAAGCAAGATACATGGAGAAATTCCATAGAAGCTGATCGAACTCAACCGCGAAGCCTATGAGCGGAGGAGCGAACCTTTTGCGGAAGGCCGAGAGGAAGCCTGGCAGCTTCGCCGCGGCGCACCATGTTGGAGACACTGCGGCAGCTCGGACCAGGGCCGACACGCTCCCCACCCGCAGGAAGATCTCCCGGAGCATCTCCATGTCTCCCAGGACAGCTTCGACGGAATCAGCATGAGCAGCCATGTAGCAAGAGGGAGTCAAAGGCAAATGGATGGGCAGTGAGAAAAGAAGACTAGTGTGAACAGAGAGATGGACGGGGGGTGGGCGCGCATGTTATAGGAATTAGAAAAGTCATATAGAATACGTTCGCCATGCATGCACACCTGTCGAACGCCCTCGCCTCGAGCTGCCTGGTAGGATACGCCCGCGTGAGGTGGCTGTCGTTTTGATAAAGGGCGCACACATTTTACTAAAGTGAAATTTCAAAGCAGAATAGTTTAACAATATAAGATACTAAAAATCGATTTTTTCACGTAGTTAAATTTATGAAAACATGTTTTTATGTTGCTCTTAAATAATAAAAAAGAGAGGGGAGAAAAAAGACAGTTAGATTCTGTTTTTTGGAAAAGATAAAACTCCTTGGATCACATCGCATTGCTGACCTACACGTGGAGCCCACCAACGAAAAAAACGGACTCCCTCTCTCACACCGCCTCCCTCTCTCAGACATGCGGCCCATAGGACCCACTGTCAGGGTCAATTCATGTTCGACGTGGTCACAACGACGTTTGGCGGCTCAACCGGCGGACGTCGCCGGCAAACAAATAGCGCAACTGCGTGTGAGGCTGGCGCGGGTCGGAGGCGACCGGCGCGGGCCGGCGGCGGTGGGCATTTACATCGTCTTGGCCGCCGACGGCGCGGTGCGTGTGAGGACAGCTCGCTACGGGTCGCGAGCACGTGGCGGAGGCGCGGTTCGGCTTCGCGGGTGTGCGCGCGTCTTGTGGCTGGCCCGGCTGCTGTGTCTGTCTCGGCCAGATCTGCGGCTCGGCACCCTTGGACGACGTGGGCCATCTCGTCGACGGGGCGCGGTGCATCTACTGCGGCTCGCGCCGCTGCCGGTGGCCGATGTGCAAGGCCCTGCCTGGGCCCTCATGCGGTCGTCTCCAGGAAGGATCTCACGGTTTGCTCCTCAATGATCTCACTTAGAGGCCGTGTGGAGCGTTGCACGGGGCAACGAGAGGAGGGTGGCTGGAGAGGAATGTGTGGGGGTGTGCCGCTCGAGGTCTCACACCCCTCCGCCCCATCCTTCCTCCCCTGGCCTGGTTTGCCTCCGGCTCCATCCGTCGAGGCGCTGGCAGCTCCAGCGATGGCGGGGCCGGGCTGCTGGTGACGGGTGGGCAGACCACACATTCCTCTCCAGCCACCCGCCTCGCGTTGCCCCGTGCAACGCCCCACACGGCGAGCAATAGCGCACCTGTGTGCCAAGGACATGGCCGGAGGATTGGGGGCGTCTGACGGAGGTGGGGGAGAGCCGCCCCGCTACAACTATCATGTGAGCGCGCGCACACGCCCGAGCTAGCATAAGTGGGTCACGCTGATAACTCTATCACGGGAGCACGCGCCTGCGGTGCACCGCCTCTTGCCGGCGACAACTACCGGTCGATCCACGCAAGCCGAGCCGAGCCTCGTGTTTATAGGGTGTGGACTGGTGTTGACCATGCAAGGTGGTGATTGGCCCAAATGTCGAGTAGTGAGATAGAGGGGATAAGACAGGGTTGTTGTGCTAAGGGAGGACGCGGGTGTAAGTGCTAAGAGAATATAGTGGCAAGTATGTCCAAGAATGCCCGTTTTACGGTCAAAGTTTTTTAGACCGGATGGAAACGGGGGGGGGCATTTATGTAATGGTACATAACGGCGGAGGGGAAAATTTCGAGTAGGCTTAATGTAAAATATCCGTTTTACATTACAAAAATCAATGCATACCCTACGTAGGAGAGACCCACTGCATTTTGTACACATAGTTAAATTAAGAAAAGGGTGGAACCCCCGGTTTTCACTTTCGGAACCGTGCGTATCAGCAACAAACAGGGGGGTGGGCACCCCCCGCCCCACCCAATATGAACGCGAGCATTTTGCTTTTAATGCATGCCATTGACAACGTTGATCACCGGACCAACTATAGTAGCCAAAGAACCTCTGGCATGCATTGTATGAACCGTGCATACAGGAAGAGGAGGCACCCTAATAGGACTATGTACGCGACTCTAAAGATATATACATACCATCACCCCGTAACAAAATGTCATTGTTCACGTTGGTCATCGCACCATCAAGCTCGCGTTGGTCATCGCACCAACAAGCTCACACAACGACCAGCACCCTATCTAAATACACTATTTTTTTCTTATGATTCACATTACTCGCAGCAGGAGGAACTGTGCATATCGGGGACCGTGCATAAACCAAGAGGAGACACATGTAAGAACGTGCACGCGATCAACGTCGCATATAAAACAGATCATTGCACAACATTGATACGACATCTCACAACATTGATCATCGCATCAACCCTATTACACGACGGGGGCACCCAATCCCTCTTTTCAAATAGGGATGACATTGACCACACAGTTCTATTAAGGAGGGGAACCGAGAAATTTCACTTTAGGAACTGTTCATATCAGGAACAATCAGGGGGGCACCTCCCCCCGCCCACTCAAAAATGAATGCGAGCATTTTGTTTTTAATATATGCCATTCATAACATTGAACACCGAACCAGCTATGCTAGCAACGGAACTTCTGGCTTGCATTGTATGAACCGTACATACCGGAAGAGGAGGCACCCTTTAGGACTATGTACGCGACTTTTTTATAGATTACTGTAAGCAGGAATGCGATGATCACCCGCGTCAACCACATCATGAAAACCTCCCCCCCACAATCAATGCGATATATATACACCATTTACCGCAACCATTAAAATGCTCAAAGAACCATCCAGTTTACATTGACATAACGTGTACACACGCACAATAGTGCCCCACTTCATCTCAATGCGGGGGCTCTCTACCATATAAGGATGATACCGATCATACTGGTCACCGTATGAACTAGCTACACAAGGAACCTCCCAAATGCGTTGGGGGAACAGTGCATTCCCACAAAAAGAATGCAACATATTAAAATGGACGCTTCCCAGCTACTTTATTTTTTTCATATATGACATCTCACAACGTTGATCATCGCCAACTCTATTACACCGGGGGGGGGCATGCAACCCCTCTCATTGATATAGGGATGTCATTGACAATGTAGTTAAATTAAGAAGGGGTGGAACCCCCAGATTTCACTTTCGGAACCATGCATATGAGCAACAAACAGGGGGCACCCCGTCCCCCCTCCCGCAAACAAGCTCACACAAAGGAACCTCTAGAATGCAACGTCAGAACCGCGCATGCTACAACGCCCAACCCGCTATCTAAACACACCCTTTTTGTTATCATTCACATTACTCGCAGCAAAGAGGAACCTCTAGACTACATATTAGGAACCGTGCATGAACCAATAGGGGGACACCTATAAGAACATGCGCGCGGTGAACGTCGCATACGAAAAAATGGAAGGTGTGTTTCCTAGGGTGCCTCTCATTACGAGCAAGCACGGGGGCCGACAATGCACTTTTGTCATTATTACCTGGGGCACGCTTGTTGACGCGATGACCAACGTGATCAATGTCACATATATAAGGATGATACCGATCATATTCGTCACCGCGTGAACTAGCTGCACAAGGAACCCCCAAACTGCATTGTCGGAAGAGTGTGTTCCCACAAAAAGTATGCAATATATCAAAATGGACGCCTCCCATTTTCATTAGTTTTTATATATGACATCTCACAACGTTGATTATCGGATCAACTCCACTATTTTTTTATATATAGCACCCAACCCCTCTCTTGATATAGGGATGAAATTGACCAGTTAGTTAAATTAAGAAGTGGTGGAACCCCCTAGATTTCACTTTCAGAACCGTGCATATCAACAATAAACAAGGGGGCACCCCCCTCGCCACCCAAACTGAACGCGAGCATTTTTTATAAGTGCCATTGATAGCGTTGATCAACGAAGCAGATATACTAGCAAAAGAAACCTCCCGCATGCATTATATGAACCGTGCATACCGGAAGGGGAGGTACCCTATAGGACTATGTACTCGACTTTTTTAAAGATCTATACGTACCATCACGCCGCACAATCGAAGTGCTCAAAGAGATAACCATTTTAAACCATCAAAACCATGCATTCCCGTATAGGGGTGCCCCACTACATTTCAACGCGAGTCTCCCCCATACCAAAATGTCATTTGTTCACGTTGGTCATCGCGCCAAACAAAGTTCAGACAAAGAACCTCCAAGTTGCAATGTCGGAACCGCGCACACTGCAACGACCAGCACCCCATCTAAATACACTGTTTTTTTCCGTTATGATTCACATTAGTCACAACAAGAAGAACCTCTAGACTGCATATTAGGAACCGTGCATAAACCAAGAGGGGGACATCTATAAGAACATGCAAGCGGTCAACGTCGCATATGACAAAAATGGAAGGTGTATTTTCGTAGGGTGCCTCTCATTACGAGCATGCACGGGTCCGACCATGCACTTCGGCAGTCCCCCTGGGTAAGCTTGTTGACGCGATGACCAACGTGATCAATGTCATCTATTTTAAGGAGGAATGCGATGATCACCGCGTCAACCACATCACGAAAAGCACCCACCCCCAACCAGACAACGCGATATATATACACCATTACCGGAACAATTAAAATGCTCAAAGAACCATTTGTTTTACATTGCCCAAACATGTATACACACAGATGAGTGCCATTCTCGATCTCAACGCGTGTCTTCCTACCCGTATAAGGATGATGCCAATCATGTTGGTCACCGCATTAAGTAGCTACAGAAAGGAACCTCCCAAATGCATTGCTAGAACATTTTTGCATTTCCCATGATAGTAAGCAATATATCAAAATGGACACCCACCACTTCATTATTTATTTTTATATACGACATCTCACAACATTAATCATCGCATCAACTCTATTACACGATGGGGGGCACCCAATCCCTCTTTTCAAACAGGGATGACATTGACCACGTAGCTAAATTAAGGAGGGGAACCAACAGATTTCACTTTAGGAACTGTTCATATCAGGAACAAATCAGGGGGCACCTCCCCCCGCCCACTCAAAAAATGAATGCGAGCATTTTGTTTTTTGATATATGCCACTCATAACGTTGATCACCGAACCACCTATGCTAGCAACGGAACCTCTGGCTTGCAGTGCATGAACCGTACATACCAGAAGAGGAGGCACCATATAGGATTATACACGACTTTTTTATAGATTATTGTAAGCAGGAATGCGATGATCACCCGCGTCAACCACATCATGAAAAACCTCCCCCCAATCAATGCGATACATATACACCATTACCGCAACTATTAAAATGATTAAAGAACCATCCAGTTTACATTGCCATAACGTGTGCACACGCACAATAGCGCCCCACTGCATCTCAACGCGGGGCCTCTCTACCATATAAGGATGATACCGATCATACTGGTCACCGCATGAACTAGCTACACAAGGAACCTCCAAAATGCATTGGGGGAACAGTGCATTCCCACAAAAAGAATGCAATATATTAAAATGGATGCTTCCCAGTTCCATTATTTATTTCTTATATGACATCTCACAACATTAATCATCGCCAACTCTATTACACGAGGGGGGGCACCCAACCCACCTCATTGATATAGGGATGTCAATGCATTTTGGAGGACGATCCCGATCATGTTGGTCAACGCATGAACTAGCTAAACAAGGAACCCCCAAAATGCATTGTTGGAACCATGCACACCGCAAACGGTAGGCACTGCAACAAAACATGGACGTCGCCTTTTTATCCCTTTTTTATATGTGTCATTTTGACAATGTTGTTGATTGCATGAACTGCATTACACAAGGGGGGGAGCCCCTATCCAATATAAGTCTATGCAAGCGGACATTTTTATGATGTATACGTACCATCACCACGACGCTTGAATTGCTCAGAGAAACATCCGTTTTTACATTGTCGAAAACAGTGCGACCCTGCATAAGAGTGCCCCCTGCATTTCAAAGCGAGTCTCCCTCGTATGAAGATGGCATTGATCAAGTTGGTCATCGCGTCAGCAAGCTTAAGCTGGGGAACCTCCAAAATGCAATGTCGGAACCGTGTATACTACAACGAACTATCACCCCCCTAAATTAAACTTTTTTATATGAATGAAATCGATCACGTTGATCATCGCATCATACTACATTTACGCAAGGAGGGGCACCCGTCGGATACGAACGCACCCCTTTTTGATATATAGATGGAAGTGGCCATGCAGTTACTTTACAAAACGGGCGCCGGGGGGGGGGGGTGTGTGGATCGCGAGACTGCACTATCAGAATCTTGCGTATAAGCAAGAGGACCTTACCATTTTACGAGCGTGACACTATTGTTTTACATATGCACCAACAGTATTGAGAAAAGGTCACCCTACAAAATCAACATCCTGCAAGGAACCTCCAAAATGCATTCTCGGGACTGTGCATACCCCCCGCGATAATGGGCACTACAGCAAACATGACCACCCCCCTTTTTGGTGTTCACATTTTGACAAAATTTGATCATCGCATCGTCTCAATTACGCAAGGGGGCACCAGATCCATGATGGATGAGAGACCTTTTGATATAAAGACGACATCCTTAGGTCAGACGGGCCTCCCAGTCCCACATTTAGTCTGTAGAAGGCATGCAACGCTCGTAACGCTCCAAATCGCTATCTACCAAGCAACCCATTCAAAGAAAAGCAATGCGACGGTGGGGACGCCACTTATTTGCTCAGACCAATCCTATGGATCCACCTAGCACGAGGAGTACAAATAGGAGGCGGTGCAACCAAGACCATGCATGAAGGAATCTGAGGCACCCACATTCGTCCACACGTGGACGCATCGGTACCACCCTACAGGACCGACACTTTGGCCGAGGGAAGGGGAGGTGTGCACCCGAGCCCCTTCATTAATAAGCAACGACATCCGCATGCGTTCATGTGCCGGAGGAGCCATTCTCCCGGCCTCGTAAAAATGGCACTGCCCGAGACGATTGGGAAGTACATTTTCCTTGTAAAAATGTGTAACCCAACATGAAGAGGGGCATGCTGGTCTTCACGTGCGAGCTCAGTCCGATTCAGAAGTGCTATATACACATGCGTCACCTTAGTCTTGGCCCGGAACCACGTCGTCTAATTGTAGTCACCGGCACGAGACTCGTAGGAAACAAGAGGGGACAATGCGTTCGGAAGGCAACAACAATGCAGGTCGAGGCAGCAGCGAGGCCCGTGAAGCCCCGCTGTGCCATCCGAAGAAGTGCCATCCGAAAACACTGCGTCACCCCCCGCAGCCAACAGCTGATCTACCGCACCGGGCATCCGCCCAGCCGGACAGCCTCCAGCTAAACCCCACATTTGCCATCAAAAAGACCCCGAGCCCCCACCCCCCCCAACCCCCGGGGTCGCCAACCTCCGCGTGGGCAAGGCACCACAGTCCGCTCCGGCGGTAGCATCAGGGGGAGAAGGATGGTGTTTGACTATTTAGGGTCCGCCCATCATCTGTGCCGGTCGAATTTTTTGCATGAAAAATGGAAAATAAATATAAAATGAGGGACTAGGCCAGGGTTTTATTCGATAAAGCCTCGGTTTTTCATGTGGAGGTGATTACGCACATTAAAAACCTGATGAATTTTTTTTTTATGACTTGATTTTGATTGTGTTTTTTTTTCACGAACTGACTCTGATCGTTTCGGGACAACAACTTGTTATCCCCAATAGGTGAGATTTTTGAACTCGTCGAGGAAGCTAGGCAGGTTTGCGGCTCCGCACCACAACGGCGAGACTGCCGAGGCGCGCGCCATGTCAGAGCAGCCGCCCAACCGGATGAATATCTGGCGAAGCAAATGGGGGCAGCCCAGCACCCTGTCGACAGAGTAGGGCGCGGCCATCGTCGAGTGCGTTGAAGTTCAGAGTGTGAGAGAGCGTGCTAGAGGGTAGCGTTTTTGAGATATGAGTGAGAGTGATAGTTCCAGGAGATAGACGACTCGTGGGGGAGAAAGAGGGGCGTGGGCCTCTGTAGCTCCTGGCCTGCGGTGGCAGAATATGGGTTGTTGTGCATTTTTACCACGGGGTTGCAGTTAAAAAACATCCCATGAGCTGGGAAACAAAAGTCAATGCTCGGACCAAGAGAACGCCCACGTCATGCTACTGGCTAACTGAATCCCGGGGGCAGAAGATGTGCTGACATTTTTCTCGGTCATCTCCCTTTTGGATGTTTGTTGCGCGAAGCACGAGGGCCGGCCCGTGATCGTCATCACGCAGCCAGGCGTGCTATATACAAGCTGGGAAGCTCACCCACAAAGCCAATCAGTCCATTTTCGTGTCCCATACCAAGAACACGGAGGCTGGAGAGCAACAGAACATCGACGGGCTGCGTTGGTTAGCAGGGTGGCGCACACACAAAAGCTAAGGTATATCACTCAAAATCGTATTCGTTTCGTGAAAACAAGTTGACGTATTTGCACACTGCATTGCGGAGTAGTTCGTCCACCACCTTTTGTTTCCGTTTTCGTCCGCTGCAAGGAAGACCACCCTGAAGCCCATATGCGTTGTTGATTGCCAGCTTCTGAATCCGTTCTAATCACGGTCAACTTTTTCTTCCACGGCGTACGTTATAGGTTGTTTTCATGCCATCTCGTCCATCCCAAAAACAACTTTGGGTCTGTTCCACCTCCCAGGCATCAGAACCGCAGCGGCGAACCTGCTGCAAATTAGGCTCGATGATCTCCTGTAAACTAGGCTCGATCCTGTCCTGCAAATTAGGCTTTTCTTTTTGTCTAGTATATTAGGTTTTTTTTTCCTGAGGTGAGTCTATTATATTCAGGTATGCTTCAGGTTGTGTTCTAGCCTATCTACAGAAATTCGGCCCAGCCAGCCCATGTAAACGAGCTCAGACAGCATCCACCATCACGCACAATTAGCCACAAGCAGGCGCACGGGGATTAAAACAAGAGACACGCACACGAGGAGCGAGCCTCCAAACCTAGCCGCCGCACGCCGACGACCACAGACGCCGCATCCCTGCCGCACGCGGACGACCACGGACGCCGCATCCCTGCCGCACGCCGTCAACCAAGGGCGCGCCGATGGTCTGAGCGAGGCGAGCTGTCGGGGAGCTCATCCGAGACCCTCTGCAGCTCGCCGCTCCCGCCGTCGCCCATCGCTCGCCTGAGCCTCGAATCAGCTAGGGAGAGACTCCGGCTGATCCGTTTGCGGCGCTGCCGTCCAGCAGCCGAAACCGGGATAACAGGCCACCCACGCAGGCTGTTTTTTCATTCTCTGCTACTGACTCTGTTTTTTCTTCGCTGCCTGACACTGTGTTTTCCTATTTGTCTCTGCATCCAACGTGTTAATTGCGATTGCTATATTAGCTAGTTCTAGGCAGCAGCTAGATTAGGTACATGTACGATGCAAGCTAGCAAAAAAAATGTAAATAAAATACTTTGTGAGGAAATCTGGCCTTTTTTGGGACGAACGGATTTTTGCAGATGACAACTCTAGGAGCTCTAAATATGAGTTTTTTTAGATCTTTTTTTTCCCAACAAGATAGAAAGAAATCTAGCAAGTAGTAATCTGAAAAAAAACAGTCGCTTCCTCATGCAAAACGATTACGATTTAATCTATTTTTTCTTAATAGGAGCGTTTAGCTTCTCTAGGCATGAACTTCTGAGCACCACCTTCATTTATCTATCTAGAGAATGGCAAGTGTGTATTTGTGTAATTTAGCTGTCGGGAAATCTAACTTTTCTCTTGCCATTTTCGTTTGTCACAGAATGGACGGCTACGGGGTCCCTGCTTCGGGACCTAGCACGCTCCGACAGATTGATGACGTTCCATCTGAATCAGAAGACGAAGAGGGGATTGGTTTTCCTGCAGGAGGCGCGGTCGCCGAGTCTGATTCGGACGAGGAAGATCAGATCCAGGTCAATGGAAAAGCACCCTCAATCGGGTCAAGGTGCAGCGTGAAGAAGTTGCACGACCTGATTTCCTCATTCGATGAGGAGAAACGACAGTATGTAGCCGAGATGGAGTTTGGGGGGCTGCTAGAGCTACCAAAGATAACAAGGACGGATAGGCATTTCTTGATGTCTATCCTAAGCCACATTGATGAGGAGGCAAGTTCAATTACAATTGATCACAAGCGTGACATGCAAATTTTCGATGAAGATGTCAATCTGGTCATCGGCATACCATGTGGAACTGCTCCTGTTCGCCCTCCAGACCATGCTGTTCCGGAGGGAGTGGTGACACAGATCAGAGACATGTTTGGAATTGGTCCAGGAGAGCACAGCATACTGCCAATCGTTGAAGCTGTGAAGCAGACATACGGGCGTCCTATGACGACACACGAGAAGAACAGGTTCAAAGTGGGGCTGGTCATATGCGCATGCACATACCTCCTCGCTCCAACAATGAAGAACGACTACTTCTGTACTGATTATTGGGGTGCGCTGGCAACGGCAGAGCTCATACATATGCACAACTGGTGCCGATATACAAGGGAAGAGCTGTTAGTTGCGGCGAAGAGGGTGAAGGCAGACCTTCTAGGAGGGCGTCAGAAGTCTAATCTATCAGGTTGCCTCCCATTTGTACAGGTAAGACTTCACAAAAATCCAAGGGCAACGCCAGCATTTTTTTGTGTGTTCTTTCGCACACGTATGCCGTTTTTTGACCTTACCTTTGATCGAACTCGCTTTTCCACAGGTGTTCTATATTGACAATCTTGACGTTGGAGAGCAGAACATCGACCACACCGTGCGCCCAAGAGTGAAGGCGTACAGCTACACAGCTATTAGATCAATAATTCAAAAGGACATCAAGTCGCGCAAGGGAGATTACCCAGTCATCTATGGCAGACTCCTGGTAAGGGTTATCCCCACCACCTCTCCCCCAGCACAAATTTTGCGTCATCTCCTTCATATATGCAGCGTTTTCCTATGACAATCACCCACCAAAATCTTTCCGATACAAACAGCCAAGACCAGCAGCAGATGTCTGTTATCACAGAAACCCTATAACAAGGCAACGGGCAGCAAGCACATCAGCCGGTCGTGACTCTCGAAGCTCTGTTCCATCAAATCGTGGTTCCTTGGACATTAAGGAGGTATATAAATTGCAACATGAAAGGAACTTGCACTGCATACGCAAATTGAGGATCAACAAAAACAAAAAAAATTGACATATAACTCATTAGATCCTTTTTGTTATATTGAGCAGGCTTCTTACCTCGTCTTAGACAAAATATCAAAGTTCACAGCCCGTTGTGAGGAGGTACTAATTTCCACTGCAAGGAAGAAAGAAGAGGAGAACCACCGTCATTTCAGTGCACTAAATACCTTGGAAAACTCTGCCCAACAAAAAATAAAGAAGGAGGCAAAAAGAATGAGGGATGAATTCTTTTCGTTCTTCACAAACTTAGAGAGGCAACATGCTGAGATAAGGATGCGAAGGGGTGCACCAGGTAACAAATGCAATTATTTGCATTTTTTCATATGACGTCCACAGAAAAAAAAACGTTGCCCTTGTGGTCACCTGAGTTTTGGTACATGATGCCCATTTTTCAGGTGTCGATGTTGATTCAGGTAATTGCCGCAACGCATCCCCAATACCAGATCTCACTGTGTCAACGCCTTGCAATGCCAAACCAACACCTCCAGAGAGCGGCGGGTGTCAGGGCAACACAAACTCATCACCGGACGTTGTCGAGGTGACTCCTAGGCGGTTCAAAAGGATAGCAAAGAAACCGAAGAAGGTAACATTTGAGTGCGGGCCATCAGGCGTCATGGACATCACAGACAGCGAAGATAATGTGCATGATTGTTTATTACCACCTACAGCAATACGTTCAACTGGTGCACTGGAAGATGCCAACCCGGAAGACAGCTCACCTGTCGTAAACATCGCACTAGACAGCTTGATAAGAGAAGCAGAGAGGTACAGCAGGGCAGGCAAGCAGATTGTTGACGGTTCCACTGCAACCAGGGATTCCATCCTGGAACTTGCAAGTAGAGGTCAATCATCTGGCCCAAAAGATGTCGAGGATAGTGCAGCAACATACTCTGTTTGTTGTGCTCAAGACCCTAACTTCGACAACAGGCGTCAATGGAACTACCCGTCTGGACACCCACTTCTCGAGGAGACGCCGTCATTTGACCTGGGCGTCTTCACGCCTCCTTGCAATAAATCAAAAGAACCTACCTCGTTGAGCATTGGTTCCATAAAGGGTATCACGCGAAAAGACCTGTTCGGCGCTGGTGAATTCTCCACTAAAACTCCTGGTAAACAGCATTCCCTCTTTGCAGCATAACACACAACACTTTTTCCGGGGTCTTCGTATTATTAATAACAGAATTTTTTTGTCTCTATAAAAACAGGGTCTGCAGACCAGGTGACACCATCAACCCCCTTTCACATAGGGAGCGCAACTATACATCCCACACAAGAACACCGTGTGGTGGCACACGTGTCACCGGTTAGTTGCACTAGGTCTGTAGCCACTGGCCTTTTGGACTTCAGAGAGGAAGTAGAGGCAGACTGTGTAAACCTGAACAAACCGGTTGAGGAAATATCACTACCCGCACCACCACCCAAAAGGAGAGTTGCCCCTGGGCCTGCCGGCCGATCGCCGTTTGTCATGCAATATCGTTTGTCCGAGAGGGCTTCAGGAGATGCAACACATTTGTATCTAACATTCTCCCAGATGGACGGCGCAGTGCTAAGCAAGTAAGTGTTGGCTAAAACACGGTTATTCACTGACTACTACACTTTTTTCCACGTGAATCATTTAACGCAAGTTTGGATGTCCAATGATGTGTTGCAGCAACTGGGTTGTTAGTCCATTTCCAAGCTACATAGAGCTGACGGGCATCGTACTCAAAAGACAGTTGAGTGTGGGGGGTTTCATAGAGATAGACTTGATGAATGTTTTTATGCGGAGGTTCCAGCAGCTAGAGAATGCTTGGGCCAAAAAATATGGCGACTCACCATGGAGGCATTACTTGGAACCAGACTTCGTGGTAAGGAAAATCCTGAAACTATCAACAAAACCATCATCGTGTCGAGATGAGGGGTGTTTAACATCTCTTTTTTGTCTGCCTCTCACTGTTTGTACAGAGCCACGTATTGCGAGGCGGAGGATTCATCCATAATGACTATGTAAGGAACATTTTTGTCGGGCATCACATCTCGCATGATGTCAACAGATGCCCTATGGTAACACACGCTCGCATTTTTATCGTGTTCTTTTCCTAAAACGAATGGTTGTTTCGTACACATTTTCCAGTGACACGACACATCTATGTTTTTTTCAGATGGTCTTGCCAGTGCATCATGCGCACGCCTGGTCAACATATATATTCGACTTCCCGAGGAGGAGGACAACCATTTTAGATCCTATGATCAACAACGGGGACAGACCAGCAGATGAATTGCGCAACGAACACATAAAAATAGCAGATGAGCTACGTGGGGCGCTAATGGAATGCATAGCTGAATACTTCGATGGTTGGACACCCAAGACCAAAGGATGGCAGAATTGGTTCCCAAAACTCACAACTGGACCTTGGGTCTGCAGCAGGTATCAGCTACGCCATGCAAACTTCTTTCATTCTGTTTTCATAGTTCGTGAGCTGTTGCTGAATAAGTTATGTTAAAAAACACCTAAAGGGCTTCTAGCGGGGTCATGGCGCTACACTATGCTAGGCAGTGGATGGGGACGAAGCTACAGAGGACTTTATCGCCGGTATGTATAATCAAAACACTCATACTGGGAGTAAGGTGGTGGTGGTGAGGGGGGGGGGGGGCGTGGGTGGACTGGAGTCTTTTTTGTCACGGGCAACTTAGCTGACATGCTGTCATTATTATTATCACAGATGGGGGATGAGATCGACCAATCTAGGATGATTCTTTTTTATGAAGTATTGGGATTAGCCGGCAATATCGGGCAGCTCCCAACAAAATTCAAGATTTGCCGGAATGTTTGCTGAGAGGCGCACACGGAAGCTTCGCAGGATTATCGCTTCCCAGCATCATCAAAAAATCTACGAAGAATTATGAGGCGTGTCGCAACGATTAGAACTTATCAAAAATAATTGCCAGAGACTAGTAGTTTTCCTTCTAAAACTTTATCGCAATGTTATGTAATAAGAATCTGATGATTTCCCCTTCTACATGCTTAGAATGCGGTTTGAATAACACTCCGGTTTATTAGATCTAACCGTATTTTGAAATTTGCTAAGCCCCGGGGGCACTCTGAAAAATGATTAATTTTCTGACGGAGCCCGCCCACGCATTCAGGGATGATTGCATGAATAAAAAGTTGATACTCAGGGTTTTTTGTGCTAGTATCAAGGTCAACAAAACCATGGGAAAAACTTACACACGAGACAACAGAATGAAACTACAAATGGAAAAACAATAGATAGTCATTTCTCGGAGATCTTTAACCGAAAATCATCCCTGTTGAAGAAGTAGACATACTGTGCGCCACATCTCAACCACCTTTTATCCGTTGAACGAGCACTTGAAATGGTCATCATCAATGGTGGTGAAAAGGTTGCCCATAGCGACGTGAGCTCCGATAACAGACCTGTTTCGAAGAGATTGTAAGGCACCCAACCAGACGTAGCAAGCTGATAGTATGCACTGCAAAAGTATTTTCTTTACCTGAGTTGGTCCGCATCTGCACCTGTCTCAGATTGAATCAAAGAGAACGAAGCCCCGTTTTCCAGCTCGCTGAATATTATTGACACGGTGGGACGGAGCAAGTCAGGGGGGGAGTGATAATGGGCGTGCTAGAATTTTGTTATCTTGGAAGACAGGCACATACACTATTCCTGGACGGTAGAAAACTTGAAGAACATCACCGAAAAGCTTCTCCGCGCCGTTGGGAGCCCGAGACTGCTCGTTTGAGGCTACCACCAGATTCGCCCGACGAATATCCATTTCTCTCTCCCTCAACTGTAGAAATAAAAGCATCGACGTCAACGTAAAAAAAGGTGGCATGTTTTGGTGTTCAGGACGCGCATTACAGAAATGATGGAGCCTGCCTGCTTCTGAAGATCGAGGAGACGTATATGCAATGGAGGAAATGGTGAGTAATCTCATTGTAGTTAGTCACAAGCCTGCAGAAACAAACCCCCTACATGGTTAACAAAATGGAACAGTCATTTTCTAAACTGACGAAAAGAGGGGAGTAAATCCATTTTTTTGTCTGACACAAACCTGATTGAGTAGACTTGTATATGCACGACAGAATCCCGCGTCCTTATAGAGCCGTTAACCACAACGTAGTCTCCATTCCTGCGAGTGTTATACGGGAAAGGTTCAATTTTTCGAGGCGTTATACACAACATAAGCGACCATTGCAAAATTACAAGACAATATCCCAGGAGCTAACCTAACTTCACGTAACGCCCGCATGCACTCCCCGTCTATTGTCCTGAGAATGCAACAGTCGTCAAAGTTGTCATCGTCTGCGGAAGGCATGAAAATTATTTTTAACCATGCATGACGCGAGAAAAATACCATATCTTGGCCTCGATAGACCCAGTGCCATCGCCTAGAAGGAAGCTGATCTCTTCCGACGATTCTGTACGGTTCCACATCCTACCAAGCAGTCGTGCCTGCAGACAAATGGAATGGGTGGAGGGGTTTTTACTGAAGAAAATGTATGGGGAAAACAGGCAAAAACAGCAAAACAAACATGTGTGCACCCTCATGCATACCGTGTTGACAGGCATCCCATGTATAGATAGTGCCCCCCCATGCCTGGCTGAAGGAGTTAGCAAGGAAACTTGCTTCAAAGTAAGAGGCACCAAGTTGTTGGGCGGATCAACGTACTGGAAAACAAACACCGGTTTACCTTACAGCAGCGAAAACTTCCGCTCACAACCAAGAGCCAAAGAACACATTCACTAACCTCCCGACCGATGTAGTGGACCAGTGCAACGCTCTCGCGATGGGCATCCTCGACTGCAGCAACAACGGCGCCTGCAAACGCGTCGTCACCCCCAGCTGTGCTCACGGCCAAGCGCCGGTTTCCGTTCGTCCCTTCGCCATCTCCCAAACCTTCCATCTCACCGGTAGCTAGATACAAAGTTGTACAGAGAGCGCGCGGAGCAAACAACTAGCAGGACGCGTGATATATACAAAACAAATGGATGGACGGTGGCTTCAGATGATTACGAGCCCATACGGCTGTTTTGCGTGTTTTACTCCTCCACCCTGTTGCGCATGCATGGCAGCCTCTGTTCACTGTGCAGATTGCAGTTAATAAGCCGGCAGGCCATTACTAAAAAGGAAGCCCAGACCCGTATTCAACTCGCATGCACTAAAAAAGGCAAAGTCCTACCACCTTTTACAAAGCCGGGTAGAGTAAATGCTGCTTCTTACCAACGGTGCCAGCCACTTCACAGCTTCCTAGACGAAAATAGCAGTTTTTAAAACAGTAGACAGGACACGGCGCCGTGGAACTTTTGACAAATATCCAGAATTAGCCGTTGTCATATACTTGCGAAATCAGCATCTGCCGAACCCTGCCAGCTCATAAAGCGGCGAGGTCACTTGCCCGAATACACCTGCAAAAGCCGGTAGTAGGCTTCCATTTTCGCCATCGACAAGCAAAAGGTCCGTCAAGCTTACCTCTATTGCAGTGGCGAAATTCAACAAATCGTAAAATCACAACCTTATCCACTGAAAAGTTCGGATCTCAAAGCAAACGAACGGTTCGATAGGCACCATCCGAGCTAGTGTGGGTAGCAAATCCATTCTCTTTCTCTATATATATATATATATATATATATATATATATATATATATATATATAATAATAATAATAATAATAATAATCTTTACCTAATAATAAAAAGAATTGGGTTTCTGCCCGTACGTCATAAAAACTACCCTCGAAGTTGGCAATAATTATCCACCAATGCCACCCGTAAGTGGCAAAAACGATTCGTTTTAAATTTCAAATATCGTTCGCGGTTTCTGTTATTAACCACTGATAAGCAGCGCGATGGCTGACGCTGTGACGCTCCACACAGGAGACCAGGGTTCGATCCCTGTTTCTCTTTCTTTTTACCTATCTTAAGCGCAGTAATGGGCCAGCCCATGTGCGGGTCGTGGCGTGGCGCCCCCTGTTTTCTATTTCTTTTTTATTTCTATTTTGTTTTTTCTGTAAAAAATAATCTCAGGTTCGTGGTGCCCCCTATTTTTTATTTCTTTTTATTTTTTTATTTCTGTTTTGGTTTTTTATCTTAAAATTAATTTTGGATTTCCAAAATATCAAACAGTTGCGAGTTTTCAAAATAAGTAGGAAAATGGTAAACTGTTTGTGAATATAAAAACTATTCGAAGAATCATAAAATGTTCATGACTTAAAAAATTGCTCACGTATTATAAACAAATCACGATTCCAAATGAATTTTCATGAAATAAAAAATGTTCATGATTTTTGAAATGATCCAATATTCAAGCATATTCAGGAATTTAAAAAACATGTCCATCAGCTTTTAGAAAATGTTCACAAAAATTAAAACACGTCCATAAATAATGAACAAAACTAATTGTAGCTTCCATAAAGGTTTTATTAGGAGATCTATAGAGCTCGTTTTATGATTTTATTTAATCCTTCGCATCGGGTAAAAAAGGGTTTCCGTGTTTTGTACAACGTTGAACCCAACAAAATTGACATAACTTTCTAAGGGTTAGTTTTTGTAAGCTATATTAAAATGACTAAATGTCTATTTTGCTTCCAACACAGTTATGCTTATTCTTGTATCACAATAGTGGTTATGGTAAACACCACTACGCCAAGTCAAGGTGAGACACTTTATTTATCAGTATAGCTCAGGCAGGGTCCGTCAATGCAGTCTGCTCTGCCACAAAATATTTTGTTGTGACGCCTTAAACAATCAAGTCTTGATGAGCATCATATTGTTCATTTTTGAAATTACATTTTAAAAATATCTTATCTCATCATGACATCATTTGTATATACTTTGTGAATTTGATTCATACTTTTTTATATCTACCACACATGTATAACTTGTTAGTTTTTTTCCCGTTGCAACGCACGGGCATTTCCAAAATGTTCGTTAAATCAAAAAAAGTTCATCAAATTCAATAACTATTCCACCCAATTTCTAAAAAAAGTTCATCGATTATAGAATGTTTGCCAGTTCAGGAAAATTGCTTAAAAATATTCACAATTTTTTAAAAAATGTTTTTAAATAGCAAAAAATGTTCCTAAATTAAAAAAAATGTTCTTGATTGTAGAAAATGTTCAGAAATTGGGAGAGATATTGTTCATAATTTTAAAATGTTCATGATTTCACGAAATTGAGAGAGATATTGTATCTCGGTGATGCAGCGAAATGTGATCATGACCATTAGAAATTATGAAATTTTTCTCCCGTTGCAACGCACGGGCCCTTTTGCTAGTATTATATTATATATATATACATACATACATATATATATATATATATATATATATATATATATATATATATAGTGTTACTATTCATCACCCAGGGTGCATAATAAGTTATTCTTCACCGAGGTAATCTTACGATCATTTCATAATTAAATTACGTTTGGAATTCAAATAGTTACATTCCTATCGATTCACGACGTAAAATTTGACATAAGAAAATAAAATATAGGTCATAAGACAAGAAAATTTACAGTTTATGTGTACTTTACACTATGTTTTTAAATTTGTAATTTTACATAACATAAAATATTTTTCCGACGATTATATATTTTCTTACGGTCTCTTTTACTTCAAAAATAAGGCAAAATTTACGGAACGTAAAATTACGGTCCATTGATAGTAAAATAGAGGGGTGAAGAATAACTATTCCTCACCCAGGGTGACGAATAGTCAATCCTATATATATATATATATATATATATATATATATATATATATATATATATATATATATATATATATATATATAGTGTTACTATTCATCACCCTGGGTGCAGAATAAGTTATTCTTCACCCGAGGTAATCTTACGATCATTTCATAATTAAATTACGTTTGGAATTCAAATAGTTACATTCCTATCGATTCACGACGTAAAATTTGACATAAAAAATAAAAATATAGGTCATAAGACAAGAAAATTTACAGTTTATGTGCATTTTACACTATGTTTTTAAATTTGTAATTTTACATAACATAAAATATTTTTTCCGACGATTATATATTTTCTTACGGTCTCTTTTACTTCAGAAATAAGGCAAAATTTACGGAACGTAAAATTACGGTCCATTGATAGTAAAATAGAGGGTGAAGAATAACTATTCCTCACCCAGGGTGATGAATAGTCAATCCTATATATATATATATATATATATATATATATATATATATATATATATATATATATATATATATATATATATATATATATATATATATATATATATATATATAGTGATGTTATTCATCACCCAGGTGCAGAATAAGTTATTCTTCACCCGAGGTAATCTTATGATCACTTCATAATTAAATTACATTTGGAATTCAAATAGTTACATTCCTATTGATTCACAACGTAAAATTTGGTATAGAAAAATAAAAATATAGGTCATAAGACAAGAAAATTTGGAGTTTATGTATATTTTACACTATGTTTTTACGTTTGTAATTTTACATAACATAAAATATTTTTTACGGTGATTATATATTTTCTTACGGTCACTTTTTACGTCAGAAATAAGACAAAACTTACGGAACGTAAAATTACAGTGCATTGGTGGTAAAATAGGGGGGGTGAAGAATAACTATTCCTCACCCAGGGTGACGAATAGTCAATCCCTATATATATCTCTACCTAATAATAAAGCAAATTGGGTTTCGGCGGTCCGTCATGCACTTTTGCAGAAAACCCCCTGCGGTTTCTATGAATTAACCCGCAGTACACACTTAAGTCATAACCGAACCGTTATTTTACGTTTTTACGGAAACCCCCCTGACGTATTAGATAATTCACCCGCCGATCATATACAAGTCAAACACATGTTTTTTCTAAATTATCCATATCTTTTAAACCGTAACTCCGATTTTAACATGTTATATATGAAAATTGATTAGAAAAATGTGTAGAATCTGAATATGATGTTATTTTGTTTGTTAAATATTTTTTAAATATTATTTTGAAAGATATTTAAGTCAAACATATATTTTTCTTAATTATCCATATCTATTAAACCGTAACTCCGATTTTAACATGTTATATATGAAATTTGAATAGAAAAATATGTAGAATATGAATATGATGTTATTTTTACCTATTAAATATTTTAAATTATTATTTTAAAAGCAAACTTGTAACCTATAAGCACGTCTGTTTTTCTTTTCAGATATGACGATCCGGATTGCAAATAAACAACCACTAAAATCATAAAGAGACGAAACAAAAATCATCGATAACCACACATGAGCACCTCGAACAGATGGCAGGGAAAAACAACATTCAAACACACTTTAGTTTGTCGAACACCAAGGCCATCAAGATGAGAAGGAGGATAAGCGGTAACACAAAAATGATGCCTCGCTAAAATAAATGGCATGAACATATTATGGTTATTGGGTTTAGAGTGTGTGTTATTTTTTTCTCCCGTTGCAACGCACGGGCTCTTTTGCTAGTATACTAATAAAGCACGCAGTGCTTCTGGTCGGCAGTTTTACGAAAAGCCCCTCTGCTTCTTTAAAATAAACCCGCCGTCCCTGTTTAAGTTACGCTCTGGAAAAACGTTTTGTTTTTGCGTGCAAACCCTTGCATTTGTTAGCAACTATGTACGCAACCCTTATTTCTTGTTGGACTGGCACCGTGCGTCTCGCCACATTGCTGTTCTCCACCGCCGGTCACGCTCTGCCGCTTGCTGCCGGCGTCGCAGCGGGCGTCCACGCCGAGTCGGACAGGAGACGCATGTTGATCGCAGCGGAGGCCTCGGCAGGAAGACTCGAGTCGATCTCGGGCGCGACGGGGAGCTGGCCGGAGCGCAGGGCCAGCGGGGGCTCGTGCAGGAGGCGACGATCGACGGGGAAGTTCAGAGGGGCGGCTGATGTGGCCAAGCTGAGGAGGCGGCGGTCTGAGCTGGCCGGAGCGCACGCACGACGGCTCTACTTGCCGGCGGCGGTCGGAGGCGGACGGGGCTGGCTTGGAAGATCCACTTGGGCGCGAGAGGAGGCTGGAGGAGAGGGCCAGGCGTGGCTTGGCGTCTCCAAGAGCCACGAGGCCGTTGCCGTCGGCGTCGGGCGTCCAAGTCAGTCGCGGCGGCTCCCTCGTGCAAGGCTTTGGCCGGTCACCTTCCAGTCTGGCTGCACGGTGACAGCGGCGCCGCTGCAGGACGACACTACCCGGCAGGAACGGCGTCCACACGTCCAGCTCGCCGTCTAAGTTGCCTGTCCTCGGAAAGGCAGCAGAATGAGGCTGGGGCAGCGAGTAGACGCGGGATCTGGCGGCCAGACCCGGGGCGGGGCTTGCAGGAGGAGGCGGCAGTAGGGCTTGGCGCCTTGGTTGGAGCTCGCCCACGGGACGGCTTCCTACAGGTGACAGACACGGCGGGCGCGGGTCAGGGGGATTCGTGGCAATGCGGAGAAGAAGTGGTGTGCGCGCTGGGTGTGCTCGGCCTCCGGTTACCATGACTTCTACGGGCGGAGCTCCTGCAACGGTCGAGAGAGAGACGAGGTGAGGAGCAAAACAGAGAGAGAAGGAAAGAGGAGAAGGAAGAGACGGACGTGCGGCGAGGTAAAGAGGTCCTGGTCGCTGGCGGCTTGCCGGAGTCGGCCGGAGCAAGGTTGCTGCGGGGCGGAGGAACTGCTCGGGGATGAACGAAGGAGGGGATATGGGAGTGCTTGGGCACAACACATCGCCCAGGACCAGTCCCTGCTCGGACCAGACGGCAATCCGCGTCTAATTTCGATTGATTGCAGACCGTGTCTGCGCATAGCGATGGAAGCAGATATGGAACGGGACGAGAAAGAGAGATTTGGGGATGAGCAAGAGAAGAAGGGGATGAGAAAGAGAGAAACAGAGGACACATCTCGGTGGAGACGACTGGATAGCCTAAAAAGCAGCTTAAAAAAGATAGGCTAGAAAGCGGTGGAGGGACACGTCTGTCACCTGATGGAGGGGTGTACGTGTTGGCCGCTCGACCGCAATGTTATTTTTATCAGCCGGCTGTACATGGCGGTATGGATATTTTTTCTTGTGTCAGGCCTTATAATAGTGTAAAAGAAAAAATATTGTGAATGAATTCCAAATCAAACAACCTTCGATAAAAAAAATACAGAATATAAAATCATTAAAATTCAAATCTTTTGATAATGTTATAAAATACTTTAAATTAATTATTAAACTCTCAAAGAGTATGTAAGGTCATCTCCAGCGCCGACCCTCAAAACGCCTGCAACTGTCCGGACCGTCCGGACCTACTTTTTCTCGTAAATCGAAAACAAACCGGAGGCTTTGTGGGCGTCCAGAGCTCTGCTATGCCCACCCAAAAACCCCTACCTCCACACATTCTTTCACAAGAAGTGGCCAGCGCCGCTCCAGAGCAACGGTGCTGCATTCATACCGACTTAGCGGAATGCGACCTCTCACTGGCGCTCCGACATTGAAGGGGCGGCCCGGCTGAGAGCGGCACCGCGCTGGAGGATGCGGCCGACGATGAGCCAGCGTCACCCTCCTCAACAGCCCATGCCGGCATCACCATATGTGAGACCCGTGCTCACTACATTAAAAATGTTGTTGGCCGGTCAGGAGGCCTTGTTCCGGCAAATGCAGGCCGACTAGGAGTACAACCTCCGCCTCCTTAACAAGCACCAGCACGCGGTGGAGCACCTTGCCACTGGCATGACGATCGCGTCGGACGTGGACCAGGACGAGAAGGGGGCGTTGGTCGATCCTATCGCACCGCCTGCCAAATCTGTCGCGACCGTTGGCAGTACCGCCAACCTCTGGCAGATCTAGAAGTCGTCTTCAAGAAGAACGACGAGGCAGTCGGGGAAGCCTACGGCAAGAGTGAGGATGAGGGTGACGTTGCCAGCTCCACCACACCCATGCCCTGCCGCCATGATCATGAAGTCGGCATGTCCAAAGGGATCAGTGACAGCGAAGAAGAGTAGAACATGGGTGGTCACCGACGCTCTGGTCCCGGAAAGGCCACCACGCTTTCGTTAGTCGATTAGCCGCTTGCAGGTTGCGGAGGCGAAGGCTAAAAGGCAGAGCTGGAGCTTCAGCTCTCGGGGCTCATGGCCGGTCAGAAATGGGCGAATGGGCCGGCGACGGTCATTTAGACTAGCTTTAGAGTACAATTTAGTTCAAATATATTAAAATGTAATTTGTTTCCTCCTGTCTAGATGAAATGCATCTGGTCTTATCTAGAAGTTATTGAAGTATGAAATTTCTCCCGCTAAAAGACTATTCCATGCACCTGTGAAAATCAGATTGTATATTTCTCTCGTTAAAAGACTATTTAGTGTACCACTACTCTTTCATTCGATAGAAGTGTGGAGCTCAATTACGCGTTAATCAAGAATGTTAGAGTGGCTTCTCACATCAACACTTCATTATCCAAATAAGGATAATTCAATCCGTGGGAACACGCCCGCATATGCACTTTATAGTTATGAGGATAACCTTATCACAACAGTTGTCAGAATTGAATATAAGTGGAGCGTAGTGGCACACGAAGTAGGTTTTGTCAATTTTATCATCCGTTGCAACGCACGGGATATGTACTAGAAAAACAGTCAAGAAAAATATTGACTTGATGTGAAGTGAATGGTGGATGGGTTCAGGCAAGAAGAATTCATGCAAAAGGTTGGTAAGAAGAATTCATTATATTAATGGCAAGTAATTGATAAAATGAATTTATGCAAGTCCAGTGACCTGTTCTTTTGCATGAAGATCAATATATATATATATATATATATATATATATATATATATATATATATAGTGTTACTATTCATCACCCAGGGTGCAGAATAAGTTATTCTTCACCAGAGGTAATCTTACGATCATTTCATAATTAAATTACGTTTGGAATTCAAATAGTTACATCCCTATCGATTCACGACGTAAA
Organism: Aegilops speltoides; assembly: GCA_021437245.1. Lineage (NCBI taxonomy): Eukaryota > Viridiplantae > Streptophyta > Magnoliopsida > Poales > Poaceae > Aegilops > Aegilops speltoides. Next base: position 178,615 of record CM038143.1, read on the forward strand.
ATTTGACATAAGAAAATAAAAATATAGGTCATAAGACAAGAAAATTTACAGTTTATGTGTATTTTACACTATGTTTTTAAATTTGTAATTTTACATAACATAAAATATTTTTCCGACGATTATATATTTTCTTACGGTCTCTTTTTACTTCAGAAATAAGGCAAAATTTACGAACGTAAAATTACGGTCCATTGATAATAAAATAGAGGGTGAAGAATAACTATTCCTCACCCAGGGTGACGAATAGTCAATCCCTATATATATATATATATATATATATATATATATATATATATATATATATATATATAATAATAATAATAATAATAATAATAATCTTTACCTAATAATAAAGAGAATTGTTTTGGCGGTCCGTCGTGTGATTTTGCAAAAAAAACCTTTGATTTATATGAAATTCACCCGCAGTCCTTGTTTTAGTGAGTTTGTATATAACATTACATTTTGCGAAAACCCCAGATTTATTTGAATTGCAGCCGCTAGCCTCGTGGTCTTATCCATTTCTCTGGCGATGGCTATGGCGACGGCGACGGCGACGGGCGCTCAAGGCTCCGCCGTCCGCTACCATGAGCTCCTCGAGCCGCCTCACCAAGAAGCCGCCGCCATGGTTGTCATACACAAGACGCCGCTCACTACCACCGACCCGCCTCGCCCCCGTCCGTCGTCTGTTGCTGCTACCAAGAATCACCGTTGCTGTTGCTCAGGCTCGCCGCCGCCTCGACTCCTCGACCGGAGCTCGCTCGCCGTGGCAGAAGAAGACCACCAAGAGTCCCGCCGCCCGCTCCTTCTTCCTCACCGCCTGAGCTCCGCAGATGAGTGCCGCCCCTCCTTTCTCACCTCTCCTCCGGTTCCCCCGCTCATCTCCCTCCCGGTTTCTTCTCTACAAGAGCGCCATGGTCACGATCCCATGCCCGAGGCCTCCTCATCGCCGTCGCCATCCGCTTGCCTCCGCGCCTGCAGGCTCGACTCCACCGCCGCACCTCCGCCGTGCTCAACCTCTCGCTAAACTCCTCGCCCTTGCCGCCTCATTCGCCGAGAACGAGCGAAGCGGGATGCCTGTTCGCCTCCGTGTCCTTGTCAAACTCCTGCTCCGTGTCCTTCTCAAACAAAGAAACTGCGATCGACCGGATTTGTAGTTCGATGCTATATATTGAATTGTTCTCTGGCGGAATCGAGAACCAGGCCAGCGCCACCAATGAAAGCAAAGGCACCGTTGAATTGTTCTCTCGCCGAATCGTGAATCGGCCAGCGCCACCACCGAAAGCAAATGCACCGCTGTTTGGGGTATGATCTGATATAATTCTTCCTTGCTTCTCCTGTTTTCTGTGGTATAATGTTGCAATTCAACCGCTACTATGTGATCTTGCAATTGTCGAGTTAATCTTGTAAATTTCTTGGAATTTGGGTGCTGCGTTGTTGCTTACCCGCCTATGTTGTTCAATCTGATAAAATCACGCCCTATGTGTCCAAGTTAGGTCTTTTTATGGATCTGTAATTCCCTGAATCAGATCGAGAAGTGGTGCTAGCTTTATTGCTGTGATCACATCATTGCCGGTTTTAAATTTGTGTTGTTGTGTTACTAATTTGAGCAAAACTGCAATGCTTATTTGGGACTCGAGTGATGCATTTGTGAACTTATTATCCTGCACTGTTTTATGACAATAATTTGATTGTGCTTTGGATGATTTTTTGCTTGATAATGATAGGTAAAGATTTGCCAGTCGTAACACCATGCTCAGCATCATGTCGCCTTTGAGTGCGCCGGAGGAACAGGCACCGAGTTCGCCTTTGAGTACGCCGGACGAACCGACACCATGTTCGCCGGAATTCTTGGCCCAGAGAAGCGCTGGGAGTCCAATGGTGGCTACTACAGAGGTATGTGATGCCTCTACCTCCCTCAAAAACAACCCTGTTGTTGCCACTTCCCTCAAGTTTTTGTGTGTCAGAAATTGCTGAACTTGTTGTGTACACTAGAGATCATGGGCTGAGACAATACAATAGAAATCATGTCGAGGCTGGAAAGTTTACTGAACTTGTGGTGCCTGTGTTCCTTCTTACAGTAGTTGTTTTATGGTGCTTGTGAGGCGTCGACGACAATCCTCAGTTTCTTCAGTCATGTCAGTTGTTTCAGTGGTAGTTGCGAGCTTAGTTTTGGGCAATAGTTGCACACTATTGATCTCACTCAGTGGTATTTTATTCCTGGGTGTCGTTCTTGACTCTTTTCTTCTCCATTCATTTTCTTTTAAGTCATCTTTCTTCAGCCTTTAGTGAAAACGTTTCATCTCAGTCTTCAATATTCTACTTTTCAGTGATTGAGTCATCTTACTATTCAACCACCCTTGAGTCCTGTTTATTCAGTCCTCTTTGAAAATATTAGATGCGTCTGTGGATAATGATTGTTGAAGGTAAAGTAAATATCTGCTGAAGCTAGAGTAAATGATTCATCTGACGACAGTGAGTAGCAGCGTCAGTGCAAATATCTTATGTTCTAACATAATTTCATTCTTTATATCTGATTGTTTCTGTGCTCTGCTTATACCAGACATGGTGGCCGGAATTGATCTGCAACCGATGGCTCCGATAGAAGGTGTTATACAAGTGCAGGCGACATCACCAATGCTCGGGCAGGGAAGTGGTGAGATGGATAGATCAACGATAGACCAATGCTCGGGCAGGGCGACATCACCAATACTTTGCTTGTATTGCTGTAACAGATGTACATATGCTGCCAGTTATCGGGACTTTGATGGATGTAAAGCAGACTTGGTTGTCTGTGATGCCCCCGATGGTAAGCTTGCATTGCTAGACAAGTGGTCCATAACCATCTTACATGTGTTTATGGTACTTCTGTTTCTTACTTTGCTTTGGATGATTGCGATTCTTGGACTTCATGATATGGACGAGTTTGTTCAGTCTTCATCCTAGCTTATATTGGCAGTTGGTATAATTTTCTCTGTCTCTGCATATCAATTTAGATCAGATATACTTTCGGAAGTAATTTGCAGATCCATAAGATGCGGTGTCCAAAATAATGCTACCTTAACCCTGAAGTTTATGTTTAGCATTCTGCCTTGAAATGTTCACTTTCGGTGCAATAGCTTCTTTGTATTTTTTATATTGAACATTGGACCATTTTTACTCAACCTTTGGATAATTCGTTGCTGATTATGTTGTAGAACAACCTGGTGTAACTATGGTTTCACTAACTTGTTATATTTTCCACTATTATCCTTCCTGCTTCCATCTACCTTGTTGCCCCATCTCCTCTCTACCAAATCCCAGCCTCATGGTGGATTCATCTACATGTAGTTAATATCCTAACGCTGAACCACCCAGCTGCACATGACTTGTTATGGACCATTTGTTATTCTTCAGAATCCATACCTCCGGCTCCGGCAGTTCTCCGAGACCATCCACCAAGTTCATCTCTACCACTCGCTTTGTTCAAGACTTTTAAATACTCTTATCATGTTCTTTTCAGCGGTTAGAGCCCACAACTAAGATATGTTTGCTTCACACTAATGTTTGTAATCCGCCTATATGGTTCATTATTTTATCATGTCCACGTTTATAATTCTCTGCAAAGCAGAGCTGACCAATATTAGATGTTAACGTTTTTTGAGCCAAAGCTTCAAAGATTGTACTAATTATATGTGCTCTTTGGTGCAGCGCCACTGAACATATTGATATGTAAGTCAATTCTAACAAATAACTCTTTGCTTTTTCGTGGTGGGCAAATACATCAGATTTATCATCACCTAGAACCTAACATTGGATTCTTTTTGCCTGCATGTCAACACTACCGCAAATGACGATGATACTGCATAGTTATCCAGTTAGTTTTGTGAGAACTAATATGATAACTACTGAACTAATAGGATAAACTATAGTAGTACTGTTTGCATTGGAATACATGATTCTCTGGTTGGTACTAGGCATGATGCTTGCATTCAATATCTAGAATCCTGCACCACAAACCATATGTTTGTGATCCCTATATATGGTGTTCCAGTGGTGAAACCTGGAGCATATACTATATTCACATATATTTTTGTTATACATCAGGCATACATTGGATGGACGAACCGTATAAATAAGAGTCAATCTGATTATGGTTTAGTTACATATACTTTTTGTTTTCTTTTGGTGTGTGGTCATCTCTTATAGTGACCACAAAATAGTACATATAAATTCAATTTTATGATCACGGTTAAAATGAACAAGGTTCCTGCTCTATGGTATTTATGGTTTGTGATATGTAACAGTGAGCTGCACTATTTTTTTCATCTTGTTAGCAAAGCATCATTTTGTTTTCGAGAAGATTTGATGATAGTGCAACTTATAAACTTACTCCCGAATGGATCGATGTTAATAATTCTTTTGTTAGATATTGGTCAATAGATTTCATGATTTAACTCCCTTGATATTTTAAGTTGCTTCAGTTTGGGCTGCACACAGTACAAGCTTCACTGTATATTCAGATGTACAGGATGGTAGACGTGCATATCATGCTGGTTTTCTACTCTACAATTTTGCGCAGCCATGGTGTCAATTTTGAACTGGCATTAGACTGGACTGTAAGATGTTTTAATGCATGTGAACATGGCCTAATTTATAAACAAAGAGAACTATATATGGTACTACTGTATGTGAAATGCATATGTTTGCTGGATAATTGTTATTATTTTTAAAGACAGTTCTATTGGCCTTGCTGGACAAGGAAATTTCCCCCTTTATTTTGTTTTTATATCAAACATATCGTGTTTATGTTTTTATGATGATCACATTGTACTTCCCTTGTGATTCTGATCACAAGTGATAATCTATAATCCAGCATGTTTGCCAGAAACGAGGATTAAAAGATAAAAGCATATGTTTCAAGTTTACACCTGTTTTGCAAGGCCCCATATGAATACATTACCAATGGAGTACTATTATTGTCCATGATTTTTTATTACAATATGTTTGCTCTTTGAGGAGCTTGAAAAAGAATATATCTCAAGCGCATTGTATGAGTCTTTAGAAGGAAACACATACAAGGCTTCAGGAGGAAGGAAAAACAGAACAAGCTAGGAAAGACTTTGTTGAGGGTGTAGAACTGATTTTTCTCTACTGTTCTACGGTCTCCCCTTTTATAGTTTGTTCTGCACATGTACCTTGCACTGGGTATATACCATGATGATATTTTCCATCAGATAATTATATTTAACTCTATGATGTTCTTTGCCATTGTCATTCGTCTCATAACAAGGTTGTCAGAAGGTCTATGATTACTAACCAAAACATAATCTCCTTTTGGTTGTTTGATTTGCATCAAGATTTGTCCATGTATGCTGCTTTTATTGCGTAATTTGTTTTCTTGCTCCCGTAGCAACGCACGGGCATTGTCCTAAAAGCTGTAAAATATTACCCATCAATGCCATAAGTGATAAAAAACGTTTTGCAGGGAATCTCCCGCCTGGGCCGGCCCAAGCATAGGGACCCACTATACTGCGCTCTGTGTGCTGGGGAAGACACAGAGATCCCGTTTTGGCCGGCCCACCTGCGGGCGCCTGTTTCTTTAGTTCCGTTTCTTATTTTATTTTTTCTGTTGTGTTTTTGTTTTGTTCTACTTTAAATAATTTGGAACTTCAAAAAAATTTAGAAATATAAAAAACTTATAATTTCGAAATAAAATGTTCAAAAAATTAAATGTTTTGAATTCAAAAATGCTCAGGATTCTTCTAAAAATATTTGCAATTTTAAAAAAGTTCGTAAAACTAAAAAACGTCCATGATTTTGAAACAAATGCATGTACTAAAAATTATTAATGAAATTGAACAAAATTTATGCTAATTCAAAAAATGTTCATGCATTTTAACAAATGTCCTAAAATTTAGAAAACAGTTAATGAGTTACAAAAGGGTTTATTGATTCATAAAATGTTTACTGATTCAGAAAATGTTCATGCATTTGAAAAAATCCACGAATTTCGAGAAAGATGTTCGCCTATTCTAAAATTGTTCGCCGATTCAAAAGAAATTCTTAAAAACCGTTCCCAATATAAAAAAATTCACAATTTTTAAAAAGTGCTTGTAAAGAGTAAAAAATGTTCATGATTTTTTAAAATGTTCACAAATTTGTAAAAATGTTCACGAATGATCGAAGGTTTGTAGTCAAATAGTAATGTTTCTGAGTCTTTGTGTCTATATACCCGTGTGAATTTTGAAGCATTAACTGCTGGTTTGGATCAAAATATTATAGTATCTTTTTGGAAAACGTTTCTTGAAATTCAGAATAATTCTTTTAATTACTAAGTTTTTTTTACATCCATGATATTTTTTTGAAAATGTCAACATTGCTTCAATTTGTGAATAAATTAAAAAAAGAAACATTTTCTTGCATTTGTGAACAATTTTTCAAAATCATGAGATGAGATGTGAATGAAAAATAGTCATCGTCATTGGAGATTATGATTTTTTTTTCCGTTGCAACGCACGGGTATAATAATAATAATAATAATAATAATAATAATAATAATATAATAATAATAATAATAATAATAATAATAAAGCAAATTGGGTTTCTTTCGTCCGTCATGCCATTTTTCAGCAAAGTCCCTCTATTTCAGAGAATTCAACCCGCAGTCCCTTTTTAAATGACTACCAGAAAAAAAGTTTAGTTCTTTGTGTGCGAGTGGACTATGATGGGAAGGGAGGAGGCCTGCGCCAAGGAGGAAGAGGAGCAGGGCGAAGGAGAGATGCAACATGGGAAAGAAGGGGTGGACTGGTTGGCGCCCCATCATGGGTACGACAACAGGTGGAGATGTGGGGCTGGTGTTGGGTGCAGGAGAAGATGATTGGGAATTTAGGACATAGGGAAAATGATAGAGGACAGTGCTCCATTGCTTAGCTGCTATTGTTTGCTGCAACTGATCTCTATAGAAAAAATGGGGATGCCTTTTTTTGTTTTTAATTTCACAGTACTTAGTATATCCTAAATGGAATAAAGCTTGTGATGATAGCTTTTGTTGATAGCACGTCTCCTTTCCAGCATTCTTTCAGTTTGTTCGAAAATAAAATTGGGCTTCCTTTATTAGCACATGAGTTCATGATTTTGAGAAGTTGTCCTGCAGATTTAGGGGAGTGGGGTTATGCTTTTGAGGGTTCAGATTGGGGTCTTGTTTTGATTTAAATTTGACGTGTTCTCAGGGTTTGGTATGTGGAGTCAATTTGTTTGAGGTTTACATTCAGAGATTTATGGAGGTGGAGTATTTGACTGGTAGGTCTCACTCTGTGCAGGTGTAGGTTGCAATCTGATTGTATGAATTGAAGTAGCAGGGAGCTGCAAGGGCAAGTCGAAGATGAGTGTGGTTCGGTTAAGTTTAGGCAATGAGAGCTGCATTCTGGTCATGATACCTTGGCATCGACGTGGTTCTCAGTGAGTAATCCATACGGGAGATCACTGCCATTGTCTGCTTTGGTGGCAAGCAGTGGTTCATTTGCACTACAAGCACTGCGAACTCCAGCATGAACCCAAAAAATTTCGAGTTTCTTTTAAGTTCTAATAGTATGTCTAGATTTCAGCTATCACGCATGTCACCGGTCATAACATCCCAATTGAGCTCGTCGACCAGTTGCGCAACGCCGGCACTGCCAAGAAAAAGGGGTATGCCATTCATCACATCTCCTGTTGTTGAACTGTCTATTATGCAAATTATGGGCATGTTTTCTTGTGGGGTTCTTTTGCCTCAGAAATCTCTGCACGTTTTCTGGAAGCTATGTTGCCAACTCTGAGTTTTTATTTACTTCAGAAATTTCAGAGTAAACACTGAATTGCAACATGGCAAAATTTAATACCTCACAAACTTTGCAGATTTTGTTTCAATTTTGTATTTCGGTTTGCTTGCTTGTGTATATGTGCGTGTATACTGAGAGCAGGGAAATATTATTCTCTTCTAGCAGTTCTCTTTCTGTGACATCTGCTCCCCTCCATTCCATTTTCGATAGCCTGAAATCTGAATGTGAAAAGCAGATGGAGGTGATCAAGGGTAGCATTCATGAGCGAGGTGTTTGAGGGCTACGAGCGCCACTAATGTGAGGTCTCAGAAGCCTGCGCTCTTGTACTTGATTCGATTGTATTTATATTGATACTTCTTTCCAATGCCTTTACATTTTGCCGTTAGGAAGTTATCAGCACTAGGCATGTGATTTTGACAGGTGGAGGCTTTATTTTGGTGTAAGTGAACATGTGATTTGGGGAAGCTCTGTAGATCCAGCTACATATGTTGCCAGCTACACCATCTAAAAAACGGGCTGCTGATCTAGGTATATTCCTACTCAGCCTTGCCTTCATATGAAGCTTTCTTAGATCAACTCTTCCATTGATCAATTTTACAAGTGGGTGCACTGCGTTTGTATACAACAATCTGAATGTGGGAGGTTTAACTACTTTATTGTATTGGAAAAAATGGATCATGATGTTTTCTTTTTCTGAATCATGAATGGTGGGCTAGAGCCTCACCTGGATCCAGTGTTTTGGAATCCGATAATTAGATAAATGACCACCATCCCCATTACCAACCATCTCAGTGTTATTTCCAGTTTCCTAATTAATGTATGAAAAAGAGGATCAATCAATTATTGCTTTCTCCCGTTGCAACGCACGGGCATGTTTGTTAGCTTGCTGCCTCCACCACTAGAACGCCCGTTACGCCCCTTCGCTGGAGGTCAACCCTGGGTGTGCGTATTGGGCGCAACCCAATGGAAAGTCCAGGGAACCGTTTCATTAAGGGAACCGTTCCAGGTTCATTCAAAAAATGGCACGACCTGATTTACTTTCAGCAACCGTTTCATTAAGGACAGCAGATTTGGACTCTGAGCTTTCCTCTGTGGCTGTTAATATCCCAGCACATCAGTTTCAGATTTACCACTAGGTCACTTTCCATGCTGAGAGGATTTGTCATACCAAGAGGGTAAACGGAGAGACATCCAGAGCATGGTCATGGTGTGAATCTGGTAAGAGCGGGACTTCCAAACTGAAGAGGTCAATGAATAATGTCGTATTCCAGAATCAGCAATGCCTTTCATGCACATGTTTTACCTAGACTTTGCAATTACAATAAACAAGCCAATAGCATGGATTGATTTTTTGCAACTGCTGTAAAGATTTATGCGCTCGACTAATAATTTCTAAATCATTTATGCATTTCTTTCATGGCACATCATGCAGCCAAACTATGAAACTGAGATATCACCAAAGAGAAAAGAGTAATCTACACTAACGTTAGCTTAATGAATCAGTCCAACTTATAAGTCAGAACAACCTGAAAACGTTGGTACTACTCAATTCTTCTCCTGATGAAGTGTTCTTTTTTTTTACTGTGAGGGTGATGAAGTGCTAACTATTAAGAATTACCAATCGCAAAATGATATGGGCTTGTTTACGACTAAATTCACCAATAATGTCCTGATATGCATGGAAATAACTAATAAGCATATGTTGACTCCTGCCGACTTCAAGAACCACCACATAGTCACATAGTCCAGGTCGGTCTCTATAATTATTATTTTTTCCTTCTGATTTGATTTTCTTTGTCATGTTTGTCAATTGTCTTTCATGTTTACTGATGTACACTGGTTGTAGCAAGTTCCAACAAATTTAAGAGCTATTCATGGCCTTTGCTTGCATGAAATTGTTTCCAAAATGAACAACTTCAACCTTGGACGCCTACTATTTACACAGCACTATCGAGTTTGATGTTTGCAGCTGTAGTATGGAGAAAGAAATAATTTTATTTTATTTCTCCCCTGTCCTCGTGGCGACTGCTGTGCCATAGGCGCGCCGACGCCTGCTCTGCTCGTCTTGTGCCGCCTTGGCAGTGGAGTTGGGATCCTTGGTGACGGATTAATCCTCGATGAAAGCGCGAGTACTATTACTGCAGATTTTTGTTGGGTGGATGATATTTGGGATTATTTTGCGTGCGTGCAGCTTGATGAGAATGTGCATATGGAGATTATTTATAGCTCAATCAAAGAGGTAAAATTACCAAATCCCGACTTGTCAGTCATCCGATAACTTTGTTGATTGTCAGTTATACATTTGATTCGTGAAATTTGAAGGTTCTGAGCTTGAAACTCCGAAGTACAGATATGATACTCTGTTTTTATAAAATAAATGATGATTGTAGATTTTAAAATTTTGCATCATGAATGCATCTGCCTGTTATTAGTAACGGTTTTTTTCGCCTGTTATTAGTAATGGTGTTTTTTTGTCAAAAGATAATAGTACCGTTGGGCTGATTCTAACACTGGAGCATCGAGGTTGTCCTACAATCTCGTACAATATTTGTTCAGTGCACTTCATGGCGGTTCAGTGAAATGGGGTTGCTCTACAACCTACTTACCTTTCTATGTCATCAGACTATCTTTATTCTGAACCATTCTGCTGACAGTAAATGTAACCATGTAACTCATTTGCTATGTGTGCCAATAGGCAAGGTACACTTTCTCTCTGCCTCTGCCCAAGCTCGCCGCCGTCCCTGGTCGCACGGCCGCCTATGACCAAGTAACCTCTCTCTCCCGCGCGCCCCTGGAGCTCCTTAATCTCCTGGTCTACCTCCTCTCTCGTCGACCTTTCTTTGTATTTCAATTGTAGGATAATTAGTGGATGTTGATAAGTGTACTATTCAAGTTGTTGCTAACATTTCTGACTACGTTCTTAACTTCTGAATCTATTTGTGCATACATGTACATACTTCCAGAGCACAACTGGTCCTAAATTTGTTCGGTGTGATTGTTCAGACGAGAAGATATTTGTACTAGAAGATGATGTTATATTTTACTGATTTTTTTTAGAACAGATGTTTTTTGTAGATAGAGGATGGCGTATACTTTTCTGAGATATTTTGTACAAAGAAGATATCGCTACACTACTTTCATGTGTTCAGATCGAGACTGTAGTTTGGACAGTTGACATGATTTTTGTGGTTGATATAATGCTCAAATTTGCTTCATTTGATAGTGAACTTCTAAAAGCCTTCATTCGGAACCTCACCGTGACACCGCCCCCATCTCTCTGGGCTCCATGTTCACCTCCTGACTCCGTTGGACAATTTCTAATAAAGATGAGAAGTGTTTTTTTTTTTGAACCCATTGGTCGAACTGAGAGTAAATTTATGCATTTTGTTATCGATTCATTCATACGTAAAAATAGAAGATGAGCAAATATTTTTTATTCAGGAATCCAAAGTCCTTCTAGAGTATGAGATCGTCTTGCTCGTAACTTGCTTATTAAACCCTCGCAAAAAAAAAACTTGCTTATTAAACATAGAAGGTGAAATTCAATGAGAACAAAAGGTATGGATTAGTAAGTAATGTCGGCCCGCCCAGCTTTTCTTTCAAGCTCGGCCACTGATGAGCTGATGAAAAGATTGTAAGCAATGACACATGCGATGTCACGACGTTGTACGTGATGCAGGAAATCATGTTTTCATGTTTTCCTTTATATTTTCACAATGTATTTCCCGTTGCAACGCACGGGCAATTTTCCTAGTAAGTAAAAAAAAGAAATAGATATTTGGAAAAAGTGCAGTTCTACAGTAAACCATACGACGTTTTTTTTTTACGCATACAGTAAACCGGACGTCGTTGATCGTTCTTATAACCCGCGTGTCCTAACGGGCAATGTAGGTCGCGCGATAACGGGTCGGCCCAGTCGGACGCAGTGCGTGTCGTATAGAGCTCCCAGCGAACCTGACCCATGTCACCCAAAGGGGAAAGACACCTCCACAGATCTGCAACCTGAGCCCGTTTCTAGTACTATAGACAGCGGCACACGGCCGCCGAGCGCTCACTCCGGTGCCACAGTCCAGCCATGCCTGCCGGGCGTGTGGACACTAATGTAAAACACTAGCTTAATTCAAAAAAAGAACGCTCATCTGTTTCAAAAAATGTATGTGAGATTATACAAAATGTTAATCATATATTTGATAGAATATCAAACATATATAATATAAATGTTTCAAATGCATGTGAACAATGTTGAGCATACAAAAAATGTTTGTGTGTTTTGAAAACATGTATGTGGCATTATAAAAAATGTAATCATGTATTTGGGAAATACTAAACGTTATCATAATGTTTCCGTTGAACATGAAAAATGTAATTTTATTAAGAAAGTGGACATCAAACATGTATTTGAATGAAATGTTAATCCTATTTAAAAATGCTAATATTATATCTAAAAAAATGTTAATCATGCATAAAAAACTTTCTTTGTATACCAAAATATGTACACATCAAAACAAAATTAAAAAATATGTTTACTGTGTATTTTAAAATCAATGTTTTCCATGTACATGAAAAATGTACATAGAAAAATGAGGAAAAGTGATATACACAACAAATAAAGAAAACTGAGGAAAAGTCAACCAAAAAGGTTCTAAACAAGAAATAAAACCTTCTGACCTGTCATGTGAATAGAGGGGATAAGAGGGAGCATGTTAAAATTACTTGTAGGAGTTTGAAGGAATTGCAAACTCCCGCCCCGACGAAGCTGTTGGACAAATCAACAATTGGTAAGCAAAAACGGAAAGTTTCAGCAACACTTCTATGGTGTAACCACATTTAAAATGTTTTTTTAACACATTATAACACGAAATCCTATTTGACGCTAACTGCGCCGAACTGTCGAGGGTTCGCACACTTTTCTTTTTTTTGAGACAAGAGGGTTCGCACAGGTGATCCCCGAGCGCGAGAACTGAGCTGGCCCACGATTCCATAGCGAGGCAGCCGGTTTTGGTAACCTTCCAGAAGGTTCCCTGAACCTTTTTTTGTTTATATACCGTTTTAACGGTTTTCTTTTGTCATTGTTTTTTTCTTTTTCTTTGTTTCATTTCATTTTTTTGGTTTCTTTTTCTCTGTTTCTTTATTTTCATTTCTTTGTTTCATTTTTTTGTTTCTTTTTCAGGTTCACATTTTCTTTTTTCCTTTTCTAAAAAATTGCAAATTTAAAATATGTTAACATCTTCAAAAATTGCTTGTTTTTTAGGTTTTTCGAATTAAATTTTTGTTGATGTTTAACAAATTTCTTCGCATTTTCCAAAAAGTTCATAATTTTGAAATTTGTTCATATTTTCAAAATGTTTGAATTTAGAAAATTTTGTTCGTGTTTTCTAAATGTTTGTGTTTTAAAAAAAAATCACATTTTAAAAAAAGTTCAGAGTTTCAAAAAATATTCATGCTTACAAAAACTGTTCGTAAATTTTTTTGTTCTCATTTTCACAAAATTTGTTCGTGTGTTCAAAAAACGTTCTTACATTCCAAAATTTGTTCACGTTGAACAAAATTGCAAAATTTGTTGATGTTGAACAAAATATTCAGAAAAGTTCTTGTTTTTTCAATTTTTGTGCAAAAACTCAAAATTTGTTCATGATATTGATAAAAAGCTTGCTTTCCCTAATTTAATTTATAGTTTCAAAAAATGTTCATGGACGCAAAAAACTGTGCGCTTTCAGATATTTGTTCAGAGTTTCAATAAATGTTCTATTTTTTCCAACAATTTCAGGTTTTTGAAAAACGTTATTTTTTTCAATAAAATTCCGCTTTTCTAAATTTTGTTCAACATTGAAAAATGTTTGACTGTTGAATGAAATGTTCGCGTTTGAAATAACTTTCCAATTTGGAAATGTTCTCACAATTTTGAAATGTTTTTTCATAAATATTCGCTCTCCTATATAAAAACACACTCAAAATTCTTAAAGAAAATAGATCTGTCGCGTTTCACGGTTATTATAAGCTGTGCTGCATACTTTGGACATCAAAATTATGTATTCAGCTTGTTATGTACCGCTGCGTACTACCAGGAGGTGCTGAGTTCGAATACTTGCGAGTCCATCTTTTGCTGGAATTTTATGCGAGTGTAACTATTTAAATGATGACGCTGCTTACTTTTCGCAAAAGCTGTTCAGCTCCAGCTGCTTCGTACATGAATTGATGAGTCAGCGTCGCAAGTTCGAACCCAGTGCGCATAGTTTTACTCATTTTTTTTTGCCTCGCGGGGTTGGCTACCTGGGCCGGCCAATTCATTCGGCGCCTCTGCGATCCCCGCCAGTCTGCCGCATAATGCGGCAGATAGGCGGTCCCCATTAATATCACATTTAAGATGTTAGGCACTGAATAATTGTCTTACATTGGGCAAAAGCTGTTCAGCTCCAGCTGCTTCGTACATGAATTGATGAGTCAGCGTCGCGAGTTCGAACCCAGCGCGCATTGTTTTACTCATTTTCTTTTCGCCTCGCGGGGTTGGCTACCTGGGCTAGCCAATTCATTCCGCGCCTCTGCGATCCCTGCTAGTCTGCCGCATAATGCGGCAGATAGGAGGTCCCCACTAATACCACATTTAAGATGTTAGGCATTGAATGATTGTCTTACATTGGGCTAGATTGATTAGGATATGCGTTGGATGCTGATTCGTTGATGTGAGGCTAGTCATAGTAGGGAGTAACTTAGACTAGTAACATACATATGTTACTAGTCTATATTACTACCTCCATAGTGAGAAGTGTCATGGATGTAGTAACATACAAATCTTTATTTATTGCTTTGTAGACTCATTTTGTATTGGAAACCGCTATGTGATGGTAACATATTATGTTACTCTATTTGCCTCTCTCCTCTTTAATTATATGACACATCATCTTTTTTGCTTATGTGGCATGTATGTTACTACTTATGTTACTTCCACTATTTCCAGCCTGAGGCATTAGCCTTCAATTTAATCTATTCGCCGGCCAGCCAAGATTTTCATTATCAAAATCCCTAGTATCATCGAGCTATGGGCTATGGCTAAGCTAATTAATTTATTTAGTCACCAACCGCGTCGATTGCACATGGACGAACGATAGCAGGTAGGAATCGCTGGTGTAGACAGCTGCCTGTTACCGGCTGATCATGAAGGTTTATACTGATTCAAGTCAAGGCATTAGCTGTACCGCGGTCGATTATTAGTTTAATATCTCGGCTCAAGATGATTATTAAGTTCTAATGTCGATTAGTTTTAATGTCTCGGCCGGCGATGAATATTAAGTCTTAATGTTAATTAGTTTTTGTTGAGTATATATGTTATGTGCATATTGTGTATTGGGCCCGCCTCCTAGTTCCTTTTATTGTTGAGGTCTTTGGCCCACCTTTGTACATTATATATACGTGCCTATGCACAGGAGTAATACGTCGTGCAATTACAACATCATACATGGTATCAGAGCTTATGTTTTAATCCTTGCCTTCCGCTGCCGCCGCCGCTTCCCTCACGCCACGCCGCCGCCTGCGTCTCCCGCGCCACCGCCGCCTCCCCCTCGCCCACTCGCTAGTTCGCGCTTGCCGCCAAGGCCGCTAACTCGCTAGCCTGTCGATCGTGCTACCGCCAACTCACTAGCCCGCCCGCGCCAGCCGCTAACTCGCTAGCTCGCCGATCGTGTTACCGCTAACTCGCTAGCTCGCCAGATCGCCAGACGCTACTTAGCTCAGATCATCCCGCCAGCCCGCCCGCGCGTCGCCCGACCCGCTCGCCCGAGGCCATCGCCCGCTGCTGCCCTACCCACAACGCCAGCCGCCACACATCATCCGCCTCGCCCGCTAGTCAGCCAGCCCGCCTCGCTCGCTCGCACCGCTTGAAGCCGCATGTCGCCATGTCGTCTGTCACCTCCTCCGCGTGTACCAACTCCAACCCGTTCGCCAACGCCAACCCTCCCGATGTGAACGTCATCCGCAACCTGGACATCTTCGAGCGGGTGCCAGTTCGTCTCTCCCAGGCGGACTCTTCCTACTACACGTGGAAGACATACTTTTCCCTCATGTTCTGGGAGTATCATCTAATCAATCACGTGGACGGCACCGTCGACTCCAGCCTCGTCCCCGAGTTCCATCACTGGTCCACCATTAACACCACCATCATCTGCTGGTTCTTCCTCACCATCTCGTCGGTCCTCTTCCAGATGGTCGTGCAGGACGGTGATGATGCCTGCGCCGTGTGGACAAAGTTGAACGGGCTCTTCACTGACAACCAGCTCCAGTGTCGTGTTTTTTTGCAGCAAGAGTTATTTGGGTGTCACCAGGACAACATCTCCATCAACGACTACTGTCGCCGCCTGAAGACTCTCGCTGACGAGCTCGGCGATATTGGCGTAAAATCGATGATGACCTCTTCCTCACACTTACACTGCCGGGCTCAACGAGGACTTCGGCAACGCCGCGGCGAACCTCAGCCTCATCCCCAACCCTTCCTTTGCCAAGTTCGTTGCGTACCTCCGCTTGGAAGAGCGGCTGATGAAGCAGGTGAAGGCGCGGGCCATCCACACCGCCGTCGCCGCCGGCACCACCCGCGGCGGACCCGGCGCCTCCGCCGCGCCTCCGCCCGCGCGCCAGAAGCGCCACTAGGCGCCCTACCGCACCGCCACCACAAGATACCGGCGCCCAAAGAAGAAATGGGCTGCTCCCGCTCAGACGGGCCGCCTACCCCTGCCGCCCCTCCCGCCGAACGGCGCCGCGGGGGTCGGCACGACGGTCGCCACGGTGGTCAGCAGCAGGGCACCGGCCAGTATCGTCCCCAACAACAGCAGCTCCAGGTGCCTTCACCGTGGGACTCTGGCTACAACCCATGGACCGTGTCGCACGCCTACACTACGCCAGCCCATGGCCCAAAGACCGACGCTTCAGAGTCGCGCCGCTTTCACAAGATCAGCGTATTTATGCGGCTCTGCAGCCGTATGGAGGGTACCCACCGTCGCAGCTGAGCGGCACCTATAGTCTCCCTGCGGCCCCGCCACCGCCCTCGCCGGCCCTGCCGCCGGTGCCTTGGGATCCGGCGCTCCTTGCCGCGCTGCACACCGCGCCTACGCCGAACACCTACACTGGTGTGACGCCCCCGATTCAATCGTACACTAATCATGCACGCAAACATGTATGATCAAGATCAGGACTCACGGGAAGATATCACAACACAACTCTAAAAACATAAATAAGTCATACAAGCATCATAATACAAGCCAGGGGCCTCGAGGGCTCGAATACAAGTACTCGATCATAGACGAGTCAGCGGAAGCAACAATATTTGAGTACAGACATAAGTTAAACAAGTTTGCCTTAAGAAGGCTAGCACAAAATGGGATACAGATCGAAAGAGGCGCATGCCTCCTGCCTGGGATCCTCCTAACTACTCCTGGTCGTCGTCAGCGGGCTGCACGTAGTGGTAGGCACCTCCGGTGTAGTAGGAGTCGCCGCCGACGGTGGCGTCGCCTGGATTCCAAAGATCTGGTTGCGACAACCGTAAAGAAAGGAAAGGGGAAAAAGGGGGGAGAAAGCAACCGTGAGTAGTCATCCAAAGTACTCGCAAGCAAGGAGCTACACTACATATGATTGGGTATATGTGTAAAGGGCCATATCAGTGGACTGAACTACAGAATGCCAGAATAAGAGGGGGATAGCTAATCATGTCGAAGACTACGCTTCTGGCAGCCTTCGTCTTGCAGCATGTAGAAGAGAGTAGATTGAAGTCCTCCAAGTAGCATCGCATAGCATAATCCTACCCGCGATCCTCTCCTCGTCAGCCTGTTAGAGAGCGATCACCGGGTTGTATCTGGCACTTGGAAGGGTGTGTTTTATTAAGTATCCGGTTCTAGTTGTCATAAGGTCAAGGTATAACTCCAAGTCGCCCTGCTATCAAGATCACGGCTATTCAATAGATTAACATCCCAAATAGGGTGCACCACATAACCCAACATGCTCGATCCCATTTGGCCGACACACTTTCCGGGTCATTCCGGCCTCGAAGATCAACACGCCGCAGCCCCACCTAGGCACAACAGAGAGGTCACCACGGTCTAAATCCTATGCGCGCAGGGTCCGGGCCCATCGCCCATTGCACACCCAAGACGCTGCGAGGGCGGCCGGAAGCGCACTCTAGCAACCTCCATTACAAAGGAAGTCACGTTACGCGGTCCAATCTGGCGCGCGCCACTCCATCACTGACGTCAAGAAGGCTTCGACTAATACCACGACGCCGAGTGCCCATAAGCTGTCCAGCAGAGTTGGTTAGTGCGTATAGGCCAAGAGCGGACTCGGATCAAATACCGTGATCTCGTTAAGCGTGTTATTATGAAGCAACCATGAACGCCGACCAGGCCAGCCCACTGCCTCCTAGGTGGTCTCAACCTGCCTGCCGCCTCCGCCACAAAGTAACGAATGGGGCCGTGGGAACCCGGGCCCACCTCTACCGGATGGAGCCACTGTCCTTTCAAGCCCCACATCGGGATCACTTGCGGGTACTCAACGAAGTGACCCAACTTTAGTCACCATCTCAGATAATATGTATGTATGTATAGTATATACCCATGATCACCTCTCGAGTGATCACGCCCAATAGTATAGCAAGGCGATCGACAAGAATGTAGGGCCAATGATGATAAACTAGCATCCTATACTAAGCATTTAGGATTGCGGGTAGGGTATCAACGATCAGAGCAACAATGACAAAGCTATGCAATGTAATAGGAGTAACCGAACAAGAATATGCTACACTACTCTAATGCAAGCAGTATAGAGAAGAATAGGTGATATCTGGTGATCAAGGGGGGGCTTGCCTGGTTGCTCTGGCAAGAGAGAGGGGTCGTCAACACCGTAGTCGTACTGGGTAGCAGCAGCGCCGGTCTCGTAGTCTACCGGAGAGAAGAGGGGGAAGAAACAATGAATACAATGCAAACAGATGCATAATGATGCATGACATAACAAGTAACGGTGCCAAGTGTGCCCTAACGCAGTAGGAGGTGATACCGGTGAAGGGGGGAAACATCCGGGAAAGTATCCCCGGTGTTTCACGTTTTCAGACAGATGAACCAGAGGGGGAAAGTTGCGAGTTCGATAGGTTAGGGGGGTGTGGCGGATGAACGGGTTATGATCCAAATCGCCTCGTTGTTGTTCGAGCAACTTTCATGTTGAAAATAATTTAATCCGAGTTACGGATTAAAAGATATGATTTTCTAAAGATTTTATTAATTTCAGGAATTTAATTAATTATTTAATTAAATTCGAAAATGGATTTATGACATCAGCATGATGTCATGCTGATGTCAGCAGTCAACAGAGTTGATCGTCAACTGACCAATGGGTCCCATCGTCGCTGACACATTTTAATTAAACAATTTAGTTATCCTAATTAGTATTAATTAGGGTGGGCCCCATCTTGTCATCGATTACTAAATTAACTAATTAATGATCGAGTTAATTAGGTAACTAATGTGTAATTAGTTTAATTAGTTGGTTAATTTAATTAATCACAATTAATTAAGTTAATTATTTCTTAAATTAATTATTTTTATTTTTTATTTTTTTAAATACATTCTGGGCGTGGGCCCCATCTGTCATAGGCCCATAGGTTCTTATCGGTTTGGGCATGGTTGCTGGGGCGGAGCCCCGTGAGTGTGCGGGCGGTTACGGCGCCGATGGGCGGACCAGCGCCGACGGCAAGAAGCGCATGGGCGGCGCCCGGGAGGCGCCTGGGTTGCGCAAGACCGGCGAGCTGGGCGGCTTGAAGGGCCGAGCCGGCTGGGCACGACGGATGGCGGTGCGTGGGCACGGACGCGGCTACGAAGGGGTGTGCGCGGCCGGGCGGTGGGGCGGCCTACAACGACCGGAGCAAAGGGCAACGGAGCGAGGGCGGACGAGGCCTCACCGGGGCCCTGTAGTTGTGCTTAAGTCGGCTCGGGGAGGGGCCGGGGAGGCGGTCGGCGATGGCGGGGACGAGGCGACGACGAAGAGGACGACGACGATGGAGTCCGGTGAGGAGGATGGGGACGTCACGCGGTGGGGAGGAGACGAGGTTGAGGCGGATCGTTCCGGCGGAGAGGCGGTCCGGTGGCCCTGGTCCGGTGGGGAGGTGGCGTTAGCGAGGTAGAGGCAGGGCGGCGGCGCTAGGGGCGTGGCGCCTCGGGGCATCTTGCGTGAGGGGTGGGAAGGGGCGCCGTCGATTGGGGAGGCGCTCGCCCCGATCCAGATCGGGACGAGGAGAGGAGAGACGTGGGGAGTGGGAGGAGTGGGTTAGGGTTCGGTGTCCCCTGGGGGTTAGTAGGTGAGGTGGGGTGGGCCGGTCCGGCCGGGCCGGCCTGTAGCTAGCTGGGCCATTCGGCCCAGGGATAGGGGTTCTTTTCTTTTGATCTTTTTTTTAGTTTTGCTTTCTGTTTTCTTTTAACCTTTGTATTTTATTTCATTATTTCTTTTCTGTTTTAATTCATTTAAAAGTATTTAGGCATTTTATAAAATTGTGTTTAGTTCACCATAATTACCGATGCAATAATTGACATAGCCCGAACATTTTTATTTTAATATTTGAAAACTTTTGTCGTTTGACTTATTTAGGATTTAAATTTGAAACGGTTTTGAATTAACCCGAGATTAATTACAGTGACAGAGGTGACATGCCATCATTAACGTGAGATTACTATAGCATGATTATCCGGGCGTCACAATTCTCCTCCACTATAAGAAATCTCGTCCCGAGATTTAAGAGGTGGAAAACGGGGGAAAGGTCTGGTTACGAAATTCTAACGAATCTTCTCGGTCTTGATTGCTCTTCTCGAAGTGGTCGATCCATTATATTGATGTCTTCATTTTTCTGCTTCAAGTCATCAAGATAAAGTCGGTATCCTTTCTTCGGGGGTTCCATCGTACTTATGAAAGAATAAGGGGTATTCCGGGAGAACGAACCTCTACAAGGTTGACTATCTGGTCGATATCATCGGGGAAGGCGGCAGAAAGTAACTCTCGAATTGAAACTTAAGAAAATATCGAGAGCAAAGTAATGAGGTTTCATGGGAAGTTTCGAGCGAGCAGGCAACCGTTCGATGCCTGAAACAGGGCGTGAAAGGGGCTCAAAGCAATCGGGAATAAGTATTGTGTCCGGCAACAGATTTGATGATCCCTCGGAAGATGGCTCATGAATTACATACGAGGCCACACGCGAGGAGCAACCTTGGGATCAGTGGGTGCAGGAGAGTCAGTTTCGATCCTGGGAACTGTGGGCTATGGGCCCACCATGTGGTTCAAAAGTAGGAAGGACGCCGACATATTGCACGGTCATGGTAGCAAGGCATGGCAGAGGATAGCCTGTCAGTTATGTTGGCAACAACGTTGGTACCAAGGCGAGGGACGAAGAGAACCATTTTCCTGCTCGTTGAACGAGACGGACCAATAGGCAAAGTTCTCGTCCATCGGTGGTTACCGGAATGCTATCGACAAGTGCAACAGGGTCTTACTGACATGGTTGTACTCCAAGGTGTGTACATAAGCAGAAGAATATTACTGCTTAGATCATATGGATCACAAGGAAGGTTAAACATAATCAATGGAAAGGAAAATGTGATCATCAGATCAAATAGAACAATGAAAAGGAAAATGTGTTTAAACACATACTTCAAGGGTATATCCTTCCCAAGGACAAGCAGAGCATGATATCCCTGACAAGATATAATGTAGAAAACTCTTCAAGTAAGGGAGAGAAATTTCATGACATTACCCATACAACGGTGTTTGGATAATTGATAAAGAAAAATTAGCATGGTGCTTCAAATGTTCTTATTGAAGATCGGAGTACCACAGACATGCTTCGAGATAACATTGACATGGTCTTCAAGCAAAGGTCGGACTTTGGAGACACAAAGTATCCATCAGGACAAACTTATTAAACAAGGCATTCAATTTCCTCATGGAAAAATGGTTAACCTTGTTAAAAAGGAAACTATAACACTAGGTCCTTCGGCCAAGTGTGCTAGGAATGACATCACCTTACTGGGTCATAAAAGACCAATGTTATAACTCTTGGCAATATGTTCCAACCATCATATCTGACCGAGATTCAGTTCTGATTGGGGTCAGGATACCTGAGAAGAAAAAGATGCGACACAGATTGACAGAAGGCATCGTGAGATTCTCAGGAAATGAACTATGAAAGCGAGTTCCAAAACAAGATTTCATCAGTAAACCAAGGAGAGGATGAGGAGGTGGCTGATGGAATCAGCGAGAATTCCTCGAGATTTCCAAAAAGTTGGATTTCCACAGTTATGTGAACAAGGAGATAACATTTGTCGGATCAAATGATATAATGATGTATGCTCGAGGAGAACATCCACGAATAACATTGGTTGAGAAGTGTACCCGAACTATGGGCTGGGTTGCACGACCAACGTCGGAATGGCAATTTAGCAAGCAACACACTAAATTGGAATAATTTTCCATTAACTCTGAAGCAATAGGGTTGCTAGAGATAATAAATTCGCCCAACAGAGTTCACTCAACACGGGGACCAAGAAAAGAATGGTGATGCAAATATCGGAAGACTTAGAATGAAACTATCGGCCATTCACTCCAAAGCAATAGGGTTGCTATAATTTTTGAATCCACACGTCATAGCTCAATTGTCGGTATTCCAGTTAAAAACAATACGGGGACCAAGGAATGAACGGACATGGAGAGAAGTATTATTATATCAAGAATTCTTAAGAGGTGGTGAAATTCTCACCACATTCTTGACAAAAGAGATGGTAATACTTCCAAGGTAAAGAAGAACAACTGCTGGGTAGCAAGGATCTCAATGTATAACATAGAACACGAACAAGTTTGTGTTGGAGGGAAGGCAATAAAATGGTCAATGACAACACAAATCATCGAGGGCAAGGATGGTATTTCTTATCATGAATTCAATTGATATCCTAGAAGAGCTCTGAATGCTGATGATGATCATAACAAATTTTGTCGAGAGGCTCCATGAAGAAGTAATCGAACAACGACTACATCAAGCAAAAGGACTAATGCAGCGAAAGGTCAATGGAACCATGGTTACGGCACCAACTCGGAACCAAGCTTGCTCTTCTAGGTGAAACAACTGGACAAGGAAGATCGACGTAAGCCTAGCTCATTGTCAAAAGTTGTGCTCCAAGAATAAGGACCAGGTAGCATAGTTAAAATTAGCACGATAATGATATAGCCGATTAGGCTAGGAATGGCGTGATCGGGTACAAACTCGTAAGTAAGGAAGATTACTAAGAGTTGTTGAACCGTAGTGCGGACTTGATTCATTAATCGGGGTACTCGAGTGACTAACCACTCAAAACCCAGGAAAAATTGGAATCAATGAGAATGTAGTACTTAACGAAGAACTCATAAGAAGTTATGCAGTTCCGTGACAATCTCGAGATACTAGGGGGTAATACTCGACGGCAGACCAAAGTAAAGGTTGGACATGTGTATTGATCCAGAGAAGACAAGTGCTTAAACTTGCCCGAGAAATGGGATCAAAGAAGAACATATGGTCGGAACCACGATTGCAAAGGATCAATTCACCGATACCAAAGGATACTATATCACGGAAATAGTTATTATTACAAGAAGCTTCCATGATAGGATCTACATCGTGTCCATGGGCATGAACGCAAAGGTTCAAGGTCGACTCCCACTTCCACAATGCATAACCTTCCATTCACCTCTCGTATTTCGAAAATGACATTAGTTGTTGAACGTTTTACCTGGTGCAATACCAGATAAGTATGACCCGTGAAATCTTTCTGGTTCACACAGGTTAGGGAAGGCATTGGTTCAACCCATCGGGGCATCTAGGAATATATACCACAAACTTCGGAGTAAAAATCACCAGCTCAAAAGCAGAGCATGGTTGACAAAAACAGAGGATACAATTTACCAAAGGCATTATATATCAGGGGAAGAACTGACAAGGTTATTGGATATGGAGGACATTGTCGGATAATAACCAAGCAATTTGTCTAGCGGTCCACAACGGGGCTGATGTGAGTATCGGTACTCAATAAGAGGAAGAAGGAATGCCAAGGCATCAGATTATAGAAACAACTGACTAATTCAAAGCTTAATGCAAAGAATTTTTATGATTTCCAAATTAAGGGATCAGAAGCATTCGTTCTGATCGAAAATGAATAAGTTCAATAGACTTAGAAGCACAATCGGTCAAGGCATTGATTGGTCAAGAACCAGCTCATATCCAATTGACGTCTGAGCCGAAAGGATAATCCTAGGCTTCGACTAATGATTGTGAACATTCACAACTTATTGAATCAATGGACTCAAAAATGATAGTGACCAGGGATGCCAATAAGATTATTATGCTTATGGGATTAACCATAATGCAGGCAAGCAAGAATTTCAAGAACAACAGGTTGTTGAGGATTTTCGAATGATCAAATAGTATTTCGAAGGCCTATGTGAAACACCTGAACAACTGAGAAGGAGCGGATACTCGATAAGTGCAAGGAATTATCCGTATGGGTGTTCATGTGGTAAAGAACTGCAAGGTAGTGAGCTCAAAGGATTCTCGGGACAACAAAGAGTATTTCGGGACATCTTGTAATAATAAGATCAACGGGGAATGATTGTATGAATGGCAAATGTATGCAGTTTTCATAGTGGTTGACGGTGGAAGGAAATCGCAAATGCGATGGCACAAAGACTCAAGAGAACATCGTAGAGTAACTTCGGAATCTTCTAGTGCAGCAGGCAATCATCTGAAGTGAGGGGCTCTCCGGGAGAAAGTACTTGCGAGAACCTAAAGTTAGTTTTGTTTTAGCAAAATCATTTAACCCGAGTAGAAGAGAGCTCAGAGTCCCAGAGTAAAGATCGAGGAGTAAAAGATCCTAATACCACCCAATGGCGACGTGGGCCCGTAAGGCACACAGCCAAGTCAGTAAAAGTTTTGTAGTGACTAGACTCGACTTCAGCCAAGGAGTGTGGAAGGGGGATTCCTACAGCAATGGCTCGATACCAACTTCAGACGCCCCGATTCAATCGTACACTAATCATGCATGCAAACATGTACGATCAAGATCAGGGACTCACGGGAAGATATCACAACACAACTCTAAAAACATAAATAAGTCATACAAGCATCATAATACAAGCCAGGGGCCTCGAGGGCTCAAATACAAGTACTCGATCATAGACGAGTCAGCGGAAGCAACAATATCTGAGTAGAGACATAAGTTAAACAAGTTTGCCTAAAGAAGGCTAGCACAAACTGGGATACAGATAGAAAGAGGCGCAGGCCTCCTGCCTGGGATCCTCCTAACGACTCCTGGTCGTCGTCAGCGGGCTGCACGTAGTAGTAGGCACCTCCGGTGTAGTAGGAGTCGCCGCCAACGGTGGCGCCTGCCTCTGGATTCCAAAGATCCGTTGCGACAACCGTAAAGAAAGGAAAGGGGAAAAGGGGAGAAAGCAACCGTGAGTACTCATCCAAAGTACTCGCAAGCAAGGAGCTACACTACATATGCATGGGTATATGTGTAAAGGGCCATATCAATGGACCGAATCTGCAGAATGCCGTAATAAGAGGGGATAGCTAATCCGTCAAGACTATGCTTCTAGCAGCCTCCGCCTTCCAAAGATGTAGAAGAGAGTAGATTGAAGTCCTCCAAGTAGCATCGCATAGCATAATCCTACCCGCGATCCTCTCCTCGTCGCCTGCTAGAGAGCGATCACCGGGTTGTATCTCGCACTTGGAAGGGTGTGTTTTATTAAGTATCCGGTTCTAGTTGTCATAAGGTCAAGGTACAACTCCAAGTCGTCCTGTTACCGAAGATCACAGCTATTCGAATAGATTAACATCCCTGCAGGGGTGCACCACATAACCCAACACGCTCGATCCCATTTGGCCGGACACACTTTCCTGTGTCATGCCCGACCTTGGAAGATCAACATGTCGCAGCCCCACCTAGGCACAACAGAGAGGTGAGCCCGCCGGTCTAAATCCTATCTGCGCAGGGGTGTGGGCCCATCGCCCATTGCACACCTGCACATTGTGAGGGCGGCCGGAAGCAGACCTAGCAACCTCCATTACAAAGGAAGTCACGCACGCTGTCCAATCCGGTAGCTGCTCCGTCGGCCGACGCCAAGAAGGCTTCGCCGATACCACGACGCCGAAAGTGCCCATAACTGTTCTTAAGATAGTTGGTTAGTGCGTATAGGCAAGAGCGACTCGAGATCAAATACCGGATCTCAAGTACATGTTATTATGAAGCAACCGTGAACGCCGACCAGGCCAGCCCACTGCCTCCTAGGTGGTCTCAACCTGCCTGCCGCTCCGCCACAAAGTAACAACGGGGCCGTCGGGAACCTGTGCCCACCTCTACCGGGATGGAGCCACTGTCCTTTCAGCCCCCACATCGGGATCACTTATGGTACTCAACGAGTGACCCAACTTTAGTCACCATCTGATAATATGTATGTATGTATAGTATATACCCATGATCACCTCCCGAGTCATCACGGCCCAATAGTATAGGAAGGCAGACTGACAAGAATGTAGGGCCAATGATGATAAACTAGCATCCTATACTAAGCATTTAGGATTGCGGGTAGGGTATCAACGACTGTAGCAACAATGACAAAGCTATGCAATGTAATAGGAGTAACCGAACAAGAATATGCTACACTACTCTAATGCAAGCAGATAGAGAAGAATAGGCGATATCCGGTGATCAAGGGGGCTTGCCTGGTTGCTCGGGCAAGAGAGAGGGTCGTCAACACCGTAGTCGACTGGTAGTAAAGCAGTACGGTCTCGTAGTCTACCGGAGAGAAGAGGGAGAAGAAACAATGAATACAATGCAAACAGATGCATAATGATGCATGACATAACAAGTAACGGTGCCAGGTGTGCCCTAACGCAGTAGGAGGTGATACCGGTGAAGGGGGGAAACATCCGGGAAAGTATCCCCGGTGTTTCACGTTTTCAGACAGATGAACCAGAGGGGGAAAGTTGCGAGTTCGATAGGTTAGGGGGGTGTGGCGGACAAACGGGTTGCGTATCCAAAATCGTCTCGTTGTTCTGAGCAACTTTCATGTTGAAAATAATTTAATCTGAGTTACGGATTAAAAGATATGATTTTCTAAAGATTATATTAATTTCAGGAATTTAATTAATTATTTAATTTAATTCAAAAATGGATTTATGACATCAGCATGATGTCATGCTAATGTCAGCAGTCAACAGAGTTGACTGATCAACTTGACCAATGGGTCCCACTGGTCAGTGACACATTTTAATTAACCAATTTAGTTATCCTAATTAGTATTAATTAGGGGTGGGCCCCACTGTCATTGACTACTAAATTAACTAATTAACAGATCAGGTTAATTAGGTAACTAATGTGTAATTAGTTTAATTAGTTGGTTAATTTAATTAATCACAAATAATTAAGTTAATTATTTCTTAAATTAATTATTTTTATTTTTTATTTTTTTAAATACGTTCTGGGCGTGGGCCCCATCTGTCATAGGCCCATAGGGGCCTATCGGTTCGGGCGTGGTTGCTGGGGCGGAGCCCCGTGAGTGTGCGGGCGGTTACGGGCGCCCGATTGGTACATGGACACCGGGCTACGGCTCACATGTTTGCTCATCCTGGTAATCTTGCCTCCTTCAGTCCCATCACCACCGACCGTCCATCTGTCGACGACGGTTCCACTCTCCCTATCACACATGTCAGGCATACTTCTTTTCCTTCTAATTCCATGCCTATTACTTTGTCTAACATACTTGTGTCACCTCTGAAGGAAATATGCCCTAGAGGCAATAATAAAGTTATTATTTATTTCCTTATTTCATGATAAATGTTTATTATTCATGCTAGAATTGTATTAACCAGAAACATAATACATGTGTGAATACATAGACAAACATAGTGTCACTAGTATGCCTCTACTTGACTAGCTCGTTTATCAGAGATGGTTATGTTTCCTAGCCATGGACAAAAGAGTTGTCATTTGATTAACGGGATCACATCATTAGGAGAATGATGTGATTGACTTGACCCATTCCGTTAGCTTAGCACTTGATCGCTTAGTATGTTGCTATTGCTTTCTTCATGACTTATACATGTTCCCGTAACTATGAGATTATGGGACTCCGTTTACGGAGGAACACTTTGGTACTACCAAACGCCACAACGTGACTAGGTGATTATAAAGGAGTACTACAGGTGTCTCCGAAGGTACATGTTGAGTTGGCGATTTCGAGATTAGGTTTTGTCACTCCGATTGTCGGAGAGGTATCTCTCGGCCCTCTCGGTAATGCACATCATTATAAGCCTTGCAAGCAATATGACCAATGAGTTGGTTACGGATGATGCATTACTGAAGCGAGTAAAGAGACTTGCCGGTGACGAGATTGAACTAGGTATTGATACCGACGATCGAATCTCGGGCAAGTAACATACCGATGACAAAGGGAACAACGATGTTGTTATGCGGTTTGACCGATAAAGATCTTCGAGAATATGTAGGAGCCAATATGGACATCCAGGTCCCGCTATTGGTTATTGACCGAGAATAGTTCTAGGTCATGTCTACATAGTTCTCGAACCCGTAGGGTCCGCACGCTTAAGGTTTCAATGATGGTTATATTATGAGTTTATGAGTTTTGATGTACCAAGGAGTTCAAGTCCCGGATGAGATCGGGACATGACGAGGAGTCTCAAATGGTCGAGACGTAAAGATCGATATATTGATGACTATATTCAGAGTTCGGAAAGGTTCCGAGTGATTCGGTATTTTTCGAGTACCGAGAGTTACGGAATTCGCCGGGACCTAGGGCAGGCGCGCTTCTCAAGGCCTAGTCCGAATTGACTAGGGGGGGGCCGCACCCTCCTTCCTTCCTTCTCTCTTCACCTTCCTAGTCTCCTACTCCTACTACATGGAAGGACCCCTAGTTGACTAGGAAGGGGAATCCTACTCCCGGTGGGAGTAGGACTCCCATGGCGCGCCTCATAGGGCCGGCCTCCTCCTCCTCCCTCCTTTATATACGGGCAGGGGCACCCCATGGACACACAAGTTGATCTACGGATCGTTCCTTAGCCGTGTGCGGTGCCCCTTCCACCATATTCCACCTCGGTCATATCGTCGAAGCTTAGGCGAAGCCGCGCCGAGTAGAACATCAAGATCGCCACCACGCCGTCGTCGACGGAACTCTCCTCGACACTCGGCCGATCGAGTTCGAGGGACGCCATCGAGCTGAACGTGTGCTGAACTCGGAGGCTCCGTGACGCTCGGTGCTTGGATCGGTCGGATCGTGAAGACGCACGACTACATCAACCGAAGTTGTGATAACGCTTCGCCACGGTCTCACGAGGGTACGTGGACATACACTCTCCCTCTCGCTGGTATGCCATCACCATGATCTTGCGTGTGCGTAGGAATTTTTTGAAATTACTACGTTCCCCAACAATGGCATCCGAGCCTAGGTTTTATGCGCTGATGTTATATGCACGAGTAGAACACAAGTGAGTTGTGGACGATATAAGTCATACCGCCTACCAAAGATGTCATACTTTGGTTCAGCGGTATTGTGAGATGAAGCGCCCGGACCGACATTATGCGACGCTTACGCGAGACTGGTTTCACCGCTACGAGCACTCGTGCTTAAAGGTGACTAGCGGGTGTCTGTCTCTCTCACTTTAGTTGAACCGAGTGTGGCTACGCCCGTCCTTGTGAAGGTTAAACGAGTCTATTTGACAAACTATCGCTGTGGTTTTGATGCGAGGTAAGAACGGTTCTTGCTAAGCCCGTAGCAGCCACGTAAAATTTGCAACAACAAAGTAGAGGACGCCTAACTTGTTTTTGCAGGGCATGTTGTGATGTGATATGGTCAAGACGTGATGCTATATTTTATTGTATGAGATGATCATGTTTTGTAATCGGTTATCGGCAATCGGCAGGAGCCATATGGTTGTCGCTTATTGTATGAAATGCAAACGCCTGTAATTGCTTTACTTTATCACTAAGCGGTAGCAATAGTCGAGAAGCAATAGATGGCATAAACGACAACGATGCTACGATGGAGATCAAGGTGTCGCGCCCGGTGACGATGGTGATCATGACGGTGCTTGAAGATGGAGATCACAAGCACAAGATGATGATGGCCATATCATATCACTTATATTGATTGCATGTGATGTTTATCCTTTATGCATCTTATCTTGCTTTGATTGACGGTAGCATTTTAAGATGATCTCTCACTAAAATTATCAAGTAGTGTTCTCCCGAATATGCACCGCTGCCAAAGTTCGTCGTGCCGAGACACCACGTGATGATCGGTGTGATAAGCTCTACGTCCATCTACAGGGTGCAAGCCAGTTTTGCACACGCAGAATACTCAAAGTTAAACTTGACGAGCCTAGCATATGCAGATATGGCCTCAGAACACGGAGACCGAAAGGTCGAGCATGAATCATATAGTAGATATGATCAACATAGTGATGTTCACCATTGAAAACTACTCCATCTCACGTGATGATCGGTTATGGTTTAGTTGATTTGGATCACGTGATCACTTAGATGACTAGAGAGATGCCTGTCTAAGTGGGAGTTCTTAAGTAATATGATTAATTGAACTTAAATTTATCATGCACTTAGTCCTGGTAGTATTTTGCAAATTATGTTGTAGATCAATAGCTTGCGTTGTTGTTTTCATATGTTTATTTTGATATGTTCCTAGAGAAAATTGTGTTGAAAGATGTTAGTAGCAATGATGCGGATTGGATCCGTGATCTGAGGTTTATCCTCATTGCTGCACAGAAGAATTATGTCCTTAATGCACCGCTAGGTGACAAACCTATTGCAGGAGCAGATGCGCACGTTATGAACGCTTTGGCTAGCTCAAAAGGATGACTACTTGATAGTTTAGTGCACCATGCTTAAACGGCTTAGAATCGACTTCAAAGACGTTTTGAACGTCATGGACCATATGAGATGTTCCAGAGTTGAAGTTAATATTTCAAGCAAATACCGAGTTGAGAGATATGAAGTCTCCAACAAGTTCTAAAGCTAAAAGATGGAGGAGAATCACTCAACTAGTGAGCATGTGCTCAGATTGTCTGGGTACTTCAATCGCTTGAATCAAGTGGGAGTTAATCTTCCAGATAAGATAGTGATTGATAGAATTCTCTAGTCACCATCACCAAGTTACTAGAACTTCGTGATGAACTATAGTATGCAAGGGATGACAAAAACGATTCCCGAGCTCTTCGTGATGTTGAAATCGACGAAGGTAGAAATCAAGAAAAGATCATCAAGTGTTGATGATTGACAAGACCACTAGTTTCAAGAGAAGGGCAAAGGAAAGAAAGGAACTTCAAGTGGAAAGACAAGCAAGTTGTCACTCCCGCGAAGAAGCCCAAAGCTGGACCATAGCCTGAAACCGAGTGTTTACACGCAAAGGAAATGGTCACTGGAAGCGGAAATGCCCTGAATATTTGGTGGATAAGAAGGATGGCAAAGTGAACAAGGGTATATTTGATATATAGATTATTGATGTGTGCCTTCCTAGTGTTTATAGTAGCCTCTGAGTATTTGATACTTGTTCGGTTGCCAAGATTAGTAACTCGAAACAGGAGTTACAGAATAAACAGAGACTAGTTGAAGGGAAAGTGACGATGAGTGTTGGAAGTAGTTCCAAGATTGATATGATCATCATCGCACACTCCCTATATTTTCGGGATTAGTGTTAAACCTAAATAAATGTTATTTGGCGTTTGTGTTAAGCATAAATATGATAAGATCATGTTTATTGCAATACGATTATTCATTTGAAGTTAAAGAATAATTGTTATTTTGTTTACATGAATAAAACATTCAATGGTTATACACCCAATAAAATAGTTTGTTGGATCTCGATAATAGTGATACACATATTCATAATATTGATGCCAAAAGATGCAAAGTTAATAATGATAGTGCAACTTATTTGTGGCACTGCCGTTTGGGTCATATCGGTGTAAAGCGCATGAAGAAACTCCATAAAGATGGATTTTCGGAATCACTTGGTTATGAATCATTTGATGCTTGCGAACCGTTCCTTTTGGGCAAGATGACTAGAACTCCGTTCTCCGGAACAATGGAACAAGCTACTGACTTATTGGAAATAATACATACCGATGTATGCGATCCAATGAGTATTGATGCTCGTGGCAAGTATCGTTATTTTCTGATCCAATGAGTATTGATGCTCGTGGCAAGTATCGTTATTTTCTGACCTTCACAAAATGATTTGAGCAGATATGGGTATATCTACTTGATGAAACATAAGTCTGAAATAGTTGAAAGGTTCAAAGAATTTTAGAGTGAAGTGGAAAATCATCGTAACAAGAAAACAAAGTTTCTGCGATCTGATCGTGGAGATGAATATTTGAGTTACGGGTTTGGTCTTCAATTAAAACAATGTGGAATAGTTTCACAGCTCACGCCACCTGGAACACCACAACGTTATGGTGTGTCCGAACGTCGTAACCGCACTTTATTGGATATGGTGCGATCTATGATGTTTCTTACTGATTTACCATTGTCATTTTGGGGTTATGCATTAGAGACAGCTGCATTCACGTTAAAAGGGCACCATCTAAATCCATTGAGACGACACTATATGAACTGTGGTTTAGCAAGAAACCCAAGTTGTCATTTCTTAAAGTTTGGGGCTGCGATGCTTATGTGAAAAAGTTTCATCTTGATAAGCTCGAACCCAAATCGGAGAAGTGCGTCTTCATAGAATACCCAAAGGAAATTGTTGGGTACACCTTCTATCACAGATCCGAAGGCAAGATATTCGTTGCTAAAAATGGATCCTTTCTAGAGAAGGAGTTTCTCTCGAAAGAAGTGATGGGAGGAAAGTAGAACTTGATGAGGTAACTGTACCTGCTCCCATATTGGAAAGTAGTTCATCACAGAAATCAGTTCCTGTGACAAATACACCAATTAGTGAGGAAGCTAATGATATTGATCATGAAACTTCAGATCAAGTTATTACAGAACCTCGTAGGTCTTCCAGAATAAGATCCGCACCAGAATGGTGTAGTAATCATGTTCTGGAAGTCATGTTATTAGACCATGATGAACCTATGAACTATGAGGAAGCGATGATGAGCCCAGATTCCGCGAAATGGCTTGAGGCCATAAAATCTGAGATATGATCCATGTATGAGAACAAAGTATGGACTTTGATTGACTTGCTCGATGATTAGCAAGCCATGTTAAATGAATGGAGCTTCAAGAGGAAGACGAACACTGATAGTAGTGTTACTATCTACCAAGCTCGACTTGTTGCGAAAGGTTTTCAACAAGTTCAAGGTGTTGAATACGATGAGATTTTCTCACTCGTATCGATGCTTAAGTCTGTCTGAATCATGTTAGCAATTGCCACATTTTATGAAATCGGCAAATGGATGTCAAAACTGCATTCCTTAATGGATTTATTAAAGAAGAGTTGTATATGATGCAACCGAAGGTTTTGTCAATCCTAAAGGTGCTAACAAAATGTGCAAGCTCCAATGATCCATCTATGGACTGGTGCAAGCATCTCGAGTTGGAATATACGCTTTGATAAGTTGATCAAAGCATATAGTTTTATATGGACTTACGATGAAGCCTGTATTTACAATAAAGTGAGTGGGAGCACTACAGCCTTTCTGATTAGTATATGTGAGTGACATATTGTTGATCAGAAATGATGTAGAATTTTTCTACAAAGCATAAAAGAGTGTTTTAAATTAGTTCTTTAAAAGGAAAAGACCTCAGTAAAAGCTACTTACATATTGAGCATCAAGATCTATTGAGATAGATCAAGACGCTTGATAAGATTTTCAATGAGTACATACCTTGGCAAGATTTTGAAATAGTTCAAAATGGAACAGTCAAAGAAAGAGTTCTTGCCTGTGTTGCAAAGGTATGAAATTGAGTAAGACTCAAATCCCGACCACAGCAGAAAATAGAAAGAGAATGAAAAGTCATTCCCTATGCCTCACCATGGGTTCTATAAAGTATGCTATGCTATGTACTGCACCTATTGTATACCTTGCTCTGAATTTGGCAAGGAGTACAATAGTGATCGAGGAGTAGATCATCGACATTGGTCAAGAATATCCTTAGTAAGGACTAAGGAGATGTTTCTCGATTATGGAGGTGATAAAAGAGTTTGTTGTAAAAGTTACATCGAGTGCAAACTTTTACACCGATCCGATGACTCTAAGTCTCAACTTGGATACATATTGAAAGTGGGAGCAATTAGCTAGAGTAGCTCCGCAAGAGCATTGTGGACATAAAATATTTGCAAAATACATACGGCTCTGAATGTGACAGACCCGTTGACTAAGCTTCTCTCACGAGCAAAACATGATCACACCTTAGTACTCTTTGGGTGTTAATCACATAGCGATGTGAACTAGATTATTGACTCTAGTAAACCCTTTGGATGTTGGTCACATGATGATGTGAACTATGGGTGTTAATCATATACGATATGAATATTGGTGTTAAATCACATGGCGATGTGAACTAGATTATTGACTCTAGTGCAAGTGGGAGATCAAGGAAATATGCCCTAGAGGCAATAATAAAGTTATTATTTATTTCCTTATTTCATGATAAATGTTTATTATTCATGCTAGAATTGTATTAACCGGAAACATAATACATGTGTGAATACATAGACAAACATAGTGTCACTAGTATGCCTCTACTTGACTAGCTCGTTTATCAGAGATGGTTATGTTTCCTAGCCATGGACAAAAGAGTTGTCATTTGATTAACGGGATCACATCATTAGGAGAATGATGTGATTGACTTGACCCATTCCGTTAGCTTAGCACTTGATCGTTTAGTATGTTGCTATTGCTTTCTTCATGACTTATACATGTTCCTGTAACTATGAGATTATGCAACTCCCGTTTACGGGAGGAACACTTTGGGTACTACCAAACGTCACAACGTAAATGGGTGATTATAAAGGAGTACTACAGGTGTCTCCGAAGGTACATGTTGAGTTGGCGTATTTCGAGATTAGGTTTTGTCACTCCGATTGTCGGAGAGGTATCTCTGGGCCCTCTCGGTAATGCACATCATTATAAGCCTTGCAAGCAATATGACCAATGAGTTGGTCACGGGATGATGCATTACAGAACGAGTAAAGAGACTTGCCGGTGACGAGATTGAACTAGGTATTGGATACCGACGATCGAATCTCGGGCAAGTAACATACCGATGACAAAGGGAACAACGTATGTTGTTATGCGGTTTGACCGATAAAGATCTTCGTAGAATATGTAGGAGCCAATATGGGCATCTAGGTCCCGCTATTGGTTATTGACCGAGAATAGTTCTAGGTCATGTATACATAGTTCTCGATCCCGTAGGGTCCGCACGCTTAAGGTTTCGATGACAGTTATATTATGAGTTTAAGAGTTTTGATGTACCGAAGGAGTTCGGAGTCCTGGGTGAGATCGGGGACATGACGAGGAGTCTCGAAATGTTCGAGACGTAAAGATCGATATATTGGACGACTATATTCGGAGTTCGGAAAGGTTCCGAGTGATTCGGTATTTTTGAGTACCGGAGAGTTACAGAATTCGCCGGGAGAAGTATTGTGCCTTATTGGGCCCTCAAGGGAAAGAGAGAGGGCTGCCTAGGGCAGGCCGCGCTCAAGGCCTAGTCCGAATTGACTAGGGGAGGGCCGCACCCTCCTTCCTTCCCTTCCCTCTTCCCTTCCTAGTCTCCTACTCCTACTACATGGAAGGACCCCTAGTTGGACTAGGAAGGGGAATCCTACTCCCGGTGGGAGTAGGACTCCCCATGGCGCCCCTCCTAGGGCCGGCCTCCTCCTCCCTCCCTCCTTTATATACGGGGCAGGGGCACCCCATGGACACACAAGTTGATCTACGGATCGTTCCTTAGCCGTGTCGGTGCCCCTTCCACCATATTCCACCTCGGTCATATCGTCGTGAAGCTTAGGCGAAGCCTCGCGCCGTAGAACATCAAGATCGCCACCACGCCTTCGGTCGACGGAACTCTCCTCGACACTCGGCTGGATCGGAGTTCGAGGGACGCCATCGAGCTGAACGTGTGCTGAACTCGGAGGCTCCGTGACGCTCGGTGCTTGGATCGGTCGGATCGTGAAGACGCACGACTACATCAACCGTTGCAGATAACGCTCGCTTACGGTCTACGAGGGTACGTGGACATACACTCTCCCCTCTCGTTGCTATGCCATCACCATGATCTTGCGTGTGCGTAGGAAATTTTTTGAAATTACTACGTTCCCCAACAACCTCATCTTATTAAGAACCTTGTTTCCGTTCGTTGTTTAACTCGTGAAAATCCTGTTACTGTTGAATTTGACGAGCTTGGTTTTTGTGTCAAGGACGCTCGAACTAGGATGGTACTTCACCGATGTGATAGCCACGACGAGCTCTATCTGGTGCATCCGTCGTTCACCTCCACCACCACACAGGTTGCTCTCTCCGCCGGCGTCGATCTCTGGCACGCTCGTTTGGGTCATCCCAACCCCGCCACACTTTGTCATATTCTTAGGAGTTTTAGTTTTAGTTGTAATAAGATAGAGGATCATACATGTGATGCTTGTCGTTCGGCAAATATGTTTGTCTCCTGTTTAATAACTCCACCACCATAGCTTCTTTTCATTTTCAGTTGATTCATAGCAATGCGTGGACCTCTCCGGTTCCTAGTAATTCAGGCTATTTATATTATCTTGTTATCCTTGATGATTATTCTCACTATGTGTGGACGTTTCCTCCACGATGAAAGTCGGATGCACTTTCCACTTTGACAGCTTTTTACTCCTATGTCAGCACGCAATTTGGGTGTCCCATCCTTGCTCTTCAGACTAACAATGGAAAAGAGTTTGACAACCTTGCTTTCCGCACTTTCCTATCACACCACGACACTGTTTTTCGTCTCACATGCCCATATACTTCACAGCAGAACGGTTGAGCCTAACGCGTCCTTCGCACTTTGAACGACTGCGTTCGCACACTCCTGTTCCATGCTAATGTGCCGCCTTGTTTCTGGCCAGATGCACTCACTACTGCTTCACTTCTCATAAACCTTCGCCCCTGCCACCCACGGTGGAACTATGAACCCCACCATCTTCTCTTCGGTACGCCCCCATCTTATGATGGCTTGCGTATTTTCGGGTGCCTTTACTATCCTAGCACTGCCGACTCCGCACCTCACAAACTCGCACCTCGTTCTGTCGCTCGCATCTTCATCAACTACCCCTCTAACTCCAGGAGTATCGGTGCTACGATCCCGTCTCCCACTGTGTGTTCACCATCTTCTCCCTGGCTGTTTCTGTTTTAGCATGTGTTTCC
This sequence comes from Aegilops speltoides, assembly GCA_021437245.1. Lineage (NCBI taxonomy): Eukaryota > Viridiplantae > Streptophyta > Magnoliopsida > Poales > Poaceae > Aegilops > Aegilops speltoides. Next base: position 215,824 of record CM038143.1, read on the forward strand.
GTTTCAGCAGGTACTGATACGTCTCCAACGTATCTATAATTTTTGATTGCTCCATGCTACTTTATCTACTGTTTTGGACTATATTGGGCTTTATTTTCCACTTTTATATTACTTTTGGGACTAACCTATTAACCGGAGGCCCAGCAAAGAATTGCTGTTTTTTTGCCTATTTCAGTGTTTCGAAGAAACGGAATATCAAACGGAGTCCAAACGGAATGAAACCTTCGGGAACGCGATTTTCCAACCGAACGTGATCCAGGAGACTTGGACCCTACTCGAAGAAGTGCCAGAGGTGGTCATGAGGGTGGAGGGCGTGCACCTGGCGCGCCTGCACTCGTGGGCCCCCGACGCCCACCGACGCATTCTTCCTCCTATATATACCTACGTATCCCCAAAGGATCAAAACAGGAGCCAAAAACCTAATTCCACTGCCGCAACTTTCAGATCCACGAGATCCCATCTTGGGGCCTATTCCGAGCTCCACCGAGGGGCATCCACCACGGAGGGCTTTACATCAACACCATAGCCCTCCGATGAAGTGTGAGTAGTTTACTTCAGACCTTCGGGTCCATAGCTAGTAGCTAGATGGCTTCTTCTCTCTTTTGGATCTCAATACATTGTTCTCCCCTCTCTCGTGGAGATCTATTCGATGTAATCTTCTTTTTGCGGTGTGTTTGTTGAGACCGATGAATTGTGGGTTTATGATCCAAGATATCTATGGAAAATATTTGATTCTTCTCTGAATTCTTTTATGTATGATTAAGTTATCTTTGCAAGTCTCTTGAATTATCCGCTTGGTTTGGCCAACTAGATTGGTAGTTCTTGCAATGGGAGAAGTGCTTAGCTTTGGGTTCGATCTTGCGGTGTCCTTACCCAAAGGATGTAAAGGGTTGCAAGGCACGATTGTATTGTTGCCATCGAGGATAACAAGGTGGTTTTTTTATCATATTGCATGAATTTATCCTCTACATCATGTCATCTTGCTTAAGGCGTTACTCTGCTTTTTAACTTAATACTCTAGATGCATTGGATAGCGGTCGATGAGTGGAGTAATAGTAGTAGATGCGTAATCGTTTGATCTACTTGTCTCGGACGTGATGCCTATATACATGATCATTACCTAGATATACTCATAACTATGCTCAATTCTGTCAATTGCTCAACAGTAATTTGTTCACCCACCGTAGAATACTTATGCTCTTGAGAGAAGCCACTAGTGAAACCAATGGCCCCCGGGTCTATTCTCATCATATCAATCTCTATCACTTTATTTACTTGTTTGTTTTTACTTTGCTTTTACTTTTTACTTTGCATCTTTATACCAAAAATACCAAAAATATTATCTCTATCAGATCTCACTCTCGTAAGTGAGCGTGAAGGGATTGACAACCCCTAATCACGTTGGTTGCGAGTAGCTATCGTATTGTGCAGGTACGAGGGACTTGCGCGTGGCCTCCTACTGGATTGATACCTTGGTTCTCAAAAACTGAGGGAAATACTTACACTACTGTGTTGCATCATCCTCTCCTCTTCGGGGAAAACCAACGCAAGCTCAAGACGTAGCAAGAAGGATTTCTGGCGCCGTTGCCGGGGAGGCCTACGCAAAAGTCAACATACCAAGTACCCATCACAATCCCTATCTCTCGCACTACATTGTTTGCCATTTGCCTCTCGTTTTCCTCTCCCCCACTTCACCCTTGCCGTTTTATTTGCCCTCTCTATCCCAATCTCCTCCTCCCTTTTCCCTTTGCCTTTTTCCTCGTCCTTTTTTTGCTCGTGTGTTAGTTTGTTTGCTTGTCGTCATGACTAGTCTCATATCTTCTCCGTTATCTCCCGAGAATGAAGTTCTAAATTTTAAGCAAAGGAGGGAGAAAATCTAAAAGATGCTTGGTATAGAATTTGCAATGCTCAAAATAGATCTACCAGGAAGCAATCTACTTCAGTTCTTCTTCGTAATTTTTACGTAGGTGCTAATCCTTGGTATAGATATATCCTTGATACCGTTACCGAGGGAATTTCTTGGGTAGCCATACTTTTGATTCTTATAATGCTTTAATAGATTTATTTGGCTCACCTCCTCTTTTGGTTAATGGAACTATGTTAACTTTGGAGCATGTTATGCAAAGGCTTGAAATTATTGAAAACAAAGTTGCTACCATTGAATCCCCTGAAAATCTAGATAAAAAGATCCATAATCAAATTACTCAATATGGATCTAAGGTAGGAATGACTTTGAAAAATATTAAGGAGAAGGAACCCATGGTTAATGAGAAAATAAATCTAGATTCTACTCGAATCGATAAACTTGAGGGTATCATTACCAACTTGGGAACCGCTTTTTCTTTCGTAAAGAATACTCCTAGTCCTCCCAATAAAATTGCCAAGCTTATGTATGTTCCTAAAAATAAGGGTGAATCATCTAGTAAGGAAAATGCGGATCTTAAATCTATAAGTATTCATCCCGATCTTTTTACTATCATTAAGGAACCATTTGCTACAAATGAGTTTTTCGATTTTATGCCTAAAAGTTTGATAATTACTAGAAAGAAAGAAATCTATAAGAAAGATAGATGCCTCATTGAAGAATTGCCTACCAAAGATGGCAATACCTAAATCTATCCTTGCTTTTATGCCTAGCTAGGGGTGTTAAACGATAGCGATTGTTGGGAGGCAACCCAATTTTATTTTTTAGTTTTTTGTTTTTCTTCTGTTTAGGAATAAATAATCCATCTAGCCTCTGTTTAAATGTGGTTTTATGTTTTAATTAGTGTTTGTGCCAAGCTAGACCTATTGGATCTTCTTGGATGATAGTTATTTGATCTTGCTGTAATTTTCAGAAACTTTGCGCTCAGTGCCCAATTGTTAAAAATCACCAGAACGTGAGAAAATATTGATTCCAATTGCTGCTGATCAATAAAAAAATTGTCCAGATCGTCTAATTTTTGTAGAACTTTTTGGGTTCCAGAAGTTTGCATTAGTTACAGATTACTACAGACTGTTCTGTTTTTGACAAATTCTATTTTGCGTGTGTTGTTTGCTTATTTTGATGAATCTATGGCTAGTAAAATAGTTTATAATCCATAGAGAAGTTGGAATACAGTAGGTTTAACACCAATATAAATAAAGAATGAGTTCATTACAGTACCTTAAAGTAGTCTTTTGTTTTCTTTCTCTAACGGAGCTCATGAGATTTCTATTGAGTTTTGTGTTGTGAAGTTTTCAAGTTTTGGGTGAATTCTTTTGATGGATTATGGAACAAGGAGTGGAAAGAGCCTAAGCTTGGGGATGCCCATGGCACCCCCAAGATAATCCAAGGACACCAAAAAGTCAAAGCTTGGGTATGTCCCGGAAGGCATCCCCTCTTTCGTCCACTTCCATCGGTAATTTACTTGGAGCTATATTTTTATTCACCACATGATATGTGTTTTGCTTGGAGCGTCTTGTATTATTTGCGTCTTTGCTTGTTAGTTTACCACAATCATCCTTGCTGTACACACCTTTTGAGAGAGCCATACATGAATTGGAATTTGATAGAATACTCTATGTGCTTCACTTATATCTTTTGAGCTTGATAGTTTTTGGTCATAGTGTTTCACTTATATCTTTTGAGCGTGATAATTTTTGCTCTAGTGTTTCACTTATATCTTTTAGAGCACGGTGGTGAATTTGTTTTAAAGAAACTTGATCTCTCATGCTTCACTTAGATTATTTTGAGAGTTGTTAATAGCATGGTAATTTGCTTAATGTTAATATACTTGGTATTCTATGTGAAACTTTCTTTTGAGTGCGTTGAATACTAAGATAAGTTTGATGCTTGATAATTGTTTTGAGATATGAAGATGGTGATATTAGAGTCATGCTAGTTGAGTAGTTATGAATTTAAAGAATACTTGTGTTGAAGTTTGTGATTCCCGTAGCATGCACGTATGGTGAACCGTTATGTGATGAACTCGGAGCATGATTTATTTATTGATTGTCTTCCTTATGAGTGGCGGTCGGGGACGAACGATGGTCTTTTCCTACCAATCTATCCCCCTAGGAGCATGCGTGTAATAGTTTGCTTTGATAACTTCTAGATTTTTGCAATAAGTATATGAGTTCTTTATGACTAATGTTGAGTCCATGGATCATACACACTTTTTCCCATCCTTCCACCATTGCTAGCCTCTCTAATACCGCACACTTTTCGCCGGTATCATACACCAACCATATACCTTCCTCAAAACAGCCACCATACCTACCTATCATGGCATTTCCATAGCCATTCCGAGATATATTGCCATGCAACTTTCCACCGTTCCGTTTATTATGACACGCTCCATCATTGTCATATTGCTTAGCATGATCATGTAGTTGACATTGTATTTGTGGCAAAGCCACCGTTCATAATTCTTTCACACATGTCACTCATGAATCATTGCATATCCCAGTACACCGCCGGAGGCATTCATATAGAGTCATATTTTGTTCTAAGTTTCGAGTTGTAATTGTTGAGTTGTAAGAAAAATAAAAGTGTGATGATCATCATTATTAGAACATTGTCCCAAGTGAGGAAAGGATGATGGAGACTATGATTCCCCCACAAGTCGGGATGAGACTCCGGACAACAAAAAACATAAAAAAAGAGGCCAAAAAAAGAGAAAAGTCCCAAAAAATGAGAGAAAAAGAGAGAAGGGACAATGTTACTATCCTTTTACCACACTTGTGCTTCAAAGTAGCACCTTGATCTTCATGATAGAGAGTCTCTCATTTTGTCACTTTCATATACTAGTGGGAATTTTTAATTGTAGAACTTGGCTTGTATATTCCAATGATGGGCTTCCTCAAATGCCCTAGGTCTTCGTGAGCAAGCGAGTTGGATGCACACCCACTTAGTTTCTTTTGTTGAGCTTTCATATACTTATAGCTCTAGTGCATCCGTTGCATGGCAATCCCTACTCACTCACATTGATATATATTGATGTGCATCTCCATAGCCCGTTGATACGCCTAGTTGATGTGAGACTATCTTCCCTCTTTTTGTCTTCTCCACAACCACCGTTCTATTCCACATATAGTGCTATATCCATGGCTCACACTCATGTATTGCGTGAAGATTGAAAAAGTTTTGAAAATGTTAAAGTATGAAACAATTGCTTGGCTTGTCATCGGGGTTGTGCATGATTTAAATACTTTGTGTGGGGAAGATGGAGCAGAGCCAGACCATATGATTTTGTAGGGATAACTTTCTTTGGCCATGTTATTTTGAGAAGACATAATTGCTTTGTCAGTATGCTTGAAGTATTATTATTTTTGTGTCAATATGAACTTTTTTCTTGAATCTTTTGGATCTGAATATTCATACCATGATTAAGAAGATTTACATTGAAATTATACCAAAGTATCACTCCGCATCAAAAATTCTCTTTTTATCATTTACCTACTCGAGGACGAGCAGGAATTAAGCTTGGGGATGCCTGATACATCTCCAATGTATCTATAATTTTTGATTGCTCCATGCTACTTTATCTACTATTTTGGACTATATTGGGCTTTATTTTCCACTTTTATATTACTTTTGGGACTAACCTATTAACCGGAGGCCTAGCCGAGAATTGCTGTTTTTTGCCTATTTCAGTGTTTCGAAGAAACGGAATATCAAACGGAGCCCAAACGGAATGAAACCTTAGAGAACGCGATTTTCCAACCTAACGTGATCCAGGAGACTTGGACCCTACTCCAATAAGTGCCAGAGGCGGTCACGAGGGTGGAGGGCGCGCCCCCTGGGCGCGCCCCCTACCTCGTGGGCCCCCTGACGCTCCACCGACGTACTCCTTCCTCCTATATATACCTACGTATCCCCAAACGATCAGAATAGGAGCCAAAAACCTAATTCCACCGCCGCAAGTTCCTGTATCCACGAGATCCCATCTTGGGGCCTGTTCCGGAGCTCCGCCGGAGGGGGCATTCACCATGGAGGGCTTCTACATCAACACCATAGCCCCTCCGATGAAGGGTGAGTAGTTTACTTCAGACCTTCGGGTCCATAGCTAGTAGCTAGATGGCTTCTTCTCTCTTTTTGGATCTCAATACAATGTTCTCCCCCTCTCTCGTGGAGATCTATTCGATGTAATCTTCTTTTGCGGTGTGTTTGTTGAGACCGATGAATTGTGGGTTTATGATCCAGTATTATCTATGGAAAATATGTGATTCTTCTTTGAATTCTTTTATGTATGATTAAGTTATCTTTGCAAGTCTCTTCGAATTATCCGTTTGGTTTGGCCAACTAGATTGGTAGTTCTTGCAATGGGAGAAGTGCTTAGCTTTGGGTTCACTCTTATGTGTCCTTACCCAAAGGATGTAAAGGTTTGCAAGGCACGATTGTATTGTTGCCATCGAGGATAACAAGATGGGGTTTTATCATATGCATGAATTTATCCTCTACATCATGTCATCTTGCTTAAGGCGTTACTCGCTTTTTAACTTAATACTCGGATGCATTTGGATAGCGGTCGATGAGTGGAGTAATAGTAGTAGATGCAGAATCGTTTCGATCTACTTGTCTCGGACGTGATGCCTATATACATGATCATTGCCTAGATATACTCATAACTATGCTCAATTCTTTCAATTTCTCAACAGTAATTTGTTCACCCACCGTAGAATACTTATGCTCTTGAGAGAAGCCACTAGTGAAACCTATGGCCCCCGGGTCTATTCTCATCATATCAATCTCTATCACTTTATTTACTTGTTTGTTTTTACTTTGCTTTTACTTTTTACTTTGCATATTTATACCAAAAATACCAAAAATATTATCTCTATCAGATCTCACTCTCGTAAGTGACTGTGAAGGGATTGACAACCCCTAATCGCGTTGGTTGCGAGTAGCTATCGCTTTGTGCGGTACGAGGGACTTGCGTGGCCTCCTCATGGATTGATACCTTGGTTCTCAAAAACTGAGGGAAATACTTACGCTACTGTGCTGCATCATCCTCTCCTCTTTGGGGAAAACCAACGCAAGCTCAAGACGTAGCAGGTACCCCTGGCTTTGAGGAGCGCTCCCTGCTTTGATGCTTTGTTCATGAATTAGCATCGCAAGTTTTACTCATTTTTTTGACTCGCGAGTTCGAACCCAGCGCGCATCGTTTTACTCATTTTTTTGCCTCGCGGGGTTGGCTACCTGGGCCAGCCAATTCATTCGGCGCCTCTGCGATCCGCCGCCAGTCTGCTGCATAATGCGGCAGATAGGAGGTCCCCATTAATACCACATTTAAGATGTTAGGCATTGAATGATTGTCTTACATTGCGCTAGATTGATTAGGATATGCATATGGATGCTGATTCGTTGATGTGAGGCATTAGCCTTCAATTTAATCTATTGGCCCGCCGGCCAAGATTTTCATTATCAAAATCCCTAGTGACATCAAGCTATGGGCTATGGCTAAGCTAATTTAGTTTTCCCATAATGGCTAAGCTAATTGTTTGTTTTTGTGACAGTTGAAGGAAATATGCCCTAGAGGCAACAATACAGTTGTTATTTATATTTCCTTATATCATGATAAATGTTTATTATTCATGCTAGAATTATATTAACCGAAAACTTGATACATGTGTGAATACATAGACAAAACAGAGTGTTCCTAGTATGCCTCTACTTTATTAGCTCGTTAATCAAAGATGTCTAAGTTTCCTAGCCATAAACATGTGTTGTCATTTGATGAATGGGATCACATCATTAGAGAATGATGTGATGGACAAGACCCATCCGTTAGCTTAGCATAATGATCGTTTAGTGTTATTGCTATTGCTTTCTTCATTACTTATACATGTTCCTCTGACTATGAGATTGTGCAACTCCCGAATACCGGAGGAACACCTTGTGTGCTATCAAACATCACAACATAACTGGGTGATTATAAAGATGCTCTACAGGTGTCTCCGATGGTGTTTGTTGAGTTGGTATAGTTCGAGATTAGGATTTGTCACTCCGAGTATCGGAGAGGTATCCCTGGGCCCTCTCGATAATGCACATCACTATAAGCCTTGCAAGCAATGTAACTAATTAATGAGTTAGTTGCGGGATGATGCATTACAAAACGAGTAAAGAGACTTGCCGGTAATGAGATTGAACTAGGTATTGAGATACCGACGATCGAATCTCGGGTAAGTAACATATCGATGACAAAAGGAACAACGTATGTTGTTATGCGGTTTGACCAATAAAGATCTTCATAGAATATGTAGGAACCAATATGAGCATCCAGGTTCCGCTATTTGTTATTGACTGGAAGTGCATCTCGGTCATGTCTACATAGTTCTCGAACCCGTAGGGTCCGCATGCTTAACGTTCGATGACGATCGGTATTATGAGTTTATGTGTTTTGATATACCGAGGGTTGTTCGGAGTCCCGGATGTGATCACAGACATGACGAGGAGTCTCGAAATGGTCGAGACATAAAGATTGATAAATTGGAAGGCTTTGTTTGGACACTGGAAAGGTTTCGGATGAGTTCGGGCACTTTCTGGAGTACCGAGAGGTTACCGGAACCCCCCGGGGGGTCAATGGGCCTTCGTGGGCCTTAGTGGAAATAGAGGGCTGCAAGAAAGTGTGGGGTGTGCCTCCTAGGCCCAAACCGAATTGGTTTAGGGCTTTGGGGGCTGGCCCCCTCTTTCCTTCTCCCCTCCACCTCTTTCCTTCCCCTCCTAGTTGGACTAGGAAAGGGGGAACCTACTCCTAGTAGGCGTAGGATATTCCCCTTGGGGTGCACCCTATGAGGCCGCCGGCCCCCTCCCCTTGCTCCTTTATATACGTGTTCAGGGGCACCCCTAGAACACACAAGTTGACAGTTGTCTTAGCCATGTGCGGTGCCCCCCTCCACAGATTTCCACCTCGGTCATATCGTTGTAGTGCTTAGGCGAAGCCCTGCGTCGGTAACTTCATCGACATTGTCACCACACCGTCGTGCTAACGGAACTCTCCCTCGGCCTTAGCTAGATTAAGAGTTCGAGGGACGTCACCGAGCTGAACGTGTGCAGATCGCAGAGGTGCCGTGCATTCGGTACTTGACCGGTTGGATCGCGGAGACGTTCGACTACATCAACCACATTACTTAAGGCTTTCGCTTTCGGTCTACGAGGGTACGTGGACACACTCTCCCGCTCGCTGCTATGCATCACATAGATAGATCTTGCATGATCATAGGTAAAATTTTGAAATATTGTGTTCCCCAACAGTGGTATCCGAGCCAGGTCTTTGCTTAGATGTTATATGCACGAGTAGAACACAAAAGGTTATGGGCCATAATAGTCATACTGCTTACCAGCATGTCATACTTTGATTCGGCGGTATTGTTGGATGAAGCGGCTCAGACCGACATTACACGTACGCTTATGCGAGACTGGTTCTACCGACGTGCTTCGCACATAGGTGGCTAGTGGGTGTCTGTTTCTCCAACTTTAGTTGAATCGAGTGTGACTACGCCCGGTCCTTGTTGAAAGGCTAAAACAACACACTTGACGAAAAATTGTTGTGGTTTTGATGCGTAGGTAAGAACGGTTCTTGCTAAGCCCGTAGGAGCCACGTAAAACTTGCAACTACAAAGTAGAGGACGTCTAAGTTGTTTTTGTAGGGCATGTTGTGATGTGATATGGTCAAGACATGATGCTAGATTTTATTGTATGAGATGATCATGTTTAGTAACAGAGTTATCGGCAACTGGCAGGAGCCATATGGTTGTTGCTTTATTGTATGCAATGCAATCGTCGTGTAATTGTTTTTACTTTATCACTAAGCGGTAGCGATAGTCGTAGAAGCAATAGTTGGCGAGACGACAACGATGCTACGATGGAGATCAAGGTGTCGCACCGGTGACGATGGTGATCATGACGGTGCTTTGGAGATGGAGATCAAAGGCACAAGATGATGATGGCCATATCATATCACTTATATTGATTGCATGCGATGTTTATCCTTTATGCATCTTATTTTGCTTAGTTTGGCGGTAGCATTATAAGATGATCTCTCACTAAATTTCAAGGTATAAGTGTTCTCCCTGAGTATGCACCGTTGCGACAGTTCGTCGTGCCGAGACACCACGTGATGATCGGGTGTGATAAGCTCTACGTTCACATACAACGGGTGCAAGCCAGTTTTGCACGTGCAGAATACTCGGGTTAAACTTGACGAGCCTAGCATATGCAGATATGGCCTCGGAACACTGAGACCGAAAGGTCGAGCGTGAATCATATAGTAGATATGATCAACATAGTGATGTTCACCATTGAAAACTACTCCATCTCACGTGATGATCGGACATGGTTTAGTTGATTTGGATCACGTGATCACTTAGATGATTAGAGGGATGTCTATCTACGTGGGAGTTTTTAAGTAATATGATTAAATTGAACTTTAATTTATCATGAACTTAGTCCTGATAGTATTTGCATGACTATGTTGTAGATCTATAGCTTGCGATGTAGTTCCCCGTTTATTTTTGATATGTTCCTAGAGAAAAATAAGTTGAACGATAATAGTAGCAATGATGCGGACTTGGTCCATGATCAGAGGATTATCCTCATTGCTTCACAGAATAATTATGTCCTTGATGCACCGCTAGGTGACAAACCTATTGCAGGAGCAGATACAGACGTTATGAACGTTTGACAAAGCTTGGTATGATGTCTACTTGATAGTTTAGTGCACCATGCTTTACGGCTTAGAACCGAGATTTCAAAAACGTTTTGAACACCACGGAGCATATGAGATGTTCCAAGAGCAGGAATTGGTATTTCAGACTCATGCCCGAGTCGAGAGGTATGAGACCTCTGACAAAGTACTTAGCCTACAAGATGGAGGAGAATAGCTCAACTAGTGAGCATGTGCTCAGAATGTCTGAGTACTACAATCGCTTGAATCAAGTGTGAGTTAATCTTCCAGATAAGAAGTGATTGACAGAGTTCTCTAGTCACTATCACCAAGTCTAGAACTCCGTGATGAACTATAATATGCAAGGGATAACAGAAACGATTCCCAAGCTCTTCGCGATGCTGAAATCGGCGAAGGTAGAAATCAAGAAAAAAGCATCAAGTGTTGATGGTTGACAAGACCGCTAGTTTCAAGTAAAAGGGCAAGGGACAGAAAGGGAACTTCAAGAAAGAATGGCAAGCAAGTTGCCACTCCCATGAAGAAGCCCAAAGCTAGACCCAAGCCTGAAACTGAGTGCTTCTACTGCAAAGGAAATGGTCACTGGAAGTGGAACTGCCCTAGATACTGGGCGGATAAGAAGGATGGCAAAGTGAACAAAGGTATATTGGATATACATGTCATTGATGTGTACTTTACTAGTGTTTATAGCAACCCCTCGGTATTTGATACTGGTTTAGTTGCTAAGAGTAGTAACTCGAAATGGGAGTTGCAAACTAAACAGGACTATAAGGGCGAGGTGACGATGTATGTTGGAAGTGATTCCAAGGTTGATAATATCACCATCGCACACTCCCTTTACTTTCGGGATTAGTGTTGAACCTAAAATAAATGTTATTTGGTGTTTGCATTGAGCATAAATATGATTGGATCATGTTTATTGCAATACAGTTATTCAAGTCAAAGAATAATTGTTGTTCTACTTACATGAATAAAACCTTCTATGGTCATACACTCAATAGAAATGGTTTATTGAATCTCGACCGTAGTGATACACATATTCATAATATTGATGCCAAAAGATGCAAAGTTAATAATGATAGTGCAACTTATTTATGGCACTGCCGTTTAGGTCATATTGGTGTAAAGCGCATGAAAAAACTCCATGCTGATGGGCTTTTGGAATCACTTGATTACGAATCACTTGATGCTTGCGAACCATGCCTCATGGGTAAGATGACTAAGACTCCGTTCTCCGAAGCAATGGAGCGAGCAACTAACTTATTGGAAATAATACATACTAATGTATCTGGTCTGATGAGTATTGAGGCTCGCGGCGGTATCGTTTTTTTCTGACCTTCACAGATGATTTGAGCAGATATGGTATATCTTCTTGATGAAACACAAGTCTGAAACATTTGAAAAGTTCAAAGAATTTCAGAGTGAAGTGGAGAATCATCCTAATAAGAAATTAAACTTTCTACATCTGATCGCAGAGGCGAATATTTGAGTTGCGAGTTTGGCCTTCAATTAAAACATGTGGAATAGTTCCACAAACTCATGCCACCTGGAACACCACAGCATAATGGTGTGTCCGAACGTCATAACCATACTTTATTGGATATGGTGCAACCTATGATGTCTCTTACCGATTTACCACTATTGTTTTGGGCTTACGCATTAGAGACAGCTACATTCACGTTGAAAAGGGCACCGTCTAAATCCGTTGAGACAACACCGTATGAACTATGGTTTGGCAAGAAACCTAAGTTGTCGTTTCTTAAAGTTTGGGGTTGCAATGCTTATGTGAAAAAGTTTCAACCTGATAAGCTCGAACCCAAATCGGAGAAGTGCGTCTTCATAGGATACCCAAAAGAAAATGTTGGGTACACCTTCTATCACAGATCCGAAGGCAAGATCTTTGTTGCTAAGAATGGATCCTTTCTAGAGAAGGAGTTTCTCTCGAAAGAAGTGAGTAGGGGGAAAGTAAAACTTGATGAGGTAATTGTACCTGCTCCCTTATTGGAAAGTAGTTCATCACAGAAACAGTTCCAGTGATTCCTACACCAATTAGTGAGGAAGCTAATGATGATGATCATGAAACTTCAGATCAAGTTACTACCGAACCTCGTAGGTCAACCAGAGTATGTTCCGCACCAGAGTGGTACAATAATCCTGTTATGGAAATCATGTTAGTAGACCATGACGAACCTACGACCTATGAGCAAGCGATGATGAGCCCAGATTCCGTGAAATGGCTTAAGGCCATAAAATCTGATATAGGATCCATGTACGAGAACAAAGTATGGACTTTGTTTGACTAGCCCGATGATCGGCAAGCCATAGAGAATAAATGTATCTTCAAGAGGAAGACGAACAGTGATGGTAGTGTTACTATCTACAAAGCTCGACTTGTCGCAAAAGGTTTTTGATAAGTTCAAAGTGTTGACTATGATGAGATTTTCTCACTCATAGCGATGGTTAAGTCTGTCCAAATCATGTTAGCAATTGCCACATTTTATGAAATCTGGCAAATGGATGTCAAAACTGCATTCCATAATGAATTTCTTAAAAGAAGAATTGTATATGATGCAACCAGAAGGTTTTGTCGATCCTAAAGGTGCTAACAAAGTGCGCAAAGCTCCAGCGATCCATCTATGGACTAGTGCAAGCATCTCGGAGTTGGAATATATGCTTTGATGAGTTGATCAAAGCATATAGTTTTATACAGACTTGCGGTGAAGACTGTATTTACAAGAAAGTGAGTGGGGGCACTACAGCCTTTCTGATAAGTATATGTGAATGACATATTGTCGATCGGAAATGAAGTAGAATTTTCTGGAAAGCATAAAGGAGTGTTTGAAAGGAGTTTTTCAAAGAAAGACCTCGGTGAAGCTGCTTACATATTAAGCATCAAGATCTACAGAGATAGATCAAGACGCTTGATAAGTTTTTTCAATGAGTACATACCTTGAAAAGTTTTGGAAGTAGTTCAAAATGGAACAGTCAAAGAAGGAGTTTTGGCCTGTGTTGCAATGTGTGAAGTTGAGTAAGACTCAAAAGCCCGACCATAGCAGAAGATAGAGAGAATGAAAGTCATTCCCTATGCCTCAGCTATAGGTTCTATAAAGTATGCCATGTTGTGTACCAGACCTTTTGTATACCTTGCCCTGAGTTTGGCAAGGGAGTACAATAGTGATCTAGGAGTAGATCACTGGACAACGGTCAAAATTATCCTTAGAGGACTAAAGAAATATTTCTCGTTATGGACGTGATAAAGTGTTCGTCGTAAAGAGTTACGTCGATGTAAGATTTGACACCGATCTGGATGACTCTAAGTCACAATCCAGAAACATATTGAAAGTGGGAGCAATTAGCTAAAGTATCTCCGTGCAGAGCATTGTAGACATAGAAGTTTGCAAAATACATACGGATCTGAATGTGGCAGACCTGTTAACTAACCTTCTCTCAGAAGCAAAACCTAATCACACCTTAGTACGTACTCTTTAGGTGTTAATCACATGGCGATGTGAACTAGATTATTGACTCTAGTAAACCCTTTGGGTATTGGTCACATGGCGATATGAACTATAGAGTGTTAAATCTCATGACGATGTGAACTATTGGTGTTAAATCACATGGCGATGTGAACTAGATTATTGACTCTAGTGCAAGTGGGAGACTAAAGAAATATGCCCTAGAGGCAAGAATAAAGTTGTTATTTATATTTCCTTATATCATGATAAATGTTTATTATTCATGCTAGAATTGCATTAACCGGAAACTTGATACATGTGTGAATACATAGACAAAACAAAGTGTCCCTAGCATGCCTCTACTTGACTAGCTCGTTAATCAAAGATGGTTAAGTTTCCTAGCCATATACATGTGTTGTCATTTGATGAACGGGGTCACATCATTAGAGAATGATGTGATGGACAAGACCCATCCGTTAGCTTAGCATAATGATCGTTTAGTTTTATTACTATTGTTTCTTCATGACTTATACATGTTCCTTTGACTATGAGATTATGCAACTCCCGAATACCGGAGGAACACCTCGTGTGCTATCAAACATCACAACGTAACTGGGTAATTATAAAGATGCTCTACAGGTGTTCCGATGGTGTTTGTTGAGTTGGCATAGATCGAGATTACGATTTTTCACTCCGAGTATCGGAGAGGTATCTCTGGGCCCTCTCGGTAGTGCACATCACTATAAGCCTTGCAAGCAATGTGACTAATGAGTTAGTTACGGGATGATGCATTACAGAACAAGTTCGGGCATTTTCTAGAGTATCGGGAGGTTACCGGAACCCCCCCTGGGGGGGTCAATGGGCCTTAGTGGGAATAGAGGGCAGCAAGGACGTGTGGGTGCGCCCCCCTAGGCCCAAACTGAATTGGTTTAGGGCTTTGGGCGCCGGCCCCCTCTTTCCTTCTCCCTCCTCCTCTTTCCTTCCCCTCCTAGTTGGACTAGGAAAGGGGGAACCTACTCCTAGTAGGAGTAGGATTCCCCCCTTGGGGCGCACCCTATGACGCCACCGGGCCCCTCCCCTTGCTCCTTTATACGTGGCCAAGGGGCACCCCTAGAACACACAAGTTGACAGTTGTCTTAGCTGTGTGTGGTGCCCCCCTCCACAGATTTCCACCTCGGTCATATCGTGGTAGTGCTTAGGCGAAGCCCTGTGTCGGTAACTTCATCAACACTGTCGCCACGCCGTTGTGCTGATGGAACTCTCCCTCGACCTCAGCTAGATCAAGAGTTTGAGGGACGTTACCAAGCTGAACGTGTGCAGATCGCGGAGGTGCCGTGCATTCGGTACTTGATCGGTTGGATCACGAAGACGTTTGACTACATCAACCGCTTACTTAACGCTTCCTCTTTCAGTCTACGAGGGTACATGGGCACACTCTCCCGCTCGTTGCTATGCATCACATAGATAGATCTTGTGTGATCGTAGGTAAAATTTTGAAATATTACGTTCCCCAACAACAGTAACCCACCAAGTCTAGCTACTCTATGTGATATCTTTGGCGTTGTTAAGCAATCAAGGCCAGACTTGTAAGACAAGAGTTGGAGCTCCTCAAAACTAACTAGTTTATTTAGTCACCTACCGCGCCGATTGCACATGGACGAACGATAGCAGGTAGGAATCGCTGGTGTAGACAACTGCCGGTTACCGGCTGATCATGAAGATTTATACTAATTCAAGTCAAGGCATTAGCTGTACCGCGGTCGATTATTAGTTTAATATCTCGGCCGGTGATGATTATTAAGTTCTAATGTCGATTAGTTTTAATGTCTCGGCCGCGATGAATATTAAGTCCTAATGTCCATTTGTTTTTGTTGAGTATATGTATTATGTGCATATTGTGTATTGGGCCCGCCTCCTAGTTTCTTGTAGAGTTGAGGTCCGTGGCCCACCTTTGTACATCATATATACATGCCTATGCACAGGAGCAATATGTCGTGCAACTACAACATCATACATGGTATCAGAGCTTAGGTTTTAATCCTTGCCTTTCGCCGCCGCCGCCGCACGCTTCCTCACACGCCGCCGCCGCCACCCAGCCACCGCTTCCCACGCGTCTCCCGCGCCAGCCGCCGCTCCTCCCTCCCTCCCACGCTCGCTAGCCCGCCCACTCGCTAGCCCGCCGATCGCGCCAGCTCGCCAACTCGCTAGCCCGCTGCATCGCCAACTCGCCGGCATCGCCCCGCCAGCCCGCCTGTGCATTGCCCGACCCGCTCACCCGAGGCCATCGTCCGCTGCTGCCCTGCCCGCAACGCCAGCCGCCACGCATCATCGGCCTCGCCTGCTAGCCAGCCAGCCCGCTTCGCTCGCTCGCACCGCGTCGCCGAAGCCGCCTGTCGCCATGATGTGTGTCACCTCCTCCGCATTCACCAACTCCAACCCATTCGCCGATGCCAACCGTCCCGACGTGAACGTCAATCGCAACCTGAACATCTTCGAGCGGGTGCCGGTTCGTCTCTCCCATGCGGACTCTTCCTACTACACGTGGAAGACATACTTTTCCCTCGTGTTCTGGGAGTATCATCTCATCAATCACGTGGACGGCACCGTCGACTCCAGCCTCATCCCCGAGTTCCATGACTGGTCCACCATTGACACAACCATCATCCGCTGGTTCTTCCTCACCATCTCGCCGGACCTCTTCCAAACGGTCGTGCAGGACGGTGATGATGCCTGCGCTGTGTGGACCAAGCTGAATGGGCTCTTCACCGACAACCAGCTCCAGTGTCATGTTTTTTTGCAGCAAGAGTTATTTGGGAGACACCAGGACAACACCTCCGTCGACGACTACTGTCACCGCCTGAAGACTCTCGCTGACGAGCTCCGTGATATTGGCGCCAAGATCAATGATGACCTCCTCCTCAGCATGCTCACCGCCGGGTGATAACCCACAAGTATAGGGGATCGCAACAGTTTTTGAGGGTAGAGTATTCAACCCAAATTTATTGATTCGACACAAGGGGAGCCAAAGAATATTCTCAAGTATTAGCAGTTGAGTTGTCAATTCAACCACACCTGGATAACTTAGTATCTGCAGTAAAGTATTTAGTAGCAAAGTAATATTGAAGTAACGGTAATGGTAGCAAAAGTAATATTTTTGGGTTTTGTAGTGATTGTAACAGTAGCAACGGAAAAGTAAATAAGCGAAGAACAATATGTGAAAAGCTCGTAGGCATTTGATCGGTGATGGAGAATTATGCCGGATGCGGTTCATCATGTAAGAGTCATAACATAGGGTGACACAGAACTAGCTCCAATTCATTAATGTAATGTAGGCCTATATTCCGAATATAGTCATACGTGCTTATGGAAAAGAACTTGCATAACATCTTTTGTCCTACCCTCCCTTGGCAGCGGGGTCCTAGCGGACCGAAGCATTAACACATAGTGAATACATGAACTCCTCAAACTACGGTCATCACCAGGAGTGGTCCCGATTATTGTCACTTCAGGGTTGCCGGATCATAACACATAGTAGGTGACTATAGACTTGCAAGATAGGATCAAGAACTCACATATATTCATGAAAACATAATAGGTTCAGATCTGAAATCATGGCACTCGGGCCCTAGTGACAAGAATTACGCATAGCAAAGTCATAGCAACATCAATCTCAGAACATAGTGGATACTAGGGATCAAACCCTAACAAAAATAACTCGATTACATGATAGATCTCATCCAACCCATCACCGTCCAGCAAGCCTACGATGGAATGACTCACGCACGGCGGTGAGCATCATGAAATTGGTGATGGAGGATGGTTGATGATGACGACGGCGATGAATCCCCTCTCCGGAGCCCCGAACAGACTCCAGATCAGCCCTCCCGAGAGGTTTTAGGGCTTGGTGGCGGCTCCGTATCGTAAAACGCGATGAATCCTTCTCTTTGATTTTTTTCTCCCCGAACACGAATATATGGAGTTGGAGTTGAGGTCGGTGGAGCGTCAGGGGGCTCACGAGGCAGGGGGCGTGCCCAGGGGGGCAGGCGCGCCCCCACCCTCGTGGACAGGGTGTGGGCCCCCTGACGTGGATTTTTCTTCCAGTATTTTTAATACTTTCCAAAAATACGTTCCGTGGAGTTTCAGGTCATTCCGAGAACTTCTGTTTCTGCACATAAATAACACCATGGCAATTATGCTGAAAACAGCGTCAGTCCGGGTTAGTTCCATTCAAATCATGCAAGTTAGAGTCCAAAACAAGGGCAAAAGTGTTTGGAAAAGGAGATACAACGGAGACGTATCAACTCCCCCAAGCTTAAACCTTTGCTTGTCCTCAAGCAATTCAGTTGATAAACTGAAAGTGATAAAGAAAAACTTTTACAAACTCTGTTTGCTCTTGTTGTTGTAAATATGTAAAGCCAGCATTCAAGTTTTCAACAAAGATTATAACTAACCACATTCACAATAACTCTTAGGTCTCATGTTTACTCATTTCAATGGCATAATCAACTAGCGAGCAATAATAATAAATCTTGGATGACAACACTTTCTCAAAACAATCATGATATGATATAATAAGATGGTATCTCGCTAGCCCTTTCTGAGACCGCAAAACATAAATGCAGAGCACCTTTAAAGATCAAGGACTGACTAAACATTGTAATTCATGGTAAAAGAGATCCAAACATAGTCATACCCAATATAAATTAATAGTAATGAATGCAAATGACAGCAACACTCTCCAGCTAGTGCTTTTTAATAAGAGGGTGATGACTCAACATGAAAGTAAATAGATAGGCCCTTCGCAGAGGGAAGCAGGGATTTGTAGAGGTGCCAGAGCTCAGTTTCGAAATAGAGATAAATAATATTTTGAGCGGCATACTTTCATTGTCAACATAACAACCAAGAGATGGCGATATCTTCCATGCTACACACATTATAGGCGGTTCCCAAACAGAGTGGTAAAGTTTATACTCCCCCTCCACCAACAAGCATCAATCCATGGTTTGCTCGAAACAACGAGTGCCTCCAACTAGCAACAGCCCCAGGGGGAGTTTTGTTTGCAATTATTTTGATTTAGTTTGCATAAAGCATGGGACTGGGCATCCCGGTGACCAGCCATTTTCTCGTGAATGAGGAGTGGAGTCCACTCC
Organism: Aegilops speltoides; assembly: GCA_021437245.1. NCBI lineage: Eukaryota > Viridiplantae > Streptophyta > Magnoliopsida > Poales > Poaceae > Aegilops > Aegilops speltoides. Next base: position 235,075 of record CM038143.1, read on the forward strand.
TCTTGAGAATAACCCGCCTAGCATGGAAGATACGGGCAGCCCTAGTTGATACATGAGCTATTCGGGCATACAAAACAGAATTTCATTTGAAGGTTTAGAGTTTGGCACATACAAATTTACTTGGAACGGCAGGTAGATACCGCATATAGGAAGGTATAGTTGACTCATATGGAATAACTTTGGGGTTTAAGGGATTGGATGCACAAGCAGTATTCCCGCTTAGTACAAGTGAAGGCTAGCAAAAGACTGGGAAGCGACCAACTAGAGAGCGACAACAGTCATGAACATGCATTAAAATTAATAAACATTGAGTGCAAGCATGAGTAGGATATAATCCACCATGAACATAAATATCGTGAAGGCTATGTTGATTTGTTTCAACTACATGTGTGAACATGTGCCAAGTCGAGTCACTTAAATCATTCAAAGGAGGATACCACCCCACTATACCACATCACAACCATTTTAATAGCATGTTGGCATGCAAGGTAAACCACTATAACTCATAGCTAATCAAGCATGGCATAAGCAACTATAATCTCTAATTGTCATTGCAAACACGTTTATTCATAATAGGCTGAATCAGGAACGATGAACTAATCATATTTACAAAAACAAGAGAGGTCGAGTTCATATCAGCTTTTCTCATCTCAGTCAGTCCATCATATATCATCATAATTGCCTTTCACTTGCACGACCGAACAATGTGAATAATAATAAGAGTGCACGTGCATTGGACTAAGCTGGAATTTGCGAGCATTCAATAAACAGGAGAAGACAAGGCAATATGGGCTCTTGGTTAAATCAACAATAATGCATATACGAGCCACTTCAACAATTTCATTATGGTCTTCTCCTGTCGACCCCCAAAGAAAAGAAAAGAAATAAAACTATTTACACAGGAAAGCTCCCAACAAGCAGTAGAAGAACTGGAAATCTTTTTGTGTTTTCTTTTAATTATTACTACTACAACAAGAAAGGTAAACTAACTAAAAGATACACTATTTTTTTTGTTTTTCATAAAGTTTATTAAACACACAAGAAGAAAGCAAGAAAAACAAAATAAACTAGCATGGACAATACAATGAAAGAGTATGAGCACCGATAACTAGCAATGAGTGTGTAAACATAAATGTAATGTCGGTGGGAAATGTTGGGAAACGTAGTAATTTCAAAAACTTTCCTATGCTCACGCAAGATCATGGTGATGCATAGCAATGAGAGAGGAGAGTGTTGTCAATGTACCCTCGTAGACCAAAAGCGGAAGTGTTAGCACAACGCGGTTGATGTAGTCGTACGTCTTCACGATCCGACCGATCAAGTCCCGAATGCACGGCACCTCCGAGTTCAGCACAGGTTCAGCCTGATGACGTCCCTCGAACTCCGATCCAGCCGAGTGTTGAGGGAGAGTTTTGTCAGCACGACAGCGTGGTGACGATGTTGATGTTCTACCGACGCAGGGCTTCGCCTAAGTACAACTACAGTATTATCGAGGTGGACTATGGTGGAGGGGGCACCGCACACGGCTAAGAGATCAAACAGATCAATTGTTGTGTCTATGGGGTGCCCCCCTGCCCCCGTATATAAAGGAGCAAGTGGGGGTGCGGCCGGCCAGGGAGAGGGCGCGCCAGGAGGAGTCCTACTCCCACCGGGAGTAGGACTCCCCCCTTTTCCTAGTTGGAATAGGATTCAGGAGGGGGAAAGAGGAGGGAGAGAAGGAGGGGGGGGGCGCCGCCCCCCTCTCCTTGTCCTATTCAGACTAGGGGGGAGGGGCGCGCGGCCCAGCCCTGGCCGCCTCTCCTCTTCTCCGTAAAGGCCCACTAAGGCCCATTTACCTCCCGGGGGGTTCCGATAACCTCCTGGTACTCCGATAAAATCCCGATTTCACCCGGAACAGTTCCGATATCCAAACATAGGCTTCCAATATATTAATCTTCATGTCTCGACCATTTCGAGACTCCTCGTCATGTCCGTGATCACATCCGGGACTCCGAACAACCTTCGGTACATCAAAACATATAAACTCATAATATAACTGTCCTTGTTACGTTAAGCGTGTGGACCCTACGGGTTCGAGAACTATGTAGACATGGCCGAGACACGTCTCCGGTCAATAACCAATAGCGGAACCTGGATGCTCATATTGGCTCCCACAAATTTTACGAAGATCTTTATCGGTTAAACCGCATAACAACATACATTGTTCCCTTTGTCATCGGTATGTTACTTGCCCGAGATTCGATCATCGGTATCTCAATACCTAGTTCAATCTCGTTACCGACAAGTCTCTTTACTCGTTCCGTAATACATCATCCTGCAACTAACTCATTAGTTGCAATGCTTGCAAGGCTTAAGTGATATGCATTACCGAGAGGGCCCAGAGATACCTCTCCGACAATCGGAGTGACGAATCCTAATCTCGAAATACGCCAACCCAACAAATACCTTCGGAGACACCTATAGAGCACCTTTATAATCACCCAGTTATGTTGTGACGTTTGGTAGCACACAAAGTGTTCCTCTGGTAAATGCGAGTTGCATAATCTCATAGTCATAGGAACATGTATAAGTCATGAAGAAAGCAATAGCAACATACTCAACGATCGGGTGCTAAGCTCACAGAATGGGTCAAGTCAATCACATCATTCTCCTAATGATGTGATCCCGTTAATCAAATGACAACTCGTGTCTATGGTTAGGAAACATAACCATCTTCGATTAACGAGCTAGTCAAGTAGACGCATACTAGTGACACTCTGTTTGTCTATGTATTCACACATGTATTATGTTTCCGGTTAATACAATTCTAGCATGAATAATAAACATTTATCATGATATAAGGAATTAAATAATAACTTTATTATTGCCTCTAGGGCATATTTCCTTCAGTCTCCCACTTGCACTAGAGTCAATAATCTAGATTACACAGTAATGATTCTAACACCCATGGAGCCTTGGTGTTGATCATGTTTTGCTCGTGGAAGAGGCTTAGTCAACGGGTCTGCTACATTCAGATCCGTATGTATCTTGCAAATTTCTATGTCTCCCACCTGGACTAAATCCCAGATGGAATTGAAGCGTCTCTTGATGTGCTTGATTCTCTTGTGAAATCTGGATTCCTTCGCCAAGGCAATTACTCCAGTATTGTCACAAAAGATTTTCATTGGACCCGATGCACTAGTATGACACCTAGATCGGACATGAACTCCTTCATCCAGACTTCTTCATTTGCTGCTTTCGAAGCAGCTATGTACTCTGCTTCACACGTAGATCCCGCCATGACGCTTTGTTTGGAACTGCACCAACTGACAGCTCCACCATTTAATGTAAACACGTATCCGGTTTGCAATTTAGAATCGTCCGGGTCAGTGTCAAAGCTTGCATCAATGTAACAATTTACGATGAGCTCTTTGTCACCTCCGTATACGAGAAACATATCCTTAGTCATTTTCAGGTACTTCAGGATGTTCTTGACCACTGTCTAGTGATCCACTCCTGGATTACTTTGGTACCTCCCTGCTAGACTTATAGCAAGGCACACATCAGGTCTGGTACACAGCATTGCATACATGATAGAGCCTATGGCTGAAGCATAGGGAACATCTTTCATTTTCTCTCTATCTTCTACAGTGGTCAGGCATTGAGTCTTACTCAACTTCACACCTTGTAACACAGGCAAGAACCCTTTCTTTGCTTGATCCATTTTGAACTTCTTCAAAACTTTGTCAAGGTATGTGCTTTGTGAAAGTCCAATCAAGCGTTTTGATCTATCTCTATAGATCTTAATGCCCAATATGTAAGCAGCTTCACCGAGGTCTTTCATTTAAAAACTCTTATTCAAGTATCCCTTTATGCTATCCAGAAATTCTATATCATTTCCAATCAGTAATATGTCATCCACATATAATATCAGAAATGCTACAGAGCTCCCACTCACTTTCTTGTAAATACATGTGTCGGTGTCAAAACCGGCGGATCTCGGGTAGGGGGTCCCGAACTGTGCGTCTAGGCGGATGGTAACAGGAGACAAGGGACACGATGTTTTACCTGTGTTGGGCCCTCTCGATGGAGGTAAAACCCTACTCCTGCTTGATTGATATTGATGATATGGGTAGAACAAGAGTGGATCTACCACGAGATCAAGGAGGCTAAACCCTAGAAGCTAGCCTATGGTATGATTGTTGTAATGGTTATGTTGTCCTACGGACTAAAACCCTCCGGTTTATATAGACACCGGAGAGGGCTAGGGTTACACAGAGTCGATTACAATGGTAGGAGATCTACATATCCGTATCGCCAAGCTTGCCTTCCACACCAAGGAAAGTCCCATCCGGACACGGGACGAAGTCTTCAATCTTGTATCTTCATAGTCTTGGAGTCCGGCTGACGATGATAGTCCGGCTATCCGGAAACCCCCTAATCCAGGACTCCCTCAGTAGCCCCTGAACCAGGCTTCAATGACGCTGAGTCTGGCGTGCATATTGTTCGGCATTGCAAGGCGGGTTCCTCCTCCGAATAATTCTTAGAAGATTGTGAACACCAGGATAGTGTCCGGCTCTGCAAAATAAATTCCACATTCCACCGTAGAGAGAATAATATGTACACAAGTTCAATCTGCTGACGTATTTTGGGGCATGACGTCACGCCACTACCAAGCCTTCACCGGAATAGTTTTTTATTATACCACCTCAGCGCGTTTAGCGAAGCGGTTTCCTTGGCACGTCTTGTCGAAGCAGAGATCGTGTTCCCCTTATTCCGGGATTACCATCAATACGGACGTGGGTAACCCAACCGCGCCATTGATGGTGGCGCTTGGGAGATAAGCGAGTTTTACCAGGCCGGTGGGGACGCATAGTCTTCGTCCGCCCATATATAAGGGGATAAGGATCCACCTTTTTACCTCGCCTTCTTCCTCCTTTGCTTATCCATCTCCCTTTTCGAGCTCCAGCGCCCAAGTTCGCACATCTCGCCTCAACCTTCTCCAGCCATGTCCGGAGCGGGAGGCAAGTGGTTGGCCTCCTCCGTCACGGAGGGGCACATCGAAAAACTACGCGGCGCCGGGTACCTTTCCAGCGACATCGCACACCGGCTTCCCGACGAGGGGCAGCTCGTCCCCAACCCCAGGCCCCATGAGAGGGTCGTGTTCCTTCCCCACTTCCTCCGTGGACTGGGCTTCCCTCTTTATCCCTCCGTCCGGGGGCTCATGTACTACTACGGCCTGGACTTCCACGATCTGGCGCCAAACTTCATCCTCAACATCTCGGCGTTTATCGTCGTGTGCGAGGCCTTCCTCTGCATCCAGCCCCACTTCGGCTTGTCGCTTAAGACCTTCAATGTCAAGCCGAAGGTAGTGAAGGGCGTCCAAGCGGAGTGCAGAGGCGCCATGGTGGGCAAAATGCCCAACATCACCTGGCTCGAGGGGGCCTTCGTGGAGTCCGTCAAGGGGTGGCAATCGGGGTGGTTCTACATCACCGAGCCGCGTGACCCTAAATGGGCAGCGGCCCCCAAGTTCAGATCTGGCATCCCCATGCAGCTCACCTCCTGGAAAGAGAAGGGCTTGCTATGGGGCAGTTCGGAGGAGCTGACAGACTCGATCTGTCTCTGCACCTTAGTGAACAAGAAGCTTAGGCTTGTCAATGTGATCCAGGTCATGCTCGTCGCCGGATTCTCCCCGCCAACAGCGGGCCTTCAATCTGTGGGAGTTCGATCCGCACAAGACCGGAATCTGGCGGGCTCTTCGACACGACGTACGAAGCCGTCTGGAGGGTGCTGTTCAAGGGCGGAGAAGTTGCGCGTCCGCGATCAAGATCGCGGATTCAGCACCAAGCGCCCGGCCGGTGTGGTAAGCTTTGTTATCCTTTACGGGACACTTATTTCTTTCATAGTTTGACTCTATGTGGGATCTAAAACTCCCGATGCCTTTAACAGATCGGCAGAGGACGTTCGGACAGTAGACTGTCGGCTCCCTTCCCGAAGACTCCAGCGGACGCCGTTTAACGGGCTGCTGGTCCCGCACTTTATGTGGTGCCGAGAAGAAGGCCAAGAAGAAGGTCACGGGAACCCGAAGGAGTTCCCGGCGCCAGGTGGTATCGGACTCGTCGTCCGATGGTTCCGAGGCGGACTCCTCCCCCGAAGATGAGGAGGAGGAGAAAGACGACTCTCCCCAAGAGGGGGGAGAGAGGAAGAGGAAGGCTTCCCCAACAGGGGGGGCCGAGGGGTCCAAGAAGGGGAGGACCCTTCCTCCGGACGGCTCTGCCAACGCCGACGGCGGCGATGAGGAGTGGCCCTCAAGGGCCAAGCCCCTGGCGAGATCGTAAGTATCTGGATTCCTGAGTGATTTATAATTTCTCCTTTGTGTCACACGGTGTCCTTCTAATGCCGCACACTACCTATAGTCCGGCCAAGGATGATCTTCCCGCTTCATCAAGCGGGTCATTGGCTCCGTCGGATGTAGATTCCATTCCGACTGCCTCCACCCCTCGCGACGCTGAGGACGCCAAGGTGGGATCCCAGGAGGGGACCCATCAGGAGGAGGCTCCGGAGGTGCCACAAGGCAGCCTCCCGGACTTTACGTCGGACTCCATGCCGGAACCCGCAGTGGTTCCGGAGTCCGGCAGGCGGCCCCTTTGTAAAAAGGGCAAGACCGTGACACCGGCATCCTCCGTCCAACCGGAGGCGCCGGACAACTTGCTGGAGGCGCTCAACGGTGCTTCCATCGAGGAAGAACACCGCACTGTCATGAGTGCCGTGATTCAAAAGGTTCAGCTCGCCAAGAGCGGGCTGACCGAAGCCTGTAGCAGCCTTCTAACAGGCTTTGAGGTAAGAAGTTTAAAATATGTAATGTAATACCGCATAGACAGTAGCCCCTGATGCTCAGTTCGGTGTTCGGAAAGAAAAACCGGATTGAGGATCTTAAAAAAGATATACGCAGGAGTGCTAAAAATTATGTCAATATGGGTTTGCAGGCTGCGCTGCTGACCTCTGCCGCACTGACTGCGGAGGTCGGTGCTTTGAAGCAGGACCTCGAGCGGTCCGAGCAAGAGCTCGGCCGTGCCAAGAAGCAGCTCGAGGACAAAGAAGGTGAGTAACACCACTTTTAAATTTGTACCTTACAGAAAAGGATTTTGGTTGCAATGGAAATAATAAGGATAACGTGGGTACTGCAGGGGCCACAAACGAGGTGGCAACCCTGAAGGAGGCCGTGTCCGCGGCCGAACGCAATGCGGCCGTGGAATGAGCGGAGCGAGAGAAGCAGGAGACGCGGGTGGCGGAGGTGCGGCAAGAGCTCCAGGCTCTCATGGAAAAGCATGAGAGTTTGGAGCGCGACTCGAAGACTCGAGAGTCCGAGCTTGCCTCGGCTCTTGAAAGTGCCAAAGTCGCTAAGGCCGAGGCCCATAAGGCCCTCCAGGAGATTTAGGAAGTGAAGAAAATAGCGGCGGGTAAGGCATTTTTCATGCAAAGCAAGCATGTGAATGTAAATTACATTACTTACCCAATTCGGAGCTCTCCACAGGCGTTTGCAGATCTGCTCACAACAGGTGTCGATGCCGCCAAGATTCTACCGGGCCGAGGAGGGAGCTCAACGGAGAAGGTCTTCGGTCTCAAGATCTGCTGAGGCGGACATCCAGTGCCCCAGCGACCAGCTGAAGCAGCTGGTCGAGCTCCACAAGGTAGCCGAGCAGGCCATGAAGGGCCTCATAGTCCGTTTGTGGCTCGAGAGGCCATGCACAGGAGCTACTTCGCCTCGTCGGCGGCTGGTGGATGCATGCCCCGGTGGAAGTCGTCAGCGCCCGCTTGCATTGAAGGTGCCGTCGGGCCCTTCCCCCGCCAAGGTGCACTTTGGGCAGGCTGGATCGAGAAACTCATAACGGACGCGCCCGGTGGGCAAGGAGTATCGTACGCCCGAGATGTACTATAAGAGTGTCCTGAAGGGTGCCCGCAAGATTGCGGATGAGTGCCCCAAAGATGTAATTATTGAGTAAACTCGCGATGTGTTATCCTGTGCGCTGAAAACTTTGTTCATATGCGCTAAGCAACTCTTATTAATTTAAAATATTACCTTCTGTGCGGCTGTTTATTAAATCTGAGAGATGGCAAGTTGTCGGCTTCAGCCCCCATGCCACTAGTGCTGGGGTGTTCGGGATAAACTTGAGCACTCGTGTTCCCATTTTTGGGTCCATCTAGGGAGGCGCTCAACACAACGAACAAGGCAACCGGACTTATAATGCATGAACACTCTCACTTAGCCATAGAATTCTATAATTTTAAATTTTGGCGAAGCCCCTAGTGTTCGGAAGACCGAGTTTGGGGTGCTATCCATGCCTGGGCCAGACACTATCCGGTTCCTCGCTCTAGGCGGCATAAGTCTTTAGGGACTCGAAAGGACCTCTCGAACAGCGACCAGTCTCTCGCCTTATCATGACAGTCAGTTTTAGCTTTCTCCACTCAGGCGCTTGCCCAGCTCAACCGGGGCGCAATCGCAGTGGTTCTCCCAGTGCTACCTTAGCCGACGGAATGGAACGTAAGGTACCAAAACATGGGAGCCGGGCAAACCCAACTATTGACCAAGACATGATTCGGAGCCGATGCATATAATGCTATAAGTTCGGGGTGCCGCACTTGTGAAAGTGTTCAGATTTATAACACCATAATGCGGGGAACACAAGCCCCTGGTGTATTCTGCCGTACCAAAATATACGGGTGCAAGATGTCATTAATGAACATATATGTAAAAAAAAGTAATGCAATTATAGGCAAAAAGTGCTGCATTGTTTATTCAAGGAATTCTGCTACGAGTGCAGAACGATACAAATAGTGCGATAAGCAAGGGTTGGACTATTAGAAGTGTCTCCCTCCAGGGGTAGGCTGCGGAATGGTGTATTTAACAAATTTAATGCTCATAATGGAGACCACCTGAGTGTTCGGCAGATTCGCCGCCGGACAGGGCCTCTGGTGAACGAAGTCCTGTGGATAAAAAGAAGAAAGATGAAAATGAAAAGAGCGACACACTTGGGAGCCCCTGGTGTGGTTGAGCCGCACTCTGGGCCTATCGTGGTAGTGCCCCTCCCCCTATGCCCATGGTATCTCTAGAGCGTAATGATGTACGCGGAGAGCTGGTCTTGCAATCATGCAAGGGCTAGGGTTAGCCGCATTACTCTGGCGTGCTCGGGCGTGCGGTGGTCTTGATTGATGTTACTCCGGGCGCGTTTGGCCATGTCCGGTCGTTTAACGGCCGGACTCGAAGATTGCATTAAAAGGCTGCTCTATACTTCTGCCGCGAGAGCCGCTGTGTGTTCCTCCGTTCGGAGGGAGCGTTCAGTATTTCCGTTGACCGTGATGACTCCACGAGGGCCTGGCATCTTGAGCTTAAGGTATGCATAATGCGGCACCGCGTTGAACTTTGCAAACGCGGTTCGCCCGAGCAGAGCGTGATAGCCACTGCGGAACGGGACTATATCGAAGATTAATTCCTCGCCGAAAATTATCCGGGATCCGAAGACCACTTCGGTGTGGTGAGCACTGCACAATTGGCCTCAACACCGGTATGGCGCCTTTGAAGGTCGTCTTTGTAGGTTTAATCCTTGAGCGGTCTATGCCCATCTTGCGCCTTTGTATCCGATAAAGCAGGTTCGAAGCTGCTTGCCGCCATCCATCGGGACTCTAGTGAGGTGAAATCCATCGACGATTGGGTCTAAAACCAATGCGGCGAATCCGCCATGGCGGATACTGGTCGGGTGGTCCCTTCGATCAAAAGTGATCAGGCAAGAGGACCATTGATTGAACTTCGGGGCGACTAGCTCCATCGCATATACATCCCTAAGTGCACGCTTCCACTCCCTCTTGGGTATGTGGGTTGCGTATATCATGTTCACCGTCCGCACTTGTGGGGGGAAACCCTTCTGTCCTCTACTGTTCGGCGGCCGAGTCTCTTCCTCGTCATCGCTATGCAGCCCCTTGTCATTGTTTTCGGCAATTAACTTGCCTGCCTGCTTGAATACCCAACAATCCCTATTGGTGTGGTTTGCTGGCTTTTCGGGGGTGCCATGTATCTGGTAAGAGCGGTCGAGTATTCGGTCCAAATTGGACGGACCCGGAGTGGTTCTTTTGAATGGCTTCTTCCGCTGACCAGGTTTAGAGCCTCTGAATCCGGCATTGACTGCCGTATCCTCATTGTTATCGCCGTTAACGCGGCGTTTGTTTTTATTTCGACGCGACCTGCCATTGTGGTCCTTAGTATCCGGACTGCCAGCATTTTTGCTGAGGTTGTTGCTGCGGGCTAGCCAGCTGTCCTCTCCCGCACAGAAGCGGGTCATGAGTGATGTGAGGGCTGCCATGGATTTCGGCTTTTCCTGTCCTAGGTGCCGGGCCAGCCACTCGTCGCGGATGTTGTGTTTGAAGGCTGCAAGGGCGTCTGCATCCGGACAGTTGACGATTTGATTTTTCTTCATTAAGAACCGTGTCCAGAACTGTCTGGCCGATTCGTCTGGCTGCTTAATTATGTGGCTTAGGTCATCGGCGTATGGTGGTCGCACATATGTGCCCTGGAAGTTGTCGAGGAATGCGGCTTCCAGGTCCTCCCAGCATCCAATTGACTTTGCGGGCAAGCTGTTAAGCCAATGTCGGGCTGGTCCTTTAAGCTTGAGTGGGAGGTACTTGATGGCGTGGAGATCGTCGCCGCGGGCCATATGGATATGAAGGAGATAATCTTCGATCCAAATCGCGGGGTCTGTTGTGCCATCGTAGGATTCAGTGTTCACGGGTTTAAACCCTTCAGGGATTTGCTGATCCATTACTTCATCTGTGAAGCATAGTGGGTGTCTTGGCGCCTCTATATTGAGCAATATCACGGCGTAGCTCAAGAGAGCGTTATGCGCTGTGTTCGCCTTTGGCTGGAGTTCTTTGTATCCGCGTGACGGTAGTTGTCGTGGGTCGTGGGGCGCCCACGTGATCCATAGATAGATCTGGATTGTCTTGCCTTGTCCTCCAATATATCCCGCAAGTCTGGCGCGTTCCCCCATGGCTTCGTACTTTCCGAGCGGTGCCGGGGTACGGTCCTGGTGGAGGGCCTAGATGCCTCTCTATCGCGGCCACGAGGTGGTCGGTCTGCCTTATTGTGCGCTGGTGATGAAGGTTTATATGCCTCCTCCTCTAATCGGGGGAGCAACTTGCGTTTTGGGTAGCTTTCGGAGGGGCGTTCGAGTTCATACTCTTCGGCCGCGAGAACCTCGGTCCATCTGTCAGCCAGCAGGTCTTGATCAGCTTGAATCTGTTGCTGCTTTTTCTTTAGGCTATTTGCCGTGGCCATTAGCCTGCGTTCGAAACGCTCTTGTTCGATGGGATCCTCAGGCACGACGAATTCGTCGTCGTCGAGGCTTGCCTCGTCTCCGGAGGGAGGTATGTAATTATCATCCTCGACCTCTTAAATGCCGCTCTCTCGTGAGGGTTGGCTTCGCATCCTCCTGCGCTGAATCTTCTTTGGGGGTTGTCTTCGCACTTTACGGGTGTTATTATCTCTGTGCGGAATCTCCATTCTTCTTGTGGAGGGATTTAGGCGGCGCCACGGCGCCGGCGCTTGGGCTGTTTCTTAGAGGAATCGCCTCTGCTGCTTCTCCGCCGTCCCCATCCTTTGGGGTGTCCACCATGTATATGTCATATGACGAGGTGGTCTTCGATTGCTCTGTAGGTGCTGGTTCTTGATAAATCTCCGGCATCGTCGTCCATACCGTCGATGTCTTGAGTCGTAGTCTAACATGTTGGTTAGATCGTCGACGGTGGCTACAAAGTGGGTGGTGGGTGGGCCTTGAATTTCTTCGTCGTCCGCATCCCAACCGCCCCGACCATAATCCGCCAGGCTCTCGATAGCGAGAGATGCTTTAGCGAATTTAGGATGTCGCCAAAGAGTGAGTGCTGAAAGATGTCCGCGGCAGTGAAATCCACGATCGGCGCCCAATCAGATTCGATTGGCAGGGGCGCAGGAGGCTCGGAGTCCGGCAGGGAGTCCGGCACCTCGGAGTCACGAGCTTTATAAGGGACAAGGTTAGTGTTCGGCTCCATCGCCGTGGAAGTTGCAGCTCCCAAGGCGGTGTCCAGCCACCTGTCCTCGATCTGCGTGGTCGGCTCCGGACTATGGGTCAGAGCGGATTCGTGTGCGGCCTCTAGGGTACTGTCCGGCGGCAGAGTTAGATCATGCCCATCGTGACAGTGCGGCACGCTTGGCTGTGGCTCGAATATGTCGAAGATCAAGTCTCCGCGGATGTCAGCCGTGAAGTTTAGGCTTCCGAATCTGACCTAATGGCTAGGGGCGTAGCTTTCGATCTGCTCCAGATGGCCAAGTGAATTGGCCCATGATGCGGCCGCCCGAATCTGAAGATCTGTCTGGGGAGAAAAGTCTCACCCTGGACTGCGTTGTTGTTGATTGAAGAAGCCATCAAGCCTATCGGTGACGACACAGAGGAACTCTCAATGAAAGCACCAATGTCGGTGTCAAAACCGGCGGATCTCGGGTAGGGGGTCCCGAACTGTGCGTCTAGGCGGATGGTAACATGAGACAAGGGACACGATGTTTTTACCCAGGTTCGGGCCCTCTCGATGGAGGTAAAACCCTACTCCTGCTTGATTGATATTGATGATATGGGTAGTACAAGAGTGGATCTACCACGAGATCAAGGAGGCTAAACCCTAGAAGCTAGCCTATGGTATGATTGTTGTAATGGTTATGTTGTCCTACGGACTAAAACCCTCCGGTTTATATAGACACCGGAGAGGGCTAGGGTAACACAGAGTCGGTTACAATGGTAGGAGATCTACATATCCGTATCGCCAAGCTTGCCTTCCACGCCAAGGAAAGTCCCATCCGGACATGACGAAGTCTTCAATCTTATATCTTCATAGTCTTGGAGTCCGGCTGACGATGATAGTCCGGCTATCCGGACACCCCCTAATCCAGAACTCCCTCAACATGCTTCTCCAAAAGTCTGTATAAAACCAAATGCTTTGATCACACTATCAAAGAGTTTATTCCAACTCTGAGAGGCTTGCACCAGTCCATAGATGGATCGCTCGAGCTTGCACACTTTGTTAGCTCCCTTTGGATCGACAAAACCTTCCGGTTGCATCATATACAACTCTTCCTCCAAAAACCTATTCAGGAATGCAGTTTTGACATCCATCTGCCATATTTCATAATCATAAAATGTGGCAATTGCTAACATGATTCAGACAGACTTAAGCATCGCTACGGGTGAGAAGGTCTCATCGTAGTCAATCCCTTGAACTTGTCGAAAACCTTTTGCAACAAGTCGAGCTTTATAGACAGTAATATTACTGACAGCGTCAGTCTTCTTCTTGAAGATCCATTTATTTTCAATTGCTTGCCGATCATTGGGCAAGTCAAACAAAGTCCACACTTTGTTCTCATACATGGATCCCATCTCAGACTTCATGGCCTCAAGCCATTTTGCGGAATCTGGGCTCACCATCGCTTCTTCATAGTTCATAGGTTCATCATGATCTAGTAGCATGACTTCCAAAACAGGATTGCCGTACCACTCTGGTGCGGATCTTACTCTGGTTGATCTACGAGGTTCAGTAGCAACTTGATCTGAAGTTTCATGATCATCATCATTAACTTCCTCACTATTTGGTGTAGGTGTCGCAGAAACCGATTTCTGCGATGAACTACTTTCAAATAGAGGAGCAGGTACAGTTACCTCATCAAGTTCTACTTTCCTTCCACTCACTTCTTTCGAGAGAAACTCCTTCTCTAGAAAAACTCCAAATTTAGCAACAAAAGTCTTACCTTCGGATTTGTGATAGAAGGTGTACCCAACAGTCTCCTTTGGGTATCCTATGAAGACACATTTCTCCGATTTGGGTTCGAGCTTATCAGGTTGAAGCTTTTTCACATAAGCATCGCAGCCCCAAACTTTCAGAAATGACAACTTTGGTTTCTTGCCAAACCACAGTTCATAAGCCGTCGTCTCAACGGATTTTGATGGTGCCCTATTTAACATGAATGTGGACGTCTCTAAAGCATGACCCCAAAACGATAGCGGTAAATCAGTAAGAGACATCATAAATCGCACCATATCTAGTAAAGTACGATTACGACGTTTGGATGCCACTGTTGGGAAACGTAGTAATTTCAAAAAAAATCCTACGCTCACGCAAGATCATGGTGATGCATAGCAACGAGAGGGGAGAGTGTTGTCCACGTACCCTCGTAGACCGAAAGCGAAAGCATTAGCACAACGCGGTTGATGTAGTCGTACGTCTTCACGATCCGACCGATCAAGTACCAAACGCACGGCACCTCCGAGTTCAGCACACATTCAGCCCGATGACGTCCCTCGAACTCTGATCCAGCTGAGTGTTGAGGGAGGGTTTCATCAGCACGACGGTGTGGTGATGATCTTGATGTTCTATCGATGCAGGGCTTCGCCTAAGCACCGCTATAGTATTATCGAGGTGGACTATGGTGGAGGGAGGCACCGCACACGGCTAAGAGATCAAATAGATCAATTCTTGTGTCTATGGGGTGCCCCCTGCCCCGTATATAAAGGAGGAAGGGGGGGTGCGGCCGGCCAGGAAGAGGGCTTATGTCTACTACACAACCTTCTTCTTGTAGACGTTGTTGGGCCTGCAAGTGTATAGGTTTGTAGGACAGTAGCAAATTTCCCTCAAGTGGATGACCTAAGGTTTATCAATCCGTAGGAGGCGTAGGATGAAGATGGTCTCTCTCAAACAACCCTGCAACCAAATAACAAAGAGTCTCTTGTGTCCCCAACACACCCAATACAATAGTAAATTGTATAGGTGCACTAGTTTGGCGAAGAGATGGTGATACAAGTGCAATATGGATAGTAGATATAGGTTTTTGTAATCTGAAAATATAAAAACAGCAAGGTAGCAAGCGATAAAAGTGAGCGTAAACGGTATTGCAATGTGTTGAAACAAGGCCTAGGGTTCATACTTTCACTAGTGCAAGTTCTCTCAACAATAATAACATAATTGGATCATATAACTATCCCTCAACATGCAACAAAGAGTCACTCCAAAGTCACAAATAGTGGAGAACAAACGAAGAGATTATGGTAGGGTAAGAAACCACCTCAAAGTTATTCTTTCCAATCAATCCGTTGGGCTATTCCTATAAGTGTCACAAACAGCCCTAGAGTTCGTACTAGAATAACACCTTAAGAAACAAATCAACCAAAACCCTAATGTCACCTAGATACTCCAATGTCACCTCAAGTATCCGTGGGTATGATTATACGATATGCATCACACAATCTCAGATTCATCTATTCAACCAACACATAGAACCTCAAAGAGTGCCCCAAAGTTTCTACCAGAGAATCACGACGAAAACGTGTGCCAACCCCTATGCATAGGTTCATGGGCGGAACCCGCAAGTTGATCACCAAAACATACATCAAGTGGCACGTGATATCCCATTGTCACCACAGATATGCATGGCAAGACATACATCAAGTGTTCTCAAATCTTTAAAGACTCAATCCAATAAGATTACTTCAAAGGGAAAACTCAATCCATTACAAGAGAGAAGAGGGGGAGAAGAAACATAAGATCCAACTATAATAACAAAGCTCGCGATACATCAAGATCGTGCTAAATCAAGAACACGAGAGAGAGAGAGAGATCAAACACATAGCTACTGGTACATACCCTCAGCCCCGAGGGTGAACTACTCCCTCCTCATCATGGAGAGCGCCGGGATGATGAAGATAGCCTCCGGAGATAGATCCTCCCTCCGGCAGGGTGCCGAAAAGGGGTCCCGATTGACTTTTGGTGGCTACAGAGGGTTGCGGCGGCGGAACTCCCGATCTAATCTCTGTTCTGGAAGTTTTAGGGTACGTATGTATATATGGGTGCAGGAAGTACGTCGGTGGAGCTTCGGGGGGCCCACGAGGCAAGGGGCGCACCCTAGGGGGTGAGCGCGTCCCCCACCCTCGTGAGCACCTCCCTTCTCTCCTGACGTGGGGTCCAAGCTCATCCGGTAGCTTTCCTTCCAAAAATAACTCCTCCAGTTGATTTCGTTCCGTTTCGACTCCGTTTGATATTCCTTTTCTTCGAAACACTAAAATAGGCAAAAAAAACAGCAAATCTGGGCTGGGCCTCCGGTTAATAGGTTAGTCCCAAAAATAATATAAAAGTGGATAAGAAAGCCCAATAATGCCTAAAACAGTAGATAATATAGCATGGAGCAATCAAACATTATAGATACATTGGAGACGTATCAAGGGCGCGCCAGGAGGAGTCCTACTCCCACCGGGAGTAGGACTCCCCCCTTTCCTAGTTGGAATAGGATTCGGGAGGGGGAAAGAGGAGGGAGAGAAGGAAGGGGGCGCCACCTCCCTCTCCTTGTCCTATTCGGACTAGGGGGGAGGGGCGTGCGGCCCAGCCCTGGCCGCCTCTCCTCTTCTCCGTAAATGCCCACTAAGGCCCATTTACCTCCCGGGGGGTTCCGGTAACCTCCCGTACTCCGGTAAAATCCCGATTTCACCCGGAACACTTCCGATATCCAAACATAGGCTTCCAATATATTAATCTTCATTTCTCGACCATTTTGAGACTCCTCGTCATGTCCGTGATCACATCCGGGACTCCGAGCAACCTTCGGTACATCAAAACATATAAACTCATAATATAATTGTCATCATAACGTTAAGCGTGCGGACCCTACGAGTTCGAGAACTATGTAGACATGACCGAGACACATCTCCTGTCAATAACCAATAGCGGAACCTAGATGCTCATATTGGCTCCCACATATTCTACAAAGATCTTTATCAGTCAAACCGCATAACAACATACGTTGTTCCCTTTGTCATCGGTATGTTACTTGCCCGAGATTCGACCGTCGGTATCTCAATACCTTGTTCAATCTCGTTACCGGCAAGTCTCTTTATTCATTCTGTAATACATCATCCCGCAACTAACTCATTAGTTGCAATGCTTGCAAGGCTTAAGTGATATGCATTACCGAGAGGGCCCAGAGATACCTCTCCGACAATCGAAGTGACAAATCCTAATATCGAAATACGCCAACCCAACAAATACCTTCGGAGACACCTGTAGAGCACCTTTATAATCACCCAGTTACGTTGTGACGTTTGGTAGCACACAAAGTGTTCCTCCGGTAAACGGGAGTGGCATAATCTCATAGTCATAGGAACATGTATAAGTCATGAAGAAATCAATAGCAACATACTAAACGATCGGGTGCTAAGCTAACGGAATGGGTCAAGTCAATCACATCATTCTCCTAATGATGTGATCCCGTTAATCAAATGACAACTCATGTCTATAGTTAGGAAACATAACCATCTTCGATTAACGAGCTAGTCAAGTAGAGGCATAGTAGTGACACTCTGTTTGTCTATGTATTCACACATGTATTGTGTTTCCGGCTAATACAATTTTAGCATGAATAATAAACATTTATCATGATATAAGGAAATAAATAATAACTTTATTATTGCCTCTAGGGCATATTTCCTTCAGGAAATACGTACTCCCCCAAGCTTAGGCTTTTGGTCTAAGTTGGTTTATTGCCACGGATGGCCTAGCGGATATCCATAGTTGTAGCAGGGGTCATACTGAGACGCAGCGCCTATTGCCTCCTGAGCTGCAGCGTGGCGGCGAGCTGCCTCCGCCCTCCTCTCGTACTCATCTACCTCCTCTCTGGTAATAAAATGTCTTCCTTTTGCCTGATAATCAAAAAAGGCAGGAGCAGGGAGAGTAATACGGACAGCACGACGTCTGTCTAAGATTAGTCGGTACTAGAGAGGTGATTCCTTAGGATAATAGTAGAAGTTTTGCACAAAAGTATTGGTGAGTACGAGATACTATTCGTGTTGGTCGCGGAGGAAGTCGGTAAGGCCTGCATTCTCAGCCAATTCATAAAAATCTTTATATATCCCGGTTGCTCTCAAGAAGTCATCGGAAGGCCATTCACACGGCCGAACCTCCGTGGTGCGAGGCAAATTATGTTTGGGCGTCTGTTCTTCTTCACTCTGCTTTTCCTTCGAGCTTCGGCTCGATGAGCCCCTCAAAAATCTCTTCATTATTTTCTAAAAAATTCTGAAATTTTTAGTAACTTCAAACAAAAGTGAACCAAGCTCAACAAAATTGATAGCAACTAGTCCTACAAGTGCCTCGAGACTATATCATGCATTAGAACTACTTGGAACCATATAAATTTGACATGCAAGCTCAAGAACATGGTCACCTAGGCAGCACAAATTTGCAATGAATAGAGCACTAGAACAAAAACTAATTGGACCAATGGAGGAGTCACATACCAAGGAACAATCCCCCCAAGCAGTTTTGTGAGAGGTGCTTTGAGCAAGGAAATCAAAAATCGCAGCAAAATGAGCTAGAACTCGTGCTTGAGCTGGATAATGATTTTTTTTGGGAGGAAGAAGAAGTGTGTGGGTGCAGGAATAAGTGGAGGGGAGCCACCGTCGGCCCACGAGGCAGGGGGGCACGCCCTGTAGGG
Source organism: Aegilops speltoides (assembly GCA_021437245.1). Classification (NCBI taxonomy): domain Eukaryota; kingdom Viridiplantae; phylum Streptophyta; class Magnoliopsida; order Poales; family Poaceae; genus Aegilops; species Aegilops speltoides. Next base: position 253,598 of record CM038143.1, read on the forward strand.
GTGGGCGTGCCCTGGACCCTCGTGGCCAGGTGCTTGCTCCCCCTGTTGTGTTCTCAGTGCCAGATATTCTCAAATATTTCAAAAAAAATCATATTCCATTTTCAGGGCATTTGGAGAACTTTTATTTTCGGGGTATTTTTATATTGCATGGATAAATCAGAAAACTGATAGAAAATACTATTTTTTATTTTATTTCAACTAAATAACAGAAAGTAGAGAGAGGTTACAGAAGGTTGTGCTTTCTAATTTCATCCATCTCATGCTCATCCAAAGGAAACCACTAACAAGGTTGATCAAGTCTTGTTAACAAACTCATCTGAACAACATGAAGCCGGAGAAATCTCGAATAACACTATGTTACCTCAACGGGGATATGCACTTCCCCAATAATAAGAATATCATATTTCTTCTTGACAGTAGGAAGAGGAAATTCAAAACCTCCAAATATAATCGATGGAATTTTTCCAATAGAGTTGATACTATGAACTTGAGGTTGTTTCCTCGGAAAGTGTACCGTATGCTCATTACCATTAACATGAAAAGTGACATTGCCTTTGTTGCAATCAATAACAGCCCCTGTAGTATTCAAAAAAAAGTCTTCCAAGAATAATAGACATACTATCGTCCTCGGGAATATCAAGAATAACAAAGTCCGTTAAAATAGTTATGTTTGCAACCACAACAGGCACATCCTCACAAATACCGACATGTATAGCAGTCGATTTATCAGCCATTTGCAAAGATATTTCAGTAGGTATGAACTTATTCAAATCAAGTCTACGATATAAAGAAAGAGGCATAACATTAACACCGGCTCCAAGATCACATAAAGCAGTTTTAACATAGTTTCTTTAAATGGAGCATAGTATAGTTGGTACTCCTGCATCTCCAAGTTTCTTTGGTATTCCACCCTTGAAAGTATAATTAGCAAGCATGGTGGAAATCTCAGCTTCCAGTATCTTTCTTTTATTTGTAACATTATCTTTCATATACTTAGCATAACGATTCATTTTGAGCATATTAGTTAATCGCATACGCAAAAAGATAGGTCTAATCATTTCAGCAAAGCGCTCAAAATCCTCATCATCCTTTTTCTTGGATGGTTTGGGAGGAAAAGGCATGGGTTTCTGAACCCATGGTTCTCTTTCTTTACCATGTTTCCTAGCAACAAAGTCTCTCTTATCATAATGTTGATTCTTTGATTGTGGGTTATCAAGATCAACAGCAGGTTCAATTTCTACATCATTGTCATTACTAGGTTGAGCATCATCATGAACATTATCATTAACATTATCACTAGGTTCATGTTCATTACCAAATTGTGTTTCAGCATCAAAAATAGAAATATCATTTGGATTCTCAGGTGATTCAGCAATAGGTTCACTAGAAGCATGCAAAGTCCTATCATTTTTCTTTTTCTTCTTTTTAGAAGGACTAGGTGCATCAATATTATTTCTCTGAGAATCTTGTTCAATTCTCTTAGGGTGGCCTTCGGGATACAAAGGTTCATGAGTCATTTTACCAGTTCTAGTAGCCACTCTAACAGCATAGTCATTATTCTTACTATTTAATTCATTGAGCAAATCATTTTGAGCCTTAAGTACTTGTTCTACTTGAGTGGTAACCATAGAAGCATGTTTACTAATGAGTTTAAGTTCACCTTTAACTCTAGACATATAATCACCCAAGTGTTCAAGCATATCAGAATTGTATTTCAATTGTCTACCAAAATAAGCATTGAAGTTTTCTTGCTTGACAATAAAATTACCAAATTCTTCTAAGCATTGTCTAGCAGACTTATAGTGAGGAATATCACCTTCATCAAATCTATAGAGAGAATTTACCTTTACTACCTGTGTCGGGTTATCAAGACCATGAGTTTCTTCAATAGGTAATGGATTAGGATCATATGTTTCTTCAACAGGCGGTAAATTAAGACCATGTGTTTCTTCAATAGGAGGTAAATTCTTAACATCTTCAGCTTTTATACCTTTTTCTTTCGTAGATTTCTTTGCCTCTTGCATATCTTCAGGACTGAGAAATAGAACACCCCTCTTCTTAGGAGTTGGTTTAGGAATAGGCTCAGGAATTGGCTCAGGAGCTGGCTCAGGAAGCGTCCAATTATTTTCATTTGTCAACATATTATTCTATAGAATTTCAGCTTCATCCGGTGTTCTTTCCCTGAAAAACGAGCCGGCACAACTATCCAGGTAATCTCTGGAAGCATCGGTTAGTCCATTATAAAAGATATCAAGTATTTCATTTTTCTTGAGAGGGATGATCAGACAAAGCATTAAGTAATTGTTTCTTATGAGCAGGGAAATATTTAGCAGAGAAGTAATAAATCATATCCTGGGGACTACGCACACAACCAGGATCAAGAGAATTAAACCATATCTTAGCATCACCCTTTAATGAGAATGGAAATATTTTAAGGATATAAAAGTAGCGAGTTCTCTCATCATTAGTGAACAGGGTGGCTATATCATTTAATTTAGTAAGATGTGCCACAAGAGTTTCAGATTCATAGCCATGAAAAGGAGCGGATTCAACCAAAGTAATTATATCAGGATCAATAGAGAATTCATAATCCTTATCAGTAACACAGATAGGTGAAGTAGCAAAAGCAGGGTCATGTTTCATTCTAGCATTAAGAGATCGCTGCTTCCATTTATCTAATAATTTCTTAAGATCACTTCTATCATTGCAAGATAAAATAGCTCTAGCAGATTCTTCATCCAAAACATAACCCTCAGGCACAATAGGCAATTCATATTTATTAGGGGGAGAGTCTTCATCATCACTATCTTCAATATTATCAGTTTCAATAATTTCATTCTCTCTAGCCCTAGCAAGTTGTTCATCAAGAAATTCACCAAGTGGCACAGTAGTATCAAGCATAGAAGTGGTTTCATTGTAAGTATCATGCATAGCAGAAGTGGCATCATCAATAACATGCGACATATCAGAATTAATAGCAGAAGCAGGTTTAGGTGTCACAAGCTTACTCAATACAGAAGGTGAATCAAGTTTTTTTCAGAGCTAGATGGCAGTTCCTTACCTCCCCTTGTAGTTGAGGGATAAATTGTTGTTTTCACGTCTTTCAAGTTCTTCATAGTGACCATCAGATATAAATCCCAAGTGACTCAAAGAATAGAGCTATGCTCCCCGGCAATGGCACCAGAAAATAGTCTTGATAACCCATAAGTATAGGGGATCGCAACAGTTTTCAAGGGTAGAGTATTCAACCCAAATTTATTGATTCGACACAAGGGGAGCCAAAGAATATTCTCAAGTATTAGCAGTTGAGTTGTCAATTCAACCACACCTAGATAACTTAGTATCTGCAGCAAAGTATTTAGTAGCAAAGTAATATGGAAGTAACGGTAATGGTAGCAAAAGTAATATTTTTGGGTTTTGCAGTGATTGTAACAGTAGCAACGGAAAAGTAAATAAGCGAAGAACAATATGTGAAAATCTCGTAGGCATTGGATCGGTGATGAAGAATTATGCCGGATGCGGTTCATCATGTAAGAGTCATAACATAGGGTGACACAGAACTAGCTCCAATTCATCAATGTAATGTAGGCATGTATTCCGAATATAGTCATACGTGCTTATGGAAAAGAACTTGCATGACATCTTTTGTCCTACCCTCCCGTGACAGTGGGGTCTTAGCGGAAACTAAGGGATATTAAGGCCTCCTTTTAATAGAGTACCGGACCAAAGCATTAACACATAGTGAATACATGAACTCCTCAAACTACGATCATCACCGGGAGTGGTCCCAATTATTGTCACTTCGGGGTTACCGGATCATAACACATAGTAAGTGACTATAGACTTGCAAGATAGGACCAAGAACTCATATATATTCACGAAAACATAACAGGTTCAGATCTGAAATCATGGCACTCGGGCCCTAGTGACAAGCATTAAGCATAGCAAAGTCATAGCAACATCAATCTCAGAACATAGTGGATACTAGGGATCAAACCCTAACAAAACTAACTCGACTACATGATGGATCTCATCCAACCCATCACCGTCCAGCAAGCCTACGATGGAATTACTCACGCACGGCGGTGAGCATCATGAAATTGGTGATGGAGGATGGTTGATGATGACGACGGTGATGAATCCCCCTCTCCGGAGCCCCGAACGGACTCCAGATCAGCCCTCCCGAGAGGTTTTAGGGCTTGGCGGCGGCTCTGTATCGTAAAACGTGATGAATCCTTCTCTCTGATTTTTTTCTCCCCGAACACGAATATATGGAGTTGGAGTTGAGGTCGGTGGAGCGTCAGGGGGCCCACGAGGCAGGGGGCGCGCCCCCAACCCTCGTGGACAGGGTGTGGGCCCCCTGACGTGGATTTTTCTTCCAGTATTTTTAATATTTTCCAAAAATACATTCCGTGGAGTCTCAGGTCATTCCAAGAACTTTTGTTTCTGCACATAAATAACACCATGGCAATTCTGCTGAAAATAGCATCAGTCCGGGTTAGTTCCATTCAAATCATGCAAGTTAGAGTCCAAAACAAGGGCAAAAGTGTTTGAAAAAGTAGATACGAAGGATACGTATCACCGGGCTCAACAAGGACTTTGGCAACGCCGCGGCGAACCTCAGCCTCATCCCCAACCCTTCCTTCGCCAAGTTCGTTGCGTACCTCCGCTTGGAGGAGCGGCTGATGAAGCAGGTGAAGGCGTGGTCCATCCACACCGCCCTCGCCGCCGGCACCACCCTGGCGGACCCGGCGCCTCCGCTGCTCGGCCGCGCCTCCACCGTCGCGCCACCAGCGCCTACCCAGCGCTGCCACCACAAGACCGGCGCCCAACAGCAGCCGGGCTGCTCCGCTCTCCGTCGGGCTGCTCGCCCCGCCGCCCCTCCGCCGAATGGCGCCATGGAAACGGCCGCGGCACGACGCCCGCGGTGGTCAGCAGCAGCAGCAGGGCACCGGCTAGTCTCGTCCGCAACAGCAGCAGCTCCAGGTGCCTTCCCCGTGGGCCTCCGGCTACAACCCATGGATCGGTGCCGTTCATGCCTACACTATGCCGGTTCCACTGGCCCCAGCACCGACGCTTTCCATGTCACGCCCACCTGCGCATCAGGCGTACTACGCAGCTCCGCAGCCGTATGGAGGGTACCCACCGCCACAGCTGAGCGGCGCCTATGGTCTCCCTGCGGCCCCGCCGTCGTCCTCGCCGGCCCTGCCGCCGGCGCCTTGGGATCCGGTGCTCCTTGCCGTGCTGCACACCGCGCCTACGCCAAACACCTACGCTGGAGGCGGAGATTGGTACATGGACACCGGGGCTACGGCTCACATGTTTGCTCATCCTGGTAATCTGAAGGAAATATGCCCTAGAGGCAATAATAAAGTTATTATTTATTTCCTTATTTCATGATAAATGTTTATCATTCATGCTAGAATTGTATTAACCGGAAACATGATACATGTGTGAATGTATAGACAAACAAGATGTCACTAGTATGCCTCTACTAGACTAGCTTGTTAATCAAAGATGGTTATGTTTCCTGACCATGAACAAGGAGTTGTTATTTGATTAACAAGGTCACATCATTAGTAGAATGATCTGATTGACATGACCCATTCCGTTAGCTTAGCACACGATCGTATAGTATGTTGCTACTGCTTTTATCCATGACATATACATGTTCCTATAACTATGAGATTATGCAACTCCCATTTACCGGAGGAACACTTTGGGTGCTACCAAACGTCACAACGTAACTGGGTGATTATAAAGGAGTACTACAGGTGTCTCCAAAGGCAGATGTTGGGTTGGCGTATTTCGAGATTAGGTTTTGTCACTCCGATTGTCGGAGAGGTATCTCTGGGCCCTCTCGGTAATACACATCACTAAAGCCTTGCAAGCATTACAACTATTGAGTTCGCTGTGGGATGATGTATTACGGAACGAGTAAAGAGACTTGCCAGTAACGAGATTGAACTAGGTATTGGATACCGACGATCGAATCTCGGGCAAGTAACATACCGATGACAAAGGAACAACGTATGTTGTTATGCGGTCGACCGATAAAGATCTTCAGTAGAATATGTAGGAGCCAATATGGGCATCCAGGTCCCGCTATTGGTTATTGACCGAGGCGTGTCTCGGTCATGTCTACATTGTTCTCGAACCGTAGGGTCCGCACGCTTAAGGTTTCGATGGCGGTTATTATGAGTTTATGTATTTTGATGTACGAAGAAGTTGAGTCCGGATGTGATCACGAACATGACGAGGAGTCTCGAAATGGTCGAGACATAAAGATTGATATATTGGACGGCTATATTCGGACACGGAAAGGTTCGGAAGTTTCGGAGAAAACGGAGTGCCGAGGGGTTACGGAACCCCCGGGAAGTTATGGGCCTTAGTGGGCCAAGAGGGAGAGAGGGCCGCACCAGGAGGTGGCGCGCCCCGGGGAGTCGAATAGGACAAGGAGGGGGCGGCCCCCTTCCTCTCCTCTCCTCTCCTTCCTTCCCCTTCCTCCTTCCTAGTTGGACTAGGAAAGGGAGTCCTACTCCCACTAGGAGGAGGACTCCCCCCCCCTGGCGCCCCTAGGGCCGGCCGGCCTCCCCTTGCTCCTTTATATACGGGGCAGGGGGCACCCTAGAACACACAAGTTTGATCTACGGATCGTTCCTTAGCCGTGTGCGGTGCCCCTCCACCATATTCCACCTCGGTCATATCGTCATGAAGCTTAGGCGAAGCCCTCGCGCCGTAACACATCAAGATCATCACCATGCCGTCGTCTTGTGAAACTCTCCTCGACACTCGGCTGGATCGGAGTCGAGGGCGTCATCGAGCTGTCGTGTGTCAAGAACTCGGGGCGCCGGAGTAACTTGGCGCCGGATCGGTCGGATCGCGAGGAGAACGTCGACTACTTCCTCTACGTTGTGATCGCTTCGCCCGGTCACGAGTGCGTAGACAACACTCTCCCTCTCGTTGCTATGCATCACCATGATCTTGCGTGTGCGTAGGAATTTTTTGAAATTACTCGTTCCCCAACAAATGGCATCCGAGCCTAGGTTTTTATGGTTTGATGTTTTGCACGAGTAGAACACAAGTGAGTTGTGGGCGATACAAGTCATACTACCTACCAGCATGTCATACTTTGGTTCAGCGGTATTGTGAGATGAAGCGGCCCGGACCGACATTACGCGTACGCTTACGCGAGACTGGTTTCACCGCTACGAGCACTCGTTGCTTAAAGGTGACTGGCGGGTGTCTGTCTCTCTCACTTTAGTTGAACCGAGTGTGGCTACGCCCGGTCCTTGAGAAGGTTAAAACGAGTCTATTTGACAAAGTATCATTGTGGTTTTGATGCGAGGTGAGACTGGTTCTTGCTTAAGCCCGTAGCAGCCACGTAAAATTTGCAACAACAAAGTAGAGGACGTCTAACTTGTTTTTGCAGGGCATGTTGTGATGTGATATGGTCAAGACGTGATGCTATATTTTATTGTATGAGATGATCATGTTTTGTAACGAAGTTATCGGCAATGGCAGGAGCCATATGGTTGTCGCTTATTGTATGAAATGCAATGCATACGTAATGCTTTACTTTATCACTAAGCGGTAGCGATAGTCGTAGAAGCATTAGATTGGCGAGGCGACAACGATGCTACGATGGAGATCAAGGTGTCGCGCCGGTGGCGATGGTGATCATGGTGGTGCTGCAGAGATGGAGATCACGAAGCACAAGATGATGATGACCATATCATATCACTTATATTGATTTGCATGTGATGTTTATCTTTTATGCATCTTATCTTGCTTTGATTGACGGTAGCATTATAAGATGATCTCTCACTAAATTATCAAGAAGTGTTCTCCCGAGTATGCACCGTTGCCAAAGTTCGTCGTGCCTAGACACCACGTGATGATCGGGTGTGATAAGCTCTACGTCCATCTACAACGGGTGCAAGCCAGTTTTGCACACGCAGAATACTCGGGTTATACTTGACGAGCCTAGCATATGCAGATATGGCCTCGGAACACGGAGATCGGAAGGTCGAGCGTGAATCATATAGTAGATATGATCAACATAAGATGTTCACCATTGAAAACTACTCCATTTCACGTGATGATCGGTTATGGTTTAGTTGATTTGGATCACGTGATCACTTAGATGACTAGAGAGATGTCTGTCTAAGTGGGAGTTCTTAAGTAATATGATTAATTGAACTTAAATTTATCATGAACTTAGTACCTGATAGTATCTTGCTTGTTTATGTTTAATTGTAGATAGATGGCTCGTCTTTGTTGTTCCGTTGAATTTTAATGCGTTCCTTGAGAAAGCAAAGTTGAAAGATGATGGTAGCAATTACACGGATTGGGTCCGAATTTGAGGATTATCCTCATTGCTGCACGTGAAGAGTTCGTCTGGATGCACCGCTAGGTGCAGACTCTTCTTTGGAGCAACACGGATGTTGTGAGCGTCTGGCGAGCAAAGCTGATGACTACTCTATAGTTCGATGTGCCATGCTTTACGGCTTAGAACGGGACTTCAACGGCGTTTTGAGCGTCATGGAGCATATGAGATGTTCCAGAGTTGAAGTTAATATTCCAACAGAATGCCCGGATTGAGAGATATGAAGTCTCCAATAAGTTCTATAGCTGCAAGATGGAGGAGAATAGTTACATTAGTGAGCACATACTCGAGAATGTCCGGGTACTACAATCACTTGACACAATTGGGAGTTAATCTTCCGGATGATTGTGTCATTGATGAATTCTTCAATCACCGCCACCAAGCTACAAAGGCTTCGTGATGAACTATAATATGCAAGGGTTAGTAAAGACTATACCGAGCTCTTCGCAATGCTAAAGGCTGCGGAGGTAGAAATCAAGAAGGAGCATCAAGTGTTGATGGTCAATAAGACCACTAGTTTCAAGAAGAAAGGCAAAGGGAAGAAGAAGGAACTTCAAGAAGAACAGCAAGCAAGTTCTGCTCGGAGAAGAAACCCAAGTCTGGACCTAAGCCTGAAATCGAGTGCTTCTCCGCAAGCGAGACTAGTCCTCGAAGCGGAACTGCCCCAAGTATTTGGCGGATAAGAAGGATGGCAAGGTGAACAAAGGTATATGTGATATACATGTTATTGATGTGTACCTTACTAGAGCTCGCAGTAGCACTGGTATTTGATCTTGGTTACATTGCTAATATTTGCAACTCGAAGCAGGGACTACGGATTGCGAACACCGCAAAGGACGAGGTGACGATGCGCGTGGGAAATGGTTCCAAAGTCGATGTGATCGCGGTCGCACGCTACCTCTACATCTACCTTCGGATTAGTTTTAGACCTAAATAATTGTTATTTGGTGCTGCGTTGAGCATGAACATTATATCTGGATCTTGTTTGATGCGAGACGGTTATTCATTTAAATCAGAGAATAATGGTTGTTCTATTTATATGAGTAATATCTTTTATGGTCATGCACCCTTGAAGAGTGGCCTATTTTTGATGAATCTCGATAGTAGTGATACACATATTCATAATGTTGAAGCCAAAAGATGCAGAGTTGATAATGATAGTGCAACTTATTTGTGGCACTGCCGTTTAGGTCATATCGGTGTAAAGCGCATGAAGAAACTTCATACTAATGGACTTTTGGAGTCACTTGATTATGAATCACTTGGCACTTGCGAACCGTGCCTCATGGGCAAGATGATTAAAACCCCGTTCTCCGGTACTATGGAGAGAGCAACAGATTTGTTGGAAATCATACATACAGATGTATGTGGTCCGATGAATGTTGAGGCTCGTGGCGGATATCGTTATTTTCTCACCTTCACAGATGACTTAAGCAGATATGGGTATATCTACTTAATGAAACATAAGTCTGAAACATTTGAAAAGTTCAAAGAATTTCAGAGTGAAGTTGAAAATCATCGTAATAAGAAAATTAAATTTCTACGATCTGATCGTGGAGGTGAATATTTGAGTTACGAGTTTGGTCTACATTTGAAACAATGCGGAATAGTTTAGCAACTCACGCCACCGGAACACCACAGCGTAATGGTGTGTCCGAACGTCGTAATCGTACTTTACTAGATATGGTGCGATCTATGATTTCTCTTACAGATTTACCGCTATCGTTTTGGGGTTATGCTCTAGAGACGGCCGCATTCACACTGAATAGAACACCGTCGAAATCCGTTGAGACGACACCTTATGAACTATGGTTTAGCAAGAAACCAAAGTTGTCGTTTCTTAAAGTTTGGGGATGCGATGCTTATGTGAAAAAGCTTCAACTTGATAAGCTCGAACCCAAATCGGAGAAATGTGTCTTCATAGGATACCCAAAGGAGACAGTTGGGTACACCTTCTATCACAGATCCGAAGGCAAGACATTTGTTGCTAAAAATGGATCCTTTCTAGAGAAGGAGTTTCTCTCGAAAGAAGTGAGTGGGAGGAAAGTAGAACTTGATGAGGTAATTGTACCTTCTCCCTTACTTAAAAGTAATTTGTCGCAGAAACCGGTTTCTGAGACACCTACACCAAGTAGTGAGGAAGTTGATGATGTTGATCATGAAACTTCAGATCAAGTTACTCTGTAACCTCGTAGATCAACAGAGTAAGATCCGCACTGAGTGGTACGGTAATCCTGTTCGGAAATCATGCTACTAGATCATGATGAACCCACGAACTATGAAGAAGCGATGGTGAGCCCAGATTCGCAAAATGGCTTGAGGCCATGAAATCGAGATGGGATCCATGTATGAAAACAAAGTATGGACTTTGGTTGACTTGCCCGAGGGTAGGCAAGCAATAGAAAACAAGTGGATCTTCAAGAAGAAGGCGACGCCGACGGTAATGTTATCGTCTACAAAGCTCGACTTGTCGCAAAGGGTTTTCGACAAGTTCAAGGGATTGACTACGATGAGACCTTCTCACCCGTAGCGATGCTTAAGTCTGTCCGAATCATGTTAGCGATTGCGCATTTTATGATTATGAAATTTGGCAAATGGATGTAAAGACTGCATTCTGAATGGATTTCGGAAGAAGAGTTGTATATGATGCAACCGAAGGTTTTATCGATCCAAAGGAGCTAACAAAGTGTGCAAGCTCCAGCGATCCATTTATGGACTGGTGCAAGCATCTCGAGTTGGAATAAACGCTTTGATAGTGTGATCAAAGCATTTGGGTTCATCTGAGACTTTTGGAGAAGCCTGTATTTACAAGAAAGTGAGTGGGAGCTCTGTAGCATTTCTGATATTATATGTAGATGACATATTGCTGATCGGAAATGATATAGAATTTCTGGATAGCATAAAGGGATACTTGAATAAGAGTTTTTCAATGAAAGACCTCGGTGAAGCTGCTTACATATTGGGCATCAAAATCTATAGAGATAGATCAAGACGCTTAATTGGACTTTCACAAAGCACATACCTTGATAAAATTTTGAAGAAGTTCAAAATGGATCAAGCAAAGAAAGGGTTCTTGCCTGTGTTACAAGGTGTGAAGTTGAGTAAGACTCAATGCCCGACCACCGCAGAAGATAGAGAGAAAATGAAAGATGTTCCTATGCTACAGCCATAGGCTCTATCATGTATGCAATCTTGTGTACTGGACTGATGTGTGCCTTGCTATAAGTTTAGCAGGAGGTACCAAAGTAATCCAGAGTGGATCACTAGACAGCGTCAAGAACATCTGAAATACCGAAAAGGACTAAGGATATGTTTCTCAGATATGGAGGTGACAAAGAGCTCATAAATGGCAGTTACGTTGATGCAAGCTTTGACACCGATCCGGACGATTCTAAATCGCAGACCGGATCGTATTTACTCTAAACGGAGGAGCTGTCGGTTGGTGCAGTTCTAAACAAAGCGTCGTGGCGGGATCTACATGTGAAGCGGAGTACATAGCAGCTTCGGAAGCAGCTAATGAAGGAGTCGGATGAAGGAGTTCATATCCGATCTAGGTGTCATACCTAGCACATCGGGTCCAATGAAAATCTTCGTGACAATATGGAGCAATTGCCTTAGCAAAGGAATCCAGATTTCACAAGAGGACCAAGCACATCAAGAGACGCTTCAATTCCATCCGGGACTTAGTCCAGGTGGGAGACATAGAGATTTGCAAGATACATACGGATCTGAATGTTGCAGACCAGTTGACTAAGCCTCTTCCACGAGCAAAACATGATCAGCACCAAGACTCCATGGGTGTTAGAATCATTACTATGTAATCTAGATTATTGACTCTAGTGCAAGTGGGAGACTGAAGGAAATATGCCCTAGAGGCAATAATAAAGTTATTATTTATTTCCTTATTTCATGATAAATGTTTATCATTCATGCTAGAATTGTATTAACCGGAAACATGATACATGTGTGAATGTATAGACAAACAAGATGTCACTAGTATGCCTCTACTAGACTAGCTTGTTAATCAAAGATGGTTATGTTTCCTGACCATGAACAAGGAGTTGTTATTTGATTAACAAGGTCACATCATTGGTAGAATGATCTGATTGACATGACCCATTCCGTTAGCTTAGCACACGATCGTATAGTATGTTGCTACTGCTTTTATCCATGACATATACATGTTCCTATAACTATGAGATTATGCAACTCCCGTTTACCGTAGGAACACTTTGGGTGCTACCAAACGTCACAACGAATCGGGTGATTATAAAGGAGTACTACAGGTGTCTCCAAAGGCGATGTTGGGTTGGCGATTTCGAGATTAGGTTTTGTCACTCCGATTGTCGGAGAGGTATCTCTGGGCCCTCTCGGTAATACACATCACTAAAGCCTTGCAAGCATTACAACTAATGAGTTAGCTGTGGGATGATGTATTACGGAACGAGTAAAGAGACTTGCCGAGAACGAGATTGAACTAGGTATTGGATACCGACGATCGAATCTCGGGCAAGTAACATACCGATGACAAAGGGAACAACGTATGTTGTTATGCGGTCCGACCGATAAAGATCTTCGTAGAATATGTAGGAGCCAATATGGGCATCCAGGTCCCGCTATTGGTTATTGACCGAGACGTGTCTCGGTCATGTCTACATTGTTCTCGAACCGTAGGGTCCGCACGCTTAAGGTTTCGATGGCGCTTATTATGAGTTTATGTATTTTGATGTATCAAGAAGTTCGAGTCCGGATGTGATCACGAACATGACGAGGAGTCTCGAAATGGTCGAGACATAAAGATTGATATATTGGACGGCTATATTCGGACCGGAAAGGTTCCGGAAGTTTCGGAGAAAACCGGAGTGCGGAGGGTTACCGGAACCCCGGGAAGTTATGGGCCTTAGTGGGCCAAGAGGGAGAGAGGGCCGCACCAGGAGGTGGCGCGCCCCCTGGGGAGTCCGAATAGGACAAGGAGGGGGGCGCCCCTTCCCTCTCCCTCTCCTCTCCTTCCTTCCCCTTCCTCCTTCCTAGTTGGACTAGGAAAGGGAGTCCTACTCCCACTAGGAGGAAGACTCCCCCTCCCTTGCTGCGCCCTAGGGCGGCGGCGGCCCCCTTGCTCCTTTATATACGGGGCAGGGGGCACCCTAGAACACACAAGTTTGATCTACGGATCGTTCCTTAGCCGCAGCGGTGCCCCTCCACCATATTCCACCTCGGTCATATCATCGCGAAGCTTAGGCGAAGCCTCGCGCCGTAACACATCAAGATCGTCACCACACCGTCGTCTTGACGAAACTCTCCCTCGACACTCGGCTGGATCGGAGTACGAGGGACGTCATCGAGCTGTACGTGTGTCAAGAACTCGGGGGCGCCGGAGTAACGGCGCCGGGATCGGTCGGATCGCGAGGAGAACGTACGACTACTTCCTCTACGTTGTGATCGCTTCGCTACGGTCTACGAGGGTACGTAGACAACACTCTCCCCTCTCGTTGCTATGCATCACCATGATCTTGCGTGTGCGTAGGAATTTTTTTTGAAATTACTACGTTCCCCAACATAATCTTGCCTCCTTCACTCCCATCACCACCGACCGCCGCATCATTGTCGACGACGGTTCCACCCTCCCTATCACCCATGTAAGGCACACTTCTTTTCCTTCTAATTCCATGCCTATTACTTTGTCTAATATACTTGTGTCACCTCATCTTATTAAGAACCTTGTTTTTGTTCGTTGTTTAACTCGTGAAAATCCTGTTACTGTTGAATTTGACGAGCTTGGTTTTTGTGTCAAGGACGCTTGGACCAGGATGGTACTTCACCGATGTGACAGCCTCGACGAGCTCTATCCGGTGCATTCGTCGTCCACCTCCACCACCGCACCGGTTGCTCTCTCCGTCGGCGTCGATCTCTGGCACGCTCGTTTGGGTCATCCCAACCCCGTCACACTTCGTCATATTCTTAGGAGTTTCAGTTTCACTAGTAATAAGATAGAGGATCATACGTGTCATGCCTGTCGTGTCGGCAAACATGTTCGCCTTCTGTTTAATAACGCCACCACCATAGCTTCTTTTCCTTTTCAGTTGATTCATAGCGATGTGTGGACCTCTTCGATTCCTAGTAATTCGGGCTATCTATATTATCTGGTTATCCATGAAGATTATTCTCACTATGTGTGGACGTTTCCTCCACGATGAAAGTCGGATGCACTCTCCACTTTGACGGCTTTTTACACCTATGTCAGCACGCAGTTTGGTCGTCCCATCCTTGCTCTTCAGACTACAATGGAGAAGAGTTCGACAACCTTGCTTTCCGCACTTTCCTGTCGCACCACGGCACCGTTTTTCGTCTCACATGCCCATATACTTCACAGCAGAACGGTCGAGCCAAACGCGTCCTTCACACTCTGAACGACTGCGTTCGCACACTCCTGTTCCATGCTAATGTGCCGCCTTGTTTCTGGCTAGATGCACTTGCTACTGCTTCACTTCTCATTAACCTTCGCCCCTGCCGCCCACGGTGGAACTATGCACCTCACCACCTTCTCTTCGGTACGCCCCCATCTTATGATGTCTTGCGTATTTTCGGGTGCCTTTGCTATCCTAGCACTGCCGACTCCTCACCTCACAAACTCGCACCTCATTCTGTCGCTTGCATCTTCATCGGCTACCCCTCTAACTCCAGGGGTATCGGTGCTACGATCCCGTCTCCCACCGTGTGTTTACTTCCCGGCACGTTTACTTTGATAAGCATGTGTTTCTCCCGCCACCGATGACGCGGGCTCCTCGACGCCTCTCCCAGGGCGCTCACGCGCCTCTCTTGGCCCGCCCCTGGCTTTGAGGCACGCCCCCCGCTTTGATGCTTCCTTCATGAATCAACGTCGCGAGTTTTACTCATTTTTTTCGCCTCGCGAGTTCGAACCCAGCGCGCATCGTTTTACTCATTTTTTTTCGCCTCGCAGGGTTGGCTACCTGGGCCAGCCAATTTTTTCGGCTCATCTGTGATCCCCCGCCAGTCTGCCGCATAATGCGGCAGATAGGAGGTCCCCATTAATACCACATTTAAGATGTTAGGCATTGAATGATTGTCTTACATTGGGCTAGATTGATTAGGATATGCATATGGATGCTGATTCGTTGATGTGAGGCATTAGCCTTCAATTTAATCTATTCGCCGGCCGGCAAAGATTTTCATTATCAAAATCCCCAGTGACATCAAGCTATGGGCTATGGCTAAGCTAATTTGTTTTTTCGATAATGGCTAAGCTAATTATTTTTTTGTGACAGTAACCCACCAAGTCTAGCTAGTCTATTTGATATCTTTGGCGTTGTTAAGCAATCAAGGCCAGACTTGTAAGACAAGAGTTGGAGCTCCTCAAAACTAACTAGTTTATTTAGTCACCAACCGCGCCGATTGCACATGGACGAACGATAGCAGGTAGGAATCGCTGGTGTAGACAGCTGCCTGTTACCGGTTGGTCATGATCATGAAGACTTATACTGATTCAAGTCAAGGCATTAGCTGTACGCCTGTACCGTCGTTGATTATTAGTTTAATATCTCAGCCGGTGATGATTATTAAGTCCTAATGTCGATTAGTTTTAATGTCTCTGCCGGCCATGATTATTAAGTCCTAATGTTGATTAGTTTTAATGTCTCAGCCGCCGGCCGGCCATGATTATTAAATCCTAATGTCTATATTTTTTTTGCGGGTGAATGTCGATTAGCTTTAATGTGTCGGCCGGCCATGATTATTAAGTCGGGCCATTTGCTTTTTTTTTTTTGCGAAGAAGTCGGGCCATTTGCAAATAGACAAATGTCGGAGTTTGTGCTTGGCTAATTTTGTTTTGTTTCATACCCAATACAACAACTACAGCCATTATTTTAGCTTAATTCTTACAGCCTAATTGTCTCCTCTCGTGCATTACATCACACATACAAATTTTCACCCATCCTCCTCAGAGATTTCAGTCAACTCGGATGACAAACGGTAAGAATCCTCTGTATGGATGTGCCCTTGGTCACAAAAGAAAGGCCTAGAAGGCATCTGAAGGCCATTGACGCCACCTTGCAGCATCCTTCTTCCACCAGCAGCATCCAAAGCTGTTAGTTTCAGGAGTTTTTAGGCGAATATATGGGAAACACAAAGATTTGAGCATAACAGAAAACACAAAGCAACAACAGGAGCAGGAGCGAAATTTCATGTATATCATCATGCATGAATAAGATGACATGGACATATCAGTAGTAGTTCTTCTACTCCGCTAGCTATTACATGTACACACCACTCCAGAAATACAGCAGATAGTTTCATACTTGATACAACCATATGTACAGCCATTATTTCAAGAAAAATGCACCAGTTAAGTGCATCATTTTCTGCATTACATCACACATCAATATTTTCACTCATATCCTCCTCAGAGATTTCAGTCAACTCGGACGACAAACGGTAAGTATCATCGGTATGGACGTGCCCTTCATCACAGAAGAATGGCCTGGAAGGCATCTGCAAGGTATCGGCGCTGCCTTCCAGCATCTCTATTGCCTCGCTCATCGTCGGCCTGTCATGAGATTTCATCTGGATGCACCATAGTCCGACGATGCACAACTTCCTCTCCAACTCATGCATCTGAGCATCAACATGAGCAGATATCTCACCCACATGGTCTTGTTGGGTTAGTCGGTCATACACCCACGCCGGGTAGTATGCTTGGCTAGAATTTGCTGCATTCGGATCGGCGTTCCTTCTTCCTCCGGCCATCTCCAGCAGCAGCATCCCAAAGCTGTAAACATCAGATTTGCTCGATATGATGCCAAAGCTCCGAGATATCATCTCAGGAGCAATGTACCCAACTGTACCTCGTAGGGCTCTCGATGGCACAAAACTGTTGTCCCTTGGGTATAGTCTGGCAAGACCGAAGTCAGCAACTTTTGGGACAAAATTGTTATCAAGAAGGATGTTGTGCGGCTTGATATCAAAGTGCAGAATCTGCATCTCGCACCCCTGATGCAGGTAGTCGATACCCCTGGCAATGCCCAAAGCTATCTCGCTGAGCTTGTCCCAGGAGAAACTCTTCTCGGCCGAGAAAATGTACTTGTCCAGAGAACCTCGAGGCATGTACTCATATACCAAAGCCCTCCTCGTTGCTTCTGAGCAGAATCCTAAAAGATGGACAACATTGAGATGGTGGATCCTGCCGATGGTGGAGACCTCACTGATGAAGTCTTCTCCGTTGCAGTTGGAGTTACCCTCTAGCATCTTGACCGCGACATGAACATTGCCTGGCAATAACACACCCTTGAAAACGGATCCATAGCCTCCTTGACCCAACTTATCTCTGAAATGGCTTGTGACTGCGGTGATGTCGGTGTAGGCGTACCTCATCGGGCCAAGCATTTGTTGCATTCGGAGGAACTTCTCAACCGCATCAATTGTTATCCTTGTTTGCCAATACTTGTAGGCGAGGAAAATCAACACAGCCAGGGGTGCCAACACGAACCTGCATAGTACTGCCCAAATATGGCAGCAGAGAGATGTATATGTTACATCATATGGATGATGCAAAATTATGGCTTACACAATATAAGTTAGATCTAGGAATGCCCCTCCTGATTTCCATGACTAGAAACCTATTACAGAACAGCTTACACGAAACATACTAAAAACGAAAACACATGATTATTTTTGGTAAAAATTTCACATACCGATAAGTAACTTGATGATATCAATAGCAGATACAGTGGCTTCCATTCCGAAAAATATCTTGGTTGGCTGGCAGGCATTGATATAATCACGGTAATCATTTACACAGTTTAAGAAATGTATCTCACTCCAGAAAAACGCATGAACCCACTTCAGGATGCTCGCATCAGATATTTGCTCCTTGAAGTAGCTGCAAGGCATGCCGTTACACAAACAGGGATTTAGGGTAATCATAAAAGGGATTTGAGAGGAGGAAATAGAAACACACAGTGAAACGGTCACACTACATAGTGCAAACTCACCTGGTTGCATTGTTCAGGCATATATTAATGACCTCAGAGCAAGGGTATTCCTGGATATAGGTACCACTAGGAAACTCAACAGAAAACCCCTTCCTTATAAATCCAATGATATGTGCATAATTTGCATTCCATAGTTGTTGCTGATCAGAAGAATACTCGTAGTAACGAAAGGGGGTCATGGCCAAGTAGCCACAAGAAGATTGAAGATCTCTAACCGAACAATAGCCATGAGACCCCCATACATAAACATGTAAATTACTCGCACTCAGGCATGTAACAGCCTTGTACATGCTGTTATTAGTTATTGCTCGTGAACAATTGGAAAAGCATGCCCAGTAGGTGCCAACTCCCAAATTTTTTTTGACGGGCCTACGGCGGGCTTACGCCGGCCTGAACCATTTCATTATAAGATAGAGTACATTTACAAAGGTTGAAGTTGGGGGAGGGAGAGATTACAAAAAAAATAGATGGGTTACAATCTCATAGATAAGTGGAACAACATAGTACACCAATCACGCAGAAGGTTCACGGCCTGCTCATTGGAGCATCTATTGGACCAAAGCATGAGGTCGTCTGCAGCTGAGCAGGCGATGAGGTGGATAGGTTGCAAATCCTGCCGAAAAACTTTTGCATTTCTTCTTTTCCAGATATTCCAGAGGATAGCAATGATGACCGTTGATCGTGGTCTGTTGGCCAAGTCCATGCCCCAAAGATGTTGAAAGTCCGACGGTACTGACGCAGCAATAGAGCTCAGTTCCTGCCAAAGAGGGCGAAGATCGGGGCATTGAAGGAATAGGTGACTCGTTGATTCAGAGGCTGGGCAGAACGGGCAGCAGTTGGAGTCAGATATGCCCCTGTTGAAGCGTCTTTCGTTGGTGAAGAGTCGATTTTTACTTACGAGCCATAGAAAAATTCTGCATTTGTTGGGTGCATAATTTTTCCAAATGGCCGGAGCGAAGTGGTCGATTGGCTTGTCGCTCCAAATAGCCTTGTAAGCCGAGTTGCAAGCCAGCGGCTTGCCGTCGATACGTCCAATTCGTTTGTCAAGTACCTGCACATTCAAGGAGACAGTTGCCAGCATAGCGCGTAGGTTTTCTAGTTCCAACTCAGCGACATGAGAAAGGCGCGGTGCCAAATCCAGATTAAAAGTAGGAATGCTTAGTACCCGGGCAACAGTGGCCGAAGGTCGGAGCGTATGGGAGAAGAGAGCAGGGAAAATTGTTGCGAGATTTTGGGTGGAGTTTTGAACCCAAAGGTCCAGCCAAAAGGCGGTGGTCATACCATTGCCAACCTGCACCTTCGTTACGGAACGAAAAAATTCAAGCCCCTTGGCCATATCATGCCAAACGCTAGATTCAAAAGGGTGAGGAGTATCAAGGTCCCGGCTATCTGACCATCCATACTTGACAGCAATGTGGGAGGAAGCCCCAGAAGCAAAAGTTGAGTGAATCTTATTTAGGTGGGAAAGCAGTAGGCAAGAGTTTAAGTGGTGTAGAGAAGAAAAACCTAGACCCCCTCGAGAGAACGGCGCACATACAAATTCCCAAGCCACTTTACACTGTCCGCCCGAAACTTTATCCTGACCTGCCCAGAAGAAGGCCCGACAACGTTTATCGATTTCCTGGACAATACCCATAGGAAGCCGGAGAGCGGTCATGGCATAGATTGGTAAGGCTCGAAGCACTGTCCTAACCAGAACAGCACGGCCTGCTAGGGTGAGGAGAACACCTCGCCAACCCGCGAGACGACGATCAATCTTGTCAATAATGAAGAAGAAATCTTTTATGTTTAATTTGTGGGTGGAGAGGGGAAGGCCAAGGTAGGATTGAGGGAACGATGCAACCGCGCAGCCAAAACTAGTTGCAAGTTGGGATGCGAGATCCAGATCAACATGGATGGGAGCAAACGTGCTTTTGTGAAAATTAATCACCAGACCAGTGGCGTTTGAGAATTCAAGAAGGATAGATTTTAGAGTTTGAAGTTGGTCATGGTCAGCTTGCAGAATGATGAGGGTGTCGTCAAGACATCTTTGTAGAACCGGCAAGGAATGCTCGGATCGATCGGGTGAGATAGAAGGCCATTAGCGGATGCTGAAGGATCAAACGTTGCAACACATCGGCGATAATAATGAAGAGATAAGGAGAGAGCGAGTCGCCTTGGCGAAGCCCCCGCTCGCAATTGATCCATGGGCCAGGTTTACCATTATGAGCACAGCCGATCGGGCTAGTCTGATTAAGATTATGAATCCAGTCGCACCACACCGGCGGGAAGCCCTTCGCTCTCATAATGGCAGACAAGGCCACCCAAGACACGGAGTCAAAAGCCTTGCGGAAGTCTAGTTTTAGAACGATAGCCGATTTTTTTCGTTTGAAGCAAGTTTGAACAATATCAGCAGCATATAGAAAATTATCAGCAATACCTCTCCCTTTAATAAAACCGGATTGGTCCTGGTGAATGATTGAGGAGATAAAAGGTTGAGCTCTAGTGGCTAGACACTTTGAGCTGATCTTGATGACACAATTTTGCAGGGAAACCGGCCTGAAGTTGTCGGGGGTCGTAGCTCCAACTTTTTTTGGAAGAAGCACAATGAAGGCTTTGTTGATCCTGGCTAACTCCGCGCAGCCCTTATGAAAATCGTTCATGAGGTCGAGCAAGTCAAGCTTGATAAGATCCCAATTAACTTTAAAAAAGGCTGGCCCGAAGCCGTCCGGCCCTGGGCTCGCATTTACGTTCATGCTCAGAATAGCTAATCTAATTTCGTCCAGAGAGAAAGGCCTAGTAAGCGACAGAGCTTGAGAAGTGGTTAGTTTAGAGCCAAGCAAGAGGTTATCGAGATCAAAATTAATTACAGATGGAGCTTGAGTTCCTAGTAGACAGCTGAAGTAGTCGTGCAGCACGGCAGCTTTTCCATTATGGGAGGTCACATCCGTCCCATTGACATGCAGACTGGGAATTTTATTTTTGCGAAAACGTACAGAAGCACACACATGCATGTAAGCTGAATTTTCGTCTCCAAGAATGCACTCTCTAATTTTTGCTCGCTGGCGCCAGTACGCAGCCAGAAGTTTGTTAAGACGATGTAAGGCGACTTTTACTGCAATGCGCAGTTTAAGTTCTAGGGAGGAAAGAGGGCGAGCCTCCTCAAATTTGTCAAGGACGGAAATCATCGTAGTGCAGTTTGTAGCATGCTGCCTAGGCGCCTTAGCGTTGACTACCCACTTTTTAGCCATATTCCGAGTACGTTTTAGTTTCAGGCAGATACGGCCTGCAGATCCCAACGATCTATGATTTGGTCCAACACTTGTCCAATTTGAAGCGATTTGCTGAACAAAAGCGGGGTTTGAAAGAAGGTGGTTGTTTAAACGGAAAATTGAAGGTTTGGGGATATCGGTGGTAGCCGTCAGAAGGATGGGAACATGGTCGGAGGTAGTGCGTGTAAGGGATGAGAGAGTTGAGTCAGGGAACAGATTGGTCCACAATAAGTTTACAAAAGTTATGTCTAAGCGAACAAGGATCGGGTTGTCCTGTTGATTGGACCAAGTGTAGAGCCTATCCAAGAGAGGAACTTCTTGAAGGTGCAAGGAGTTGATTGCAGAAGCGAAAATGCTGGCTTCATTAGCGTTGAAATTAGCTGAAGATTTGTCGGACGGTCTTAAGACAAGGTTAAAGTCCCCCATAATTGTCCAAGGACAATTAATCATTTGAGACAGTGGAATGAGAGAGTCTAGAAAGTCTGATTTAGAAGCATGGTCACAAGGTCCGTACACATTTGTCACCACAAAGGAAGTGTCATTCGCACGAAAGGAAAACCAACAAGAGATAGCGTAGCGATCAATCTGAACTTTAGTGCACTCAAGATTTGCATCATCCCACACAGTTAGGACCCCACCAGAGGCGCCAATAGAAGGCAGAAAATGGTAAGTTCGACGACCGAGAGGAAGGAAAGAGATTGCTTTGAAAGATGAGATTTCCTGCAGTTTTGTTTCCTGTAAACAAATAATCGAAGCCGAAGCTGATTGAAGGCCTTTTTTAATGTCAGTGCACTTGTTTGGCCTCCCTAAGCCTCGAACATTCCATGAAGTGATTTTGATTGAACTATTCATGGGAAACAAGAGAGAACAACATAAGGTAACTCGAAAGGTAGCAGGGATCATTCAATGTCACGGTTACACTGAGAAACAGGGACGAAGGGAAATACGGACCAGAGGCGTACAAGGCACCCACACAAAAAGTAGCAACACAAGCAGCGACAGCAGGGTCTAAGCAGCATAAAATAAAAAAGAGGGTGGAGGTAAAGTAGCTGAAACTAAAACTAAAATTGGAAGGGGAGTCGCTGCTGCGAGGAGAAGATGGCCAGAAGTAGTAGCACCGCGGCTGGCCGCGAGGAGAGAGGCCGTCACACATCGTCAAACTCCGGGGCCACCTTGTTTAGGTCGATCTCGGGGATGCCGCAAGCGTCCGCAAACTGCAGCACGTCCTTGCGCGGAAGAGGAGGGGTTCCTTCCGCGGCCAGCTCCAGCAGCTCAGTTGCCGGCAGCAGGCCCTTGGAAGGAGCCGAAGGGCGGTCAGTGAACTTCTGTTTCTTGCGCAGGGTAGCCAACTCCCAAATCATGAAGGCTATGTGAATCAATCAAGTAGTTTGTGTAAGGAACTTGGTTCCATCGAGGAAGAGGGCAGCTGCTGTTGGCATTAAAGTAGGCATCCACGACCCTAAAATTGTATCCAGTATAGTTGATGCCAGTCACGTAGTATGTTCCAGTGTTGATGTAAATTGTAGCCTTGCTACTGCTACAAACCAGCTCGTATGCTTCAACACCACACCCAGGTGGGTCGCCTGGACGTCGGAAAGGATACCGGACATCTCGGAGATGACCGCACGAGAAACCTGGGCACCCATCTCCTCCCTGGACATCTGCCACAAGAACTCCAAGCATAGAGAAAATAGTCAGGGCTTGCAGGGAAATAGAACAATGATACACACCAGATTTCGTCATGACAGCTTGGCAAATGCATGAGTACTCCCACAAGCGAATTGATATCCTAGTTCTGGAGGCGATTATTTGGTTATATAAGGCCCAGCATGTTTGGGATACTGCTGACTTTGGAACCGGAAAAAATATCTCTATCTGACTATTCAAAGAACGAAGCTGGAACAAAACACTGACTGAGTTGCTAATTTATATTGGACTTCCGTAATATTCTGCCCCATTACTTGGCAAGGGTTCATATTTTCCAGAGATGACAATGACAGATTGACAGTATGCTGGAGACTCCAGGAAGCGCTCCTTGACGCACAGCAGAAGTGCTTCTGGCAAAAGAAATCCTCCGTGGGCACATAGATAGCTATCAGTACAGCATGGATCTGATCAGGAGGGTGGCCCCCACAGCACTAGAATTTCCACGCATGGAACTGATGGATGTACTCAATTTCTCACACGATTTTATAATCCTTGACTACAACTAGTGTGCAGTCACTCTCGAGTCACTATTGCATTCGCAACCGGAATTCAACCATGATAACTAAGACGTACAACTATATATCACTATATCAGAGCATCACACTAATGAAGCAATAAGCTAGTGTTACCTTTTTCTCAATACTTGCAGCACTTGCTTGCCTTCATCTCCATGCCTTTTCCTCTACATTCCAGTAAGAGATGCACCAAGATGAGTAAATTCTTTGTTGCAGCTGTCCTGCTATGTCTTGTCTACCATGGAGCTGACTTGGCCACAGCGTGGGATGATAAAGATTTCTTCAGATATTGTCCACCATCCCGGTGCAGCAAACATGGCCCAGAGGTCAGGTTTCCTTTCCGACTTGAATCCAGCAATACATCATCATCATGCAGCAGCAAACCATGCATGGAGTTGGCATGCTCTGGCCAAGACACCATCCTAGTTCATCCAGTCCTTGGCCAATGCAAAGTGAATTCCATAGATTACAGTAGTGGTGCCATGGATATTACCCCGCTTTTATACTCATTATCTCCCTGTCCGCTCCAAGAACTCTTCTCCAGAAGCATACCAATTGATGTTGCCTATGCAGAGAACCAGGGCACATGTCAACCCATGTTTTCTGAGTACTTTGAAACCCTAGTATGCTGTCCAAGCGAGTTCATGCCAAGACTCGATGTGGCTAGCCGAGTCTCCTGCCTTAGCAACACAACTTACTTCTCATATCTAGTGGATGTTTCCAAACCCATTTCTGTTCTTCCATTGGAGTGCAAGGTGTGCTCAGATGGCGTCATCTCGATACCCAAGTCCATGGGACCATTCTTCAGCGACTCCCTTAGTTTTGCTGAGATAACGCTGGAATGGGCATATACGATGTTTGAAGAAACCGGCTTCAGTTGCCAAACATGTGAATACCAAACGAATCAAGCATTCTACATGCGTGATGGTAATGTTTCTAACTGGCCAAAAGCACCATACAATTATCCAAAACTTGTTCTGCGGCTTTAGTTTTGCTGAGATAACGCTGAAATGGACATATCCAACATTTTAAATAGGCATCAGTTGCCAAATATGTGAACGCCAAGGGGGAAACTGCGCATTCAGCTCGCAAAGGAATCAAACATTCTGCATGCATCATGGTAATGTTTCTAACTGGCCAAAAGCACTATACAATTGTACCAACACTGCTTCTGCAGCTGTAGTTTTGAATTTAGTCATTCCACAATTCAATGTGTACAAGTCCCCGGAAGATTTGCTGTCACTTGAAATAATTTGAGTAGCTAGCTTTAGCAATCACATTGAGGCACCTAAAAGTAATACAGAAGAGATCTCACAGAAATAATTACGTAAAAAGAAAATGTTTAACTCTTCTATATATCAGGTCCTCTCCTTATAAATTCCAAAAATATCTAGTTGTTATTTTGTCTAGCTATCCAGTAGAGATATATAGATAATACTGTTATGAAATGAGCTTCTATATAAATCGAGGCCAACAGACCAGAACATATACATGAGGGAAATAAGCAAAGAAGACCCTATACAATATGGTAACTACACACACAGCTAACACCCTGTTCTAACCCAAGCTGTGTTGTGACCATGTCTGAGCTTTTGTCAAGAAATCAGCAAGCTGAAGCTCCGAGAGGGAACATACTGAAGGACCACAGTCCTCTCTTGCACCTGAGAAGAACGCATGTAGGAGGCATCAACACCGATGTGCTTGGTGAGCTCATGCTTCACAGGATCACGGGAAATGCTGAGGGCCCCAGTGCTGTCGGAGAGTAAAGGGGTCGGTGCAGCAATGGAAACACCAAAATCCTGAAGAAGCCACCGTGGCCAAGTTATCACAGCAGTCACCGACGCCGTAGCTTGCAGCTTGTTGCCGCATACAACACTGACATGTGCAGCAAACATCAGCTCCCAGAGAGTCCAATTGACGCCACACCGCCGACATCTCTTTGTAGAAGTCATCCACAGTGGCATCTCCCTGTTGTAGTTGTTGCTCTTGATGAATAACAGAGAGAAACAGGGCATCCCCCGTAGGCTTGTAGCGACGACGAAGGTGCTCCCACATCTGATGAGCAGTTGTAAGGGCCACCTCATCCATGTGAGATCAACATCCCTGCTGGACACCAACATAGCAGAGGCTTGAGCATCATCATCTGTCCATTTCTTGTACAGGTGGAGCTGATTCTGGTACTCTTCAGTGGCCTCCTCACAGGCATCGAGCACCTCATGTTGCTTGGTTTCATCGGCATCAGCAGGGAAGACCACCTCAGCTGGAGGAGTGGGCAGCGAGGGACAGGACAGAGCACCTGTGAGGTACTCCCAGACCCGCTGGCCCCTCATGTGCAACTTCATGTGCTGCACCCAGTCCCTGTAGTTCTGTCCGTTGAAGATAACAGGACATCGAGGGACTGAGATGGCACCGGTGGTGGTGGAGGGCACCATTTCAGCAAGGACTTGAAGGCATCGAGCAGCAGCAGCCAGACTAGCGGTGGTGGCCGGGAAATCCGGCGGCAGCGGCTACCAGCAACGAGCAGCAGCAGCCAGACTGGCTGCGAAAGAAGAGGGGAGAGGCTCGATGGAGAGAGGGGGCGGCGGCAAGGGAAACCTAACCCTAGCTCTTATACCATGTTATGAAATAAGGCTTCTGTATAAATCGGGGCGAACAGGCCAGAACATATACATGAGGGCAATAAGCAAAGAAGACCCTATACAATATAGTAACTGCACAAAACTAACACCCTGTTTTAACAAATACCACATTGCTATAGAATGGACCAAATAAAACACTACCTGCAATCGTGCTCTCTGCAATGGGACACAGTATCAGCACGAACCATTAGTTCTAGACATCACTGTCAAGGTCAAAAAGAAAAATCAACTAACACAAATCAGACAAATACACATACAGGAACAAAAAAGGTTACACCGACAAGAGAAAGATAAAGGTTGCTTCTAGCTGGTAAGTACTATTTAGAACAGTTGGTTGTTGGTTGCATTTGATTCTATAGTAGAACCTTGAATCCTACTCTAAGTCCACTAAAAATCATGTACAATATCTTTGTACCAAACATTCTTCACTTTTTGTATGAAGATACACAATTCTACTCTATTTTCCAAAAAAAAATGCCATGTCTGATGAATCTTCCGGTATGTGATGAAGATCTCTTACAAAAGGCAAAATTATTGTATCACTATGCCTCAAAAATGCAAAACTGTATTGTATCAAAATCCAACTACATCGGTGTATTGATGCAGGTAGACAACATTGCTTTGTAAACATTTTGTCAATTCATTGTACTGACAACTTTTTCAAGGAGTATAATTCTTTTTTATTGTCTAAACTATTATCCATATCTCATTCTCCTCTTCTCTATTTGCAGGTTCGCGTATCAAAGTCATTGCAGGTACACTTGCAACCCATGTCTTTTTGTACTTCACATGAAGAAGAAAATGAAATAAAGAAATCTAACCATTACGATAAAATTCTTCCTATTGGTCATTATACTCTTGCATTCTCTTATACCTGTCACGTCGATATGCTTATTTCCTATTTCTCGGTTTATTCAGCTACATCATCGGCGGCCGCATTTGTTGTCCTTTTGTTGATGGTGGCCACTGCACTTTATCTTTCATTGAAGACAAGATATAACGAAGAGATACATTTGAAGGTCGAAATGTTTCTCAAGACATATGGCACATCAAAACCCACGAGGTACACTTTTTCAGAAGTTAAAAAGATGGCAAGGCGGTTTAAGGAGAAAGTAGGGCAAGGAGGATTTGGAACTGTATACAAAGGTGAGCTACCAAATGGAGTGCCAGTGGCAGTCAAATTGCTAGAAAACTCTACAGGAGAAGGAGGGGAATTCATTAATGAAGTCGCAACCATCGGGAGAATCCACCATGCAAATATTGTCCAGCTCCTCGGCTTTTGCTCAGAAGGAACTAGGCGCGCTCTTATTTATGAATTCATGCCTAATGACTCATTAGAGAAGTACATATTCTCGACTGATTCTAATATCTATCGGCAACTCCTAGTACCCAAAAAAATGCTAGATGTTTCTCTAGGAATTGCCCGAGGAATGGAATACCTACATCAAGGGTGCAACCAGCGTATTCTCCACTTTGACATCAAGCCTCACGACATCCTGCTGGATTACAACTTCAATCCAAAGATCTCAGACTTTGGCCTAGCAAAGTTGTGCGCAAGGGACCAGAGCATTGTTACCTTGACTGCGGCGAGAGGCACAATGGGCTATATTGCACCTGAGTTATATTCAAGGAACTTTGGGGGAATATCATACAAGTCGGATGTTTACAGTTTTGGCATGCTAGTGTTAGAAATGGTAAGTGGAAGGAGAAACTTGGACCCCAGTGTTGGGAGCCAGAACGAGGTCTACCTCCCGGAGTGGATCTATGAGAAACTAATTACTGGGCAAGAATTGGAGCTTAGTTTGGAAATGGCACAGGAAGAGAAAGAAAAGGTTAGACAGCTTGCCATTGTGGGACTATGGTGTATCCAGTGGAACCCAAAGAATCGGCCCTCGATGACAAAGGTGGTAAACATGTTAACCGGGAGGTTGCAAAATCTACAGATTCCACCTAAGCCGTTCGTCGTCTCATCTGGAAATCATCCTGTGGTGTAAATCATGGAGAGCATGCTGCCACAATTTAGTAAAAACTGGAGGTGTCTACTACTCTGTCCATGTGCTGCACATGAATGCATAACACTAGCATGAATATATTTCGATCTTTCCACCACATTAGTACCTGATGTATGAATAATGATCCTTCGCCATGTAATACTAGTACTATCTATTTGTAATCAGAATCACATCGAACTTTATTTGGATTGTAAAAAAAGTTAAAAATACAGTAATCTATTGGTTACCTTGTTCCGATGATTCATCTCCAGTTCAACATTTCCTGCAGTGCATCCATCCTCACAGATGTCGTCGAGAAACATGATTACTCCATCTGATTGTGCTCAGAATGTCACAGGATCCATGCCACCTGATGTACGAATAGATCTCAGAAATCCATGCCACCTGATGTATGAATAATAATCAGTCGTCAGCCGTCACCGCGTCATAGTTTTATTTGCATTTTGACAGATAGTAAAACGCAACAACCTTATCCTGCTGTTCCACGCTTCAGTTTTTTCTACAGGGCATTCCTCCTTCAGGTTCAGCAGTGCAAAACAGAGAGAGATGGAATGGAACTCGTGCTTAGATTGAGCAGTACAAAATGATAGGGGTTGCTACCTTGGGCGACGCAGATGAAGAGGCGGCAGCGGAGAGAATCCACTGGAGGCCGCCATCGCCGGAGGAAGGGCGCTCGGGGGGCATGGCGGCCATAGGGGAGCCGTGGAACTTCTCAAGTGGAAGTGCGATGTGGCGGCATACTGGGATCTGTGAACTCTATGCCCACTACAGGATGACCGCCGCCGGAGCAGAGCACCGCACCGCCGGGGGTCACGGTAGGTAGGAAGAAGAGGCGCATCGGGCTCCTCCGCCACTAGGCCCAGCCCGCTCAGTAGGAACGAAGGGCCCAGCCCATCAAAACCACTAGGCCCAGTAGAGGCCTGCTGTTTTTTTCTTTCCCGCTGTTGGCTATTATAGATCGCCACATCCTGTTTTTTTTTTCTTTATTTCTATTTATACAGCTTGGAAGTAATACAACTTTTACCAAAATAAATATCTTGCTCTTTACTACTCCCTTCGATCCATACTACTTGTCGCTCAAACGGACTAGTATGCTTGTTTTTTTTATGGATTTTTTGAACATGTATCTGTATGCTTTAGAATTTTAGTTGATTCACAGTTAACATAGTAATTTAAAAACAGAATTAACAAATGATAAACTAGCAGTGAATCATTATTTTTCAGTTATTCACATTTCTATTTATGAGCATGACAATAATACAATTTCACCTAAATCTCACGTAATGCATGCACTCCTGGTAAAGAAACACCAGCTGGTTAGTGCTAAAGGATTACTCTAGTGTATTCGGTCTCTTCCGACCTGTGACAACGACTGAAAATTTGACATTGAAAGCACATACAAAATGCTTTCATCTGAAGCTTTGAAGGTACATAAATAAGCATTCAAGAAGATCTGGTGCACGACTTTTAGGTAGAGATGATGAGGATTTGCATGGAAGTATCAAGAAGTGGATTATGCCTTCTATCTTGTGAAAGTCTAACATCCTCTTGGCTCCATATATAACAAACACTAAGTAAAGGCTTTTAATCCTGATGCAACATGCTGATTACCTATTTTCTTTTATTCAACTACTTCATCCGTGGTCACATTAGTTGTTATTTTGTCGATGGTGGCCACTGCCCTTTATTTTTCACTGAAGACAAGATATATATAATGACGAATACATTTGAAGGTTGAAATGTTTCTTAGGACATATGGCACATCAAAACCCACGAGGTATACTTTCTCTGAAGTTAAGAAAATAACAAGACGGTTTAAGATAAAAGTAGGGCAAGGGGGATTTGGCGGTGTATACAAAGGCGAGTTACCAAATGGAATGCATGTGGCAGTCAAGATGCTAGAGAACTCTATAGGAGAGGGAGAAGAATTCATCAATGAAGTTGCAACTGTTGGACTAATTCACCATGCAAATATTGTCCGTCTCCTAGGATTTTGCTCTGAAGGAACAAGACGAGCTCTTATTTACGAATCCATGCCTAACGATTCACTGGAGAAATACATATTTTCTCGCGACTAATATTTTTGAAGATATCCTAGTGCCAAATAAAATGCCAGATGTTGCTTTAGGCATTGCTCGAGGAATGGAGTACCTGCATCAGGAGTGCAATCGACGCATCCTCCACTTCGACATCAAGCCTCACAACATCTTGTTGGACTTCAACTTCAATCCCAAAATCTCAGACTTTGGCCTAGCAAAGTTGTGTGCAAGGGACCAAAGTATCATTACCTTGACCGCAGCAAGAGGCACGATGGGCTATATTGCACCGGAGCTATACTCACGGAACTTTGGGGGAGTGTCATACAAATCTGATGTATACAGTTTTGACAATGCTGGTGTTAGAGATGGTGAGTGGAAGGAGGAACTCAGACCCTAGTGTTGGTAGCCAGAACGATGTCTACCTCCCGGAGTGGATCTATGAGAAAGTTATCACTGGGCAAGAATTGGTACTTACTTTGGAAATGGCACGGGAAGAGAAAGAAAAGGTCAGACAGCTTGCCATTGTGGGACTATGGTGTATCCAATGGAACCCAAAAATCGACCATCAATGACAAAGGTGGTAAACATGTTAACCGGGAGGCTGCGGAATCTACAGATTCCCCACTAAGCCCTTTGTGTCATCTGGAAATCATCCTACACCATAAAAGCACGGAGAACATGCTGCCATGATTTGGTACATACTGCAAACATGCACTCTGTCCATGTGTTGCACAGCAATGCATAGCAGTAGCATGCAGTATATTTCCATCTTTCCATTCTATTAGCACTTGATTGTATGAATAATCGTCCTCCCGCATGTAATAGTACTGCTAGGTACTCCCTCCGTTCCTAAATACTTGTCTTTCTAAAGATTTCAACAAGTGACTACATACGGCGCAAAATGAGTGAATCTACACTTTAAAATATGTCTACATACATCCGTATGTTGAGTCCATTTGAAATGCCTAGAAAGACAAGTATTTGGGAACGGAGGGAGTATATGCAAAGAACATATGAGAACCACATCAAACTGTATTTGGATTGTATAACAGTTAAAAATACATCAGTTTGTTGCTTGCCTTGTTGTGATGTTCCGCTGATTTATCTCCACCTGAGTACTTCCTGCAGTGCATTG
The DNA here is from genome assembly GCA_021437245.1 of Aegilops speltoides. Taxonomy (NCBI): domain Eukaryota; kingdom Viridiplantae; phylum Streptophyta; class Magnoliopsida; order Poales; family Poaceae; genus Aegilops; species Aegilops speltoides. The sequence continues at coordinate 285,289 of CM038143.1, forward strand.
CTCCTCACATGGAGCTTTATTCTGCGGTGCATTCCTCATCAGTGCTCTGATGTTACCCCCCTTTTCCCTCATACATACTCCATTTCCTTCTCTACATCACAATACAGAGATCCTGCAACTAATACAGAGATGCACAGATCCTGCATATTCTAGAAAAAAGAGAGGATCTTGTAACTAATCATGCCACTGCACCATTTACCACCAAAAACAAAGGCAGAGCAGAGCAGAGGATTACTCGCCATGGCATGGCAGACAGCTCCCGTCCCGCCGGAGTCTCTCGCCAGAGCAGAGCAGAGTATTGGGGGCGCTTCGCTGAGACGCGGGGGGGGCGGGGTACTAGGCAAGACGAGGAGCTCGCTTAGCCGCCAGCCAATTCGAGCGGGAGCTGCCCCAGTGCGACGGACGCCGGGAGAACCGCTTGCCGGCCGCCGCCTGGGTATTAACGGCCCCCTTTGGATGGATGGATAAGCCAGAGTTGGGCTTATTGGTCGGGCCACCCTACAAACATGATTGACAAAACCAGTTTGTGAAATGGGCCATTGAAACAACGAAGAGGGCCGGAGAAAACATGGACCGTGGACTGTGGGACGGTGGAGAGAACATGGAAAGCTCCTATTCAACACTCCTAGTGTCGATTTTGCATATCTCAAGAAATACCATAACAAGTCTTGTGTTGGGCTGCTTGTGAAGTCTTCTGTTTCTAGTTAGCATTTTCCTGAGAAAAGAAGACGCTTACCCAACTTATATTTCCATGTGGCTAAAAAATTTATCGTACTAGAGCGCACCATAAATTTGCTAGATTCGATATAAACCTATCTTTCAAAAATGGCGATTTAAACTAGCTAGCCAATGATGGTAGCATTTCAAGCTATTTTTAAAAAAATCTGTCTCACATCTACTAATGAGTTTAAATTATGGATTTATTTGAAAATGTAGGTGTATTATTTACAATATTCAAAGACCTAGCAAGTTAGTTAGATAATGGTTAACATAGTAAAGTTTGTAAAGTAAAATGAGTTTTGTTACGCACTCCATAAACTGCATCATTCCTTTGCAACGTTTATCTATCTTTTTGTGAGCAAACTGCACAGACAATAATATATTTGTACTTAAATTCCACGTGATGTCTTGACTCCTTCGATTTAAAAACATCAGCAAGGAGTGTCTTTGTCTTTCTTCAAGCGACACGAAAAAAGCACTCGCATTTGGCGCTTTTTAATTAGTCGGCCCAGCGTGGACGGACTACCGTTTTTTTAGTTACATTTATTTATATTTCTGAATTAAAAAAACTCAATTTAAAAACATGCATCACATGTTCAAAAAAGTGTTCGTGCAATGCCGAAAAATGCCCATGTCATTTAAAAAATAATTATACAATATTGAAAAATGTTTGCGTCGTTCGAAAAACTACATACATTATAAAAATATACGTAACGTTTTTTAAAAATGTTCGTGTGTATCAAAAGTATGTTCATGATTTTTTTCAAAAACAAATTATACAATATAAAAATATGTTTGCATAGTTTAAAAAATGTTTCATATCATTCAAAAAAGTTTAACTTGTATTTGGAAAATGTTTAGCACATATTCAAAAAAATGTTTCAGAACATGTATTTGAAAAGAATGCTCATCGTGTATTTAAAAAATGATCGACGTATATCAAAACAATGTTCAAGATGTTGCAAAAAAAATGTAGAATGTGTATTGAAAAAACAAGACATGTATTTTAAAATGAAAAACGAAGACCCAAAAAAACCGATAAAAAAACATAGAAAACCAAAAGAAGAACCGACGAAAGCCAACATGGAAAAAGTAAATATTAGAAAACTGCTCGGAAGCTTCTGAAACTAGTCCATAACCGGTCATAGAAGCTTACTAAAACCGCTCCTCAAGGAACCCATATTGGGCCAGCCCATCTGGCGATTGCCTACTGCAAGAAAGAGTATCGTCTCACAGTAGGCGAGATATAGCGCCCGCGCTTGGTACATGATGGGTATGTCTCACCTATTACGAGATGGTAGCTCCTCTCGCCTCAAGGGTTTTTCTTGTAGCGCCATTACTAGACCGGACTGTTTCTTCTCTTCATGGCGAGCGAGTGGGTGTCTTCTTTCTTCTTCCTTCTCCTCCCCTGAACATGTCTCGTCTCATCCTTTATTCTTCTCCATTCCCCTTCTTCCAAAGGATTATTCTCCCTTCTTTGTTACATGAGCGGTATGGTGTCAATGGCATTCCTCTTTCTTATCCTCCATTCATCCTCTCTAGTCTTGTTTTAATCGGCCTATTTTTCATGATTTTGGTTGGTTTTTTCCTATGGTTTGGGAGATCTCGAGCTACGATGTGGATCCAACTGTTTCGTGATGCAAGTTGTCGGTACGTACGACGAATCCCCTAGTTGTTGGTTGCTTTTCTAGGGTTACAGTTGTCGGTACTGAACATCATTGGTAGTCCCTATAGGGTGGTGCGCAAGACCAAATATACCAGAGGGATGGCACACAAAGCATTTACCCAACTTTCCGCCCTCGTCATTGAGGTAATACCCTAATCCTGCTTGGATTTGATTGATGTATATGTCTCTTCGTATGACGGGGTTCTAATGGATGTTGAGTTTAATCTATCAAGACTAAGGTGGAGATTGTTCAATGCCTCAACTATTCCCTAGGCCTCGCCTTATAAAGTGGACAAGGTCTAGGGTTACAAAATGACCTAACCATCCTAGAGGTTGCCTCAGACACAGAGTCCTGAGCGTGCGCGTCAAGTCTAGAATCTCCTAGGCAATGGGCCTCCTGTCGAGCAGAGGCCCCAAAACCGCACCTGGTCTATTGGACATAGAGGTCGGCCTGGTGTAACGGCTTCCTAGAGGCATGGCCACTCCCCGATACTATGTACCGTCAGTAGCCCCGAGCTCTATGAATTTCAACCGCCTCCTGACCGGAGCTTTGTCTTGATTAGCGCGATGAAGTCTTGATGGGTTATCTTTGAATTTTGTGGACGACCACTTTGTCTTCATTGCATCCTGTAGGAGTGTGACGCCCCCGATTCAATCGTACACTAATCATACACGCAAACGTGTACGATCAAGATCAGGGACTCATGGGAAGATACCACAACACAACTCTAAAAATAAAAGAAGTCATACAAGCATCATAATACAAGCCAGGGGCCTCGAGGGCTCGAATACAAGTGCTCGATCATAGACGAGTCAGCGGAAGCAACAATATCTGAGTACAGACATAAGTCAAACAAGTTGCCATAAGATGGCCAGCACAAACTGGGATACAGATCGAAAGTGACGCAGGCCTCCTGCCTGGGATCCTCCTAAACTACTCTTGATCGTTGTTAGCGGCCTGCACGTAGAAGTAGGCACCTCCGGTGTAGTAGGAGTCGTTGTCGACGGTGGCGCCGCGCCCTGGTTCGCATCCGTTGCGACAACCGTAGAAGGGAAAGGGAAAAAGGGAGAAAAGCAACCGTGAGTACTCATCCAAAGTACTCGCAAGCAAGGATCTACACTACATATGCATGGGTATATGTAAAGAGGCAATATCGATGGACCGAATCAGAATGCCGAATAAGAGGGGATAGCTAGTCCTATCGAAGACTACGCTCGCAACCTTCGCCTTGCAAAGATGTAGAAGAGAGTAGATTGAAGTCCTCCAAGTAGCATCGCATAGCATAATCCTACCCGGCGATCCTCCCCTCATCGCCCTGTGGAAAAGCGATCACCGGGTTGTCTATGGAACTTGTCTGGGTGTGTTTTATTAAGTATCCGGTTCTAGTTGTCATAAGGTCAAGGTACAACTCCGGTCGTCCTTTTATCGAGTGACATGGCTATTCGAATAGATAAACTCCCCTGCAGGGGTGCACCACATAACCCAACACGCTCGATCCCATTTGGCCGGACACACTTTCCTGGGTCATGTCCGGCCTCAAAAGATCAACACGTCGCAGCCCCACCTAGGCACAACAGAGAGGTCATCACGCCAGTCTAAATCCTATGCGCGCAGGGGTCTGGGCCCATTGCCCATTGCGACCAAGACGTTAGCGAGGGCGGCCGAAGCGCATCTAGCCCCTTAATACAAGAGCAAAGCTTACGGTCCAATCCGCCGGCGCCGCTCGCCGCTAACGCCACGAAGGCTTGGTGATACCACAACGCCGAGTGCCCATAATCATTCTCGCCAGAGTTGGTTAGTGCGTATAGGCCAGTGGCCAAACTCAGATCAAATACAAGGATCTCGTTAAGCATGTTATTATGAAGTAATCGCGAACGCCAACCAGGGCCAAGCCCACCTCTCGCCTAGGTGGTCTTAACCTGCCCTGTCGCTCCGCCACAAAGTAACAGTCGGGGGCCGTCGGGAACCCAGGCCGACCTCACCGGATGGAGCCACTGCCCTTCCAAATTTCACATCGTAATCACTTATGGTACTTACCGAGTCGACCCGACTTTAGTCACCACCTGAATAGTATGTATGTATGTATAGTATATACCCGTGATATCCTCCCGAGTGATCACTGCCTGATTGTATAGCATGGCAGACTGACAAGAATGTAGGGCCACTAATGGTAAACTAGCATCTATACTAAGCATTTAGGATTGCAGGTAAGGTATCAACAGATGTAGCAACAATGACAGGCTAGGCAACAGAATAGGATTAATCGAAACAGTAACATGCTACACTACTCTAATGCAAGCAGTAGAGGGTAGAATAGGCGATATATGGTGATCAAAGGGGGGCTTGCCTGGTTGCTCTGGCAATACGGAGGGGTCGTCGGTGACGTAGTCGTACTCAATCGCATCAACGCCGGTCTCGAGGTCTACCGGAGAAGAAGAGGGGGGAAGAAGCAGTAAGTACGGAGCAAACAAAGCATCACAAAATATAACAAGTCAATATGCGGTGCCGGGGGTGATCTAAAGCAGGGATAGGTGGTACTGGCGGAGGGGAAAAACATCTGGGGAAGTATCCCCGGTGTTTCGCGTTTTCGGACAGATGAACCGGAGGGAGAAAGGTTGCTTATTTGCTATGCTAGGGATGTGTGGCGGACGAACAGGCTGCGTATTCGGATTCGTCTCGTCGTTCTGAGCAATTTTCATGTACAAAGTATTTTCATCCGAGTTACGTATTATTTTATGTTAATTTTCAAATTTTTAATAATTTTCTGGAATTATATTAATTCGAATTAAAAGCAGAATATACTTTTGTCAACTAGTGCAACTCCAGCCTGCATGTATGACGGTGGGGCCAGTGGGGTTATTTTGACCCAGTCAAAGGTTGACCGGTCCGCATATGAACAGTGCCAGCGGGTCCCGTGTGTCGTTGACTTTCCTTCAATTAGCTAATTTAAATTGTTTTCTTCAGGCAGCGGGACCCAACGTCAGTGACTATTAGTAGTAGGATGGCATTAATAGTGTTTAGCTCCTAATCTAATTAGGCTCGGCCCCATATAGGAGTGGCACTAGCCGGCCATTGTGTGGCTTTGCTAACGCACAAGCACACACATGGGGCGTTGGCGGCCATGGCCAAGAACCAGCAGCAGCAAGCGGCAATAGCCAAGCAGCAGCGGCATGAGGAGCAGCAGCGCAAGGGCAACAGCAGCAGTGCGCAGCACAGGATAGCAACAAGCAGCGACAGCAGTCGACGGCTGCGGGCGCGCGCATACGAGGGGAGCAGCGGAAGAAGAAAAAGTCGTAGCAGCATCAGCAATTTGCAGAAGTAGAGGCGAGCAAGCGCAAAGCAACAGCAGCAGTATGCAGGGGGGTGCGGCCTCGGGCGTACGCGCACGCGCGAGGGCGCCGGCCCCGGGCGGGCAGAGGCGCTGGGAGCGCGCCCGGTGTGGCTACGGCGGGGTCTGGCCATGGCGAACTCGGGTGGGGGCGGGTCTACGGCGCCGATTCAAAGGGGAGAAACGAGGGGAACGGGAGGAGGGCCTCACAGTGGAGGACGCGTTCGAGCTCGAGGGGTCGGGGAGGCGTCGGACCAGCGATTCGGCGCGATGGTCGTGGCGTTTGGCCGACGCGGAGGAGCGGCGTCGATTCGACGGTGGGGGGGCACCGCGGCCCCGCGCAGGTGGGCGGGACCGTCGAGCAACGGCTCGGCGGAGCTCCCGGTCAGGGCGGCGTGCCGAAGGAGTGGCCGAGGCCACGGCGATGGCGAAGACGCAGCCGTGGTGGTGCTCGGGCGCGAGCGAAAGGGGAGGGGGAGAGGAGAGTGTGCGAGGGGAGGATAAGTGGGGGCGAGCTAGGGTTCGCAGGGGCAGGATGTCCTTATATGTGCCGGAGATGGCTCGGATGAATGGCGCGTGTCCGATCCGGACATGGACGCGCGTGCGGAGGCCACAGCGCCATGGATGAACCGGGCGAGGGAGGGGGAGACTAGGAAGTGGGCTGGGCTGTTCCTGTAGTAGAAGGCCACAAGTGGCCAGGGGCTCCTTTCTATTTGATAAAAAAAACAAAAATCTATCTGCTTTGCAATTTTCTTTATGTAGCAAATGGGTTTTGGAAAAATGTGCAACTGATCAAATTAAATACTTTGCAACAACTAGCGCTGCCACAAAAAGTTGGATAGTTAAATGAATTCATTTGAATTATGTTTAAATGGAAAAGGTTAAATTAAAAATTGTAGGTCATGTTTTAAGTATGTTCAGGCCATTTACTAAAAGGAGGTCGGTTATTACATGAGAATTAGCAAGTGAATATTTTCAATATTATGAACATTTTTTCTTTACAGTTTGAAGACATAATTTGTTTGACTTTATTTAAATTTGAAAAATTGCTTTCATTTTCATCAAGTGGCAAATGGATTAGTGAAAAGGTGATGACATGGTGCCACTAGTGTGTGATTACTGTAGCCAAACTACCGGGGTGTTACAAGGAGAAGTTGTAGAAGAACACTGCTTTCAATAATAGTGACCTCAAACTAAAGCTTCATGAAGGATGTTGGTACTGCTGGGGCATAAGTTCTAGGCGGCTCCAGCAGCGACGCCCGAGGGCGTTGGTAACTTCATGAAGTCATTGTTGCAGCAAACCCTTTGTCCTCCTAAGTTTCGAGCGAAAGCTTAGAGATGATGGGTGCATGTGGGCATCATGACACCTTCCTCGAGGCATCATAGTGGAGCCTTATCCTTGATGATGATGATGATGTTGTTGAGGTGTTCGGCAGCAGTGCCTAATGGTGTCACAACACCGCCATGTGTTCCCGTCGTGTTGGTCATGTGGTCTGACCATCTAGTAGTATAGGGTATAAACGGGCCCCGTTGCAAAAATTGTGGATATTGTCTTTCCCTTTGGATGGATTGAAGGAAATATGCCCTAGAGGCAATAATAAAGTTATTATTTATTTCCTTATTTCATGATAAATGTTTATTATTCATGCTAGAATTGTATTAACCGGAAACATAATACATGTGTGAATACATAGACAAACATAGTGTCACTAGTATGCCTCTACTTGACTAGCTTGCTGATCAAAGATGGTTATGTTTCCTAACCATAACATGTGTTGTCATTTGATTAACAGGATCATATCATTAGGAGAATGATGTGATTGACATGACCCATTCCGTTAGCCTAGCACTTGATCGTTTAGTATGTTGTTATTGCTTTCTTCATGACATACATGTTCTTGTAACTATGAGATGCAACTCACGTTTACCGGAGGAACACTTTGGGTGCAACCAAATGTCACAACGTAACTGGGTGATTATAAAGGAGTACTACAGGTGTCTCCAAAGGTACAGGTTGGGTTGGCGTATTTCGAGATTAGGTTTTGTCACTCCGATTGTCGGAGAGGTATCTCTAGGCCCTCTCGGTAATGCACATCACTATAAGCCTTGCAAGCAATGTAGCTAATGAGTTAGTTATGGAATGATGCATTACGTAGCGAGTAAAGAGACTTGCCGATGCTTGAGATTGAACTAGGTATTGGATACCGACGATCGAATCTCGGGCAAGTAACATACCGATGACAAAGGAACAACGTATGTTGTTATGCGGTTTGACCGATAAAGATCTTCGTAGAATATGTAGGAGCCAATATGGGCATCAGGTCCCGCTATTGGTTATTGACGGAAGCGTGTTTCGGTCATGTCTACATAGTTCTCGAACCGTAGGGTCCGTGACGCTAAGGTTTCGATGACGGTTTTATTATGAGTTTATGAGTTTTGATGTACCGAAGGAGTTCGAAGTCCCGGATGAGATCGGGGACATGACGAGGAGTCTCGAAATGGTCGAGACATAAAGATCGATATATTGGACGACTATATTCGGACATCGGAAGGGTTCCGAGTGATTCGGGTATTTTCGGGGTACCGGAGAGTTACGGGAATTCGTATTGGGCCTCAATGGGCCATACGGGAAAGGAGAGAAAGGGCCAAAAGGGTGGCCGCACCCCTCCCCTTGGACTAGTCCGAATTGGACTAGGAAGGCGCCTCCGTCCTTCTCCTTCTCTCTTCCCTTTCCTTCTCTCCTACTCCTACTACATGGAAGGGTTCCTAGTTCTAATAGGAAAGGGGGAATCCTACTCCCGGTGGGAGTAGGACTCCCCTGGGGTGCGCCATAGAGAGGGCCGGCCCTCCCCCTCCTCCACTCCTTTATATACGGGGGCAGGGGGCACCCCATAGACACACAAGTTGATCTACGGATCGTTCCTTAGCCGTGTGCGGTGCCCCCCTCCACCATATTCCACCTCGGTTATATCGTCGTGGAGTTTAGGCGAAGCCCTGCGCCGGTAGAGCATCATCATCGTCACCACGCCATTGTGCTGACAGAACTCATCCCCAACGCTTTGCTGGATCGGAGCCCGGGGATCGTCATCGAGCTGAACGTGCGCTGAACTCGGAGGTGCCGTACGTTCGGTACTTGGATCGGTCGGATCGTGAAGACGTACGACTACATCAACCGCGTTGTCATAACGCTTCCGCTTATGGTCTACGAGGGTACGTGGACAATACTCTCCCCTCTCGTTGCTATGCCATCACCATGATCTTGCGTGTGCGTAGGAATTTTTTTGAAATTACTACGTTCCCCAATAGTGGCATCCGAGCCTAGGTTTTATGCGTAGATGTCATATGCACGAGTAGAACACAAGTGAGTTGTGGGCGATACAAGTCATACTGCTTACCAGCATGTCATACTTTGGTTCAGCGGTATTGTTGGATGAAGCGGCCGGACCGACATTACGCGTACGCTTACGCGAGACTGGTTTTACCGCCGTGCTTTGCACACAGGTGACTAGCGGGTGTCTTTTTCTCCAACTTTAGTTGAACCGAGTGTGGCTATGCCTGGTCCTTGCAAAGGTTAAAACAGCACCAACTTGACGAACTATCGTTGTGGTTTTGATGCGTAGGTAAGAACTGTTGGGGAACATAGTAATTTCAAAAAAATTCCTACGCACACGCAAGATCATGGTGATGCATAGCAACGAGAGGGGAGAGTGTTGTCTACGCACTCGTGAGACCAAGCGAAGCGCTGACACAACGTAGAGGAAGTAGTCGACGTCCTCCCGGTCCAACCGATCCAAGCACCGTTACTCGCACCTCCGAAGTTCTTGACACACGACAGCTCGATGACGCACCCCGATCTCCGATCCAGCAGAGGCGCTGGGAGGAGTTCCACAAGACGACGGCGTGGTGACGATCTTGATGTTCTCTCGCCGCAGGCTTCGCCTAAGCACCGCTACAATATGATCGAGGTGTAATATCGTGGAGGGGGCACCGCACACGGCTAAGGAACGATCTCAATGATCAACTTGTGTGTCTAGGGTGCCCCCCCCCTCAGATATAAAGGAGGGAGGAGGAGGAGGCCGCCTAGGAGGAGGCACGCCATAGGGGGGCAAACCTACTACAAGTAGGTTTGGCCCCTTTCCTATTAGGAGTAGGAGAAGGAAGGAAGAGGGGAGGAGAGAAGAAAGGGGGCCGCCCCTCCCAGTCGGATTGGGCTTGGGGGAGGGCGCCCCTCCCTTGCTCCTTCTCCTCCTTCCACTAAGGCCCAATAAGGCCCATATATTTACCGGGGTTCCGTAACCTCCCGAACTCCAAGATATTTCAATCTCACCCGAACCTTTCCGTGTCCAAATATATCCGTCTAATATATCAATCTTTATGTCTCGACCATTTCGAGATTCCTCGTCATGTCCGTGATCACATCGGGACTCAACAACCTTCGTACATCAAAATACATAAACTCATAATGAAACCGTCATCGAAACTTTAAGCGCATGCGAACCCTACGGTTCGAGAACTATGTAGACATGACCGAGACACGCCTCGTCAATAACCAATAGCGGACCTGGATGCCCATATTGGTTCCTACATATTCTACGAAGATCTTTATCGGTCAAACCGCATAACAACATACGCTGTTCCCTTTGTCATCGGTATGTTACTTGTCCGAGATTCAATCGTCGGTATCCAATACCTAGTTCAATCTCGTTACCGGCAAGTCTCTTTACTCGTTCCGTAATACATCATCTTGCAACTAACTCATTAGTTGAAATGCTTGCAAGGCTTAAGTGATGTGTATTACCCAGAGGGCCCAGAGATACCTCTCCGACATTCGGAGTGACAAATCCTAATCTCGAAATACGCCAACTCAACAAGTACCTTTGGAGACACCAGAGAGTACCTTTATAATCACCCGATACGCTAGACGTTTGGTAGCACACAAAGTGTTCCTCCGTAAACGGAGTTGCATAATCTCATAGTCATAGGAACATGTATAAGTCATGAAGGAAGCAATAGCAATATACTAAACGATCGTGTGCTAAGCTAACGGAATGGGTCATGTCAACCAGATCATTCAACTAATGATGTGACCTTGTTAATCAAATAACAACTCCTTGTTCATGGTTAGGAAACATAACCATCTTTGATTAACAAGCTAGTCAAGTAGAGGCATACTAGTGACACTTTGTTTGTCTATATATTCACACATGTATTATGTTTCCGGTTAATACAATTCTAGCATGAATAATAAACATTTATCATGATATGAGGAAATAAATAATAACTTTATTATTGCCTCTAGGGCATATTTCCTTCAGCCTCCCACTTGCACTAGAGTCAATAATCTAGATTACACAAGAATGATTCTAACACCCATGGAGTCTTGGTGTTGATCATGTTTTGCTCGTGGAAGAGGCTTAGTCAACGGGTTCGCAACATTCAGATCCGTATGTATCTTGCAAATCTCTATGTCTCCCACGGACAAGATCCCGGATGGAATTGAAGCGCCTCTTGATGTGCTTGGTTCTTTTGTGAAATCTGGATTCCTTCGCTAAGGCAATCGCCCAAAGATTGTCACAAAAGATTTTCATTGACCCGATGCACTAGGTATGACACCTAGATCGGATATGAACTCCTTCATCCGACTCCTTCATTGGCTGCTTCAAGCAGCTATGTATTCCGCTTCACACGTAGATCCCGCCACGACGCTTTGCTTTGAACTGCACCAACCGACAGCTCCACCGCTTAATGTAAACACGATCCGGTTTGTGATTTAGAATCGTCGGATCAGTGTCAAAGCTTGCATCAACGTAACCATTTACGATGAGCTCTTTGTCACCTCCATATACGAGAAACATATCCTTAGTCCTTTTCGTATTTCAGATGTTCTTGACCGCTGTCCAAAGGATCCACTCTCGATTACTTTGGTACCTCCTGCTAGACTTATAGCAAGGCACACATCAGGTCTGGTACACAAGATTGCATACATGATAGAGCCTATGGCTGAAGCATAGGAACACTTTTCATTTTCTCTCTATCTTCTGCAGTGGTCGGGCTTTGAGTCTTACTCAACTTCACACCTTGCAACATGTGCAAGAACCCTTTCTTTGCTTGATCCATTTTGAACTTCTTCAAAACTTTGTCAAGGTATGTGCTTTGTGAAAGTCCAATTAAGCGCCTTGATCTATCTATATAGATCTTAATGCCCAATATGTAAGCAGCTTCACCGAGGTCTTTCATTGAAAAACTTTTATTCAAGTATCCCTTTATGCTATCCAGAATTCTATATCATTTCCAATCAATAATATGTCATCCACATATAATATTAGAAATGCTACAGAGCTCCCACTCACTTTCTTGTAAATACAAAGCTTCTCCAAAAGTCTCAGATAAAACCAAATGCTTTGATCACACTATCAAAACGCTTATTCCAACTCCGAGAGGCTTGCACCAGTCCATAAATGGATCGCTGGAGCTTGCACACTTTGTTAGCTCCCTTTGGATCGATAAAACCTTCTCGTTGCATCATATACAACTCTTCTTCCGTAAATCCATTCAGAATGCAGTTTTACATCCATTTGCCAAATTTCATAATCATAAAATGCGGCAATTGCTAACATGATTCGGACAGACTTAAGCACCGCTACGGGTGAGAAGGTCTTATCGTAGTCAACCCCTTGAACTTGTCGAAAACCTTTTGCAACAAGTCGAGCTTTGTAGACAGTAACATTACCGTCAGCGTCTGTCTTCTTCTTGAAGATTCATTTATTCTCAATTGCTTGCCGACCATCGGGCAAGTCAACCAAAGTCCATACTTTGTTCTCATACATGGATCCCATCTCAGATTTCATGGCTTCAAGCCATTTTGCAGAATCTGGGCTCACCATCGCTTCTTCATAGTTCGTAGCTTCATCATGATCTAGTAGCATGACTTCCGAATAGGATTACCGCACCACTCAGTGCGGATCTTACTCTGCTCGACCCACGAGGTTCTCAGATAACTTGATCTCAAGTTCTATGATCATCATCATTAACTTCCTCACTAGTTGGTTTTGACGTCACGGAAACCGGTTCCTGTGATGTATTATTTTCCAACAAGGGAGTAGGTACAGTTACCTCATCAAGTTCTACTTTCCTCCCACTCACTTCTTTCGAGAGAAACTCCTTCTCTAGAAAGGATCCATTCTTAGCAACGAATGTCTTGCCTTCGGATCTGTGATAGAAGGTGTACCCAACTGTCTCCTATGGGTATCCTATGAAGACACATTTCTCCGATTTGGGTTCGAGCTTATCAGGTTGAAGCTTTTTCACATAAGCATCGCAGCCCCAAACTTTAAGAAACGACAACTTTGGTTTCTTGCCAAACCATAGTTCATAAGGTGTCGTCTCAACGGATTTCGACGGTGCCCTATTTAACGTGAATGTGGCCGTCTCTAAAGCATAACCCCAAAACGATAGCGGTAAATCTGTAAGAGACATCATAGACCGCACCATATCAAGTAAAGTACGATTCGACGCTCGGACACACCATTACGTTGTCGTGTTCGGGTGGCGTGAGTTGCTAAACTATTCCACATTGTTTTAAGTGTAGACCAAACTCAGAACTCAAATATTCTCCTCCACGATCAGATCGTAGAAACTTTATTTTCTTGTTACGATCATTTTCAACTTCACTCTGAAATTCTTTGAACTTTTCAAATGTTTCAGACTTATGCTTCATTAAGTAGATATACCCATATCTACTTAAATCATCTGTGAAGGTGAGAAAATAACGATATCCGCCACGAGCCTCAACATTCATCGGACCACATACATCTGTATGTATGATTTCCAACAAATCTATTGCTCTCTCCATAGTACCGGAGAACGGTGTTTTGGTCATCTTGCCCATGAGGCACGGTTCGCAAGTACCAAGTGATTCATAATCAAGAGGTTCCAAAAGTCCATCAGTATGGAGTTTCTTCATGCGCTTTACACCGATATGACCTAAACGGCAGTGCCACAAATAAGTTGCACTATCATTATCAACTCTGCATCTTTTGGCTTCAACACTATGAATATGTGTATCATTACTATCGAGATTCATCAAAAATAGACCACTCTTCAAGGGTGCATGACCATAAAAGATATTACTCATATAAATAGGACAACCATTATTCTCTGATTTAAATGAATAACCATCTCGCATCAAACAAGATCCAGATATAATGTTTATGCTCAACGCTGGCACCAAATAACAATTATTTAGGTCTAATACTAATCCCGAAGGTAGATGTAGAGGTAGCGTGCCGACCGCGATCACATCGACTTTGGAACCGTTTCCCACGCGCATCGTCACCTCGCCCTTTGCCGTGTTCGCTAATCCGTAGTCTCGCTTTGAGTTGCAAATATTAGCAATGTAACCAAGATCAAATACCGTGTGCTATGCGAGCTCTAGTAAGGTACACATCAATAACATGTATATCACATATACCTTTGTTCACCTTGCCATCCTTCTTATCCGCCAAATGCTTGGGGCAGTTCCGCTTCAAAGGACTACCGCTTGCAAGAGAAGCACTCGTTTGTGCTTAGGTCCAGACTTTGGTTTCTTCTCTTGAGCAGCAACTTGTTTGCTGTTCTTCTTGAAGTTCCTTCTTCTTCCCTTTGCCCTTTTCTTGAAACTAGTGGTCTTGTTAACCATCAACACTTGATGCTCCTTCTGATTTCTACCTCCGCAGCCTTTAGCATTGCGAAGAGCTCGGGAATCGCCTTATCCATCCCTTGCATATTATAGTTCATCACGAAGCTCTTGTAGCTTGGTGGAAGTGATTGGAGAATTCTGTCAATGACGCTATCATCTCGAAGAGTAACTCCTAGTTGAATCAAGTGATTACAATACCCAGACATCTTGAGTATGTGCTCACTGACAGAACTCCTCCATCTTGCAGCTATAGAACTTATTGGAGACTTCATATCTCTCAATCCGGGCATTCTTCTGGAATATTAACTTCAACTCCTGGAACATCTCATATGCTCCATGACGTTCAAAACGTCGTTGAAGTCCCGGTTCTAAGCCGTAAAGCATGGCACATTGAACTATCGAGTAGTCATCGGCTTTGCTCTGCCAGACGTTCTTAACGTTGTCAGTTGTATCAGCAGCAGGCCTGGCACCCAGCGATGCTTCCAGGTAATTTTTGTGTGCAGCAATGAGGATAATCCTCAAGTTACGGACCCAGTCCGCGTAGTTGCTACCATCATCTTTCAACTTAGCTTTCTCAAGGAACGCACTAAAATTCAACGGAACAACAACACGGGCCATCTATCTACAATCAACATAGACAAGCAAGATACTATCAGGTACTAAGTTCATGATAAATTTAAGTTCAATTAATCATATTACTAAAGAACTCCCACTTAGATAGACATCTCTCTAGTCATCTAAGTGATCACGTGATCCAAATCAACTAAACCATAACCGATCATCACGTGAGATGGAGTAGTTTTCAATGGTGAACATCTTATGTTGATCATATCTACTATATGATTCACGCTCGACCTTTCGGTCTCCGTGTTCCGAGGCCATATCTGCATATGCTAGGCTCGTCAAGTTTAACCTGAGTATTCTGCGTGTGCAAAACTGGCTTGCACCCGTTGTAGATGGACGAGAGCTTATCACACCCGATCATCACGTGGTGTCCGGGCACGATTTAACTTTGGCAACGGTGCATACTCGTGGAGAACACTTCTTGATAATTTTTAGTGAGAGATCATCTTAAAATGCTACCGTCAATCAAAGCAAGATACGATGCATAAAGGATAAACATCACATGCAATCAATATAAGTGATATGATATGACCATCATCATCTTGTGCTTGTGACCTCCATCTCCGAGGCACCATCATGATCACCATCATCACCGGCGCGACACCTTGATCTCCATCGTAGCATCGTTGTCGTTTACGCCATCTATTGCTTCTACGACTATCGCTACCGCTTAGTGATAAAGTAAAGCAATTATGTATGCTTGCATTTCATACAATAAAGCGACAACCATATGGCTCCCGCCATTGCCGATAACTTCGTTACAAAATATGATCATCTCATACAATAAAATATAGCATCATGTCTTGGCCATATCACATCACAACATGCCCTGCAAAAACAAGTTAGACGCCCTCTACTTTGTTGTTGCAAGTTTTACGTGGCTGCTTCGGGCTTAAGCAAGAACCAATCTCACCTACGCATCAAAACCACAACGATAGTTTGTCAAGTTGATGCTGTTTTAACCTTCGCAAGGACCGGGCGTAGCTACACTCGGTTCAACTAAAGTTGGAGAAACCGACACCGCTAGTCACTGTGTGCAAAGCACGGCGGTAAAACCAATCGTAAGTAAGCGACTGGCGTAATGTCGGTCCGAGCCGCTTCATCCAACAATACCGCCGAACCAAAGTATGACATGTTGGTAAGCAAGATGACTTATATCGCCCACAACTCACTTGTGTTCTACTCGTGCATATAACATCAAACCATAAAACCTAGGCTCTGATGCCACTGTTGGGGAACGTAGTAACTTCAAAAAATTTCCTACGCACAAGATCATGGTGATGCATAGCAACGAGAGGGGAGAGTGTTGTCTACGTACCCTCGTAGACCGAAGCGGAAGCGTTGACACAACATAGAGGAAGTAGTCGTACGTCCTCCCGGTCCAACCGATCCAAGCACCGTTACTCCGGCACCTCCGAGTTCTTGACACACGTACAACTTGATGACGCACCCCGATCTCCGATCTAGCAGAGGCGTGGGGAGGAGTTCCATCAGCATGACGGCATGGTGACGATCTTGATGTTCTCCTGTCGCAGGGCTTCGCCTAAGCACCGCTACAATATGACCGAGGTGTAATATCGTGGAGGGGGGCACCGCACACGGCTAAGGAACGATCTCAATGATCAACTTGTATGTCTAGGGTGCCCCCGCCCCGTGATATAAAGGAGGGAGGGAGGAGGAGGCCGGCCTAGGGAGGAGGCGCGCCATAGGGGGGCAAACCTACTCCAAGTAGGTTTGGCCCCTTTCCTATTAGGAGTAGGAGAAGGATGGAAGAGGGGAGGAGAGAAGGAAAGGGGGCCGCCCCTCCCACCCGGATTGGGCTTGGGGGCGCCTCCCTTGCTCCTTCTCCTCCTTCCACTAAGGCCCAATAAGGCCCATATACTTACCGGGGTTCCGTAACCTCCGGAACTCCCAGATATTTCAATCTCACCGGAACCTTTCCGGTGTCCAAATATATCCGTCCAATATATCAATCTTTATGTCTCGACCATTTCGAGACTCCTCGTCATGTCCGTGATCACATCCGGACTCAACAACCTTGGTACATCAAAATACATAAACTCATAATGAAATCGCCATCGAAACTTTAAGCGTGCGGACCCTACGGTTCGAGAACTATGTAGACATGACCGAGACACGTCTCTGGTCAATAACCAATAGCGGGACCTGGATGCCCATATTGGTTCCTACATATTCTACGAAGATCTTTATCGGTCAAACCGCATAACAACATACGTTGTTCCCTTTGTCATCGGTATGTTACTTGTCCGAGATTCGATCATCGGTATCCAATACCTAGTTCAATCTCGTTACCGGCAAGTATCTTTACTCATTCCGTAATACATCATCTCGCAACTAACTAATTAGTTGAAATGCTTGCAAGGCTTAAGTGATGTGTATTACCGAGAGGGCCCAGAGATACCTCTCCGACATTCGGAGTGACAAATCCTAATCTCGAAATACGCCAACTCAACAAGTACCTTTGGAGACACCTGTAGAGCACCTTTATAATCACCCAGTTATGTTGTGACGTTTGGTAGCACACAAAGTGTTCCTCCGGTAAACGGGAGTTGCATAGTCTCATAGTCATAGGAACATGTATAAGTCATGAAGGAAGCAACAGCAATATACTAAACGATCGTGTGCTAAGCTAACGGAATGGGTCATGTCAATCAGATCATTCAACTAATGATGTGACCTTGTTAATCAAATAACAACTCCTTGTTCATGGTTAGGAAACATAACCATCTTTGATTAACAAGCTAGTCAAGTAGAGGCATACTAGTGACACTCTGTTTGTCTATATATTCACACATGTATTATGTTTCCGGTTAATACAATTCTAGCATGAATAATAAACATTTATCATGAGATGAGGAAATAAATAATAACTTTATTATTGCCTCTAGGGCATATTTCCTTCAAGAACGGTTCTTGCTCAGCCCGTAGCAGCCACGTAAAACTTGCAACAACAAAGTAGAGGACGTCTAACTTGTTTTTGCAGGGCATGTTGTGATGTGATATGGTCAAGACGTGATGAGATATAAGTTGTTGTATGAGATGATCATGTTTTGTTGAAGTTATCGGCAACTGGCAGAAGCCCTATGGTTGTCTCTTTGTTGCATAAGATGCAAGTGCCAAATAATTGCTTTACTTTATCGCTATGCGATAGGAATAGTTGCAAGAGCAATAGTTGGCGAGACGACCATGTGACGACACATTGATATAGATCAAGATGATGAAGATCATGGTGTCGTGCGGTGACGATAGAGATCATGACAAGATTTTGGAGATGGAGATCAAAGGCGCAAGATGATCATGGCCATATCATGTCACATATTTTGATTGCATATGATGTTTATCTGTTATACATCTTATTCTGCTTTTGTTTGACGGTAGCATTTTAAGATGATCTCTCACTAATTATCAAGAAGTGTTCTCCCCGAGTATGCACCGTTATGAAAGTTCTTCGTGGCCGAGGCACCACGTGATGATCGGTGTGATAGGCTCTATGTTCAAATACAACGGGTGCAAAACAGTTGCACACGCGAAATACTCAGGTTAAACTTGACGAGCCTAGCATATACAGATATGGCCTCGGAACACGGAGACCGAAAGGTTGAGCGTGAATCATATAGTAGATATGATCAACATAGTGATGTTCACCATTGAAAACTACTCCATCTCACGTGATGATCGGACATGGTTTAGTTGATTTGGATCACGTGATCACTTAGATGACTAGAGAGATGTCTGTCTAAGTGGGAGTTCTTAAGTAATATGATTAATTGAACTTAAATTTATCATGAACTTAGTCCTAGTAGTATTTTGCAAATTATGGTGTAGACCAATAGCTTGCGTTGTTGCTTTCATATGTTTATTTTGATATGTTCCTAGAGAAAACTGTGTTGAAAAATGTTAGTAGCAATGATGCGGATTGGATCCGTGATCCAAGGTTTATCCTCATTGCTGCACAGAAGAATTATGTCCTTAATGCACCGCTAGGTGACAGACCTATTGCAGGAGCAGATGCAGATGTTATGAACGTTTGGCTAGCTCAATATGATGACTACTTGATAGTTTAAGTGCACCATGCTTAATGGCTTAGAATCAGGACTTCAAAGACGTTTTGAACGTCATGGACCATATAAGATGTTCCAGAAATTGAAGTTGATATTTCAAGCAAATACCCGAGTTGAGAGATATGAAGTCTCCAACAAGTTCTATAGCTAAAAGATGAAGGAGAATTGCTCAACTAGTGAGCATGTGCTCAGATTGTCTGGGTACTTCAATCGCTTGAATCAAGTGGGAGTTAATCTTCCAGATAAGATAGTGATTGACAGAATTCTCTAGCCACCATCACTAAAGTTACTAGAACTTCGTGATGAACTATAGTATGCAAGGGATGACGAAAATGATTCCCGAGCTCTTCGTGATGATGAAATCGACGAAGGTAGAAATCAAGAAAAAGCATCAAGTGTTGATGATTGACAAGACCACTAGTTTCAAGAGAAGGGCAAAGGGAAAGAAAGGGAACTTCAAGTGGAAAGACAAGCAAGTTGTCACTCCTGCGAAGAAGCCCAAAGTTGGACCATAGCCTGAAACTGAGTGCTTACACTGCAAAGGAAATGGTCACTGGAAGCGGAAATGCCCTGAATATTTGGTGGATAACAAGGATGGCAAAGTGAACGAAGGTATATTTGATATACAGGTTATTGATGTGTGCCTTACTAGTGTTTATAGTAACCCCTGAGTATTTGATACTTATTCGGTTGCTAAGATTAGTAACTTGAAACAGGAGTTACAGAATAAACAGAGACTAGTTGAAAGGGAAGTGACGATGACTATTGGAAATAGTTCCAAGATTGATATGATCATCATCACACACTCCCTATATTTTCGAGAATTGTGTTAAAACTAAATAAATGTTATTTAGCGTTTGCGTTGAGCATGAATATGATTTGATCATGTTTATTGCGATACGGTTATTCATTTGAAGTTAAAGAATAATTGTTATTCTGTTTACATGAATAAGACCTTCGATGGTTATACACCCAATGAAAATAGTTTGTTGGATCTCGATCATAGTGATATACATATTCATAATATTGATGCCAAAAGATGCAAAGTTAATAATGATAGTGCAACTTATTTGTGGCACTGCCGTTTGGGTCATATTGGTGTAAAGCGCATGAAGAAACTCCATAAAGATTGATCTTCAGAATCACTTGGTTATGAATCATTTGATGATTGCGAACCGTGCCTTTTGGGCAAGATTACTAAAACTCCGTTCTCCGGAACAATGGAACAAGCTACTGACTTATTGGAAATAATACATACCGATGTATGCGATCCAATGAGTGTTGATGCTCGTGGCAAGTATCGTTATTTTCTGACCTTCACAAGATGATTTGAGCAGATATGGGTATATCTACTTGATGAAACATAAGTCTGAAATAATTGAAAGGTTCAAAGAATTTCAGAGTGAAGTGGAAAAATCATCGTAACAAGAAAATAAAGTTTCTGCGATCTAATCGCGGAGACGAATATTTGAGTTACGAGTTTGGTCTTCAATTAAAACAATGTGGAATAGTTTCACAGCTCACGCCACCTAGAACACCACAACGTTATGGTGTGTCCGAACGTCGTAACCGCACTTTATTGGATATGGTGCGATCTATGATGTGTCTTACTAAATACCACTATTGTTTTGGGGTTATGCATTAGAGACAGCTACATTCACGTTAAAAGGGCATCATCTAAATCCGTTGAGACGACACCATATGAACTGTGGTTTAGCAAGAAACCCAAGTTATCGTTTCTTAAAGTTTGGAGTTGCGAATCTTATATGAAAAAGTTTTTCAACCTGATAAGCTCGAACCCAAATCGGAGAAGCGCGTCTTCATAGAATACCCAAAGGAAACTGTTGGGTAATCCTTCTATCACAGATCCGAAGGCAAAACATTCGTTGCTAAAAATGGATCCTTTCTAGAGAAGGAGTTTCTCTCGAAAGAAGTAAGTGGGAGCAAAGTAGAGCTTGATAAGGTAATTTGTACCTTCTCCCAAATTGGAAAGTAGTTCATCACAGAAATCAGTTCCAGTGATTCCTACACCAATTAGTGAGGAAGCTAATGATGATGATCATGAAACTTCAGATCTAGTTACTACAAAACCTCGTAGGTCTTCCAGAGTACGATCCGCACCAGAATGGTATGGTAATCCTGTTCTAGAAGTCATGTTACTAGACCATGATGAACCTACGAACTATGAGGAAGCGATGATGAGCCCAGATTCCACGAAATGGCTTGAGGCCATAAAGTCTGAGATGAGATCCATCTATGAGAACAAAGTATGGACTTTGATTGACTTGCTCGATGATCAGCAAGCCATGTTAAATAAATTGACACTGATAGTAGTATTACTATCTACTAATCTCGACTTGTTGCGAAAGGTTTTCGACAAGTTCAAGGTGTTGAATACGATGAGATTTTCTCACTCATATCGATGCTTAAGTCTGTCCGAATCATGTTAGCAATTGCCACATTTTATGAAATCTGGCAAAAGGATGTCAAAACTGCATTCCTTAATGGATTTATTAAAGAAGAGTTGTATATGATGCAACCAGAAGGTTTTGTCAATCCTAAAGGTGCTAACATAATGTGCAAGCTCCAGCGATCCATCTATGGACTGGTGCAAGCATCTCAGAGTTGGAATATACGCTTTGATAAGTTGATCAAAGCATATAGTTTTGTACAGACTTACGGTGAAGCCTGTATTTACAAGAAAGTGAGTGGGAGCACTACAGCATTTCTGATAAGTATATTCGAATGACATATTGTTGATCGGAAATAATGTAGAATTATTCTGCAAAGCATAAAGGAGTGTTTTGAAGGAGTTCTTTAAAAGAAAGACTTCAGTAAAGCTACTTACATATTGAGCATCAAGATCTATTGAGATAGATCAAGACGCTTGATAAGTTTTTCAATAAGTACATACCTTGACAAGATTTTGAAATAGTTCAAAATGGAACAGTCAAAGAAAGAGTTCTTACCTGTGTTGCAAAGGTGTGAAATTGAGTAAGACTCGAATCCCGACCAAGGCAGAAAATAAAAAAGAGAATGAAAGTCATTCCCTATGCCTCAGTCATAGGTTCTACAAAGTATGCCATGCTATGGACCAGACCTATTGTATACTCTGCCCTGGTTTGGCAAGGGAGTACAATAGTGATCTAGGAGTAGATCACTGGATATTGGTCAAAATTATCCTTAGTGAGAACTAAGGAAATATTTCTCGATTATGGAGGTGATAAAAGAGCCCGTCGTAAAGAGTTACATTGGTGCAATCTTTTACACCGATCCAGATGACTCTAAGTCTCAATCTGGATACATATTGAAAGTGGGAGCAATTAGCTAGAGTAGCTCCGCAAGAGCATTATAGACATAGAATATTTGCAAAATACATACGGCTCTGAATATGACAGACCCGTTGACTAAGCTTCTCTCATGAGCAAAACATGATCACACCTTAGTACTCTTTGGGTGTTAATCACATAGAGATGTGAACTAGATTATTGACTCTAGTAAACCCTTTGGGTGTTGGTCACATGACGATGTGAACTATGGGTGTTAATCATATACAGATATGAATATTGGTGTTAAATCACATGGCAATGTGAACTAGATCATTGACTCTAGTGCAAGTGGGAGACTGAAGGAAATATGCCCTAGAGGCAATAATAAAGTTATTATTTATTCCCTTATTTCATGATAAATGTTTATTATTCATGCTAGAATTGTATTAACCGGAAACATATACATGTGTGAATACATAGACAAACATAGTGTCACTAATATGCCTCTACTTGACTAGCTTGTTGATCAAAGATGGTTATGTTTCCTAACCATAGACATGTGTTGTCATTTGATTAACAGGATCACATCATTAGGAGAATGATCTGATTGACATGACCCATTCCGTTAGCCTAGCACTTGATCGTTTAGTATGTTGCTATTGCTTTCTTCATGACTTATACATGTTCTCGTAACTATGAGATGCAACTCACGCTATCGGAGGAACACTTTGGTGCTACCAAACGTCACAACGAATCGGGTGATTATAAAGGAGTACTACAGGTGTCTCCAAAGGTACATGTTGGGTTGGCGATTTCGAGATTAGGTTTTGTCACTCCAATTGTCGGAGAGGTATCTCGGGCCCTCTCGGTAATGCACATCACTATAAGCCTTGCAAGCAATGTAGCTAATGAGTTAGTTACGGAATGATGCATTACGTAACGAGTAAAGAGACTTGCGTAACGAGATTGAACTAGGTTTTGGATACCGACGATCGAATCTCGGGCAAGTAACATACCGATGACAAAGGGAACAACGTATGTTGTTATGCGGTTTGACCGATAAAGATCTTCATAGAATATGTGGGAGCCAATATGGGCATCCAGGTCCCGCTATTGGTTATTGACCGGAAACGTGTTTCGGTCATGTCTACATAGTTCTCGAACCCGTAGGGTCCGCACGCTTAAGGTTTCGATGACAGTTTTATTATGAGTTTATGAGTTTTGATGCACCGAAGGAGTTCGGAGTCCCGGATGAGATCCGGGACATGACGAGGAGTCTCGAAATGGTCGAGACGTAAAGATCGATATATTGGACGGCTATATTCGGACATCGGAAGGGTTCCGAGTGATTCGGGTATTTTCGGGGGTACCGGAGAATTACGGGAATTCGTATTGGGCCTCAATGGGCCATACGGGAAGGAGAGAAAGGGCCAAAAGGGTGGCCACACCCCTCCCCTTGGACTAGTCCGAATTGGACTAGGGAAGGGGGGCGCCCCCTTCCTTCCTTCTCCTTCTCTCTTCCCTTTCCTTCTCTCCTACTCCTACTACATGGAAGGGTTCCTAGTTCTACTAGGAAAGGGGGAATCCTACTCCCGGTGGGAGTAGGACTCCCCTGGGGCGCGCCATAGAGAGGGCCGGCCCTCCCCGTCCTCCACTCCTTTATATACGGGGGCAGGGGCACCCCATAGACACACAAGTTGATCTACGGATCGTTCCTTAGCCGTGTGCGGTGCCCCCCTCCACCATATTCCACCTCGGTTATATCGTCGTGGAGTTTAGGCGAAGCCCTGCGCCGGTAGAGCATCATCATCGTCACCACGCCGTCATGTCGTGAACTCATCCCCGACGCTTTCTTTGGATCTCGAGCCCGGGATCGTCATCGAGCTGAACGTGTGCTGAACTCGGAGGTGCCGTACGTTCGGTACTTGGATCGGTCGGATCGTGAAGACGTACGACTACATCAACCGCGTTGTCATAACGCTTCCGCTTACGGTCTACGAGGGTACGTGGACAATACTCTCCCCTCTCGTTGCTATACCATCACCATGATCTTGCGTGTGCGTAGGAATTTTTTTGAAATTACTACGTTCCCAACATGGATGGATAAGCCAGAGTTGGGCTTATGGGTTGGGCTCGCCTGCAAAAATGACTGACAAACCAGAATATGAAATGGGCTGTGGAAACAACCAAGAGGGCCAGAGAAATTATACAGTGGTAGAGTGTGGACATAAACATGGAAACCTCCTATTCAACATTCCTAGTGTCGATTTTGCATATTTCAAGAAATTCTGTAACAAATAAATATAATTTTATTCAACAGAATGCAAGTAAATATTGTAAAAAAACAGGTAAAAATATTTGCGAAAAGCTGAAACATGTCTAGGTGTCTCAATAGGAATATTCATATATGTAACAAAATGTTCGTCTCATATGTGAGCTTATGCTAGTGTCTGTGATGAGCAACACCGGGTATTAATTATAATAAATTGGATCGGAATGCGACATGCATGTATTTTGCTTATATTAGACTTCATTATTAGAATAAGTCTACACTTTGAAGGAAGTTTATACGAGTTCATATGTGTGCCGACAATTGAAACACCTCGATTAGGACGTTCATTCACTGCAAGGGATGTGTTCGACTGCTTGTGAAGTCTTGTGTTTCTAGTTAGCATTTTCCTGAGAAAAGAAGACGTTTACTGAACTTATGTTTCCATGTGGCTAGAAAAACTATCGTATTAGAACGCACCATAAATTTGCTAGATTTCATGTAAACCTATTTTCAAGAGTGCCTGAACAAAAAATGGCGATTTAAAATAGCCATTGATGGTAGGAGTTCAAGCTAATTTTCTTAAAATGTGTCTCGCAACTACTAATGAGTTTAAGTCATGAATTTTTTTAAACATGTAAGCGTATTGTTTACAATATCCAAAATCAGGAGCTAGCAAGTTAGTTGGGTTATGGTTAACATAGTAAAGTTTGAAAAATAAAAGGACATTAGTTAACAGATGATATAAATAAAAAGAGTTATGTTACTGTTTTAAAAGTACTACAACACTACTTAAAGTCTGGTTTTATCAATATTAAATTAACAAACCCTGCAAAAAAAAATTAACAAAATAAAAAAATGAAAGGAGTTTTGTTACGCACTCCATAAACTACATCGTTCTTTCGCAACGCTTGTGTATCTTTTTGTGTGTAAACTGCAATGACAATAACATATTTGCACTCAAATTCCATGTGATGTCTCGACTCTCGATGAATAAACACCAACTGGTTGGTGGGAAAGGACGACTCCAATGTACTCGATCTCTTCGACTTGCAATAGCGTACAACAATGGGAGGTTGATGGCATCCATCAATACATTTTACACAATCTCACTAACTTTGATGATATCCATCAATGCCCATCTTCATATTGAAGGCATACCTATAAATATGTCCATCCTAAAGGAAGTTATATAAACAATCTCGCATGAGAACACTTTGGTATAGTTGAGGAAGAGGAAACACAATGCAGGGCACTACGTGCCAAGGCCAACTGGGGGCGTGCATGTATGTCTGGGCTTGGGAAGGATCGGGAATTGGTAACTCATACTTGGCCGCCCAATTGTATATCGCGGTTTGACCGACACATCAGGAGGCTTAGGAATAGTCCTAGATGGCAGCATGCCGAATGAGCTACTAACCTACCAAGGCAAGAATAGAAAAATGAGATGAAACGATGCCTGAACAATCCTAGTTGAGACTCTCTTGGACATTGAATGTGCCCACACACTGCAAACTCAAGGTATTTCTGATGTGCCACATGAGCGATGGAGGATAACTAAGGGTATGTGTAGTAGAAGCTGAATGGCATAATGGAGGGCAAATATCGGCATACAGTGTGTCCTTTCCTTGGTCATGCCCTGCATAATTTTTGTTGGTTGATAAATCTAATTTGGCCATCCAGGTAAAAATATTTGCGCAAAACCGAAAAATGTCCAGGTGTCTCAGTATGAATGTTCATATATGTAACAAAATCTTCATCTTATATTGGAGCCTATGTCAGTGTTTCTGACGGGCAACACTGGGTATTAGAATAAACTGCATCTGAATCCGACATGCATGTATTATTTTGCTTCTATTAGACTTCATTATTAGAATAAGTCTACATGTTGAAGTTCATATGAGCTTGTATATGTGCCAACAATTTAAACAGTTGGATTAGGACATTGACTCACTGCAAGATATGTGTTCGACTGCTTATGAGGTCTTCTGTTTCTAGTTAGCATTTTCTTGAGAAAAGTAGACGTTTACCGCACTTATGTTTCCATCTGGCTAAAATAATTATCGCACTAGAGTGCACCATAAATTTGCTAGATTCGGTATAAACTATCTTTAGAAAAATGACGATTTAAAATAGCCAATGATGGTAGCAGTTCAAGCTTTTTTTTTTAAATATGCCTTACATCTACTAATCTACATCTACGTGTACCTACATATAATAATAAAGGGGCTATTGCTTCTGCGTGTATGTCATGAAAATTGCACCTAATGTTGCAAAATATTACCCACCAATGCCAACTATAAGTGATAAAAAACATCTCACATAGCAAAATCCCCCGCCTGGCCGGCCCATGTAGTATGGATCTCCTATACTATGCTATGTGTGCGCTGCGGGAAGACACAGCGCACCTATTTGGGCCGGCCAAATGTCCAGATGGCCTTTTTTACGAATTTCGTTTTTATTTTTTCTTATTATTTTTATTCTTCGTGTTTGCTACTTTATAAATAATTTAGAACTTCAAAAAAATTCCAAAATTTAATAAAAAATGATAATTTTATTTTACTTTTTTTCATGAATAACAAAATGTTTGTGGATTCAAAAAACTTTCACGATTTTTCGAAAATGTTTGCTTATTCAAAAAAGTTCAAAATTTTGATAACAAATGTACGTGAAGTAAAAAACTATTCATGTTTTTTAAAAGTTGATGTATTCAAAAATTCACCAATTCAAAAAATGTTCACGAATGGAAAAATATCCTAAATCTGAAAAAACTGTTCTTGACTTACAAAATAGTTTATTCATTCAAAAAAAGACCAGGAATTTCAAAAGGTGTTCTTTAAATGAATAAAAATTCCTGAATTTAAAAATAGTTCCACCAATTTCCATAAAAATGTTCGCCGATTCTAGAAATGTTCACCTATTCAAGAAAATTGTTTATAATTTTCAAAAAATATTTGCCAATAGTACAAAAGTTCTTGATTTTAGAAAATTTTCAAAAATTTGTAAAAGTGTTCATGAATATGAAAAATGGTCATGATTTCAAATATGTGCACGAGTTTAAAAAAATACTCATGATTTCAAAAAATTGAGAGTGATAGTGTATATCGGTGATGCAGCAAAATGTGGTCATGACCATTGGAGATTATGTTTTTTCCTTCTTGCAATGCACGGGCCATTTTGCTACTACCTAATAATAAAGGGGCTATATCTTCTGGCGGTACATCACCGAATTGCCTCCGAAGTTGCGAAATATTACCCATCGACGCCTTGGCCAGCCTCGGCCAGCCCATGCAGTAGGAACCTATACACAGCGCTCTGCGCATTGGGAGAACACATAGCGCGCTGTTTAGGCCGGCCCATGTCCAGATGGTCTTTTTTTATTTCGTTTTTTATTTTTCGTTTTTTCTTTTCCGTATTCATTTATTCCTCTTTAAATAGTTTGGGAATTCAATAAAATGCTCTTAATTTTTTAAAAATGGTTTTTTTAAAATAAAATTTTAATAATTCATAAATGTTTGTGGATTCATAAAATGTTTGCTGTTTTTAGAATATGTTCCCAATTTTGAAAAACAATGTTGGGAAAATAAATGTTCATAATTTTAAAACAATGTTCGTGTATTAATTTTTTAATGAAATCGAATAAATTTTGCGAACTCAAAATGTTCATGAATTAAAAATATCCTAAAACTTCTAAAACTCTTTGTGACTTACAATATAGTATATTGATTCTTAACATGTTAGCTGATTCATAAAATGATCATCCATTTTGAAACATGTTTGTTAAATCAAAAAAATGTTTGTGAATTTCAGAAATTGTTTCACAAATTTCCAAAAAAATGTATGTCGATTCTTGAAATGTTCAACTATTCAAGAAAATTGTTTTATAAAATGTTCAAATTTTTTAAATGTTTTGCAAATAGCATGAATGTTCATGAACTCAAAAAATGTTCCTGATTTTATAAAATGTTTGAAAATCTCTAAAATGTTCACGAATTTGAAAAATATTCATTCTTTCAGATAAGTTCACAAGTTTGAAAAATTGTTTATTATTTTCAACAATTGTTCACGATTTCACGAAAATGAGAGTGATAGTGTATCTCGGTGATGCAGGAAAATATGGGCATGGCCATTGGAGATTATGATTTAATAAAAAAAAATTATAATCTCCTATGGCCATCGATTATGATTTTTTTAACGTGTGTTGCAACACATAGGGAGTCAAGGACATCAGGTGGAATTTAACGTGTGCTGCAACAGGAGAAAAAATCATGATAAAAAAAGTTGATTCAACGTGGGTCAAAAAAAAAGTTTTAATGGTTAACATAGTAAAGTTTATAAAATAAAAATGACATTAGTTAACATATAAAAAACCTATTTTGTTACACACTCCATAAACTGCATCATTCTTTGCAGCGCATATCTATCGTTATTTGAGGAAATTGCACTGACAATAATATAATTGCACTTAAATTCCACGTGATGTCTTGACTCCCGATGAATAAACATCAACTGAATGGTGGAAAAGGACGACTCCAATGTGCACGTTCTCTTCGACAATCAATATTGTCTGACAATGGGAGGTTGATGGCATCCACCAATACATTATGCACAATCTCACTAACTTTGACGGCATCCATCAATGCCCATCTCCATATTGGTAAATGTGTCCATCCTAAAGAATGTTATATAGACAAGCTCTCATGAGAACACTATGGTATAGTTCAGGCAGAGAAAACACCATGAAGTGCACTACATGCATGCCAAGATGGCTGCCAACTAGGGGCGTGCATTTATGTCTGGGCTTAGGAAGAATCGAGGATTGGTAACTCGTAGTTAGCTGCCCAATTGCATATCCTGGTTTGAGTGGCACACCGGAAGGCCTAGGTATAGTCTGGGACGACGGCATGCCAAATGAGCTACCAAGGCAAAGCACAAATAAACAAGATGAAACGGTGCCAGAATCGCTCGAATCTGACGCGGAGAGGCACACACAACAGGGGAAAGAGACATGATTTTTAGGTCCCGAGGATCGGGGCTCCCGTTTATCTCGCCGCCCATCCACACTGGCCAACTTGGCGATCTGTGCTTGTCCTGGACGGCTAATGGATTTGCAGGCCTACGTAAACAGTAAAGCAGGCAGTAGTAAAATATTCGAAAATGGAAACCGGACACTGCTCCACCTCACTTGTCACACCGTTACGTTTAGCTCTACCAATCCAGTCCAGACAAGGAACAGTTGCGCCAGGTACAAAGAGGGAACAACGACAGGAGGAGAGACAGTATGCAGAACGCAAAAGTTGCCAGAAGTTGAATGCAAAAGTCAAGAGAAAGAGAGGGAGCTGGCACATGCAGAACTTTTTGAGGAGTTTTTTAGAAGGTGTTTTCACAAGCTACGTTAAAATATGCATGTTTAGTCCTAGAAAGAGAGGAGGTAAAAGCACTCTAGGTCCTAGAACTTGCATCCAATGTGATAGTTTAGACCTAAAACTTGCAAAAGTGCATTCATCGGTCCTATAACTTGTTTAAAATATGCATGTTTAGTCCTAGCCAATCACACGCAGCCAAGTGGAGGCATTAGGTCCGAACCGGTCAGCCCTGGTCAATTTGCAAATACCCCCTGCCGTTTAATTGATTCAACCTGCAGTGTACTGAAAGGTTTGGGCAGAGCTGCTGGCGAGGGTCGAGGTGTCGACGCGGTGGCGTGCGGCGGCGTCCGCATTTTGGAGGTGTCCATGAGGCTCACCTTCCCCATCTATCTCAAGCGGGTAGCCCCTCCTAGCAACTCTGAATCTCTCCCTCGCTTCCTCCCTTTGTGCTCACGAATAAAGCTCTAGAGTCTGGAGTAAGTTTTCTCTGCCAGTTTATGCTCTGCATGCACGCACGCACTAGATTTATTTGTGTGTGTGTGTGTGTTTTTTTAAAGAGGAGAAACTTTATTAATTATTCTCACAAGACCTTACAAAGTCATACAACAGTAAGTCTAAAGTCACCGTCTAAGCAACAACTGTCGCTACACCTATCCAATCGATGAAGGGGCGCTGATAGTCTGGGCCTAATACCAAACAGACATCGCAGCCAAACCTAAACATCTAAGACCCGAGGTCCCAACCAGGACGCCTGTCGGGTATGGGGCACCTACCAGTCCGGCGCACTCCTCAACTAGGACGCCTGCCGGGTATGAGGCCGCCGAAGCCACCTGCCATCAATCCATCTTCAGAGTTGTACTGTTGCATCTACCTTGCACGGTTTAGCTACCGTCGACGCCACCACAAAGCCAGACAGCTTCCTCCTCCTGCGCGAGTCCATCTCCGCGCATCGGACGGCGAGACTCGACTGCGCCATGCCGCCGAGATCCACCGTCGATGATACTGTTGATGCCACGCCGCTCCACCTACATGCCATCTCGCGTCGACTCCAAAATACCAGCAACTCCACCGCCCTGAGCAGTCCTCGGCCGACGCCTTCGGGAAGGAACACGACACCAAAGTGCCATCTTCGCCCAAACAGAGGAATAGAGGCTTTCGCCTGCGCTCATGACAGAGGTGGGGGGCTTATGATCCACACCGAAGCCTCCAGGAAGGTAATCGGCGCCGAGGGCGTCGACTTTGGTGCGGCCGCCACGCTGGCCTGGAGTTTCCCCCGGATCCATGCCCACCCGCCAGATCCGTCCATGCAGTATTGGCGTCGACTGTAGTCGCTACCGTAGCCAGCACGACCGGAGTAGATCGAGTCGGAGACGACGCCTCCCATGGAACTCCGGGCGGCCATCGAGGAGCCGTCGTAGCGCCGCCGCGTCCACGCCGCCCACGCAGCCGTGAAGGGCCCCCCATCTGCACCCGTGGGTGCCGCCCGCCAGGCAGGCCGCACCGTGCGCCACCGATCAAGGCTGCCGCCCCGAGATCTCCGCGCCGAGGCGCCGCGGTCGTCGTCGGCAGATCGACCACGGCCACCATAGGCGCGCTTCGAACGGCCCCCACGCGACCACCGGGAAGCAGCTCCTCCGCCGCCCCGAGCCTCGCCGCGCGCCTTGCCGCTAACGCGCCGCCAATCGCCGCCGAACGCCACCGCGCCAGTCCGCCGCTGCGGAGAGGAGAGATCCCGCCGCCGCCGACGCCAACCGGGCTTTGCCCGGCGGCGCGCCCTGGCGGCGGCGGGCACGAGAGGTGGAAGAGAGGGCCGAGGGTTTGGCGGTGCTAGGGTTCCCCCAGGTCGCCGCGCGGGGCGACCCAGGGGAGTTTCTTGGCAGCTGTAGATTTATTTGTGTGTCTACCTATATATAGTATATCAGTCGATGCATGATGCATCGACCTTTTCTCATCCTTTATGTAGGTACTGCTTGGTTTTGTTTTCATATCCTGCTATTGTGCAACATCGAGGCCAAGTTGAAGACCCCAGCAACAAGGACGATGGCATGGGTTCCTCGAAGCTGGACTACCGGGACGACGGCCGCATTCCGACGGTGCGCCGGCTTGGGGCCAGCAAGGCTGACCTCGCCTGTCAGCCAGCACCTCCAGCCATCTCGGGCGCCGACTGCTTGCGCTTGTCCATCGGCGAAGTCGACCTCACGGGCCACTACGGCGGGACCGGACACACTACTGGAATTTTCATATACGCCGGGCGTCGGCGTCTTCGCCGAGAGCCAAAACACGGGCACTCGACAAAGTAAGAACGCCGAGAGCGACACTCGGCAAAGAGAGTAAGTCGGCAAACACACGACAATGCCGACAGTATTGCTCGGCAACAGGCTATACTCGGCAAAGGCACTATTTGCCGAGTGCCATCCAACCACACACGGCAAAGTTTTGCCATGTGGCACATTCGGCGGCGACCAACGACATGGTTATGGTTGCAACTCTTTGCCGAGAGTGGCGCTTGGCAAAGATTTAGTCCCATCTCGGCTGCCGACTTGCAAAATGACCTGTTTAAATAGTTTAATTGTCCAGTCCAGACAAGGAACAGTTGCGCCTGGTACAAAAAGGGAACATCGACAGGAGGAGAGACAGTATGCAGAATGCAAAAGTTGCCCGGTGCTACCACGCCTTTCCAAAAATATAACAAAGCTCGAAAGTTCTATCCGTCGTTCACTTAGGCTTTGTCCAGCACAAATTCTGAAGTGCCAATGGGCTGTTTGGTTCGTGGCCGGCGGTTGCCATGCCAAAATTTTATTGTTGACTCGTGCCACGGGATGCCATTTGGATTGAAGCACAATTGCCGGTGCCACGCCAAAAAATCGGTTGCTCAGTTCAATTTTGCGCCCACGCACAGGGCGGGTGAATCGTTCACCAATATATTGGCGCTCCCTTGATTTGCCGAGGCGGCTGAGTGCATGAACTAAACAGCGCCAAGACTCTTCATGTCGCCGCCGTCGTTGTCACATCACCAATGCCACCGCTGACTGGGTAGCCAACTAGCCCTAGAGCCGCCGTCAACTATCGATGGCTACATCTAAGTGGTGGAGGGGCTACTAATATTAGCACCACATCATACGCTAAATCTCCACCGTCTAGGCAGCATGTATGAGTAAAAAAAAAGGAGAGCTATAAGGCATGTACAGAGGTGCTACAATATTAACACAAATACCATAGTCTAAATCTAGATTATCTAGATAGTTAGCATCACCATCATTTCATCTGTAGTTAGTGTTACTCACATGCGTGAACCCATATAGCCAAATCGATAGTACTTGTTTGCTAATGTGCATCGTCCCCATGTTGGCAGTCAGATATTTACCATTCAAAAACTAAAACGGTCTAAATCTCGAAAACTATATTCAAACGAAGCTAGACAGTCATCTCAATGAACCGTGCAAAACTTTGGCTCCATCACATCCAACAACAATGGCTATGTTTACATGCATAAAATCTTAATTAGATAATTGGATGAAAAGACAAACGGATAAGAGAAGTCAATAGTAGTCAATTACATTTATAGTTGAGCCGGGAAATAACACTTGAGAAAAAACAGCTCATTTCTATAATTGAGTTTATATATATGTTACATAGTATCGATTGAACAGAAGTGTTGATATGGCTTTAAGAGAAACAACCAAGTTAAAAATAAAATAAAGCACTAGCCGTAAAATATAACGATATTTAAGGTGCCAAATGTGCCAAGAGCGTTAACCATTTGACATTTGATTTCGTATCTAGAAGAGTGAAGTCATCTATATTGGATGATAACATATGCTAAACAATACAACTATAAGTTTGTCTATCTAGCAAATCAGAAATGATAACATATACTAAACAATGCGGCTGGAGCTGGCCCCTCCCAGCCCGCACGTAGCTCCGTCAGGGGGCGCAGTCCACTCCACCATCGCGTCGTCCCCTTCCCACACCGGCCGCTGCTCCACGCGAGCAGCAGTGGGTGCTAGTGCCCGCGCCGCCGGCCTGCACGCGCACTCCGGAATCAAAGGCACGCGCCGCCCGCTACGAGAGGCAGCAGGCAAGGGAGAGGGACGCGGCGGAGCCGTCCGTGCGGCGTCGCCGTGGGATGCCGGTGGAACCCGATGAGGACGAGCGGCTCCTCGCATGGGTCTACCGCCGGTCGCTCACGACAGCGAAGACAGACGTTCGCCGCCTACGGCGGGAGAACGCGAAGGTGCTTTGGCTTGCCATAGAGCAGTTGAAGCGTGAGGTGAAGGAGGCAACGGCGGAGGCGGCTCGGCTCGTGAAGTTGAAGCGACAGCAGGACAGGGTCGTCCAGCGGATGAAGGGGCTGATCGTCCTCTTCGAGTCCGACTCTGACGATGACGACGGCCACAGCTCCAACTCCTCCTCCGACGATCAAGATCCTGCACCAGCCGCGAACACGTACAACTATACGTCGACGGCGTCCGCGGCCACAGTTCATTTATGTGCATTTGCTTGTCCGTTTGATGCCGATTTCGTTGTGCATTGTTTGATCACGTAGAGTTGGTCTTACGTTGCATGCTTAGTATGGATATTGGTTGACGGATATGAGGTATGCGGATGTGGAGAGGGAAATTTGAGCGTGACCGGTCAGTGCCCGCGGACGTGCCCGGGACCGGATTTGTAGGTTACGGCTGTAGATGCTCTAAATACCTAGAAATAAAACAATATAATTTTGTTAGATAAAATAAAATAATAGATAGAGAAAAGGACAGAAATAAAATAATGAATATACAGAAAAGAAAGAAATACAAAAGTATACGAAAAGAAAGAACATAAAAGAAAAGGAATACTGAAAAAACATATTCGCCGAGTGTTACCCTCGACAAAGATGCGCCTCTGCCGAGTGTTTTCCTTTTGCCTAGTGTTTTTATTTTAATACTTGGCAAAGATGTGCATTTGCCGTGTGTTTTTATTTTGCCCCTTATGAAATTTGGTAAAGCAACTGTTTGCCAAGTTTTTACTTTTCGCCGAGTATTTTTGTAAATGTACTCGGCAAAGACGGGATTGCCGATATTGTGTACTCGGCAAACAGCCTCACACTCGGCAAAGCCAAATTTTCCAGTGGTGAAAGGGAAATGATAAGCAAATTTAAGCTGTTATTGAACACTTAAGAATCAAAATAAAAGTATTCAAGCAATCTTGTATAGAACATAACCAAATCATAGTCCTACAATATGAGGACTAAGGAAAAAAATCACCTGGCGCATAGAAACTCTTGAAAGGATGATATTGATAGTTTACATAATGACTGGTTTCATAAATTTTCTTGCAATGCATTGACTTAGGTTGAACCATATAGACACCGTTATGCATATATAAAAATATTACTTCTGTATCCTCATCATACCCGAGCAGACGCCCCTTATTTCTCTTAATTCGAGGAGTAATCCCAAGACTTGTGGTATTCCGCAACAACCATGTGGTAACACCTTGACAATCGACCTTTCTCTGCCACCTTTGAATGCTATTATTAGATAACACGGCAAGACCAATATGGCCATCCTCTGCCATGATGATTCGATGTTTGCGGGGCTCATTCAGAGCTGTAGGTCCCTCGATCATGGCTAGGGTTTGTCTATCCAAATCAAACTCAAGTATGCTATCTTTCATGGATAGCCAATAAAGTGCACTACCAATTAGGGTCCCATCAATATGAGCATCAAAAATCGCCCGTGGAGCCCATGTTGAGATGTAATTACCCCATGTACCAGTCTCCGAGAAGTAAACACATGCGACGATTTGGTTTTGATTTTTGTATGTGGACATCAACGCCACCTTGTATGGGCTGGACTGACAGCTACCATGCACGTGGTCATGCGCTGTTGCGGCACAGAGCACCACTCCGTTGAGATGGCCACCGGTTGTCTTGAGTTCAGGCGGCATGGGCACGCGGTGCTGCTCACCTGTGATGGGCTGACACACAACGATATCTTTCAGCAGCTTGTCTTCGACGAGGACATGGCCGTGCCGGCAATCAAGCACACGGTTATGGCGGCGCTCGCTGCAGCATCCAAGGTCAAAGCGCTCGGGTGGGATGCAGTCGGGAGGGTCTAGGATTGCGGTGAACACGATCTCCTTGTCACTGCACACGAAGGCGCCTAGGAGGGGCGGCTTCCGGTGATGGGCACAGAAGTGGTGCAGAAACTTAGGGTTGGTGGCAAGTCCCCGCCACCGCTTGCAGACTGCGGAGGCGCGTGGCAGGGAGGATGGTTGTGGAGGGAGGCGGACGAGGATCTCCTCGAGGAGATCGTCATTGTCCGGCAGGGAGGCAGGCGACGCCGGCGAGATGCTGCGGCTGAGCCGGCGGCGGCTGGTAAGTTCGCTGCTCATCTCTCGACTGGGGGATCGATTGGAGACGACAGAGGAGACAGGGACGAAGACGACGTTCGCCGCACGTATACAGACGTGGCTAATTCTTTTGTAGTTGCGTCCGAACTCTTGTAACCCAGTAGGGTAGCTAGTACTATGTCCTGGCTGTTATATATAGCCATGTAAGCCCCTTGTAAACACCAACGAAAAAGGAGAAAACCAATACAAAGTCAGTTTTCCGTCTACGTTCGCAAGTATACAAGACGTTCCGCGGAGAGACATCGATTCATCAGCTAGCTAGCTCAGGTCCACGTAAAGAAGATTACGGCCGCCGGCCAGGTCAAGTTCACGTATACTTCTATGTGTACCGTGTACGCTTGTGCTGCTTGAGAATCAATGAAGCTGCCTGCTTGTCTAGCTAGCTTTGCACTTCGCGTGCATAATTCTTGGGTGGTTTTGATCTAGAGTTTAAAAGTCAACTGGCCTAACCGTGACGTGAGGTAGGAGGTTAGGATACAAATAGAATACATGCGATATGCTATCGGCTCAACCCCACCTGGCTAGTCGTAGCGTCATCCGTCATGATGGAAGACTGAAACGGAAATTCTGAAAGCTTGCTACAGGAAGTCCCATGGTCATGATGTCTGTGAGCTGAGATGATGGGGGCGGAACTGCCTGAGAGCCACCTTCTCACGTTCAAAATGTATGTCAAGCTCAATATGTTTGGTCCACCAATGTGTCATCTTTTTCTTTCTTAGGGGCACTTTCCTTTTTGTATTTCTTTGGTGACTGCCAGTGGGCCCTGGTTGGCGTTGGCCCAGTGACACTGATAACCCTTTAGGGCTCATTTGGTTGTTGGGGTGAAAAAACCATGGGCAGTAAACTCCTCGAGGGGGATTTCCCTGCTCATATGAGATCCTCCTCCTGCCATGTGAAATACCCTGTTGCAATTTGGGCACCAAGGGAGAGGTAAGAGAACGAAGGGAGAAGAGCAGAAGAACGAAGCGCCAAGGCGACTCAGATCGCAAGAAAGCAATGAGGGGAGCCCGGGAGAATTCTCCTGGAGTGCGGAGGTCGGGGCGAGCGGCCCGGGGATTTTGGGAGGATCGGGCCGAGAAAGCCCTTTCCAAGATGTTACCAAATGGATTGCCTGAAAATCTGGGGTGTAGATTGCAGGCGGGTTTCTCGCCCAGGGAAAGGGTATCCCGGGGGGATCCCTGGTAACCAAACGAGGCCTTAGTGTATGGGCAACACCATGCTTTCTCGATGTTTGCGTAGTCAATGAGAGCCTTTCAATCATGAAGATCTATTGGTCCAAATATCATGCTTTTTGGACAGTATAGACCAGTAGGTATACAGAAGCATAGATATATAGAAAATGTGTGATTTTACTAGTGTTACCGGTTTATGCGTCAAGATGAGTTTGAATCAGCCACCTCAAATATATAGTTATTACACCAAAAGAAAACAAAAAGAGCTGATATGGTTGGTTAGTGGACGAACCCATGCTCCATGCAAGTTGGCTCCGGTCGTGTAGACGAAGCCATGGCCGTGCATGGAAACCCATAGGCAGTGTCCGGTCGCATGGCCGTGCAAGTTTGAGGGCTGGTTTTTGGCGAGTAATACTCGACTGGCAGTGTGCCCGGTCGCGCGGTTGGCACTGACCATCCTGAAGCCAGAGTTGCAGATGTGCCTTTATTCAATTCAAGTGTTCAGAGGGAAACATACCCACCAGGATAAGGCCAACCCCACAGCATGCATGGCCCAAACGACCCTGGTTTCTGCCCCTCACTGTACACTGCAACCTGACATGGGCTACGAGCCCACCAACTGAACCGCACCAACTCTTCGGCCCTCCTTAGGCTGGAGTGACAAGCGTGCACCACCACGCCCGGCCAACACGGTAGCTGTGACCTGCATATTTCTGCTGATGTTTGCGTTGGCCGGTTGCCGGTGTGGGACTACGGCCACGAGCTTCTAGCTAACTACGTACGTTTGTGGTACAGCATGCATGAATGCATGAAAATCAGTACTACAACAAACGAACGACCAACTTTCAAAAAAAAAAAGGAACGACCGATATTGATAGGGGAGTGCTAGGCGCCGGCGCACCG
This sequence comes from Aegilops speltoides, assembly GCA_021437245.1. NCBI lineage: Eukaryota > Viridiplantae > Streptophyta > Magnoliopsida > Poales > Poaceae > Aegilops > Aegilops speltoides. The sequence goes on from CM038143.1 coordinate 323,762, forward strand.
GCCCAAATTCGGGCCGGTCACCTACCAACCGCCCGACTCACAAGTCTCTAACCGCACGATTTCGCCAACTGCCCCCGCGCGCACGTCGTCTTCGTCCTCCAACAACATGACGACAAGATCCTCTTTGAGAAATCCTCCGCTCTGGGAGTTGTCTCCCGCATCAGGTTGCGCCTCGCTGCCCCCCCCTACCCCCCCCCCTCGCACATCACAGCTAGCCACCTCCGTCGTTGGCACATTCTTCCAACCTGGTAAATGTTTCTAGCCTTATTTCTCTGTCCTTTTTCCTTTCTTTTTTCAGTTCACAAAATGTTTCTTCAAATAGATGATTTTTTTCAAAATCTATGAACTTTCTTTCAAATAGATGAACTTTCTTCAAAATCATGACGTTTAATAAAATTTCAGATTTTTTTCAAAATAGATTATAAAATACCAATGTCGACAAAAAAAATCAAATTTTATGAACTCTTTCAAAATTGATGAACTTTTTCGAATTTTTTTATTTTTTTCAGAATAGATGATCTTATTCAAATTTGATGAATTTTTCCCAAAATTGATGAACCTTTTAAAATTGGCTAACTTTTTTGAAAATGCATGACTATTTTTGAATTCATGTTTTTCTATTTTATTAAAAAATAAATTTTTATTTTTTGGGACATTTTGAAGAGTCAATGGTTCGATGGATTTGAGCTATTGTGATCACTGGTTTTAGGAAGCTCCCGACCGCCTTTCCGGAGCTTCTGGAAGATTCAAGCCTGTTATTGCATTTTGGTTTGTTGGACGGTTTTTATTTGGTTTTTTCTTTTCTTTTTATCTCCCCCGCCCCCCTTTTCCTTTTTTTCTTCTTTTTAATTTCTTTTTAAAATACGTGAACTTTTTCCAAATTTGTGAACCTTTTTTTTAGAACAAGAGAACTTTTTTCAAATTCATGAATTTTTTTTTGAATCCATGAACTTTTCTCAAATCCCTAAAAAAATGAACTTTTCCAAATTTACCAATTTTTGTTTTTTGAATCTGTGAACCTTTTTAGTTCGCCAAATGTTTTTTAAATCAATGCACTATTTTTTGAAAAATACATGAACTTGTTTGTGAAATCATGAACTTTTACTGAGTTCATGAACTTTTTTATAAATCCACGAGTGTTTCTGTTGCGACGACCTTTTTTGACCCTTGAACTTTTTTAGTTTGTGAAAATTTTCAAATCCACAAACTATAATTGAATCCTGCGAACTTTGTTTATCCCTGTAACTTTTTCGAGTTCGTGAACTTTTTCAAATCAATGACTCATGATTTTTGTTAAAAAAATGCCTGATTTTTTTAGTTAAAAAACCCTACTTTCTTCTCCTGAATAGTCAACAAGTTAAAAGTAGACCAGTCGACCGCGACCAGCGAGCCGGGAAAACAACCTGTCCCGAGCGAGCATTCGCCTCCTTCGTGTGGACCAGCCCACCTGCGGGTTCGCCTGAGCACTAACTACCCTCCCTGGCGCTTAAGACGGCGTAAGGAGTTCTTGCAATCAAGGCCGTGGTGTTGTAATTTGGGCGTCTTGTGAGATACTCCCTCCGTCCCAAAATAAGTGACTCAAAAATGACTAAACTTTGTACTAAGTTTAGTACAAAGTTGACTCACTTTTGAGTCACTTATTTTGGAACGGAGGGAGTAGAAATTATACGCCGGCCAAAATAAAATGGGTCACGGACGATGTAACTGTAGCACTGAGCTGTGAGGGGCTGCATGAATGTTCCCGGGCCGGGCCGCAGTGGAATTCCAATTCGAGCATGCACCCACTCTCTCGCCAACCCCTAGAAAACCCACTCGCTCGTCTTGCTGATGAAATTTTCTGACTAAAAAATCCAGTAACTAGTTGTCTGCTTTTGCTTTGTTTCTTTTTCTGTTGGAAGACTGCTTTTGCTTTCTGTTTCCAAGTCAAAATTCTCATCAATTACTCATAAATTGAACGAATCTTTCCCTTTCTGCTTATGATGACGATGACATCCATCTATTATTTGTACGTGCAAGTCACGCCCAGCCGGAATCACCAAACATACGGCAAGATGTCGCATTCAGCTTTAGGAATTCCTCCACAATAATTAAGGATGTGACTCTTGCGAAGCTATCACGTCATTCTTACCAACTGCAAAACCCATGCATAATAATTCTTTAGAAGTTAAAAAAATGCCACCAAAAAGATTCATACAATTCCAAAAGGAAAAATGAACACATTGCCCATGCAGTGCCCGTTTGTCATGTGTATTCGGAGTATGTCAATGAGAAATATTTCTTTATGGAAATCGGATCTGGCCTATGGTACATATTAGATAAAAAATAGCAAACACAACCTATTAATTGGGTAACTAACCCACATATGCAGAAATGAGCATAAACAATTAAACTTACCAACATACTCGAGGGCCTCAAATTATGCGAAAATCGCGAGCAAACTTGTTGTTGCTGCTGCTACTGCGGCTGCGACATCGTAGCTCTTGCCAGTGGCGGAAAACATCGAGAAAATTAGGCACAAAACACCTACAAAAGACATATGAAGATATTTTAATTCAGCCACTTAAGAGCATGGTTAATAATACAACAAGCAGTTTCAAAGCCATTTCTTTGAGCTCTCCATGACTAAGACTGGAGGCATAGAGTGGGGGGGTCTTTCTCTTCCCAACTAAGGACGATGACGTCCATTTTCTTCACAACAGTGCGGTCTAGAACAATGACAGGAGACTAAGGACTTAAGGCTGCAGCCATTTCAGCATCTCTCCTATGACTACACACTGAAGTTGTCATGTAGTGTGGTCTAGCTCTGACCGCTAACCCTACAGACATAAAGGATTCCAATTGAGCTCAAGGATTCATTTGGGGTTTCTCCATCTTCCCAGCATCTGCCTAGTACCTGAAAACATGATTGCTTCCGCCAAATTTAAATAAACATTTCATACATAATCAACGCTTGTCTTCATGAATATTTGGTGCTGATGGCCCAGCCGTTTCATAAAAGCACATCAATAGTTCATATAAAAGTTTAAGCATAGCATAAAACACACATCTGATGAGCAACCACTGAAGCAAAATATCATACAAGATGGCCTCAAAATACTAGTTGGAGTACACAACATAGGAAACACAGCAGATTATTTAATACTTGATATAACTAGCTACAACCATAATTTTGTTTCCTCGTGAGGCAAGTGCATCACTTCATCGTAAATTTTTTTACACACCAATATTTTCACTCATATCCTCCTCGGAGATTTCAATCAGCTAGGACGACAAGTGGTAAGTATTCTCGGTATGAACATGCCCTTCATCACAGAATAATGGCCTCGAAGGCATCTGCAATTATCAACGCAGCCTTCAAGCATCTCTATAACCACACCCATCATTGCCTATCATGAGACTTCATCTGAATGCACCAAAGTCCAACAATACACAGCTTCCTCTCCAGCTCATGCGTCTCAGTATCAACATGATCATATATCTCACCAACACTGTCTTGCTGAGTTAGCCGGTCATACACCCACGACGGGTAGTACGCCTGGCTCGAGTTCACCGCGTTTGGAACAACGTTCCTTCTTTTTCCAGCCATCTCCAGCAACAGCATACCATAGTTGTAAACATCGGAGTTGCTCAGTATGGTATCGAAGCTCCGAGATATCATCTCATGAGCTATGTATCGAATAGTTCCCCGTAAGGCTCTAAATGGCACGAAAGTGTTGTCTCTTGGGTATAGTTTGGCAAGACCAAAATCGGCAACTTTGGGGATGCAATTTTCATCAAGAAGAATGTTGTGGGGCTTGATGTCAAAGTGCAAAATTTGCATCTCGCACCCCTAATGCAGGTAGTTAATCCCTTGGGCAATTCCCAAAGCGATCTCGATGAGCTTATCGCAGGAGAAACTCTTCTCGGCAGAGAAACTGTACTTGTCCATAGAACCTTGAGGCATGTACTCGTATACGAGAACCCTCCTCATTTCTTTGGAGCAGAATCCCATAGGATGTACCACATTGACATGGTGGATCTTGCGGATGGTGGAGACCTCACTGATAAAGTCTTCTCCGTTGCAGTTGGAATTAAGCTGGTTCGAAAAGGAGAATTTCTTAGAGATTGTCGCAAGAGAATGGGCTAAGCCTGTTGCTGGGCAATCCACCATTGAGCACTGGCAAAACAAAATCAAACATCTACGCCAATTTTTAGGGGGTTGGGCCAGAAACAAAAGCGGGCTTTATAAACAAGAAAATGAAAGACCTTTACAATTGATTGAAGCGCTTGACTTGAAAGTGGAAACAAAACTGCTTGATGTGACAGAGTAGGCTACAAAGTCCGAAGCCGAGCTGAAACTGCACGCTCTTCTTAGAGAAGAAGAAATGAAGAAATGGGCCTTGCGTGCTAAGGTTCTTAAAGTTGTCCAAGAGGATGATAATACTCAATTTTTTTCACATGATTGCAAATGTCAAACATAGGAAAAAGAAAGTCATACAGCTCGAGCAAGATGAAGGGATGGTGGTGGGTCATGAGAATCTTAAGTTATACATTTTGAATTATTATAAACAACTCTTTGGGCCGCCGGTGGACAATGTTGTGTCCCAGGACGAGCATGTCGTTGGGGACATCCCTCGGCTTCGGTCAGATCAAAATGAGATTTTATCCATCGGTTGGATGAGCTTTTTCATTTGGCAGCTCAGAGCCATTCCATGCATCTACTCCACCAACAGTTCCCTCATTATTTTTCCATCACTTGCATTGACTGATCTGTTGATTCTACTTCTTTATTCACAAATAAATACTCCATGATAGTAAAAGAACCAAGTATTAGGGCTTCAAAGCCTTAAGGTTCAAATAAGATGACCATGACAGTAAAAGCAATATTGACATGGAGTAAACATTAGCACTAACTGAAATTTGTGAACACTAGCAATATTGACATGAAGTAGTTTATTTGACAGGTGTAAACAATAGTAACATTAATACATTTGCATTACTGCTAATAATGACCATGTGCAAATTTGATACTTTTGCATTCAGGAATACTTTTGCATTACTACTAATAATGACCATGTACTGCTAGAGTACTTTTGCATTCAGTAAAGGAGTAATTAAACTAGCACGACTACCTGATCAACACATCTCATCTTATTCATCGATGCAACTAAACTAGCGTTACAGCAAGAGCCCGAAAGTAAAAAAAAGCACCAGGAAGAAACGAACATAACAGGTGAACAACGGTATCACAGCGATTCACTCTGTCAACGGCTCACTTTATTTTATTCACCATCACCCGGTGCAAGGCTGCAGCAAGTAGGGAATCCTAGCTAGTTACCGCGGTGGCGGCGACACTAGTTGCTGCCGGAGATGTCGCCGTTGCAGTCAACCTTGGTGCACTTTGGCACCGGGCCGGCCAAGTAACGATCGAAGCAGTAGTAGCGGGATAGGCCAAAGGACGGCATGCACTCCACGCAGGTGGCGGGGTACTTGTGGTCGAACGCATCCATGCAGCGACAGGACGCAGGATGGTCCCGCCGCACTCCTCCCGGTCGCAGCAGCTCGGCCGCCCCATATCTGTCACCGCCGCCGTCGCTTTACCGGCGGCAGCGACCCCTGGACCTGCACGCACACGTTACGGTATCTAGATAAATCTAAAACAAGTAATATGGACCGAAGGAAGTAGTAAAATGCCTAGGGGTGAACTATGTTGTCCATCGAATAGTGCGAAAGTCACGTACCGTGGCTCGGGAGACGAATAATGGTGTCCTCGGCGGCGGCAGTGGAGAGGCGGCTGGCCAGGGAAAGCACCAGCAGGATGGCAACAATGTATGTCTTCATGACGGCGGTTAGTCAGCTAGTTCTTTCTTTTGGGTGAATGAAACTTCCAGGCACCAGTCCCGTATTTATAGCCTCGGCAGCTCTACATAGTGCACTTCATGTCAACTACTCCCAAGCGTTGATCTTTTGTTTTTGTTTAGAATCCTGCAGGGTGCGGCGTTGAATTTGAACACAATTACTAGCTCCTGTACCCGCAGTGTGCATCATGCATGGGGGCGCGTAGGGTTTCATCGTGTGCGTTGCTCCCAAAATGTGCAACGAATCAGAAACCAGGTGCAATCGTCGGGGCATGCAAAGCATCTCGTACGTGGCCTGCACCCACGCGCATATATACGTAGAAGACGGTGGCGTGCCTGCTTGCCTTTTAGCCACCGACGGATCAGTACACCAGTAGTAGTTCTGAGTTTTAACTCGATGTATCACTCCTACCTATGCACTCCACTGGTTAACCTAAGAAATCATCCAAGAATCGGGGTCCATTGGCGGCAAAAGCGGATCCGGTCGCATTCGCATCATACCTCCATGAACACGGGCCAGTCATCTCGATAGCGGAATTTTTTCTCGACAAAGTACATTTTCATTCTGTCGATATATAGAGGTGACACAGCCATAAGGAGCGAATGTCCTTTTACTGTACAACACAATGCACACGACCAACACTCCAATACGACGAAAAGGAAATGCCATTTCAATAGTAATACATACACCGACATCCATGACAATGACGTCTTCATCCACTCTGATGGGGACGGTCGCACTTCTCCCCTATCTTTTGTGCGGTTCCCTATTGTGTATTCTCCTGTTTTCATGTATATATTTTTTCCTTTGATATGCTACATAACAGGTTCGCCTCATCACCTTGCATCGGTTTGTCTGTTTGGATGTGTTGTTTTATATAAAAAGTGGCATGAAAGCCTTTTTTGGCAAACAGGAAATCATGGATTTTCTCGGATCAATTGAACAAGAGAGGACGAGAGGCAAATCATACAGCTCGAGCAAGATGAAGGGACGGTGGTGGGTCATGAGAATCTTAAGTTATACATTTTGAATTATTATAAACAACTCTTTGGGCCGCCGGTGGACAATGTTGTGTCCCAGGACGAGCAGGTCGTTGGGGACATCCCTCGGCTTCGGTCAGATCAAAATGAGATTTTATCCATCGGTTGGATGAGCTTTTCCATTTGGCAGCTCAGAGCCATTCCATGCATCTACTCCACCAACAGCTCCCTCATTATTTTTCCATCACTTGCATTGACTGATCTGTTGATTCTACTTCTTTATTCACAAATAAATACTCCATGATAGTAAAAGAACCAAGTATTAGGGCTTCAAAGCCTTAAGGTTCAAATAAGATGACCATGACAGTAAAAGCAATATTGACATGGAGTAAACATTAGCACTAACTGAAATTTGTGAACACTAGCAATATTGACATGAAGTAGTTTATTTGACAGGAGTAAACAATAGTAACATTAATACATTTGCATTACTGCTGATAATGACCATGTGCAAATTTGATACTTTTGTATTCAGGAATACTTTTGCATTACTACTAATAATGACCATGTACTGCTGGAGTACTTTTGCATTCCGTAAAGGAGTAATTAAACTAGCACGACTACCTGATCAACACAGCTCATCTTATTCATCGATGCAACTAAACTAACGTTACAGCAACAGCCCGAAAGTAAAAAAAAGCACCAGGAAGAAACGAACATAACAGGTGAACAACGGTATCACAGCGATTCACTTTGTCAACGGCTCACTTTATTGGATTCACCATCACCCGGTGCAAGGCTGCGGCAAGTAGGGCATCCTAGCTAGTTACCGCGGTGGCAGCGACACTAGTTGCCGCCGGAGATGTCGCTGTTGCAGTCAACCTTGGTGCACTTTGGCACGGGGCCGGCCAAGTAACGATCGAAGCAGTAGTAGCGGGACGGGACAAAGGACGGCATGCACTCCACGCAGGTGGCGGGGCACTTGTGGTCGAACGCATCCATGCAGCGACAGGTCCGCAGGATGTACCCGCCGCACTCCTCTCGGTTGCAGCAGCTCGGCCGCCCCACATCCGTCACCGCCCGCGATCGCTTTCTTGGCGGCGGCGACCGACTGGACACTGCGCGCTGCGTTTTATATCTAGAGAAATCTAAAACAAGTAATATGGACTGAAGGAAGTAGTAAAATGTGAAAGTGCGTTATATCGACTAGAGGGGGGTGAATAGGCGATTTTTATGAAATTCTTCACTGAGGAATTTGCCGGTGAGGAAATTCCTTAGCGAAGAACTATTTGCAGCAGAATAAGTACTCAGAGGTAAACATAACAGATTACACACATAGTCAGCATGATGAAATGACGACTAGAACAGAGTACGTGAAGCGTAAACACAGGATAACAAGATGAAGATAAACAGATCAAGAAATTGAGGCGAGGAATTTGTGAAAGTCTTGATCAAAGTCTTCAAGCACGATATGAACAATATGCAACACAGAATGAGGAAATGAAAGAGTTGAGGAAATAGAACCGGTCGGTTGGTGAAGACAATGATTTGGTAAACCAGTTCCAACTGCTGTCTCGGTTATACGTCTGTTGGAGCGGTGAGTATTTAAACTCGAGGACACACAGTCCTGGACACCCGATCTCGAGCGCAACTCAGGACACCCAGTCCTCACCGTATTCTCCTTGAACTAAGACCACGCAGGCCTCGTCCAATCACTCGTGGTAAGTCTTCAGGTGACTTCCAAACCTTCACGGACTTGGTCACTCGGCGATCCACAATTCCTCTTGGATGCTCTAGACCTTGACGCCTAACCGTCTGGAAGAAGCACAGTCTTCAAAGGTAACAAGCGTCGGATCCACGCAGAATCAATTTCTTCAGTGATGCTCAATCACTTGGGGTTTTTGTGGGAGTTTGGTTTTGGATTTTCCTCACTTGATGATTTTCGCTCAAAGTCCTCGGAGGATGGGTTGCTCTCAAATGACAAGTGTCAAGTTCTCTCGGAGCAGCCAACCAGCTAGTGGTTGTAGGGGGCGGCTATTTATAGCCTAGGGAGCAGCCCGACATGATAAGACATAAATGCCCTTCAATGATATGACCGTTAGGTGGATAAGATATTTTGTGCGGTGCAAAAAGACAAAGAACGGTCGGAAATTTGACTTTCAAAGTCCTCAGGGCTATCATGTTCCTCACTGTGTAGGTGATTCGCACTGGCGAATTCCTAACTCCTCAGTCAGAGCAAAGTCATCAGTGAACAGAAGAACTGCGTCTCACATCAAGAATTTGGTGAAGCTGTATGAGATTTCCAATGGCTTCACTCAAGGGATTGGTAGGTGTAGGATTTTGAGTTGAGCATCACATGGAAATTTTTCCTTAGTATTTCCTCGACCCCCTTTAACAGTACGGTGTTTCCTATGACTCAAGAAAGAGAAAATTGAAACTACGAAAACAAAAGTCTTCACGCTTCAGATTCCTCGAATGAATATCAAGTCTTCATGGTCACACCAATTTCTTCACTTTCAAAGTCTTCAGAAAGTCTTCAGAATATCAAAGTCTTCATCGAAGAACTTCATTTTAGGGTCGACTTTCTCTGTAAATATCAAACTCCTCATAGACTTATAGACCTGTGTACACTCACAAACGCATCAGTTACTTAACCTATAAGTCTTCAATACACCAAAATCACTAAGGGGCACTAGATGCACTTACAATCTCCCCCTTTTTGGTGATTGATGACAACATAGGTTAAGTTTTCAACGGGGATAAACATATGAGGTGTAAATACTGATATTGAGGAATTTGATTGCAAGATATAGAAGAACTCCCCCTGAATATGTGCATAATGAGGAATTTGCTTTTGAGGCAATGCACATTTGAAGATTTGAATCATGGAGATCTCCCCTATATCTTGTAATTCATACACGCATTTGATACATATACTATGAAGAATTTGAAATGCATGATGAAATATGGTGCCGATGAGATTGACATGCATGCAATAGTATTAACTAGGAAGAACGAGAGTATTAACTAGGAATGAGCATGCGGAATATCACACCAAAGGTTTGAGCTCAAGTATCACATTCGAGCTTAGTGCTTCAAAAGCATCGAGCATAACACGTATCAAAATCGAGCATCGAAGCACGATTAAAAGTATTAGAGCACAGTGCAAAGTCGGACAATGCACGATCAAAAGTATCGAGGCACCATCGAGTTAAGATTACAACTCGATCCAATAATAGTTTGGAAGAACGAGAGTTGTAACTTAATAAAACGCCCATAGTATAAACCCGCTTGAAGACTAACACAGATTTCTCCCCTTTGTCATCAAATGACCAAAAGGATCGGCGAGGACTAACGCCTCGAAGATATTCAAGTCGATGAAGGCGCGGCGTTGTCGGGTTGGTTGTTGAAGTAGGGCCTGCCGCAGATGTTGTCCAAATCTTCATATTCATCGGCCATGCGATGAAGAATAAGAGCTGGCCACCAAATCAGGAACTTTGACTCTCTTGAATTTCTTCGAGGTGGTGCGGACCAGTCATAAGCTTCACGAAGACCCATAGTCTTCAATTCTTCCATGGAATAGACATGATTGAGAACAGCCTGTGCGGTTGAGGGTTTCATGTAGGTAGTCTTGTTTTTCTTCACTGCATTATGTGTTGAAGTCATATTGTGAAGAATTGCAGCAAATTGGCGCTGACCCATTTCGATTGCGATCAACCTTCGATGAAGACCGAGGAGTAACTCGGGATCGATCATCACCCAGGTGCTGTGGCTTGAGGCTGTTGCTTGGTTGAGGTATTTGCGGCAGTATCATGCGTAGCAGAATCGTCATTGGTGGAGTAAGATGCAGCTTTGCGAAACTGACCATCCAATGGACGAGTGCCTTCATCAATTACAGCTGCTGCCTTGCCCTTGTCATCAGATGACGAAATTGGTCGCTTGAGGACTTCAATGGGCGGCAGAAAGCTGCCATGATTCAGAGTGTCAGCCTTGTAGTTCAGTGAAGATCTTGCCCGGATGAATCTCATGATCCAAGGCGCATAGGGCTTCAGCTCAAAAGGTGACATTGCAATATTGGCCAGAGTCCTCATGAAGAAATCATGGAAGTTGACTGGAACGCCATGAATGATATTGAAAAGCATGTTCTTCATGATGCCAACGACATTTTCATCATTTGAGTCGTGGCCTTTGATTGGACTCATAGTCTTCGTCAAGATCCGGTACACAGTCCGAGGCACATATAGCAAATCCTTGACGAGGAATTTGGTTCGAGGGGCTTGGCCGGCTTCGATGGCTTTATCAGTACTTGCATGAAGTGATCAGACAGTTCACGTTCATTGTAGAGGCAACGAGCAGATTCATGGGGAGGATCAAGAGGAAGGACACGAAGCAATTCAGTTGCTGGTGCCTTGTAGTGAGTATTTTCAGTCATCCAATCCAGAACCCATGAGTTGATATCTTCAGCATCTCCGGTGATGTGCGGTGGCATAGAATCAAGAATGAGTTCTTCATTCCGATCCACATATATCGGTGCGAAATTCAAGAGTCTCGCATCATGAAGAACACGGAGTACTGGCTCGAAGCACGGCAGTGATTCCATATCAACATGAGGAATATGCTCATGGTCGAAGATCTTGTCCTTGTCGAATAGCACTGAGGAATAGAAATTTGCTTGTGTTGGAGTCCAGAAGCGTCTTTTCCTCATTCGAGCAGAGTCATAAGGATTGTAGGCAGTGAAGAACACATGCTCAGAAAAGAAATCTTTAGCCTTGAACTTTTGCTTGCTCGAAAATGGATTCTTTGGCTTGGGCAGAGGAATATCTGTTATTTGAAGCACAACCTCAGGAATCGCAATTTCAGGTTCTTCAGGCTGAGGAATTTCTGGTTCCTCTCCTTGTGCAGTTTGAGGATCAGCAGTTGGTTCTTCAGCGCTAGTGGCTGGAATCTCTTCGTTGACAGATGATGTGGGATGAGTTTCTTCAGAGCCCATTTGAACAGTTGTAGCCGGGGACTGAGGGACTTGTTGAAGCGGAGTGAAGAGAGGAGTATTGGGGTGCTGACTTTCCCAAAAGTCATCGTTCATTACCGGTGTAGTGCACCCAATATCCACATCTTCATCTTCTTTTTCAATTTCCTCAGCGCCTGCCTCTTCAGCTGTGAACTGAGGCACGGGTGAGGAAGCAACAGGAGTTGAAGGGAAAGCTTCCACATCAATTTCTTCATCAAGCTGTTCTGAAGTAGCAACAGATTGATTTTCTTCATCAGATCCGCTTGGGATAGTGTATTCTTCTCCAAAGGGAACAATTTCCTTGGATGACATGGAGGAAATGGGAATGGCATCGATAGGATTTTCAATCGAGCTGGTCATTGGCTTCAATTTCTTCGCAGCCGAAGAATTTGACGCAGCTGATGCCTTCCTTTTCTTCACTGCAGCTCTCTCTGCAGCCTTTGTCTTCTTCACTTCATAGGCAGAAGGAAGAATTGGAGTTGGTGTTGGTGCAGGAGGATGTCACATCCCAAGTTCTGGCCTGACCTATGCTAGCTTCCATGTGTGCATCATGTTTAAATTCAAATGAAATTTGAATTGAGGAATTTTCAAAAACCTCAGAAAACCTCTAAAAATAACCAACATTTAAGTCTTCTCAAATGAATCCAAGAAAATGTTCCTGCTATTCTATAGAAATATTGGTAAGAGGTAAAATTCAAACCAATATTTTTGGAGTCACAGAAATATTTGTTTTGGCCATTTGAATTAATTCAATAACTATTTGCATTGGATATATATTTTATATATAATTAATATATGTCCAATAATTCTCGAACATTTTATGTGGTTTGGTATATTTTAGTTCTAGCCACATAATTATTTTCAGGATTTTATAAAATGGTTTAGTATTTTGCTAAACCAAAACAAAACAGTAACAAAATAGAAAAAAGAAATAAAAGATGAGGAGAGAAAGCTTACTCGACTTACCTCTCGCAGCCCACCAGCCCACTGGCCAGCCCAGCCCATCGGGCGCGGTGCCGCCATCGCCTACCTCCGCCGATGAGGCGAGGAGGGATAACGACGGCTGCTGGCTGGCGCCACGCCAGCTGCACTGCTGCGTCGCTGCCGCCACCGCCACCGCCTCGCGACTTCTCCTCCGCGCCGCCCCGACCCCCTGGACCCCCTCGCTCTCTCCCTCTCCCTCGTTCCCCTCCTCTGTCTCGTTCTCTCACGCGCCACCGTCGCCGCCGCCCGCCGCTGCCGCGCCCTGAGCCTTCCCCGTGCCTCTCCGACGAGACCACGAGCTCCGCCACGTCGCCGGCTACCTCCTCGTCGAGCCACGCACCTCCGGACGGCCTCCATCGCCGCCATCGCCATCGTCTTCCTCCTCGGGCTCCGCCGTCCGCCGCCGTCGATTCGCCGTCACCAGGTCTCCCCCGAGCTCGTTGTGCTGCTCTGCGTGATCGCCGTGAGCATCTCCCTGTTTCCCCTCTCTTCTCCCCCTCGTTCCCGCGTCGTAGCCGTCGCTACCACCATGGCCGAAGCCATCGCCGCCGCAGCTCCTCGCCGTCATGGCCAGAGCCACCGCAGCCGTGCCGGCACCTGCCACCGCGCTCAGTAGCCTCCCATAAGGCCAACGCCGCCGCCCGCAGCTCTGCGTGCCTGCAAAGCACCAGACGCACCGGCCGAACTCCGCCGCCGCCTGAAGCCGCTCCGCGAGCTCCGCCGCCCGCAGCCTCCCGCATGTCCCATGGATGCGCGCGAGCTGGCTTCGCGAGGTGGTCTCCGCCACCGAATGGTCGCCGAACGGCGATCCCGAGCCCCCGCCGCTGCGGCCTCGCCGCAACTTAATCGCCGGTGGGGTTGACCGGGTCTAACCCCCCCCTATTGACCGAGCTTTGACCCATGTGGGTCAGTGACATGTGGGGCCCGGCTCGGCTAAGTTTAGCTTAGGATTAGTTTAAAACTAATTGAATCTGTTAACTATCTGTAACACTGACGTGTGGGCCCGCGCGTCAGGTTTGACCTGGTCAGCGCCTTTGACGTGCTGACGTCACGCTGACGTCAGACTGACGCCATTATTTATTTTCTGGATTTAAATTTAAACAGGAAATTTCAGAAAATACCCCAAACTTCAAAAATTCATAGCAATTCAACCGTAACTCCAAATCAAACAAATTATATGAAAAATGATCAGAAAAATCCAATCTATCCATCTGCACAGGTTTCATGCATGTTTAATCAACTTGACCTAGCTGTTCATATCAAAACATGATAATGCACTTTATGAATTCATAGTTTGAGTTTGAATTTGAATCTTTGGTTCAAATAAGCTCAAACCTTCCCAAATCACAGCATATTGCCATGTCATGATCATGCATCATATTGTGCATTGCATTGATTGTGTTCTTCCTTGTTTGCCGGTGTTTGTCCCCTCTCGATAGACGTGATACCGACGATGAGTTCGATGACACGGATGAAGAACTATACTATCTTCAGAAGTGCCAGGCAAGCAAAACCCCCTTGTTCATTCCGATACAATCCCACTCTCTCGCTCCTGCTCTCTTTTACTGCATTAGGACAACAACGTTTCAACTGTTACATGCTGCGGTAGTTGAACCCCTTTATCCTCTGCATGACCTGTCATTCCACAGTAAATAGATGAAACCCACTAGCATGAGTAGGAGTTGTTTGAGCCCTGATGTGCCTACTCATTCATGCTTGTTTGTCATGCCTGCTATTGCTTAGAGTTGAGTCAGGTCTGATTCATCGGGGATGAATTAGAGGTGTGTGAACATGTCCTACTATTGAGAGCTAAATGTGTGAACACGATTTGGTAAAGGTAGCGGTGAGAGGCCATGTAGGAGTACATGGTGGGTTGTCTCATTGAAACCGTCCTCAGGAACTGAGTTCTGTGTTTGTGATCCATGAACAGTTACTACCACACATTGGGCTCCGGGCAGTCCAAGCTCTCTCGACTTATTAATCAACTTGATCTCTGCCCGTGAGTTGCAACTAGTTTTCGTGTTTGTAGGTAGTGTTAGTAGTCTACCAAGTGGCACCTGCACAAGTGGGCTTGGGATGACTAGGCACTGTGGCACGGTGTACCAAGCGAGATCCACCCGCCGAGGTGGGCTTGGGAACCCTGCTCACATCGCTTGGGGCCGTGAGCGACACCCCGCCGGATCTCCTTGCGGATGGAACCCGAATAGGCGATAAACCGGACTAGAGACTTGTGTGGTTAGTCGGTCGTGGCCGACTCCTCGCCTCGCTTCCGCTTGAAGGTTGCCGAGATACATGACGTGTCAGGCGATAAGTGGCGAGAGCGTGTGTGAAGAAGTACACCCTGCGCAGGTTATCATTATCTATTGAATAGCCGGATTCCTCGGATATGGAAACTTGGACCCCTTGCATAGTTCATAGACAAGTGAAAGTGGATACTCTAAAATACGCAAGATAAGCGTGAGTGCTATGGATGGCGTTCTCGTAGGGAGACGGAGCGGATCCATAGTGGTGTATTGATATGGTGAATATGTGGACTCGTAGCGCCACCTCAAAAGAGTTACTTGCAAATGTAGTTTAGGATAGCCACCGAGTCAAAGCTGGCTTGTTGCTGTTAAACTCCACCATCCCTTTGTTGATAATGATGCATATGTAGTTAGTTTCGATGTAAGTCTTCTTTGGGTACATTTGTACTCACGCTTGCCTATTTTATGTTTTTGCAGAGAGACCTCGGTCTCGCTAGTAGTTCCGCGTGGACTTGACGCTTAGCTTGTTACCTCAGCTACGATCTTGTGCCCTCGGCAGATCTCGTAGATAGTCGCTTCTAAGCCTTTTTCATTTGTAGATGTCGTACTCGGACATGTTAAGCTTCCGCATGTGCTTTGTCTTGTGTGCTCGTAATGTTGGGTCGTGAGACCCATGTTTGTAATATCTCGCTCCTCGGGCCTATTGAATAAAATACTTGAGTCGAGAGTCATGTTGTGATGCCATGTTGTATTTGCACATATCGAGCATATTGTGTGTATGTTATTGAAATGCTTGGTATGTGTGGGATCCGACGATCTAGTTGTTTATCCTTAGTAGCCTCTCTTACCGGAAATGTCTCCTAGTGTTTCCACCGAGCCATGGTAGCTTGCTCTTCGCTCCGAACACTTAGGCTGGCCGGCATGTGTCCTTCTTCGCTCTCGTGTACGTCCTTCGAAATGTCACGCGATGAATACCGAGTCTGTTAGCCGCCACAGCCCGGTTCACCGGAGTCTGCTAGCCAGTGCTACAGCCTGGATTCACTCGCTGATGACCGACACGCTCGATCTTTGGGTCATGGATGCTGTCCTCGTAAGTTTGTGCCACTTTGGGTTTACGACTAGCCATGTCAGCCGGGCTCCTTATCATATGGATGCTAGCGACACTATCATATACGTGTGCCAAAAGGCGCAAACGGTCCCGGGCGAAGGTAAGGCGACACCCGTGGGAATACCGTGCGTGAGGCCGCAAAGTGATATGAGGTGTTACATGCTAGATCGATGTGGCATTGAGTTGGGGTCCTGGCAGCTTTGGTATTAGAGCTTGACTGCCTGTAGGATTACCAAGCCAAACTGGTCGAAGTTGAGTCTAGAAATGCTTTAGTTATATGTAGGGGAATTGATTGTGGGATGGAACGTAAGGCTCTTTTTACTCCTTATACCTTATGGCCTTCTGATCTGAGTCATCCTATCTTTCCTACGGGGTTAAGGAACTAGGCTTTCTCTTCTCTCTATTAGGATCACGTGTTACTAATCCGTAGACTTATAGGATTGTTGGTTTCAAGCCTCAGTTAAGTTCCTACTACTTCCGTATGTTGATTGTTGATCTCGAAACCTTGATATTGTGATGATCGAGTGGTTATGCCACCATTTTGCATGATGTCTCAAATCTTTTTGAGCATTTACAGCCGTTATCTTGTCCGAGTCATCCTGTGTTTCTAAACATCCGATGCATTTGCAAATCCTTCCTCCTGCTCTCGATGTCCTTTAGGCCAGTCAATCACACTAATTGCTGAGTTGAGGTACTCTATTGCCTCGTCATATATGTTGGAGTTATTATTATGACCCTAGGTGTCTTAGGGATCACCTAGTAATCTAGCCATTTATATGTTCCCGGTGTGATGATTTTGGCCTTTATTCTCAAAGCATCCCGTGATGCCACTTAGTAGTAGGTATTCTACTCCTTGTGTTTTAAACCGAGATTCACCCTACCTACCTCGTGTTGACAGTGTTTGCTAGTTCCTTTAGGATATTAGTAACCTTTGCGGTAGTCCTCGAGGTCCGTGGTATATCGCTCCTCCAAATACCATGAACCATTCTTGGCAGGAGTTCTTTTGAACCAAAAGATCACAACAGAGTGCTTTTGATGAGTTCTCCATTCTATATTGTGACTCTGCCGGCTCTACTTTTCTCGCATGGGTTATCCGGAAGAAATATGTTGAACCTGCTCGACATGCTAATCCATGCATCCACAACTCGAGAAAATCATATGTTCTCTTGGGTTGTCCCTCTTTAATTGTATTCGACCTCGTCTATCAATTGATAGTCAAGAGTATGCGTGCATTCGTTCATCGATGCCTATTACCCTTGTGGTCCGTCAAGCCATCCTATTCCAGGATGACTAGGAGAAACAAACTCCAGTACCTCATCCACATCTAGGATTGGGTCAAAGTAGTTGTATTCCACAGATCAAAATGCCAATCCAGTTTTTGTTCTGTTCCACCTTGGGGTATTACCATCTTTATATTAAGAATATCATGGGAATTGCACACCATCCTATGAACTCCTGATACAGTGATACTTCTCGACATCATTATTCATTCCTTGGCTCCATGTTATTGTAACCGGAACACCGACAAGTGAATCGTGATGTGTGACATCTATGCTCCTAGCAACTCCGTTGCTTGGTAGTTAACGGACAATAATTTCATTCTTAGCGTGTTGGTTATTGAATCATCATTCTAAGATTGATCGTGCTACCTAGTCCTTATTTCGGTGCACTCGATCAATGAGTTAGGATTATCCAATTCCTTGCTTATTTCACCATATCATCTTGCCCGAAAAGCAAGATTGTTCTCGAGCTTAGTAACATATCGGTGGTTCGTGATTCTCGAATGTCTTCTCGGAGGTATCACCAGGATGTCACCGACTGCTATGATTGAGCTCGTGATCAAGTTGGTTTTCGAAACCACCCTTTCTCCAAGAAGCCGTGTTGGATACCCCTGAGCTGGTTGGTTAAGCTAAACAACAACTTGGAGAGTTGGAAGATGGAAGCTAGTCCGATTTAGTTCATCTTAAGGGATATCTTGTATGTGTGTTGAAGAAAGATGATATCTTCATCGATTGATCCTCGTGATTAGTTGTTTGACCTATTGTCTTGCCAAAACTTTGATTTGAGTGTGGGATATTATCGAATCAAATCAGAACCAACGATGTTCATAATGTTGTCTTACTCGTGGTTGATCCCTCGATCATACACCATTATATCTTTTGGATCTGACCAATGCTATCACCTGTTCACATAATTATGGAATTCCATCTCCATGGGAATCTGGATGAATTGTTGTTGATCCCATCGACAACATCCTTATCTCCTCCATGATTTTTTTGAACATTAAGCTAGTGTTGGAAACTTCTATAAGCATTATCTTCATGTTCCGTTCATGAAGTCTATGTTGGATGAAAGAAGTGACTTCCTCTAATTCACGGTACTTGGTGCAAGTTGCCGCCGTGAGTTCGAGAAAGATTGTTTTTGTTCCTCGGGAATCATCCCAAATCAGTCATGCATATGTGCAAAGTATTCCATGGTTTGGTAGATTAATTACCTCCACCCCATTCGTATCCCTAGCACACCAAGCCACTGGTTGATTTGTTCAGGGATAATAAGTTCTAAGTACTAGTCCTGAAGGTACCAGACGGATTTGTACAAGATTTCGTTATCCTTGATGATGGTTCCAACCAGAACTCGATAGTGTTTTATTATAAGACTACTATGTGGCCATTTTGTCGTGGACAACATGCTCACATGTATGTAGCAGAACCAGCTCATGTTTTGGAGCTTGCCATCGTAGTTCATTTCCTGAGAATCTCGCAACGTCATCTCTTCGGTTTGTGTTGCAAATTTTCTTTTCCAGACATGCTGTCTGAAATGTCCTGTTACCAACCAGATCTAAATCTCAGGCAGATATGATGGTTGGAACTATTCCAAGGTCTATGATGTAGGTCCCGACAAGGTTGTTGTTGGCCGACACACCTAGTCAGAAGATCTATTATTGTAGTATCTTGAATGAGCAATTCGACCATCTTCTCCATGAGGATTTGGTATGACTTATTCCAGTAGTTGTTCCTTATAGATTTTTGTGCTCCCGAAGTCCGACCTTTTACTTGATGTTCTAGATATCAAACCATATCTATGAATGGGTTACGCTAGCACATCAAGGAGAACATTAGAAGCGGAGTGCTAAATGTCTCTCGGTCGATCATCCAGATTTTGTTCCCTTGGCCCTGAAATCTGAGAAGGTTATCTTCCTTTGCCTCCGCATCATCCATCGCTGTTCGTCATGGTAGTATGTTGTGTTGCCAGGATCCTTGACACGGATATTGGTAAAACCCTGATGAATATGGAAATGCTCAAGTTCTTGAGAGCACGCACAAGCACTAGGTGCTATCATAGTTACCAACTGGGATTGCTTCCAGTTTCCTCGGTTATGCTATAAATTTTCAACAGTGGACCCACCCTCTACTGTTGAGCCTCTCCCCAGCTACTAAAATCATCCCTTGTGCTGTTTCCAACAAGGTAGTCCACATCATCCATCCTAGTCCGAGTATGTCATTCCTTCGGACACCTTCCAATGATCGATTGTGATTTGCCTTAGGCTGGTATAGAGAATTTTATTGATCTCTGAATCAAAAGTAATTCTTTTTGCCACTCAAGGTAATAATTCTATGAGTCACCCTCCTCTAAGGTATCTCGTTATGGTATCATGGCAACTCAAATCCTTACTACGTTGACAACTGTTCACCACCCTCTTAAGTGTGGAATTGTTGTCTACCTAATGAACCTTTGT
This sequence comes from Aegilops speltoides, assembly GCA_021437245.1. Lineage (NCBI taxonomy): Eukaryota > Viridiplantae > Streptophyta > Magnoliopsida > Poales > Poaceae > Aegilops > Aegilops speltoides. Next base: position 343,659 of record CM038143.1, read on the forward strand.
CATCCATTTCACTCCATCCCTCTGGATGTATACCTCGTGTCTCACCTTGAGAGATGTTGCTATGTCTCATTTCATGGGTTGATCCTGAGTTGCTCAAACCTCAAGAAGATCGATTCTCCTAAAATTCTCCCTTTCCTCTCGTGGTCATGTTGGATGAAGTTCTCAAAGCAAGACGTCGAGATCAAGATGATGCAATGAATCAACATCTTCGAGAAGGACAGTTGGAGCTTGGAATTCATGTTATTAGTTTGTGTCCCCTTTGTCTTCTTACCTCACGTCTTGAATCTCGGGGCGAGATTCTTGTTTAGTGGGGGTGAGTTGTCACATCCCAAGTTCTGGCCTGACCTATGCTAGCTTCCATGTGTGCATCATGTTTAAATTCAAATGAAATTTGAATTGAGGAATTTTCAAAAACCTCAGAAAACCTCTAAAAATAACGAACATTTAATTCTTCTCAAATGAATCCAAGAAAATGTTCCTGCTATTCTATAGAAATATTGGTAAGAGGTAAAATTCAAACCAATATTTTTGGAGTCACAGAAATATTTGTTTTGGCCATTTGAATTAATTCAATAACTATTTGCATTGGATATATATTTTATATATAATTAATATATGTCCAATAATTCTGGAACATTTTATGTGGTTTGGTATATTTTAGTTCTAGCCACATAATTATTTTCAGGATTTTATAAAATGGTTTAGTATTTTTGCTAAACCAAAACAAAACAGAACAAAATAGAAAAACAGAAATAAAAGACAGAGGAGAGAAAGCTTACCTGGACTTACCTCTGCAGCCCACCAGCCCACTGCCAGCCCAGCCCATCGGGCGCGGTGCCATCATCGCCACCTCCGCCAAGAGGCGGAGGAGGGATAACGACGGCTGGCTGCTGGCGCCACGCCACCAGGCTGCACTGCGTCGCGCCGCCAGCCACCGCGACGCCGCGACTTCTCCTCCGCCCGCCCCGACCCTGGACCCCTCGCTCTCTCCTCTCCCTCGTTCCCCTCCTCGTCTCGTTCTCTCACGCGCCACCGCCGCCGCCGCTTGCCGCTGCCGCGCTCGAGCCTTCCCGTGCCTCTCCGACGAGACCACGAGCTCGCCACGTCGCCGGCTACCTCCTCGCCGAGCCACGCACCTCCGGACGGCCTCCATCGCCGCCATCGCCATCGTCTTCCTCCTCGGGCTCCGCCGTCCGCCGCCGCCGATTCGCCACACCAGTCTCCCCGAGCTCGTTGTCTGCTCTGCGTGATCGCCGTGAGCATCTCCTGTTTCCCTCTCTTCTCCCCTCGTTCCGCGATCGTAGCTATCGCTACCACCATGGCCGGGCCATCGCCGCCGCAGCTCCTCGCGCCGGCGTGGCGAGCCACCGCAGCTCGTGCCGCACACCGCCACGCGCTCGAGAGCCTCCCATAAGGCTAACGCCGCTGCCGCAGCTCTGCCAGTGCCTGCAAAGACTAAGACGCACCGGCCGAACTCCGCCGCCGCGGAAGCCGCTCCGCGAGCTCCACCGCCCCCGCAGCCTCCCGCATGTCCCACTGGATGCGCGCGAGCCTGGGCTTCGCGTAGGTGGTCTCCGCCACCCGTATGGTCGCCGGAACGGCGATCCCGAGCCCCTCCGCCGCGTTCGGCCTCGCCGGCGGCTAACCGCCGGTGGGGTTGACCGGGTCTAACCCCCCCTGTTGACCGAGCTTTGACCCGTGTGGGTCAGTGACATGTGGGGCCCGGCTCGGCTAAGTTTAGCTTAGGATTAGTTTAAAACTAATTGAATCTGTTAACTATCTGTAACACTGACATGTGGGCCCCGCGCGTCAAGTTTGACCTGGTCAGCGCCTTTGACCTGCTGACGTCACGCTGACGTCAGGCTGACGCCATTATTTATTTTCTGGATTTAAATTTAAACAGGAAATTTCAGAAAATACCCCAAACTTCAAAAATTCATAGCAATTCAACCGTAACTCCAAATCAAACAAATTATATATGAAAAATGATCAGAAAAATCCAATCTATCCATCTGCACTGGTTTCATGCATGTTTAATCAAATTAACCTTGCTGTTCATATCAAAACATGATAATGCACTTTATGAATTCATAGTTTGAGTTTGAATTTGAATCTTTGGTTCAAATAAGCTCAAACCTTCCTGTTCTTAGCTGCATTAGCCCAAATCACAGCATATTGCCATGTCATGATCATGCATCATATTGTGCATTGCATTGATTGTGTTCTTCCTTGTTTGCCGGTGTTTGTCCCCTCTCGATAGACGTGATACCGACGATGAGTTCGATGACACGGATGAAGAACTATACTATCTTCAGAATTGCCAGGCAAGCAAAACCCCCTTGTTCATTCCGATACAATCCCACTCTCTCGCTCCTGCTCTCTTTTACTGCATTAGGACAACAACGTTTCAACTGTTACATGCTGCGGTAGTTGAACCCTTTATCCTCTGCATGACTGTCATTCCACAAGAATAGATGAAACCCACTAGCATGAGTAGGAGTTGTTTGAGCCCTGATGTGCCTACTCATTCATGCTTGTTTGTCATGCCTGCTATTGCTTAGAGTTGAGTCAGGTCTGATTCATCGGGGATGAATTAGAGGTGTGTGAACATGTCCTACTATTGAGAGCTAAATGTGTGAACACGATTTGGTAAAGGTAGCGGTGAGAGGCCATGTAGGAGTACATGGTGGGTTGTCTCATTGAAACCGTCCTCAGGAACTGAGTTCTGTGTTTGTGATCCATGAACAGTTACTACCACACATTGGGCTCCGGGCACTCCAAGCTCTCCCGACTTATTAATCAACTTGATCTCTGTCCAGGAGTTGCAACTAGTTTCTGGTGTTTGTAGGTAGTGTTAGTAGTCTACCAAGTGGCACCCGATACAAGTGGGCTTGGGACAGACTAGGCACAATGGCACAGTGTACCAAGCGTAGATCCACCCATCGAGGTGGGCTTGGGAACCCTGCTCACATCGTTTGGGGCCGTGAGCGACACCCCGACCGGATCTCCTTGCGGATGGAACCCGAATAGGCGATAAACCTGGACTAGAGACTTGTGTGGTTAGTCAGGTCGTGGCCGACTCCCTCGCCCGGCTTCCGCTTGAAGGTTGCTGAGATACATGACGTGTACAGGGCGATAAGTGGCGAGAGCGTGTGTGAAGAAGTACACCCCTGCAGGGTTATCATTATCTATTGAATAGCCGGATTCCTCGGATATGGAAACTTGGACCCTTGCATAGTTCATAGACAAGTGAAAGTGGATACTCTAAAATACGCAAGATAAGCGTGAGTGCTATGGATGGCGTTCTCGTGAGGGAGACGGAGCGGATCCATAGTGGTGTATTGATATGGTGAATATGTGGACTCGTAGCGCCACCTCAAAAGAGTTACTTGCAATGTAGTTTAGGATAGCCACCGAGTCAAAGCTGGCTTTGCTGTTAAACTCCACCATCCCCTTTGTTGATAATGATGCATATGTAGTTAGTTCGATGTAAGTCTTCTGGGTACATTTGTACTCACGTTTGCCTATTTTATGTTTTTGCAGAGAGACCTCGGTCTCGCTAGTAGTTCCGCGTGGACTTCGACGTTTAGCTTGTTACCTCAGCTACGATCTTGTGCCCTCGGCAGGATCTGGTAGATAGTCAGGCTTCTAAGCCTTTTTCATTTGTAGATGTCTGTACTCAAACTTGTTAAGCTTCCGCATGTGCTTTGTCTTGTGTGCTCTGAATGTTGGGTCGTGAGACCCATGTTTGTAATATCTCGCTCCTCGGAGCCTATTGAATAAAATACTTGAGTCGTAGAGTCATGTTGTGATGCCATGTTGTATTTGCACATATCGAGCATATTGTGTGTATGTTATTGAAATGCTTGGTATGTGTGGGATCTGACGATCTAGTTGTTTATCCTTAGTAGCCTCTCTTACCGGGAAATGTCTCCTAGTGTTTCCACCGAGCCATGGTAGCTTGCTACTGCTCCGGAACACTTAGGCTGGCCGGCATGTGTCCTTCTTCGCTTCGTGGTCCGTCCCTTCGGGAAATGTCACGCGATGAATACCAGAGTCTGTTAGCCGCCACAGCCCAGTTCACGAGTCCGCTAGCCCGTGCTACAGACCGATTCACTCGTTGATGACCGACACGCTCGATCTTTGGGTCATGGATGCCTGTCCCTGTAAGTTTGTGCCACTTTGGGTTTACGACTAGCCATGTCAGCCCGGGCTCCTTATCATATGGATGCTAGCGACACTATCATATACGTGTGCCAAAAGGCGCAAACGGTCCCGGGCAAAGGTAAGGCGACACCCGTGGGAATACCGTGCGTGAGGCCGCAAAGTGATATGAGGTGTTACATGCTAGATAGATGTGGCATTGAGTCGGGGTCCTGAAGAGGAGCTGAGGATTGTGGTACAGTTTCTTCAGGCACAACTGGTGCAGTTGCCCTGTTTCCTTCAGATTCTTCAGGCGCACCACTAGTGGATGCCCTGGGAGTTTCTTCAGCAGCTGGAATGGAGTCATCAGCCCTGGAACTTGTGTTCTCATCAGCACGCTGAAAGTCATCAGCAGTGCTGGCATGTTCTTCAGCAGGCTGAGCAGATTCTTCAGCCTGAGGATTTTCTTGTTGCGATGAGGCTGCAACAATTGACATTTTATTCGTCAGAGTGACGAATCTCACCTTGGCTCCTTGCCAGTCAGCATTGTAAGCATCAAAATCCTTGCTGAGTGCTTGGATTTCTGATTGAGCTTTAAGAAGTTCTTCAGGAGTCAAGTTGATGATGTTTTTCCTCAGAAGCTTCTCTTTTCTTGCTTTTGCTCTCTTCAGTTCACGAGCCTTTTCAAATTTCCATTTCTCTTCAGAGATGAAATGGTTCAGCATGTGACTTTGACCAGGAGTCAGTGGCAGATCCGGAAGAGGAGTGTGTGGATCCCGATGCCGTGTCAATGAAGTCTAGGATCTTCTTGAGATCCAAAAGCAGAGGTACACTTGTTCCTTTGGCTCTAGCGGCCTTGGTCATCTGTCTCGATGATTTCTTCAAGTTCTTCATCGAGGCTTCATCATCGAGGGAACGTTGAATGCAACCTGTTTCTTCTTCGGACTTGGCCGAGGACCGCGTCCAGCAGTTGCTTTTGTCTTCAGCAGAGTGGGACCTGTTGAGGACATTGGTGCAGCTGAGGAACTTGCTGAAACACCAGAAGCAATGGAGAATTCTTGAGTCCTTTGGCAAGTGGCAAGATGCACAGGTGTTGAGGACTTGGAGGGAGCTGCTGAGGATTTTGAATGAGCAGCAGTAGTCTGAGGAATTTGCCGTGAGGGCGCAACTGAGGAACTGGGCCGTGAGGGCGCTGACGGTGAAGCACTTGGCTTGCGTGCAGGCTTCTTTGGCATTGATTTCCTCGGTTTGACCGAGGGCTCAGCAGCAGCAGCAGTATCCTCATTGAATTTCCTCACCGCCTCCTTGGCCTGTCTTGCCAATTTGGCCTGGCGCCGGGACCATTCTTCAGGAAAATCTTCACCACGCTTGACGCTGGTGGGATCAAGAACTTGGCCGGTGCGGAGGAGCTCTTGGGCATGGAGGATTCAGAGCGAATTTCCTCATGTACTTAGGAGTGACATAGCGGTATTCTCGCCATTCTCGTGCCCATCTCCTTTCTATTCTCAGTATCGCACTTTGCGCTGGTTCTTGGTCTCCTTGCCAAATTTGGATTCATCGGTGTGCGAGAGTCTGTATATTTCCTCAGAATTTCAAAAGCAGTCATGACTTCGGTTTCTTTCCTCCCTTCATGCGGTCTCTTGCCTTTCGCCATTTTCTTCAAGTGAGGAATTTGAACAATAGAGCACTCAAGAAGTATGCAGTTTTTCTTCGAGGAACGCCGCAAATGAGTTAAGTTGATGAGAACCTAGTGATTCAAAGGCGGACATGAGTACTGTGAACAGAGTGTAGGTGCGAGGAATTTGGAGAGGTCATATGCGTTCTCAGAAGATTTTCCAAAAAGAAGCAAGTTTTGAGGAATTTGACCAGTTTGAGTCTTGAGGAATTTCACAAAGCGTTTCATCTTAGGTTCCAGAGTTGTACAGATCGAAAATCCGCACAATTGAGGAATCTTGAAGAAATGAATGCTTAGGGAGATAAATCAAGAACATATAGTGTGTGAGGTGTTCATATGTGAAGATTTTGAAGAGTAAAAACACCTTTGAAGATTTTCAGACAGATTTGAGAATCAACGCGAGTAATAAAAGTGACTTTTAATTACCCGAACTGAAGAACACGACGAACAGAGATGAACTGTAGAGAAGTTCGTCACGTTAGATCTTCCACGCCCTAACTTGGCGGAGGAAGACGACTACGGCGGCGGCGGAGTGAAGATTTCCGCAGCCGGCGCGAGTACGACGGCGATGAGGTCGAGGCAGTGAACTTTTCCTCACCGGCGACGATGGAGTAGCGACGGCGCTAGGGTTTGAGGAGAGCTCGAGCGAGAGACAACGACCGAGCGGAGTAAATGAAGTGAGGAGGGTAAAGGGGGTATTTATAGCCACGGTGAAAAACTGTTCGCCCGAAGATTTTGGACGAACATGCCCCTGCCCTTTCTCCTTCACGCGACGTGTGTCACCCACGTATTGTGTGCAGATGAGATCGTAAGATCGTGGGTGATTAAACTAATACATCGTGGGATGCGGAACGGTTTGAGCGGTAAAACCGAAAACTTGGATAAGATTTGTTTAAAAGTTTCGTTCGCAATTTCTTCAGCTGTCAAGGACCAGTGAAGACTTTGAACGAGTTTCAATCAGAACACACATGAAGAATTTGTGAATAGATTGGATTGAGTATAGCATAGAGGGGAAGGGTCCGATCACATTCACTTAGCAGAAATCGCAACTTGAAGAATTAGCAATATGTGAATGCTGTATAGGACATATATATATATATATATATATATATATATATATATATATATATATATATATATATATATAGCCAATGAAGAAAAATGACGGAAACATTGAAGATTTTGCAAAGTTGAAGAATTTGAAAACTGAGGAATTTCAAATAAAAAACTCAGATTGAAGATTTTCAACTTTTGTGGTGGCGTAGCTCATCAGTATAAGAATGATGATTTCAGACACCGCGTACAATTGTCGTAGGGTTCTGAGAATCAAATTCTTCATTGATTTCTTCACACTTAGAGTGTTATTCTTCATTGATTGAGGAACAACGTTGCTTCATGTGTTGCACATCTAAGTCATCAATTATGCATAAGGGTTAGGATGTGTGTCCTTTTCAAATAACATTCGAAGATTCTAAGATATTTAGCTCACACCGCAACTTGCTAAATCTCTTCTCATCCAAAGGCTTGGTGAAGATATCAGCTAGCTGTTCTTCAGTCTTCACATGCTCGATGGAGATATCGCCCTTCAACACATGATCACGAAGAAAATGATGACGAATCTGGATGTGCTTAGTCTTTGAGTGCTGAACTGGGTTGTGAGCAATCTTGATGGCACTCTCGTTGTCGCAGAGGAGAGGCACATTCTTCACGCTGACGCCATAGTCCTTGAGGGTTTGCTTCATCCAAAGCAGTTGAGCACAAGAAGACCCAAGCAGCAATATATTCAGCTTCAGAAGAGACAGCGATACAGTTCTGTTTCTTCGAGGACCAACAGACCAAAGATCGTCCGAGGAAATGACAAGTGCCGATGTTGACTTGCGGTCCACACGATCACCAGCATAGTCGAGTCGAATATCCAATGAGATCAAAAGCAGAGCCCTTGGGGTACCATAATCCTAGTGTTGGAGTGTGAGCTAGATATCAAGAATATGCTTCACAGCCTTATGGTGTGATTCCTTGGTGTAGCTTGAAATCGGGCACACATGCAAACACTAAGCATTATATCTGGCCTAGATGCACATAGGTACAATAAAGAACCAATCATGGAGCGGTATACCTTGTGATCAAGTCATACCATTTTCATCAAGGCATAGATGACCATTTGTGGGCATAGGAATTTTGACGCCTTTGCAATCTTGCATGCCGAATTTCCTCAAGACATCTTTGAGGTATTTCTCCGAGATATGAATATGCCATTGTGCTCCGATTTAATTTGAAGACCTAAGAAGAATTTCAACTATCCCATCATAGACATTTGATATTCTTCACTCATCATATAGGCAAATTCATCACTATATCGTTGGTTAGTACAGCCAAAGATAATATCATCAACATATGTTTGGCACACAAACAGTTCACCATCATATGATTTAGTAAATAGAGTAGGATCGAGTGAACCGGGTGTGAAGCCATTCTTCACGAAGAATTCCTTCAGTGTATCATACCATGCCCGAGGGGCTTGCTTGAGGCCATAGAGAGCCTTATTTAGTCTGAAGACTTTGTCAGGATTCTTGGGATCCTCAAAACCTGGGGGTTGAGCAACATATACTTCTTCCTCAAGCTTACCATTGAGGAATGCACTTTTCAGATCCATTTGATATAAGATGATATCATGATGGTTAGCATAGGCAAGTAAATGCGAATAGCTTCAAGTCTAGCAACAGTGCAAAAGTTTCATCGAAATCAATTCCTTCAACTCGTGTGTAGCCTTGAGCTACTAGTCGTGTTTTATTCCTCACAACAAGGCCATTTTCATCTTGCTTGTTGCGGTAGATCCACTTTGTGCCAATGATATTATTCTTGCGAGGATCCGGGCGATTGACCAATTCCGGACATTGTTCAGCTCGAATCGATGTAATTCTTCTTGCATAGCCTGAATCCACTCTGGCTCGTAAATGCTTCATCTACCTTAGTGGGCTCGAGATAGAGACAAAAGCATAGTGCCCACAAAAGTTAGATAAGTGTGAGGCTTTTGAGCGGGTGAGAGGGACTGGTGCGCTGATGTCATCGATGATCTTCTCCACTTGCACTTCTTTTGCAACGCGTGGATGAGTTGGTTGTCGCCGAGGATTTTGATCAGCATTTTCTTCAAAGACCAATTTCCTCATCATGTTCTTCAGTGCATCAGCTCGGCGTTCTTCATGAATAGGAATGAATTCTTCACCAGATTCTTCAAGAGGAATGACATCCTCGGTTGCCTTGTGCTTGATAGCATCCTCGGTGCTGGTTCATCTAACATGAAGGTAGGTGCTCTCTTTGCGAGCCATTAGTTTCATCGAACCGCACATCTACAAAGGTCAACAATCTTGTGAAGAACAATGTTGAAGACTCAGAGGTGTGCGAGTCCTTTCCAGAACCAAGCATAAAACCTTCATGTGCTTTGGTGCAAATTTAGAGTTGTGGTGAGGATCTCTAATCCAACATTTAGCAATCAAGACTTTGAAATAACTCACATTGGGTTTTTGTCGATGAGGAGTTCATATGCGATCTTCTTGAAGAATTTGTGAAGATATACTCTGTTGATGATGTGGCGAGCAGTATCAATTGCGTCAATCCAAAAACGCTGAGGCGTTTTGTATTCATCAAGCATAGTGCGAGCCATCTCAACAAGAGTTCTGTTCTTGCGCTCCACGACGCCATTTTGCTGAGGAGTATAAGGAGCAGATAATTCGTGAGTAATACCAAGTTCATCAAAGTTATTCTTGAACTTAGTTCCATTGTCACTTCTGATATGCTTGATCTTCACACCAAAGTTGGTTGAAGCCCTCGAGGAAAATCGTTTGAAGACTTCCTGCACTTCATGTTTGTAAGTAACAATGTGTACCCATGTATATCGAGAATAATCATCAACAATGACAAAACCATATAGAGATGCATCATTAGTGACTGCTGAATAATGATTAGGTCCAAAGAGGTCCATGTGAAGCAATTTGAATGGACGAGTAGTGGTCATGATAGTCTTCGCTGGATGCTTGGCCTTGGTCATTTTTCCGGCTTCACATGCTCCGCATAAGTGATCCTTGAGGAATTTGACATTCTCAATGCCAATGACATGCTTCTTCTTTGCAAGCGTGTTCAAATTCCTCATGCCTGCATGACCAAGTCGACGATGCCATAGCCAGCCTTCTGAGGATTTTGCAAGTAGACACATGGCTGGTTGTGGTCCTGTAGAGAAATCAACAATATACAGATCTCCTCTCCTAAAGCCTTCGAAGACTTTGGAATTGTCAGCTTCCATAATCACAACACAGCGATATTTGCCAAAGACAACAACCATATCAAGATCACAAAGCATTGAGACTGACATGAGATTGTATCCTAAGGATTCAACAAGCATGACTTTGTCCATGTGCTTATCCTTAGAGATAGCAACCTTACCAAGACCCAATACCTGACTTTTGCCTTTGTCAGCAAATATGATATGCTTCAGAGGTGACGGTGATAAAGGAGCATCCATCAATAGATTCTTGTGACCAGTCATGTGATTTGTACACCCACTATCGAGGACCCATTCAGTGGTTTTGGGTTGATCATCCTGCAGATGAATTAGTGTAACTTACAATCTCATATGCTTCATCAGTGAAGAATATGATATCAAGTTCATCAGATGAATTTCATCAAGCGAAGCAGATATAGCAAGATGAGGACGTGTGAAATGAAAGTTCATTTCATCATGATTTGCCTGCGTCCTTTCAGGCATTTTGTCAGGTCCCCAGCAAATTCTTCAGACGTTCGAGCACGTCTGGAGACCCGACCCTGCAGAAGAGGTTAGTTCTTTTTCTTCACCACCCACATCTGGAGGGGTGGCAAAGAGTTCATCATCCTGCGAGCACCATGTGAGAAAGGTGGCAAAGATGCCAAACCATTTTGCTTAGCATAGGAGCGGTTAGGGTAAGCATATGAATAAGCAGAGTAATTCTTCGAGGACTTATGAACATAATGGTTTCAAGAATAATGCACATATTCATAGCCCTTAGCTTTACCCTGCGAGACAGACTTGTTAGCATGATAATAATCATATGAGGACTTTGACCCAGTTGAGGAATTTGATCCTCGTGAAGAATTTGGTCCATATGAAGAATTTGATCTGGGGTTCCTGTTCTTCACTGGTGGTGTCATGAGGACATTCACCAAGACTTTCAACACAGCTTACGGGAACCCAGATTTTCTTCATAGGGGAACCGTTCGCAGATTAGTGCCAACATATCTAGCAAATACTTCACCATTCGATTTTTGAACAGTTTATAGTTGAGTCAAATGACTCATCGAAGAATGAGGGATTCACATGTAAAGCCGGATAAGTTAGATGGATCAGCTGGAGGTCCCTTTGCAGCAACCCATGAGGTTTTGGGATACTGCTCAGGTTTCCAATATGTTCCATCGGCATTCAGTTTCCTCTCAAAGGCAATACCCTCTTTCCTAGGGTTTCTGTTGAGGATCTGCTTTTTGAGCACATCACAAAGTGTCTGATGCCCTTTGAGGCTTTTGTACATGCGTGTCATGTACAATTCCTTCAGCCCTGCATTGTCAGTGATACTAGCAAAGTCCTCAGATGAGGAATTAGTAACAGCAGAGGCAGATGAAGAATTTGTAACATTTGAAGCATTTGAACATTCAGGTGAAGAATTAGCAGATTCACGTTCAATGCACTTTAAGCATGGAGGAACAAATTCTTCCTGAGAAGCGCTGATTTGTTGAGCTAGTAATGAATCGCGCTCCTTCTGAAGATCTTCATAACATACTCTTAGCTTTTCAAGATCTGCCTTTCTTTGAATAGCTTCAAGAGAAAGCTTCTCATTGTCTTGCTTTTCTTGAAGAAATTCATAAGAAAGTTTCTCATGATCAGACAAGAGGGAGTTATGATGACCTTGAAGGTTATCATACTTAGACTGAAGTCTGTGAAGATTTTCAGTCAGGGCTTTTGTGCCATCCATTTCTTCACCCAACATATCATCACTTTTATCTAGCATGTTTTGAACCTTTTCGAGAGCCCGTTGTTGTTTCACAGCAATTTTAGCAAGTTTAGAGTAGCTAGGCTTAAGATCCTCATCAGATTCATTTTCACTAGAATCAGAGGAGTTGTATTTGAGTACCTTAGCTGCTTTTGCCATGAAGCAATAGGTGGGAGCATAGCCATCATTATCTTCATCAGGCTCGTTGGTGGAATCAGTTTCTTCAGTGTTGAAGATGGACTTGCTGACGAAAGCAGTAGCAACGGCCAGACTCGCCACACCAGACTCAGATTCTTCAGACTCCTCCTCTTCATCATTTTCCTCAGATTCAGCTTCAGAGTCCATTTCCTTGCCAATGAATGCCCGAGATTTCTTGGAGCTGCCCTTCTTGTGAGATGAAGACTTTGATGGTTTTGAAGACGAAGATTTTGATGATTTCTTCTTCTTCTTCATTTCATCAGAACTGTAGTCCTTGTATTTCTTCTTCTTCATTTCCTTTTCCCATTGAGGACAATCTTGAATATAGTGACCAGGCTTCTTGCATTTGTGGCAAAGTCTTCTCTTGTAGTCACTGGAAGAAGAATCACTTCCCCTTGAGGGTTTTCCAAAGCGACCGCGTCTTGTGAATTTCTGGAATTTCTTCACCAGGAGAGCTAGATCCTGGCTCAGTTCTTCAGGATCACCAAGGCTACTACCGAATCCTCACATTGAGTCGACACAACCTTAGCCTTGAGGCACGTGGTTTGCCATAGTTTGAGCCATAGAGATCTCTCTTTTTAGCAAGCTGGAACTCATGAGTGTTAAGCCTTTCGAGAATATCAGCAGGATCAAGTGACTTGTAGTCAGCACGCTCTTGTATCATCAGTCCCAGAGTATCAAATGAGGAATCAAGCGATCTTAGCACTTTCTTCACCACTTCATGGTCAGTGATGTCAGTGGCACCGAGGGCTTGAAGCTCATTTGAGATGTCAGTGAGGCGATCGAAGGTTTGTTGAACATTTTCGTTGTCGAGTCTTTTGAAGCGGTTGAAGAGATTCCGAAGAACATCAACTCGAGAGTCACGCTGAGTTGAGACTCCTTCATTTACTTTGGACAACCTATCCCAGATAAGCTTGGCAGTTTCCAAAGCACTCACTCTTCCATACTGTCCTTTGCTCAGATGGCCACAGATGATATTCTTCGCTTGAGAGTCGAGTTGTTTGAATCTCTTCACATCAGTAGCGGTCAGTGTTTCGGTGACAGCGGGGACACCATTTTCCACAACATACCAGAGATCATTATCAATTGCCTCAAGATGCATCCGCATCTTGTTCTTCCAGTAGGGATAGTCCGTTCCATCAAAGGTAGGACACCCAGCCGAGACCTTGATCATACCTGCGGTCGACATAACTAGAACTCCAGGTGGTTAAACCAAAATCACACGTAACAAGGAGTACCTTGCTCGATACCAATTGAAAGTGCGTTATATCGACTAGAGGGGGGGTGAATAGGCGATTTTTATGAAATTCTTCACTGAGGAATTTGCCGGTGAGGAAATTCCTTAGCGAAGAACTATTTGCAGCGGAATAAGTACTCAGAGGTAAACATAACAGATTACACACATAGTCAGCATGATGAAATGACGACTAGAACAGAGTACATGAAGCGTAAACACAGGATAACAAGATGAAGACAAACAGACTGAAGAAATTGAACTGAGGAATTTGTGAAAGTCTTCAGTCAAAGTCTTCAAGCACAGATATGAACAATATGCAACACAAAATGAGGAAATGAAAGAGTTGAGGAAATAGAACCAGTCAGTTGGTGAAGACAATGATTTGGTAAACCAGTTCCAACTGCTTTGTCTCGGTTATACGTCTGGTTGGAGCGGTGAGTATTTAAACTCGAGGACACACAGTCCGGACACCCGATCTCGAGCCGCAACTCAGGACACCCAGTCCTCACCGTATTCTCCTTGAACTAAGACCACACAGGCCTCGTCCAATCACTCATGGTAAGTCTTCAGGTGACTTCCAAACCTTCACAGACTTGGTCACTCGGCGATCCACAATTCCTCTTGGATGCTCTAGACCTTGACGCCTAACCGTCTGGAAGAAGCACAGTCTTCAAAGGTAACAAGCGTCGGATCCACGCAGGATCAATTTCTTAAGTGATGCTCAATCACTTGGGGTTTTTGTGGGAGTTTGGTTTTGGATTTTCCTCACTTGATGATTTTCGCTCAAAGTCCTCGGAGGATAGGTTGCTCTCAAATGACAAGTGTCAAGTTCTCTCGGAGCAGCCAACCAGCTAGTGGTTGTAGGGGGCGGCTATTTATAGCCTAGGGAGCAGCCCGACATGATAAGACATAAATGCCCTTCAATGATATGACCGTTAGGTGGATAAGATATTTTGGTCTGCCGGCGCGCAGCACAGCAACGGTCGGAAATTTGACTTTCAAAGTCCTCAGGGCTATCATGTTCCTCACTGTGTAGGTGATTCGCACTGGCGAATTCCTAACTCCTCAGTCAGAGCAAAGTCATCAGTGAACAGAAGAACTGCGTCTCATCACATGAAGAATTTGATGAATCGTATGAGATTTCAATGGCTTCACTCGAAGGGATTGGTAGGTGTAGGATTTTGAGTTGAGCATCACATGGAAATTTTTCCTTAGTATTTCCTCGACCCCTTTAACAAAGACGGTGTTTCCTATGACTCAAGAAAGAGAAAATTGAAACTACGAAAACAAAAGTCTTCACGCTTCAGATTCCTCGAATGAATATCAAGTCTTCATGGTCACACCAATTTCTTCACTTTCAAAGTCTTCAGAAAGTCTTCAGAATATCAAAGTCTTCAGTCGAAGAACTTCATTTTTAGGGGTCGACTTTCTCTGTAAATATCAAACTCCTCATAGACTTATAGACCTGTGTACACCCACAAACGCATCAGTTACTTAACCTATAAGTCTTCAATACACCAAAATCACTAAGGGGCACTAGATGCACTTACAAAATGCCTAGGGGTGAACTATGTTGTCCATCGAATAGTGCGAAAGTCATGTACCGTGGCTCGGGAGACGGATAATGGTGTCCTCGGCGGCGGCAGCGGAGAGGCGGCCGGCCAGGGAAAGCACCAGCAGGATGGCAACAATGTATGTCTTCATGGCCGGCGGTTAGTCAGCTAGTTCTTTCTTTTGGGTGAATGAAACTTCCAGGCATCGGTCCCGTATTTATAGCCTCGGCAGCTCTATATAGTGCACTTCATGTCAACAACTCCCAAGCGTTGATCTTTTGTTTTTGTTTAGAATCCTGCAGGGCGCGGTGTTGAATTTGAACACAATTACTAGCTCCTGCACCCGCAGTGTGCATCATGCATGGGGGCGCGTAGGGTTTCATGGTGTGCGTTGCTCCCAAAACGTGCAGCGAATCAGAAATCAGGTGCAACCGTCGGGGCATGCAAAGCATCTCGTACGTGGCCTGCACCCGCGCGCATATATACGTAGATGACGGTGGCGTGCCTGCTTGCCTTTTAGCCACCGACGGATCAGTACACCAGTAGTACTTCTGAGTTTTAACTCGATGTATCACTCCTACCTATGCACTCCACTGGTTAACCTAAGAAATCATCCAAGAATCAGGGTCCATTGGCGGCAAAAGCGGATCCGGTCGCATTCGCATCATACCTCCATGCATAAGGGCCAGTCATCTCGATAGCGGAATTTTTTCTCGACAAAGTACATTTTCATTCTGTCGATATATAGAGGTGACACAGCCATAAGGAGCGAATGTCCTTTTACTGTACTACACAATGCACACGACCAACACTCCAATATGACGAAAAGGAAATGCCATTTCAATAGTAATACATACACCGACATCCATGACAATGACGGCTTCATCCACTCTAACGGGGACGGTCGCACTTGTCCCCTATCTTTTGTGCGGTTCCCTTTTGTGTATTCTCCTGTTTTCATGTATATATTTTTTCCTTTGGTATGCTACGTAACAGGTTCGCCTCATCACCTTGCATCGGTTTGTCTGTTTGGATGTGTAGTTTTATATATAAAGTGGCATGAAAGCCTTTTTTGGCAAACACGAAATCATGGATTTTCTCGGATCAATTGAACAAGAGAGGACGAGAGACAAATCATACAGCTCGAGCAAGATGAAGGGACGGTGGTGGTCATGAGAATCTTAAGTCATACATTTTGAATTATTATAAACAACTCTTTGGGCCGCCGGTGGACAATGTTGTGTCCCAGGACGAGCATGTCATTGGGGACATCCCTCGGCTTCGGTCAGATCAAAATCAGATTTTATCCATCGGTTGGATGAGCTTTTCCATTTGGCAGCTCAGAGCCATTCCATGCATCTACTCCACCAACAGTTCCCTCATTATTTTTCCATCACTTGCGTTGACTGGTCTGTTGATTCTACTTCTTTATTCACAAATAAATACTCCATGACAGTAAAAGAACCAAGTATTAGGGCTTCAAAGCCTTAAGGTTCAAATAAGATGACCATGACAGTAAAAGTAATATTGACATGGAGTAAACATTAGCACTAACTGAAATTTGTGAACACTAGCAATATTGACATGAAGTAGTTTATTTGACAGGAGTAAACAATAGTAACATTAATACATTTGCATTACTGCTCATAATGACCATGTGCAAATTTGATACTTTTGCATTCAGGAATACTTTTGCATTACTACTAATAATGACCATGTACTGCTGGAGTACTTTTGCATTCAGTAAAGGAGTAATTAAACTAGCACGACTACCTGATCAACACAGCTCATCTTATTCATCGATGCAACTAAACTAGCGTTACAGCAACAGCCCGAAAGTAAAAAAAAAGCACCAGGAAGAAACGGACATAACAGGTGAACAACGGTATCACAGCGATTCACTCTGTCAATGGCTCACTTTATTGGATTCACCATCACCCGGTGCAAGGCTGCGGCAAGTAGGGCATCCTAGCTAGTTACCGCGGTGGCGGCGACACTAGTTGCCGCTGGAGATGTCGCTGTTGCAGTCAACCTTGGTGCACTTTGGCACGGGGCCGACCAAGTAACGATCGAAGCAGTAGTAGCGGGACGGGACAAAGGACGGCATGCACTCCACGCAGGTGGCGGGGCACTTGTGGTCGAACACATCCATGCAGCGACAGGTCCACAGGATGTTCCCGCCGCACTCCTCCCGGTCCCAGCAGCTCGGCCGCCCCATATCCGTCACCGCCGCCGTCGCTTTACTGGCGACAGCGACCCCTGGACCTGCACGCACACGTTACGGTATCTAGAGAAATCTAAAACAAGTAATATGGACCGAAGGAAGTAGTAAAATGCCTAGGGGTGAACTATGTTGTCCATCGAATAGTGCGAAAGTCACGTACCGTGGCTCGGGAGACGAATAATGGTGTCCTCGGCGGCGGCAGCGGAGAGGCGGCCGGCCAGGGAAAGCACCAGCAGGATGGCAACAATGTATGTCTTCATGGCCGGCGGTTAGTCAGCTAGTTCTTTCTTTTGGGTGAATGAAACTTCCAGGCACCGGTCCCGTATTTATAGCCTCGGCAGCTCTATATAGTGCACTTCATGTCAACTACTCCCAAGCGTTGATCTTTTGTTTTAGTTTAGAATCCTGCAGGGCGCGGCGTTGAATTTGAACACAATTACTAGCTCCTGCGCCCGTAGTGTGCATCATGCATGGGGGCGCGTAGGGTTTCATCGTGTGCGTTGCTCCCAAAACGTGCAGCGAATCAGAAACCAGGTGCAACCGTCGGGGCATGCAAAGCATCTCGTACGTGGCCTGCACCCGCGCGCATATCTATGTAGATGACGGTGGCGTGCCTGCTTGCCTTTTAGCCACCGACGGATCAGTACACCAGTAGTACTTCTGAGTTTTAACTCGATGTATCACTCCTACCTATGCACTCCACTGGTTAACCTAAGAAATCATCCAAGAATCGGGGTCCATTGGCGGCTAAAGCGGATCCGGTCGCATTCGCATCATACATCCATGAACACGGGCCAGTCATCTCGATAGCGGAATTTTTTCTCGACAAAGTACATTTTCATTCCGTCGATATATAGAGGTGACACGGCCATAAGGAGCGAATGTCCTTTTACTGTACAACACAATGCACACGACCAACACTCCAATACGACGAAAAGGAAATGCCATTTCAATAGTAATACATACACCGACATCCCTGACAATGACGGCTTCATCCACTCTGACGGGGACGGTCGCACTTGTCCCCTATCTTTTGTGTGGTTCCTTATTGTGTATTCTCCTGTTTTCATGTATATATTTTTTCCTTTGATATGCTACGTAACAGGTTCGCCTCATCACCTTGCATTGGTTTGTCTGTTTAGATGTGTTGCTTTATATATAAAGTGGGATGAAAGACTTTTTTGGCAAACGCAAAATCATGGATTTTCTCGGATCAATCAAAGATGAGAGGACGAGAGGCAAATCAGGAGGGGTTGGAGCATGTGGGTACCTTGAGAGGCCAATTGCGGCGAGGCTGGTGGCCGGTGGCAAGGTTCTCTTGCTTGGCAGCATGGCGTCGAGGTATGCCACCACTCGGCCATCCTGCCCTCTTCCGGCGAGGCCACCCTGCATCTCCTCGTGGTAACCTTTTCATGCAGCCCGCCCTGCGCCCAACGTCTCTCCATCTTACTCACCCCCACATCACACGGCCAGCCGGTCTTTCTTTTAGGGGATCGTCGCGCACAGCACGTCGAGGAGGGGTACGTTACCATGCATGTCACTCGCCCATTTTACTTTATCTATTTATCACAGTTGTACACCAATTACTAGAAAGTATAACTCAACCACCTACGGCCTCTCACAACAATTTGAGATTTTTGACCGTCCGATCAAAGTCATCAACGTATACCAGATCAACGATAGCATCATCTGCTCCCGCGGTTGACTCGGCTTGTCATAATTGGGCCGCTGCCCCGTGGGTTGAGCTTTTTTTCTGAACCGGGCGTACCCCTTTCCGTTACAAGAATGGAAATACATCAGTTCCGGACACAACCAGGAAGAAAGGAAAGCGGAGTAGCGAGTTCAAAGCACTGCCAGGAAACCCACTACGCTCGCCCGCCAACAAAACAAACACTATGGGGTAAAAACCTGACAGCACCAACAAAGGCTAACTTTATTACATTGCCCAAAATATTTGAGCAAACAAACAGAATTCAAACTGAGAACAACCACTATGACCTAGTAATCCAACTCCAACAGCAGTGCAATGACAGACCCAAGAAAACTCCAGAGCACATCACCAATGAAGAACCTCTCCTGCATCATCCACCGCCCGCCTGGTTTCTTCACACAGCATCATCAGCCTAGTAGTGCTTGATCTGATCATCTCGGGTCCTTGACGCAGCTTAGCTGCTTCCTCCCTCGACTGAAGACCTGCCCAGTACAAAAGAAAAGAACAAGCCGAGAACACACAATCTCAAAAGGAGATTTGATCATTTTTTTTCTCAAAAGTTTCCCTATTACATGCGAGCCAAAAGAGCCCAAGTCACCACGGCCAAGCCAACTGTATGAAATTTTGAACCATCAATAAGAAACATGTTGCACCACATATAATATTGCCAGAGATTGTTAGGACATAGCTCAGTCCCCAGCACCACCCCAATTGCCCTCCAAACCACAGAGCAACAGGATAGGTGAAGAACAAGTGGGTGGCAGTCATTGGGTCGATTGTCGGCCGAAGGCCTACGTAGGACCACTAAGGAATTGTCTCCTAGCCTTTCTGGCCTATATGTCTTGGCCCATCACGTTCTGTCCACCCTCTCTTTCTTCTCAAAGAAAAAGTTTTATCCCGGTCTCCCCAATTTGCACAACCACGATACGCGAGATACGGCAGTTCGTCTCGGCGCCGGCGATGTGCGTAGATCTACCTTCCGCGCCTTTCGTCCGCATCCGCGTTGTCCCAGGTGAATCAAACCGAGAAAGGGCTAATGTCTCAACTGCCCGGCTTGTGCTCTATGTCTTCCGTTTTTCAGTTGTCCGTAGGAATGGCTGTTCCATTGGAAATCTAATACCATTTGTAGTACCGATATGGCAAACCTGGTGTTCAAATGTTCCACACTGGTTGAAGCGACTGCCTTATGTGAAAGATTGATGTTTCTTCCAATTAACAACTGAAGAGTATATCACAGGGATGAATGCTATCAAGAATTAAACTATACAGAACAGTTAGTTGTAGACAGAGATGCCATTTAATTAAGGCAATAAGGCAAGGATTGCCTACAATGTACTCCCTCCGTTCCAAAATAGGTGTCTCAATTTTGTACTAACACTTTGTACTAAAGTTTAGACACGCTATTTTTGGACGGGGGAGTATCAGAAAGGAGTGGTTAGGCCGGCCTATCAGCGGAAGTGTGTTACGTGGATGGATAATGCAGCAATGCCCAGAGCCACAAGGCCAACATCATCAACATGACTGAGAACAACCACCGAACTGAGGATATTCATCTAAACTTGCCTTTGGTATAAGATAGCTATATTGTGTGAAGTAGCTGCATTGGGGACATAGCTTTTCGTTTTTTGCAGGAAATTGAAGGATGGACAACGGAATTGCTCTAAAATCAGGTGGAGATTCAACTTTGTTGATTTTAATTAGCGATCGCTCTGTGTATTGGTTTTTTTTTTCGAAAAGGGGTGTTACCCCAGCCTCTGTATCAGAAAGATGCATACGGCTCATATTATTAAAAAACGAAACCAGTCTCAAAGTCTCCAGTATCTGAAAGTACGAAAAGAAAACAGGATGCTCAAGTGAGCCTAATCAAGAAGCCACAACCGGCTGACAAATAAAATAGGAGCACCACATGCATATCCTATTACATGACTGTCATCCAAACCGGTTGAAAATAACCCGAGTTACCATCTCCCATCGGATAGACGCAGTAGCCAAACGCCCCCCTGGCCTCCGTCGGAGTGAGTAGCGACCACATACGGATCAATGTTGTGGCCCTGAAGATAAGCTGCAAAAAGTAAAAGTTCGTTGCTCTGTTAAAAACCAAATCATTTCTGCAGTTCCATACTGCCCATAACAAGGCACAAACTCCAACACGAATGTGTCTTGCTAAATCCAAGTTAACCCCATCAAGCCATGTTCCAAATAACATATTGATAGAGGTAGGTGGAGTAATATTAAAAGCAATATGAATCGAACGCCAAAGAATCTTAGCCAGCGGACAATCTAGAAAGAAGTGCCTGATAATTTCGTTACGATCACAAAAACTACACCTAGCAGAACCCATCCAATTGCGTTTTGCCAGATTATCCTTTGTCAAAATGACTTATTTATGCACAAACCACATAAACACTTTGATTCGCAAAGGTACCTTAACTTTCCAGACGTGTTTCGAGCAAGGAATGACACTAGTGTTTATGACATCCAGATACATGGATTTGACCGAGAACCCGCCGTCCTTAGTCAGTTTCCAAAACAATCTATCTGGCTGCTGAGACAGCTGGACATCCATCAGCCTTCGTACAAGATGAAGCCAGGCCTCCCAACGATCGCCTACCAGCGTCCTCCGAAAGCTAATATTGAGAGGCGTGGACTGTAAGACAGTTGCAACGTAGGCTTCTCGACGTTGAACAATGTTATACAGAGTAGGATATTGAAGTGCCAGAGGCGTCTCCCCAAGCCACGTATCCTCCCAGAACCTCGTGTTAGCCCCATCACCGACTAAGATTTTTGCCCTGTTAAAGAAGAGGGGCTTGACTCTCATCAACCCTTTCCAAAACGGTGAATCAGTCGGGCGCACAGTCACCTGAGCCAATGTTTTAGACTGAAGATACTTATTTCGCAGAATCTGAGCCCAAGTAGCCTCTGTCTCGGACGAAAGTTTAAATAGCCACTTGCTAAGGAGACATCTATTCTTGATCTCTAGATTTTCAATGCCTAGACCGCCTTGGTCCTTCGGCCTACAGATGATGTCCCATTTTGCAAGCCTATACTTTCGTTTCAACTCATCATTCTGCCAAAAGAATCGAGATCGATAAAAGTCTAACCTCTTCCTGACCCCCACCGGGACCTCAAAAAAGGATAAAAGAAACATGGGCATACTGGTGAGGACCGAATTAATCAGAATTAATCGACCTTCATATGACATGAGCTTCCCTTTCCAACAGCCCAGTTTCTTTTCAAAACGATCCTCGATGCACTTCCACTCCTTGTTCGTCAGCTTACGATGATGAATGGGTATACCTAAGTATGTAAACGGTAGCGAACCCAACTCACATCCGAACAATTGCTTATACGCCTCCTGGTCATCATTAGCTCTTTCAAAGCAAAACAGTTCGCTCTGTGTATTGGTGAGCCACATATATTTTGTGTTATTCTTTTATCTGAATTTAGAAACAGCTATGAGGCACTGTACCTCACAAGCAGTTTGACCGAATCGTCACTCACATACATCCGCCCGATTCAGGTTTAACAAGCCGCATTCTTTGCTTTTGAATGGTTTTGGGGACGAAAATGAGCTTTTGTCATTTCGCATATGTGCAACCATGCTAGATTGTTGTTGAACAAACTCTTCAGACTTGTGAGATTTCTTGAAGATAAATCCAAGGGGGATTTATCAGTGTTGGGACTACAGTTTTAGCTGAAGCTAAAAGCAAGGATGAGAAATTGATTTCTTCTTTCCTATATAAACCCTATATTTTTATTTTTCATGGCGTTTATTGCAGGACATTCACCTAATAAGTGATGCCTCTCTGCTTCACCTCTTTAGCGCCCAGTGATGAATACAAAATTGTGATGGAAAATTGACCTCTGCTAAGAATAGCATCACCTTTCAATTCAATCAACAATGTACCTCTATATTTACATGAACTTTGATTGTTATTTTGTAGAAATGGACGGGCGCGGCATTTACATGAACTTTGATTAGTAATAGATGACCACTACTTGGCCTGTATGCGGATTGGGGTGTAGTGCTCCTACTACTTCCACACTCGCAGGTGACAGGTCACCCGACTACATGGCCTCGTGGCAACATTCCCATGCATGTCGCCAACCACCAGATAACCAAAAAAACTCATCACGTACATATTCCATGTACATGCATCCTCCATCCATCCGCACTATCTATATATGCCTGCACTATTCCATCTACCTACCTAGCCTAGCCAGTTGTGCTAGCATCTCCGCCCAGTCCCCCTAGCTAGACGATCCGGCGTCGGCGAGGAGATCATGGCCATGGCGGCGACAGCGGGGCTGTGGGCGGAGGTGCCGATGCGGGTGGACTGGGCGGCCGTGGCAGCGCAATGCACATGGGCCGGGAAGCAAACGCGGGCGTTCCTGGTGGTGCCGGCCGTGCGGCTGCTGGTGCTCCTGTCGCTGGCCATGACCGTGATGATCCTGCTCGAGAAGCTCTTCGTCGCTGCCGTGTGCTACGCCGCCAAGGCCTTGCGGCACAGGCCCGAGCGCCGGTACCAGTGGCGGCCGATCGCCGCATCAGCATGCAAGACTGGCGGCGACGACGAGGAGGACGGCATTGTCGTCGTCGGCAGCGGCAGCGGCAGCGCGGCGTTCCCTGTGGTGCTGGTGCAGATCCCCATGTACAACGAGCGCGAGGTGAGCTCCTTTTCCTCCGATCCTAGTGCTAGCTCATTAGGAAGGAAAATGTCGATCGATTATGACCGGCGGGGAGCTGGTGCTGTGGTGGTTTTGTTTACTGATCAATTTTTTATCTTGTTTGGTTGGATTGGATCGCCGGATGGAATGAGTGAAGGTGTACAATGTGTCGATCGGAGCGGCATGTGCGCTGGAGTGGCCGTCGGACCGGATGGTGATCCAGGTGCTCGACGACTCCACCGACCCCGTTGTAAAGGTAATCAATCAATCAGTCAATTAACCAGGCGCAAGCAGCTAGTAGCAGGCAGCACGTACACACATTCTTGTATTATGGGTTGTTTTTTTTTTTTTGCTTGCAATTTGCGTTGCATGTACCTATGTAAACAAATATAAGAGTGTTTAGGTTATTAAAGTAGTGATTCAAATGCTCTTATATTTCTTTGCGGAGGGAGTACTATAGTTTGTTGCCGGCCGTGATAAGTGGAGATGAAGTCCTGCACATAGACATCGATCGATCGATCGTAGACAAAGCAGTGGCCAATAGCATGTGGAGTGTACACAATCAATCTGGGATCGCCAGAACATGTTCCCAAATTCTTTGGCATATTATAACTAACCAGAATGCCTGGCGGTCATGTGACAAAGAAGGAACGTGAGGAGACGTGACACTGGGTTAGGTGGCCGGATCTACCCTCCTAGTCAACGCTTCACTGATCTTTTCGAGCCTCACAGAAAAGTAAAAAAGAAAGAAAAAAACTATATCAAGTTCGGGGTGCCACATTCCAATATTGTGGGATAGTGCTACCTCCGTTCCAAAATATTTCAAGTCCTGGATTTATTGAAAATCAAGCTTGTTTAAGTTCGACTATTAAGCTGATAGAAAAAATCATTAACGTCCAGAGCATCAAATTAGTCTCATGTGGTTTTTATGAAATTTATTTTCCTACGATGCACATTTACTGTTGTTCTACATCTTAGAACATTTTTCTATAGATTTAGACAAAGTTAAGCAAGTTTGACTTAGGACAAACGCTATATCGTACATTCTTTTTCATTTTTATCAGGACTTGGTGAAGATTGAGTGCCAAAGATGGAAGAGCAAGGGCGTGAACATCAGGTACGAGGTCAGAGAGAACCGCAAGGGGTACAAGGCCGGCGCGCTCAAGCAAGGGCTGATGCGCGACTACGTGCGGGAGTGCGAGTTCATCGCCATGTTCGACGCCGACTTCCAGCCCGAGTCTGACTTCCTCCTGCGAACAGTTCCCTTCCTCGTGCACAACTCTGACATCGCCCTCGTCCAGACTCGTTGGAAATTCGGTCAGCCAGCCCTCGTGCACTATGTTCTAATACTACTATTAACCAAAAAAGGCTTTTGCCCCACTTTATATATAAAGCAACCGCCACAAGCAACACAAGTCCGATACATAGGTAGCAACCAAGCACACACAAACAAGCAACGCACACATACAAAGTGGTTCACAAAGGGGCTTCTGCTGAGGGCACCAGCTCAACCAAGCACGTACTACGGTTTGTGACTTTATAAGCAGGATCTAAGGCTTATTTTTTACTGTTTGTTGTGCAGTTAATTCGGATGAGTGTTTATTGACAAGATTCCAGGAGATGTCACTGGACTACCATTTCGAGTTTGAGCAGGAGGCTGGGTCCATAGTGTACTCGTTTTTTGGCTTCAATGGTACGTAAACTCGGTTTCATCATCATCATTGTGATGGACCCCAGGGCTCTGCATCACTTTAATACACACAACCATCCAAATGAGCACATTGAGTGAGTGATTTCTTTGGGATTTATGCATCTTCCAGGGACAGCCGGTGTTTGGAGGATCTCGGCTATCAATGATGCTGGGGGGTGGAAGGACCGGACGACGGTGGAGGACATGGACCTGGCTGTTCGCACGGCGCTGCTGGGCTGGAAGTTCGTGTATGTTGACGCCATAAAAGTAAGCAAAAAGGAATGCTCTTTTATTTAGTAGCTTCTCTGTCAGAAATAATCAAACCCATCGGGAAACAAACCGAACAATGCTCGGACTTGTGCGTGGTTAGGTCAGGAGTGAGTTGCCAAGCACATTCAAGGCATACCGATTTCAGCAGCACAGGTGGTCATGTGGACCAGCAAACCTGTTCAAGAAGATGTTAGTAGAGATTCTAGTGAACAAGGTCTGTATTTATTTGATATGGGAGGATACATCACCACACATACCATTCTGTTGCCTGAAATTTAATTTTCCCTGTGCAGCAAGTGTCATTTTGGAGCAAACTCCACCTGTTGTATGACTTCTTCTTCGTTGGGAAGATTGCTGCTCATACAGTGACATTCATCTACTATTGCTTTGCGATCCCAGTGTCCGTTTTCTTCCCTGAGATTCAGATACCTCTCTGGGGCATGGTCTACGTTCCAACTGTTATCACCCTCTGCAAGGCTCTTGGATCACCAAGGTAACACGCATCCTAACATCGAATGAGAGTTGTAAAGTTTATTACATTCAGTTAACACCAGAAAGCCACTCTTTCAGTTCATTTCATCTGGTGATCCTCTGGGTCCTCTTTGAGAATGTGATGTCATTGCACCGGATAAAGGCCGCAATAACTGGTCTTCTTGATGCTAGACGAGTCAATGAATGGGTGGTCACTGAGAAATTGGGAGATGCCAACAAGACAGAGCCAGCAATGGAAGGATTAGATGATGTGCAAGTGATAGATGTCGAGCTAACGACGCCCCTAGTACCAAAGCTCGAGAAGAGGCGAACACGAGTATGGGACAAGTAAGCAAAGTCTGTTGTCTCGAAGCTAATACATTATGATATATACTACTTTGGTTTACTTATATTGACTACCGTTTTGAACGTTTTCTAGTTTTGTCAAATAATGGCTGATATGTGTGTTCTTTTTATCAGGTACAAGAACTGCTCGGAGATTTTTGTTGGAACCTGCATAATTACATGTGGGTGCTACGACGTGCTTTACGCAAAGAAAGGATACTACATCTACCTCTTCATTCAAGGCCTAGCATTCCTCATCGTCGGTTTTGAGTACATCGGCACATGCCCTCCCAGTGCCGAATAAGCTACCATGCCATTCATGGAGCCAATACACCTGGTTAGGACAAACCATGTGCTAGTAAAGCCCCTCTCCTGCACATATCGATCTCAGAACATAACGATATACAAAGAATTTATACTCGGCCCTGGTCAGATCTGATCCAACCTTTAATTCTTTTCCGAAAAAGGGTTTCCCCCCGCTTTATATTATAAAGCATACCACCAAGCATCCCACATCAAGCATCCAACATAAAGGTACAAGAACAAAAAGGAAAGTCATCGATCCATGCTGGGGGCACAGCAAGACAAACCCCAAAGCGAACTAGAGAGCGCTAATCTGGCTCAGGAGGGGGCGGTGGAGATGGAGGCGGAGGGGCAAATGACGCCGCCGAAGCACGAAGACCCGCCAAGATGTTGTCGATGGTGACTCGGTCGCTCCGCTTGCTAAGCGGTCTCCAAAGCTGCAAGAAGCCACACATTTTGTAGATCACATCAGTCACACGGGACGGAATCACTTGTTCGATGACTAATTTATTGCGGGTACACCAAAGGGACCAGGCAAGAGTGCCGAGCGCGACCCAAATAGGGGCGCGTCTGGGCCCGGGTAGCCGGCGGACCTCCCCAAACAAATCCGGGAGGTTGTCATGGCACCAAGAGCCGCCGACTACCTCCCTGAAACAGCTCCATAAAAACTGCGCCGCTGGGCACCGGAAGAAGATGTGGTTGCAGTCTTCTGGAACCAGACAAATGGGGCAAAGCCCGTCCCCAGGTCCATTACGCTTGCGGACTTCAGTGCCCGAGGGGAGGCGTCCTCTAACCCATTGCCATAAGAATATGCGGATCTTAAGGGGGAGTTTGATCTCCCAGAGTACTGTGAGCTCTACTAGACCAGGCGTACGCACAATAGCCTGGTATAGAGATCTCGTCGAAAATCTACCGCTAGGCTCAAGGTGCCAGGAGAACGCATCCGGTTCTAGAGAGGGAGGATGCAGGGAAATGCATTCCAATAGCTCATCCCATTGCACAAGTTCGGCCGCCCCGAAGGTGCGACGAAAGGCAATCGCGCCTAGGTTCTCTAACGCCTCGGCCACAGAGATCTGTGGGCGAACACAGATAGAGAATAATGCGAAAAAGCGCCCATAAAGGGGCGGGTCCCTTGCCAGTCAAGCCAAAAGAGGGTGGCAGACCCAGAGCCTATCTGGATGGAAGTCCCAATCGTGGGACCGGGAGTAGAGATCACCGATTGCGGTGGGAACCTCCGGACCTAGAGGCAAAGCGGCGGTTGCCACGAAGGTACTTCCTACGGATA
This sequence comes from Aegilops speltoides, assembly GCA_021437245.1. Taxonomy (NCBI): domain Eukaryota; kingdom Viridiplantae; phylum Streptophyta; class Magnoliopsida; order Poales; family Poaceae; genus Aegilops; species Aegilops speltoides. The sequence continues at coordinate 371,443 of CM038143.1, forward strand.
ATCTGCAGCCACAGGCCCTTCCTCCGTCTGGATCCGCCACAGCCATTTGGACAGGAGGGCAATGTTCATACGCTTGGAGGAGATGACTCCCAAGCCTCCACAGTCCTTAGGTTTGCAGATCTCGGACCATTTGACCATATGGTACTTCTGCTTATTGTTTTCTCCCGCCCAAAAGAAGCGGGAAAGATGTTTGGTAATTTCCTGATGAAGGGATTCATGAAGGCTATAGAATCCCATTATATACATCAAGAGGCTAATAAGGGAGGAGTTCATAAGAATCACTCTGGCCGCCTTAGACAGCCACCTCCCTTGCCAGGGCTCCATTCTAGGTTGGAGCTTGGCGACTATCGGGCGGAAATCCTTTTCCAGGAGACGTGAATCGCTAAGTGGCACGCCCAAATAAGTCATAGGGAATGAACCCAGGCGGCAGTTCAGACGGTTAGCTATCCGCTGGGCCTCCCCTTGGGAGTATCCCATGACCATTACCTTGCTCTTGGCAAAGTTTATCTTGAGTCCTGACATCTCCTGGAAGCAGAGAAGGAGGAATTTGAGATTCTGGATATCCTCATCTGATCCCTCGACCATCATAATGGTGTCGTCCGCGTATTGGAGGTGGGTTAGACCCCCAGGAGTCACCAGATGGGGGCAAATCCCCCTAATGTGACCCGCACGCTTGGCCAAGTCCGGAATCGAGGCGAGCACATCAACCACAAGGTTGAAGAGAAATGGGGAGATCGGGTCGCCCTGTCGGACCCCTTGGCCAGTCAAGAAGTATGGGCCAACCTCCCCATTTATGTTAACCGCCGTCCAGCCACTCATAACTAATTGCATGACCCGTGCAACCCAGTAGGGGTCAAAGCCACGCTTCAGCAACACCTCCCGAAGGAAGGACCAATGCACCGTATCATCGGCTTTATGGAAGTCGATCTTGAGGAAGACAGCACGAAGGTGTTTGCTCTTGACCTCATGGATGATCTCATGAAGGACAAGGATCCCATCTAAGATCAATCTCCCTTTCGTGAAGGCCGACTGGTTCGGGTGATGAATACGGGGAGCGACAAGGGCCGCCCTAGAGGCGTACCCTTTAGCGAGGATCCGAAAGATCACATTAAGGACTGTGATAGGACGGAATTGTCTAATGTCCGCCGCTCCCGGCACCTTGGGGATCAAGGAGATAATCCCGTAGTTAAGTCGGGACATATCTAATGTACCCTTAGCAAACTCGCTAAATAGGTCAAGGATGACGTCCTTGACCATCGGCCAGAAGGCCTGAAAAAACTGAACCGGCAGGCCATCGGGGCCAGGGGCCGACGATGGGTTCATAGCCTTAACGAGCGTCTCCACTTCCACAGCCTCAAAGGGGGCGAGCAGAATCGCATTTTCGGCGGTGGACACCCGTTGGTCCCGAGACCAGAAGTGGTCGGCAAGGGCCACCCCATTCCGCTGCCGACCCTGAAATAGAGACTTGTAAAAGTCGTTGACTAGCAGGCGAATATCCTGAGGATCCTGAAACAACTGGCCTCCCTCCCAGAGGAGGGGGATGGAGCAACGTCGCCTCCGGCCATTGGCGATGGCCTGAAAGTAGGCCGTGTTGGCGTCCCCAAAAAGCACCCAGTTCATGGATCCACGCTGGCGCCAGAATTCCTCTTCTTTGGAGTATATCTCCATGAGGGAGTCCTCCAAGCTATATCTATGCATCCATTCCTCCGCAGAGATCCCTGTGATGTCAGCGCGAAGGTCAAGGGACCGAATCTCCTCAAGGAGGGACGCCTTCTGTACCCGAAGATCGCGCCTGATGTTCGCCCCCCCAACCCTTCGTAAACTGTCGGGATCGTTTGGATAAGTGGTGCCATTCATCAAGAATAGACATCTGTCTATGGGGCTCAGCCGGCTGAGGCCCAGTGTTCTTTGACCGCGTCCATAAAGAAGGTTGGCGAAGCCAGAAGTTCTCGAAGCGAAACCGCGGGGGAGGGCGGCCGATCATCCCTAGAAGCTAGGAGAAGGGGGACGTGGTCGAGCCAATGCGGGTGATGGCCTGGAGGGATGCCAAAGGGAACCGAAGTTCCCAGTCGGGAAATAAACACCGGTCAAGCACACTAAGGGTCGGGGAGACCTGTCGGTTGGTCCAGGTAAAGCGCGCCCCGACCCTGTCTAACTCGCGGAGGCCCAAGTCCGCGACCCAGTCATTGAAACGGCGAATCTCAGCTAAGTCCACCCGGGCATTACTCTTCTCCTCCGCGGATCGGAGGAGGTTGAAGTCGCCCCCAACCACAACCGGGAGGGTAGCAGAGGAGATCTTGGCATGGAGCTCAGCCAGGAAGGCGGCGGAACGGCTGTGGTCAGCAGGACCATAAACCACAATGATCTCCCATTTAAAGTTTACGTCACGTTCCCAGACTTCCATACTAACGAAGTGGGATCCACGGTCCATGGAGCCCACCTCAAAGGTGGCATCCTTCACACCTAATAGGATGCCACCGGAGTGACCGGTCACTCCACTAGACGGAAGCCAGTGCCAAGCGAAGAGATGTCTACTAGGTCGCTCAAGCTCCACTAGGGAGAAATCAGTGCGCATGGTTTCTTGAATCGCCACCACATCAATTGCTTCCTCACGCATGTACTCTATGAGCTGCCTGCGGCGGCCGTCGTGACCGAAACCCCGTAGGTTCCAAAAAAGAGCACGCATGATCACTCGCCTAATGGGTCCTCCCTGGACCCCACAGTGGAAGCAGCGCTAAGGGCGCGGCGGAGTTGAGCGGTGCGGGACCGAGTACGGCCACGAACCTCGCCGAGATCGGCCCCAGGGAGGGCACGCCCACGAGGACGGCGAGGTGGAGGGGATGGGACCTCCGCGGTTGCTGCCGCCTCACGAGCCCTAGTGGCCGCGAGGTGGCCCTCCAGAATTTCTTTAGCCTGGAGGGACGCAAGCTGCTCAAGGGCCGGACCCTTCTCACCACGGAACACAATGGCCGAGTCAGCCGCTACCTTGGCAAGGTGTCCAAGGGGAACCCCGGCAAGAGCGGAGAAGGATGCATCGCAGAAATCATCGGGATCAGAACAGGGAGCTTGGGTGGTAGACGGACCTGGGTCAAGGTTGCGGATAGCTGCACGTCGCGAAGCCTTCTCCACCGTGGTCGGGGACGCCCCAGGAAGACCCGACGCCGCCCCGAGCCTGGCACTCTTCCGGGCAGACGAGACCGGGGTAGAGGCCGAACGAGGGCGGCCCCGAGATCTGGGGAGCCGGGCCGACGGGGGAGGGGGAGGAGCCACCGGGGACATCGGGGGCGACGGCACCAGGAAGTCCTCCCGGCCCGGCACCGGGGATACCAGCCGCGGAGAGGAAGGAGGACGCACCTCCATACTCCCACGGCTGACCTCGCTCTCCTCCTCCTCCGAGACGGACAACGGAGGTAGGAAGGGTGGAGGGAGAGTGGTGCCAGGGGGAGGGTGGCGGCCTCGTCGAGCATGGCAGCAATCGCCGCGATGTCCTCACAGTCATCAGCAGGCTCGACATCAGACATGCCAAGACCCATGCTGTGCGTGGTCGAGGGGTGTGAGGAGCCAGCAGGCGGCCCACCGTCCTCCGAATCAGACGAGACGTCGTCCGAGGCCTCAGAGCGGGGGGAGCGACGGTGAGGAGCCCGAGGGGAGCCCGGGGCAGTAGCACCCCCACCAGAACCAGGAGCCGCATCGCCACCCGCTTCCGAGTTGAGGGGATCAATGGGAGTCCCACCCTCAACGGAAACGTGCAGGTCGTAGCCAACATCGTTGAAGAACATGCGGATCGTCGTCTTGAGCTTGGATGGGTCGGGGGATTTGATCTGAAGCCGTACCGCCGGGCCTTTAGGTAGAAACGCGCCGTCCACTGCCACAAACTTGCCCAACAGGCGGGACAAGCCCCGGAGGACTCCCTCGTCGCGGGCAGGCGTCGGGAGCCCACGAATCTGCACCCAGACCGTGGACAGGGTGGCCACGGCGAGAGGATCCACCGAGGGGACCGAGATGCGAACGGAGAGCTGGTTGAGGGCGAGCGTGAGCCTGGCGCTGTGTGTGCCGTACCGAAGGCTCACGGGGTCGGGGAAGACCACCGTGAACTCCCGGTCCGAGATTGGGGTAACCTCCCAATCCCAGTCCGGGTTGAACAGGTGGCGAAGCTCGTCGGAGATGATGGCCGGGGACGCCGTCTTGCCATCCAGGACAGAGATGAGCGCGGACATGGGCGGAGCCGCCCGGGCCTCGGGGAGGTCGAAGGCTATTAAAATTGCATGGTAGCTCATCTGATAATAACATGCTACCACGGGAGATGAACATTACTGAAGCATCATGACAGAAAAGATGCATTCAACACCTGGAGGAATAACAGAAGTTGTAAATGAAACAACATGCTCTGTCAATTACTTACATTAGATTCTCTAAAAAATTATGTGCCAATGTATTTACTGATGTAGCTTATTCAGAATAGAGGATGACCAGCACTTTGTGCGGTTGTGTTGTGTAGTCGGCCAAAACATGTAAATGTACTTTTGCTCAACCCTATTTATAGCTCTGTTGAATTCGGACAGACCTTAGAATGCAGTAACAAAAATTCAGACAAATGTTGGAATGCAGTGAAATTCAGACATGTAGCTTAGCAAGCGAAGGAATATTTGTGGTATAACTTTTTCGACGTGAGGCGGAGGAGGAAGATGTGCGCCCATGCTTATATGTGCAGGGCAGATGAAAGGTCAGTGCTTTGCTAGTTTGGAATAGGGTGTTTGAATGGACACAGAGTATCTAGCCCGACCTCATATGCTCCCTAATGAACAGCAAAATTGAAAAAAATAGTAAAAAAAATCACCAAAATTCTGAAAAATAAGTGTTGCAAACTTTGACAAATGTTCTCAGTGCTTGCAAGTTTTCATTCCGAAATAACATTCATAGAAGTCGTGGTAAAAAAACAAAATCAATACTCCAAAAAATGCTATTTTCGAAAGCATTTTGGAGTGTTTTTTTTCTTCCTTTTTTCTTTTTGCCATGACTTCCACGAATGTTGTTTCAGGATGAAAATTTGCAAGCACCGAGAACATTTGTCAAAGTTTGCACCAAAAAAATCAGTTTTTTTTTAAAAAATTGGAATTTACTGTTCATCCCGAGCTTAGCTCAGGAGTAGAAGGGGACTTTCGTGTTCGAATACGCAACATATAAAATAGCCTGAAATTTCCAAACAATAATCCAATTAATAATGAAGTGAAATATATAAACATAGTAATCATACAAATGTATGAACTAATAATAATATATCAGTATTCAGCTTCATAGACGAAAATAAAGTTGTGAGCACAACAGAAGTCATGGAACCAAGCCATGCATAGAACCAAACTTCATGTTGCAAGCAAAAGTAAAGTAATCCAAATTAATTACCTTAAAAATATAGCTCTGCTTCTGTTTCTGGTTGCATATCATTCACATTTTTTTTTGTTGAATTTGCATTTTCACTACCTTCTCTATTAACTGAAAACCTCTTCATGTATGACACTTGATAATTCAAATTTTGAAGTTAACATATAATTATCTAAAACATATCCCTAAACAAAAGACTAGTTCCATGAAGTCATGATCTGTCCCAATAGGTAACTGCACACGCCCTGGCCATAAAATATTAACCCTAAATCTATCAATGTTTTTGAATCATTTTACCAAGCTAGCACGTGAATACGCAGTTACTTGAAAAACTATGTTTAAGTGGCTGGTTAGAGCATCCACAGCCGGGCACCCCAAACCCTCTTCAAACACCCTGGCAGCTCACCCGATCACGAAATTTTGACGCAGTCAGGCGCCTCAAACAGGTCTCAAACGGCCGGACTGACCGGCACCCTTCATATGCAGCTCAAATATGGGACGGATATGAGGGCACCAGGGCGCACTCGGGCACGCCTGTCGCGATGGACCCGGCACATGTTGACCCACCCGACCCCTACATATATTTCTCTCCATCCGCTCGCCGCACCAAACCCTAGCCAATTCACTCCACTCCCCTCTGCCACCCAAGCTTGTCTCCGGCATGGCGGGCAGCGGATCCGAATCCTTCACCTCCAGATCCATCGACCCCGAGCTCATCCCTCGTGGCCCCGAGGAGGAGATGGTCGTCCGGCTTGCGCTCCGCCGCTCCCGGGACAAGCCCGTGCACGACAGCGCTCGGACTCCGTCCGTCGGGAATCCATTGCGTCGCCCAAATGGCGCATGAATCTGGCGCCAGGGTATCCGTCGTTGCCTCACCAGAGGCGGTGCGGTCCGTTTGGCGTCCGAACGCGGTGGTGGACGCGCAACCCCTCCGTCCGCACGTCGAGGTCATTGAAGCATCGTGGGCGTCGTCCGACGCAACCATGGCACGGTGAGCCTATCGTGCGGGGCAGTCGACGCGGGAGGCGGTGGCAGTGCTTGTGGCGGTGGATGTCGCCGAGGCAGAGTCGCATTCTACGGTGCCCTGTATGGTGCACCACTCCGGGATCCGCAACCACGTTGTAGTGCATGTCGCTGGCTTGTCCCAGAACGGATCCATCATCGATCTGACGTCCACTGGCATCCAACGGGTTTCGGGATCCGACGAGAAAGAGTAGGGCATCAGATACGGCGGCGCCTTGAATTCCGTGAGTCGGCTCGTGTCCCATGCCCTAGTCTACCTTGCCGGTGTCCGGACCAACGCTCTTGGGAGCGCAGCCGGCCGCCGAATATGGCCACAGCGACCGGGCGAGCTCCGCTTAAAGATCATTATGATGCATGTAATAATATGGATTTGAGATTTCTAATTTGAGATATCCGGATGTGGTTTGCTTTATTTGAGACGTGACCGGTCAGTGTCCGGGCGTCCGCGGGCGTTGGGGGGGTCAGATTTGCCCATCACGGCTGTAGATGCTCTTAGATTCCCACTTTTCATCTGTATCTTACATTCTCGATCTGATGGCAATTGCTGGAAGTTTTTAGATTTTCACTGAATGGTCATTTTCACTAGATACTTCAACAAATTACTATACCATTAGGTTTGTTTAAAGTGTTTGCAACACCATGCAAATACGAAGGTGGTATACACAAAGCTTTTTTTTTCTAACAGGACATTGTTGTTTCTAAGATAACAATATCCGCAGAGGATAGTGAATACGCAAAGTACTTCAAAAAAATGGAAAAAGTCTAAAATAAACCTTAAACTTGTAGAGGAAAGCTAAATCGAACCCCAAACTTTAAATCCAGGAAATTAGCACACTGAACTCTCTAATCCCGGTCTATTCTTAACCTTGAGTGAGTTCCCAAACAGGGATTCGACGTGGCATGTTAAATCCTGGGATTGTTGGCTATGGACTCGACTGGGCTGGCCCATCAGACACGAAGCGAGTTTTTTTATTTTTCTTTAACGCGCGACCTAAAAAGTATTTCTCTTCCTTAAAGCGCGATGTGACAAAAACTACTAGGGCAGAATCCAACTTGGGACCTGGCAGAGTTGTAGCTCCTCCCGCTGGCCACTATAGTACATACAACTATGAGTCACACTATAAGTGGCCCGGTATATTTAAGCAGACACCGAAGCGTTGAACTTTGAAAAAAATAGGGGCAAACAAATATTCAAAACATAAACAATTTTGGAAATGTCCAGACATTGTATAAAGTGTGAGCACATTTTGGAAATTCTGAATACTTTAGGAAAACAACTATTTTTTGAAAAAGCAATCAATTTAAAAACACGAACATTTTTTCAAACCTGAAGAATGCGAACACCTTTTGAAAATTGTAAAACTGGGAACAAATTTTGAAACCTGACCAAATGTGTAAAGAAATTTTTAGTGACATCTAAAAAATATCACGAGTTTGGATAAATGTGTGTGGCTTTTCATAGACAAAGTGTACAAATGTAAAATAATATACTTGTGATTCAAAAAGAATCAAAAATGTGCTTGTGACATTTAAAAACTGTATAAAATGTAAAAAAAAATGTCTGCATGATGTGGAAAAATGTATCATACCCTTAGAAGACTATATATGACATGTGTTTGGAAAAAGTGTATACAATTTTAGAAATGTATAACAATGTAAAAAAATGTTCGTGTAGTTTATAAAATGTTTGTTGTTGTTAAGAAAATGTAAAATGTGTATTTGAGAAAATATTACCGTGTGTTGAAAACATGTATTTCAAAAAAAGTATGTAAAATATATTTGAAAATTGTCGAAAGTGTATCAAAAAATATTTCATGTCTACTCTAAAAATGCACATTGGGTACTGAGAATAATTACACTTGTGTAAAATAGAAAATCAGTTACCGGTAAAGAAACAAAATAAAAGCGAAAAAACAAACAATATGAAGAAAATAAAAAAGAGAAAGAAAAAAGAAAATTATAATGAAGAAAGAAAAACCAGAGAAAAAAATAAAATATAAGGAAGACAAAAACATAAGAAAACCGAAGAAAAACCGGAGCAGCGCGAGCGTTAATGGGCCGGCCAAAAAATTTGGTATGCTAATTTTAGAGATTAAGAATAGGCGTGACGGTTAGTGGTTTTGCTCCCGGCGGGGCTCGAACCCGCGACCTTCGGCTCATAAGACCAACGCTCTAACCAACTGAGCTACGGGAGCTGAGCACGTACGAAATTTGGTTCCCTGATTTTATATTTTACTCCCTCCGTTCCAAAATACTTGTCGGTGAAAGAAATTGATAAAAACGGATGTATCTAGAACTAAAATATGTCTATATACATCCATTTCTCCGACGAGTATTTCCGGACGGAGGGAGTACTTATGTTTACATGAAGTTGACGCGGGAAAACTGGGTGTAGTTAGATAGTACTGTATATAGCTAGCTAAATGTTACTCGTTCGTTCGTTGGTTGCTTCCAAACGCAGGCCGCCCCTCCTCGGGGTCTATGATAAGCACAACTTCCAAGGGGATCCTGTTCACCCACCCTGGCCACTACTCCCAACCGCATCCCCGCTGAGCTCTTCTCCCCTTGGACAACGTCACGGCAGCTCCCGCTCCTCTGGGCTCGATCGCCGCCACGGCCTCGTCCTCGATCCCCGCTGAGCAAGATGCCTTTGAGTTTTGAATACCTGGTCCGGGGAATTTCAGCTTAACTATCCTAGTATTATTTCAAGTCGGAGTTGATCCTATCTTTTTGCCTTTAACCAGGAGGGGGTTTCTGCCCCGTACGTGTATTTGTATGCTTGTGTGCGCTCCTCAGCTTTGGTTTGGAAACAACGGCCCTAACTGTGAATGCCGGGGAGTTGCTCCAGAATTTATGCAGATAAATGATCTGTTGCATGCCAGTGTTAGATCAAATCAAACGTGCATTGGTTCATGCTTTAGCCGTGCTGTTGGCTACTCGTGCGCCGCTTGCTATTTTTTTTTCAAAACTATGACGTATTTTGTAGCAATTTCGGAAATTATAGCACAGAATGAAAAAAATGCAAAACTATGACCCTGTCGGCCAAGTGGAGGCCGAAAAGGTAGTTTCGGCCAACTGTTGGCCGAAGTAGGGTTTTCGGCCCTGCCATGGCCGAAAAGTGCTTGAGCTGGCCGAAATGGCTGTTTTTGGCTTAAGTCCGGCCGAAAAGTACTTTTTGGTCTACACTAGGCCGAAAAGTATTTTTTGGTCTACTCTAGGCCGAAAAGTACTTTTTGGTCAAGTGTAGGCCGAAAAGTACTTTGGGCCCACCTTTCCTTTATCCGTCGGCCAATGTATTTTCCTGCCAATCCCTTCCCGCCAACTCTTTCCCGCCACCCGTTTCCCACCAACCCTTTCCCGCCACCCGTTTCCCGCCAACCCCTTCCCGCCATACCGCATCGTTCTTTCGCGCCATTTTCTCCTCTGTACCTATAAAAACCCTTTCAGACGGAGGTGGATAAGCATTCCAGTTTATTGTAGTCGAGATGTCCCATTATCCATTCGATCGTAGTTTTCACCCTGGGATGTGCAGGACTCTTTTGAGTCTAGTTACCGATTTCAGGATGGATAATAGGATAGTTCCATGGGACGAACTCACCGGTAGTGACACCATAATGAATGAGTTGGCTCACCAATTACGTAGGTCTGGGTGGCCTGAAAGGACCTATGAGGAGGTATGTAGAGAACTTCTTAGGTTGCATGAAAGGTGGAAGAAGGTGGTGGTGCCGAAGAGTGAAACTTTCAGAAGGATTCAACAAATAATCCATCTTTATGGATTGAGGAGAGCGAGGACGAAGATGATATCTTCATGCCACCGCTTCCGGGTTTTGCATCGTCGAAGGGCAAGAGTTCTTCATCGTCCAAGGGCAAGAGTTCTGCATCCTCGAAGGGCAATAGTTCTGCATCGACGGATGGCAAAAGGACCGCATCGTCGATGGCAAGAGGGCTGCATCAACGGAAGATGATGATGATGACTTCATGTAGTATGTAAGATGTATTCCAGTTGTACCGTTTCATTCAGATGTACTTGCATTATTAGTTTGTACTGTATTATTGTAGGGCATTATATTCTATCTGAATTTCATTTTGTAGCATGTAAGATGTATTGCACCAGTTCAGCCGCGCCGTTTAATTCAGATGTACTTGTATCTTAATTATCGGTTGTAGTCTCTTTGGAAATGTAACTGGAATAAGAATGTGAATTAATAGTAATATGTCTCTCGCATACATAAAACAATATATGTCTCTTGATACATGAACATGAAGCATGTCTCATGCATAAATACTGACTCACAACTGCGAATAGTCTGAAAGTAACATAGATAATGACTCATACATAGATAACCATATCACTGCGGGGGACGACGACGAGTCTGGGTCTTCCTCGGGCGAGGACCAGAAGGCGATAAGCGCTGTGGCAGTGGACGAGGCTCGCGATAACCACGACCATAGTTAACCTTGTCTGTCACGGTCTGTGTCTCTTGCGTCGGTGGTGGTGGTTGAGTGTGAAACACTGTGTGCGAGAAGTCATAAATATTTGCAGCTTGGTCATCATCCTCGCCGTCGCCCTCAAAGTGCTTCGATGCACATAGAGAAAGAGAAGAACACTCGTTTCAACACCTTGAAATCTGGCATACTCAGCAACCTCATGTGTTGTACCTTCACATAAGTGCCGGGATTTCTCTCCTTCAGGCAGCCAAGGAGACGGACAACATTATCATATGAGTCGAAGAACGTCCCAAACCTTTCCTCCATAGCCTTCTGTTTAGCCCTCCAAGCCTTCCCATAAGAAATGACATAATTCCATCTGACCTTCACTGCTGTCTGGATGTGTTTTGCTTCCATATCTTTCTTCTCTACTATCTCAGTATACATGAGTTGCGCAATGAGAGTTGAAGTCAGGTTCGGATGCTTCACCAGCAGGTTCTTCCTCACACAAGAATGTGGGACGACATTGGTGACAACCTAGTGGATGTCATACTTCGGCACGTGCCCGTGCACCTTCCCAGGACAACCTGTTTCAACACATTTCACGGTATAGTTTGTTGGACTTGATATGTGTGTCCGGAAAAGCCTCTCCGTACACATAGCCCACTTTATCACCGCGTACTTCATTTTTTCTTTGTATCAAACATAGCCCCTATCTGTACTTGGTTCAGATTATACTGCCATGGAGTCTCATGGCCATCGTTGACCGTAAGGCCGGTGGATATGTCCTGATCCCATGACGAAGGAATCGGTACCTCCACTTCATCCTCAGAATTTTCAGAATCCAGTTCCTCCGCCAATCCATCCTCGTCCTCTTCCTCCATCACCCTCTGCATTTCATCCCCTTCCTCATCCCCATCAACAAAACCAGAACCAGCTAATATTATCAGCTGGCTACTTTGCCCAGTATCAGGACCACAAACATTGTGTGCACGTACCCTGACTCTTTCTTGGGTTGGCTAGCATCCACATCTTATGGTTGTGACCCAGATAAAACAATCTCATTAGCCACTTCACTGCCTTGGCCGGGTTCATACCCCCTGTGGAGTTCTACGATATTCTCCTCCTTTGGCACAGGTTGCACAAGTGCATATGGGTGGATTCTTCAGTCTCGGCAGCGCCTTAACAGGGACAATCAATGCTGGCTCCTATCTACCGGCATCAACTCCCACTTGACATTTTTACAAGATTTGGTCCACAATGCCTGAATACTGACGGAACATACTTCGGGATCCAGCCCGAAACTAGTTGTCAACCAGTACTTCAACTGTCTAATGTCCAGTCTGTCCGGGTCTGCTAGTGTCATTACGCCATTTTTAAACTCGCTAAGATCAACCCCAAACTCATTATATCAAACATTATCAGCGCCGTAGTAAACAGTCAGATTTACTGATTTAGACATTTTTACCTGTCAGACATTGTCATCTTCTCATTAATCACAACGAACACTAATATTACCCGCTACACGAACTATGCACTAAAATGCCGACACAAATATATTAACACTATAATTCGCAATATGACTTATATACACTAATATTACCCGCTACACGAACTATGCACTAAAATGCCGACACAAATATATTAACACTAAAATTCGCAATATGACTACATGGTTATACCTTCGAAGCGTGTGTCCTCTCTTCGACTCTGCGGCACCGGCCACCTCGCGGAGTACTTGCACCACCGGACAACGACACCGCCGCCCCCTCGACGACCGGAGGTTCAACTCCGGTGACCCCCCAAGCAGCACCTCCTCCTCCACAGCTGCTGCTCCTCGTCACCACCACCTACTGCCCAACCCCAGGTCCTCCTCCCCACCATGGCTCCTCCTCCCCACCATGCATCAAAAACTATCCCATAGCAAAAAAAACACCATAGGCCGTAGGTTTCTGCCCGGATAAACAAAGAGTTTTCATCAATGTGACGGACCAACAAACGATCATTCGTTTGGTCACACCAACAAGTTCCAGTGATACTTCCGCACACACCGTACGAGGTAGTAGCCCAGGAGCCTGAAGCAAACCTGGCCCTGACAGGAAGTTGCAAGCATAAACATCAAATCCCATCCCATCAAGTTTGTGTATCCGACTATCCCTTGCGCTCCGCAAAAGTGTAGCCGTTTCCATAATCTATACTGGAGTTCAGGTCGCTGAACAAAGTATGAACAAAAAAGAACAAAACGTAGCCGCTGGGATAGTGGTAACACTGGTAAGTATGAACAAAAAGAAGTCCAGTCCTGAACAAAGTTTCCGTAATCTATACTGTATAATACTAGCCGCCCAGGAGGAGCCTCAAGCAACCAAAGCTGCCAATGACACAATGCTGCAAGCAAAAACATCAGTAGCCCATCCAAAGCATGCCTACCCCTCGGTACTTCACGAAAATGTAGCCATCAGCCTAGCTATATATCAACCAGCAAAACGCGAAACAAAAGAAGGAACTTCGTCGAAACAAAGTATCCGTAAATTATGTGCTGCGAGTACTTCCTGTGCTTTTAACCTGCACCAAAAGCGCGCCGCGCCGACGAAACCATGCTTGATAACATCGCCCTTCAGCATATGCCATGCGGCGGCGGGTACTGGTGGTAGCCGCTGGGAGGCACCAGGAACGTGCTGGTGACGCTGCCATCGGAGCCGGTGGTTGGAGAGCTCGTCTGCGGGCTTCCAGCAGGAAGCAGCACGCTCCTCCCGGCCTGCATTGGAGGCAGGTTGTTGATCTGCGCCTGCCTGCCCAAATCCTGGAAACCCCACCGGTACGTCCTGCCGTCGTGCTGCTGCGGGGGAGGAGTCGGAGTCTGGTGCCACTGGCCATAGCTGCCTGCGCCCATGCTCGTGGTCGTAGGGTATCTCTCGCTGGACCCTCCTGGTGTATCCTGTCTGCTTTGGGGGTAGTAGTAGTGCTGGTGCTGATCCGTTGAGCACGCCCCGCCTGAGAATGGCGGCCGCCTCTGGTCTTGTTGGAAGACTCTGCTGTTGTACTGCTGCTCGGCTGGGTAACCAGGGTTCGAGAAGTGGGATGCATCGATGTTTGCCGGAGTTGGGTGTTGCTGCTCTGGCTGTACCCATTGCTGCTGGCTCCCTTGGTGCATAGCATTTGTATTATGATCATTTGGCAGCCACCATTGCTGCTGGTTCCCTTGATGCTGGAGATTTGCATGACCATCCGGCATCCCCCATTGCTGCTGGCTCCCTTGGCGCCGAACGTTTGCGTGTGTGTATGTTTGCCCCGACTGCTGATTGCCCCCTTGCTGCGGAACATTTGCGTGTGCGTATGGCTGCCCCCACTGCTGGTAACTCCCTTGCTGCGGAACATTTGCGTGTGTGTGTGGTTGCCACCGCTGCTGGTTACTCCCTTGCTGCGGAACACTCGCATGTGCATATGGTTGCCCCAGCTGCTGGTTACTCCTGCGCTGCGGAACATTTGTGTTTGCATATGGTTGCCCCCGCTGCTGGTTACTCCTGCGCTGCGGAACATTTGTGTCTGCATATGGTTTCCCCCGTTGCTGCTTACCCCCTTGCCGTGGAGCATTTGTGTGTGCATATGACTGCCCCCACTGCTGAGTACTCCCTTGCTGCATGGCATTTCTGTGTGCATCTGGCACCCCCCGCTGCTGACTCCCTTTGTGTTGGGCATTTGCATGCACATCTGGCAGGCCCCAGTGCCGACTCCCTTCATACAGAACATTGGCATGCACATCTGGCAGTCCCCACTGCTGGCTCCCTTGCTGCCGAGCATTGGCATGTACATCTGGGAGCCTCTTCTCCGAGGCGAAACCTGTATCCTTACATTCATTAATCACAACGCTTTTCGCAACAGAAGGCGAGAACCCCTGGTACTGTGGATGTTCTCCAGTCAGATAGCCGGGCTGAGATACGTGTGCGGATTGCTGAAAAATAATGGTGCATTCGAGTAAGTGATGCATAAGGCGGCATGTCGATATGGGAACATATCTGGGAAATCTTAATGTGCGAGAAGAGAGTGCTACTGAAAACGCGAGTATTAAAAGGAATCCTCATCTTACCTGTGTGAGTTCAGAGAATCCATTACAGACCGTAGAATTGCATAGTGTGTAGCCATCCCGTTTCATCTGCATATACAACCCAAAACTCAGAAATCGACCTGAAATATTACTCCCTCCGTGCCATAATATAAGAGTGTTTTTTATACTACACTAGTGTCAAAAACGCTCTTATGTTATGGGACGGAGGGAGTATTTCAGTATACGAAAAAGACAGTTCCTAAAAAAATAAATCATCCAGGGCAGCAACTAGTCTAATATGCACAACGGGTAAACAATAAAAAATACTGATATTTATATCAACAGCTTGTCAGTGCCTAACGGCAAGTGGCCACAGACAGAATGTATTTTTTTAACCAGAGAAAGACAGAAAGGTTCAATTTCTTTATTGCCAAAACAATGAATGCCTTGGAAGACAATGCTTACTTACCAGAAGAATGAATTGATCCACAAACTTCTTTGCTTGATCCTGAAGCATGGAGGAGACAGAGATGAAGAGGTATTACAGTATTATTCTTGCATTGTAAAACTGAATTAAAATAGTACTCACAGAAGTGGGGAGAGTAGCGATGTGAAAACGCTCATCTCCCGATATCATCTCAACAGCTATTTGATGGTCATCCGGTGATTCAGACTCAAGAAGGCAAAGTATGTAATGAGATTGATCAACTATACCTGCCATGTGTGATGCTTTAGAACAAGAGTAGAACAAAGCGCAAATAAGACTATGCGTGCACAAGCAGAAATAAACCCACCTCTACAGAAATACTGTACACGGTGAAAAACAAGGCTTCTAATATTTCGAGTATGCTTCGTTCTCCTAGTCAGACAGCATGAAAAGGTCTCTTCCCGCGTGCATGGACTTCCCTCAGCACCCTCATACCGAATGAAACAAGATGGCGAGCAGGAATTCACTGGCGTCAATGTTTCAAGACCATCAATTTTAGCAGCATTCCCATCTGGTGCATGCCTACATAGAGAATAATGAACAATGTAAAGAACTTCTATAATTCTGGCACCAGTTGTACTGAAAAAATCCAACTTAAAATGAGAAGTACAGAGTGAAGTTATACAACACCTCTGGGTGGTCAGGATGACCTCTGATAGAATCCTTTCTATGTTAGGTTCAATGTTATATAAAGGGTGTCCAATGCACACCTCAATATCTGGAGAAATACCAAATTGACTGCTAGTACCATCAGTAACACCTGGTACTATTGAGCTTCTGTCCTCACACGAACGCCTGACCATAATATCAGCTTGTTTCTGCCCGTTCCCTTCGAAATGGATTTGCTGGTTCAGAGAAATGGTAGAAGTTTCTGATACTTTTATCTTTGAAGTAGTAGGTTGGGGCTCCATGGAAGCTTGTTTCTGCCCGTTCCCTTCGAAATGGATTTGCTGGTTCAGAGAAATGGTAGAAGTTTCTGATACTTTTATCTTTGAAGTAGTAGGTTGGGGCTCCATGGAAGCTTTATCCTCCTGAGGTTTGGCATCTGCATTTCTTGAACTTGCATTGCAGGAAGTTACAGGGGTCACTGAACTGTCTTTGAGCTCTCCTCCGTGATTGTCCACATCTACACATGAGACCAGATGACTTTCTCTCATCCTTGTATCCGAACAGTGAACCTTTTCAGGGATTTTTTCTATATGCAGACTATTCCTGTTGAAGGAAGAGTGTGGAAGAGTGGCCGGGAGTATTGACAGGGGCTCATTTTCCTTTCCTCTGCCGATTGACTGTTCTAACTTGACCTCAACCGGCAGCTCTTTTTGAGATCCCAGCTTAACCTTTTCAGGGAACTGTTCTAAACATGACTCATTTCTGTTGAAGGAAGGAAGTGGGTGATTTGTTGAGACAACTGAGAAGGGCTTCTGTTCCTGTAATCTCATGTCCTTTTTGCCCATGGTCTGATCAACCATAACCTCAGCAGGCAGTTCTTTACGAGAACCCTGCTTAACCTTTTCGGCGAACTTTTCTGGACATGGATCCTTTATGTTCAAGGAAGGAGTTGAGAAGGACTTCTGTTGATGTACTTCCATGTCCTTGTTGCCTATTATCTGATCTACCTTGTCCTCAACCGACGGTTCTTTTGGAGATCCTAGCATAAGACCTTCTTTATTTGAAGCCTCCGCTGACTTTTGAAACTGGCCATCGGAACTTTGGGAGCTCAACCTTGCACTTTTGTCTGAAAACAGCCTTTCATGTTGAAGATTCGAGCACTCCTTTCTCTTTTGTGGTAGAACTGTCTCTGTTAGCAATCGTCCCTTTTTATGATCAACCTCCATGATATCTAAGTCCTCCTGATGCTGATCATGATTCTGAAGAAAATTATCAGAAGCAGGAGTACTTGATGCACTTTGTTCTCTGTCACAGAAAGCAGGACTGTTGATAATGGAAGAAGAGCATTGCGTAGTATCTTCGGGATCAGACACTGCAGTTGATTTGGCACTGTCAACTTGGGGAGGTGATGGACAGTTCACTGGCGAGCAGCTCAGTATTCCGCTTGGCAAGACTTCTAGAGCTGAATTCTCAATGCATACTGCTGCACCTTCACAGGCGTCGCGTTCCTTGGGCTTGCATTGTTCAGGAGGGCCAGGAGAAGTATTGAGAAGAGATGTCTCTTTCATTCGTTGTCTTCCCTTATGTAGACCTAAATCAATCTATTTGCATACAATTTGGCACAAAAGCACAAGCTAAATTGCAGCACTTTCTAAAGTTAACAAAAGAATTGAGTAGGATCCAGGAACTGAAAACAGGGGTACCTTCTTAACAGAGTTGCAAAGCTTTTCAAGGCATGGCTTAGGGTCCAAATTAAGCCTGGGTTGCAAGGAATTAATGATGGTCGACTCGGCAATCTGAAACATGCATAAGAAAAATAAATCAGGTGGGATTTTGCAAGTAGCAGATGACAGTTAAACATTGCCATTTCAGGTTTACAGAAGTGCTGACCAATTGCTCATGATAAGTCCATGAAGCATCCGCAATCAAAGATAGATCACTGACAACACATTCAGTGCCCAGTCTAAGAGCAATTCTGTTCATTATGGGGAAGTCGTCTTCTGAAGAATCATCCCCATTCGACAGGAAGGACCTGTAGTCCCGCACCTAGGTGCATTACAATGTAAAAAGAAAGCCCACATAAGCAGAGATAATACAGACACTGAAGTTGGAAGATACGACTTCAGCTAACCTCACAAACAACAATTCCATTTTGGAATTTACAAGGGACACTGTGCAATATATCTTTAGGCAAGCAGCCGTACTCAATATCCTGCAAGAACACATTTATAAAAGTAAAAAAATCCACAGATGATGCACCACAGGAAACTGTAACAGAAATAAGCAGGCCATCTGGAGTCAGGACAACATAACTTGTTAAGGATGCTCTGAATTTCTGGGAATAAATATGCAACCAAAGCTATCTGGTGGTTCCCCCACAGAAAGAATATACCATAAAAGAAACAAAATGTACAATCCCAGAAATATGAAATGTTCAGTGGCTCTATGAATTGAGTGCACAGTAACACTTTACTCTGATCTCATCAGCAAAAGAGAATTATGTGTGCAACAAAACGAGGCAGTCAAAATGCCCTGCCGCGGTCTGTAGTCTCATGTGCTCGCCTCCGGTACGCCCATAAATTTGTTGCACAGGAAGGGACTGCAAAGTCCAGCACCCACTCCGCGGTGCAATTACTCACTCCTTTTTTACCTTGTTTCTGTAACTTGAAAATCGACTCATGATTAATTACCCCCCCGGCCCCCGGGTCACCCCCCTCTCCCCTTGACAATTCAGAGAAAAACGAAATGAGCACCAATACGTACAGACAGCAGAGCTCTGGACGCCCTGGTGTAGGGCATCCTCTCTAGATCATCACCAATCAGGAACACAAGCATCCCCTGCACCGAAACCAACAGATTCGGCCATGAGCAACTGAGCATCGTCAATCATCATCAAGTAATAAACACACAAACATGTAGCAGCAGCGGTCAGTGCGATTCGCACACAGACCTTGTCGAGCCCGCCGACCGAGTACCCATCCGGGAACAGGTTCAGCGCGAAGGACGCCTCGAGGCCTGCATCGTCAGAGTTTTCAGCATCACCAGCTTGTCGTTGAGCAACATTTGGATTTGGTTTGAGCGAGTACGGAACAACAACAGATTAACCGAACAAATCGGGGCGGACAGGTCGGGGCCTCACCGAAATCGGCAGGATCGGCTCCGTCCCCGCCGTGCGCGGACGATCGGGCGGCGACGCCGTTGCCGCCACCGAGCCCCGGCCCCGCCTGCACGGTCGTTTCAGAATTCAGATGCCGAGTGTCCGTACGCTCGTGTTCACGGCGAAATCTCGCGATTCGGGGGAGATAGACAGGCGCGATGCTTATCGTGAACAGAGACGGGGACGGGGGGAGGCGCGGCGAGGGTGCTCACCTCCCACGGCGTCGGCGGCGGCTTGGGCGACCTGTCCGGGGCGTCGGCGGCGGGGGCGGAGGCCGGAGGCGGCGGGTAGAAGCGGCGGCCGCGGCGGGAGAGCTTGAAGGAGACGACCATCGCGCGGCCGCGGCGGTGGCGGGTAGGGTTTTGCCCGGCGGTGGGTGGTTGGTCGGGGGTTTTTGGTCGGGGCTTCTGGAGGGAGAGGTGGCGCCAGGCGGCGAGGACGGGGCAGAGAGAGTGGGGGAGGGAGGCCGGATGGCCCACTGGCAGTGTCAGCAGGGCTCGAGGACGCGGCACGCGCGCGGTGCGTCGTGCCGTTGCAGGCGTGTGGTGGGCCCGCATGTCAGACGGGGTGGCGTGCTGCCCTGGTGGCGAGGGCGATATCTTAGCGAGGAAGACACGTATTTCTTCCATTTTTCAGGCACCCCGTCTGTTTCAAATTCAAATTATAAACAAAGTTTTACTCCCTCCGTTCCAAATTACTCGTCGCTGAAATGGATGTATGTAAAACTAAAATACATCTAGATACATCCATTCATGCGGCAAGTAATTTGGAACGGAGGGAATACGTGTGTGCATAGTTTAAAAGGCCAAACCGGTGGTCGAACCGGTGAGGCCTTCGGTTCAGCTTTTCACTGGTCGGACCGTCGGTTCACTGGTTCGATTGCTGGTTTTCTACAATCAAAAGATATATTTAGAGTAATAATCCTCTATAACACTAAGCTCACCACTTTTAAAGAGCTACACTCAATTTAGGTCTCCAATTGGTATTAGGTCAAAACTTTTTCATTCAATTCTTTTATACTATACACTATGCTTCCTGACGTCCTTTGCTCTAGCGCAAGAAGTCCACTGCTCACAGCTGCTGCCGCCGTTCCACAGCGAGAGGCCCCCGCCCACGCCGTCCTCCAGGCACCTCAGCGCAGGTACGGCTCCTTTGCTAAAGAAGCCTCCTCTACATCGCGGATGGCGTCTTCCTCCTCCGCCATGGCGTCGCAGCAGCTTTCGGCGATGCTGTTGGAGGGTTAAACCGCGGCGGACTGGTGACCGCGACGCGCCGCGTCCACGCTCGGCGGCGGCGTGGCTCTGGCGTGGGTGCCCTCCGGATCGTCTTTGCTTTCGGCGAGGGCACACGGTGGATGCTGCCTTCGTTCGCCTGGTGAGTGGATCGATATCGGGGATATTGTTGCATTTCCCTGCCACTTTGCTAGGGTTTGTGACAGAGCTCCGGCAATCGGCGGAAACCCCGGCGAGAACGCGCCGCCGCATGGCCTGCCGTGTGGGCGAGCGGTACACGGGAACATTCGTGCGGATTGGGACGCACACCGCCGAGCGCCACGTATGACAGATGGACCCGGGGTCCTGGGGCGCGGACCGGTCCGCCATGGGACGGAGGCGCGACACGTAGGCGAGGGCAGATCCGACCGCCATGAGAGCGGCGGAGTTAGGGTTTCCGGGGGCGCCGCGGGTATAAAACAGACGGCAGCCACCCCTTTCCCCATTTTGGATCTTGACGAGGGGCTCGCCCACTTCTGGAGCGCTCCGCCTCCTGTCAGATCTAGGGTTCATCCAAACTTCGCCTGGTGGGAGGGCAAAATCCATGGCGATTTGCGCTCCTTTGCTCAAGTAGTTGCCTCTCGATCCCCCACAAATCCTCCTGCTAGATCCAGAGAGAAGCCACCTGATAGATCGCCCACGAATCCTGCTGTTAGATCCAAAGAGAGGTCGCCTGATAAGATGAGAGGGGATGGTTTTGGTGCGGGCCGCCAGGGGCGTGGCGCCGGGCGTTTCGACCGTGGCCGCGGCCGTGGGTTCGATTCCCACGTCTGGAAGCGCAAGACGGAGATGGGAAGCTCCTCCACCACCAACGACAAGCGGGAAGAGGCGGCCGGCAACCTGCAGGCGAACCGAACCCGACAATCCCGGTGGGATGGGGATGGCGGTGACCTGCAGGACACTCAGGAGCCGGTGGCGGCCGGAGGGCAACAGGCAGCTCCCCCTCACAGTCAAGAGATTCGTGGTGGGGACACCAGAAGCGAGAAAGATCACCACACCGTCGACAAGAACAATCCTGCCGCTGGTAACCGCGAGTACTCCTCCTTTGGTACTGTCGTTCCCCCTTGTGATGCTTGTCAGATCTGCCATTTGCTTGGGCACTTTACTATTAGATGCCCTCAGGCGTTCTGTGAGAGATGCAAGAAGAGGGGTCATCTGTCTTTTGTTTGCAATGAGTTCTTTCCTTGGGATCACACGCCTGTGATGTGTGCATTTCAAACTAAGGTTCAGGGTTTCTTTTACATTCCTGATTACAGTGTGGATAGACAGAGTAGGGAAAATATCTTCAATATTGTTGTCACCATTACTGATGGCTCTGCCCTGACCAAGGATATTGAACACGAGCTGAGCGTGTATGTTGGTCAGGGGTGGCGTTGCTATGCTAGATTCTTTGCTCCACAAAAATTCGTTATGAGGATGCCGAACCTTAGAGAGGTTGAGTGAACACATTAAACTGAAAAAGTGTGGGGTTAGTGTTAAATTCTCTCCTTGATCTGAAGACATCGATTCTGAGGGACTGTTAGAAATTGCCTGGGTTAAGATTGGAAAAATTCCACCCAACAAGAGATGTGATAAGACTATAGCTTATGTGGGAGCGTTAGTTGGGATTACCCTGGAAGTTGATATGTCAACTATAAACCGCCCCTCTTCTGTCAGAGCTAAAATCGGGTGTAGATCGATAGCTCAGCTCCCTACCACTGCTGAAGGAGTGCTTGCAGGACGTTTCTAAAGGTTTACTTATGAGGTTGAGGAGGTTTTGGTCAAGAACCCTGTGGATGCGGAAAAGGCGGATCCTATCCCTGTGGATGGAACCAAGGCAGATCAAACTCCTAAGAGGAAACGCACTGAACATGAGAGAGGGGTGCCGCAGCCTGAGTCTGCTGGGCATGGCAATATTGGGGGTTCCTATCGTGGTGGCAAGGCCTGTCGCCTGCTATACGATGAGAAAGAGGGATCTCCTTCTACTGAAAGTGATGGGGATAATTCCCTGCTTATTGAAACAATGCAGAGAGAAATTGAGGAGAAAATGAGGGAAGGGGAGGTTGATTCTTCCAACTGGATTGTCCCCAGGAATCCTGATATCATGGAGAATACCGCGCAAGATATTCAGGTGAAAAAAGACATACATAATATATCTGATTCGCCTTGTCAGACTGCTTCTAACCCTTCTCAGATTGTGGAGGTAACTGGTGAGGTGGATCCTGGGATGAAGACTTCCTGCAGCTATGTGGTACAGCTCCCATCTCCTGAAAGCATTGAAGAGATCATTCTCACTCCACCACTAGCACCTGAAGCCCCACTGAGGTTCAGCAAGCGTAACATCTCTGGAATGCAGGACAAGGTGGAGTACAGGGCCAAGAAAATGGCTAGCAAGAAAAACCTGGAAGGTAACAATACCCCTACTTTCAAGAATTCATTTGATGCACTTTCTGATAATGAGCTGATTAGCAGAGCGAATATGATAGGGGTAGAAATACCCAATGATGATTTCGTTGTCGTTGACATTATTAGAGAGCTTGAGTGCGCCCGAAAAGAATTAGAAGATAAAAAAGAAATTAATAATACTGATAATGAGCAGGATGTTTTGATTGTGATAGACGGTTTGGGTAGAGAAACCCCTGTGAGTTTAGAATGGCTAGATCAGGAAGAACACATCTACGAGTGTATCTCTTCTGTTAAGCCTAAAAAGAAAAAAAAACACAATAAATCCAATGTCAAGATCACTAGGCCTGTGACTAGGAGTCAGAAAAGAAATAATACTAAGGAGGATTTGATATGTAACCCTGCCCCGTCTCCTGGTAGGGTTACTTGGATAAATTCATTAAAAGCGTTCCAAATGAGAGGACTCATTTGGAACTGTCGAGGGGTGGGCAAGAAAGGAATGGCCACCTGCCTCTCAGACATGATCAGTGACCATTCCCTTGACTTCCTGGGTTTGCAAGAAACTATGAAGAAAGAGTTTACTCCTAAATGCCTGAGAAGAATTTATCCCTTTGACATTTTCTAGTGGAATTGGGTGCCTTCCACTGGCAAATCTGGAGGCATCTTGTGCGGTGCGAGGAGAGATAATTTTGATATAGTCTCCTGTACTAAGGGCAAGTATATACTGCAACTAGTGTTGTATGACATACAAAAAAAATCCAGTGGGGTTTGCTGGTAGCCTATGGATCGGCGCATGATGAATTCAAAAATGAATTCCTAGTTGAGCTAGCTTCCTTTTGTAGTGGCATGACCATACCCTACACAGTAGGGGGAGATTTTAATATCCTAAGACATTCGGGAGAAAAGAATAAGAAAATGTCGAACAACAAAGCCACTGACTTGTTTAACTCCATCATCAATACACTAGCTCTTAGGGAGATTCATATCAGTGGGGGGAAGTATACTTGGACCAATAACCAGACTCACCCCACGCTAGAGAAACTAGATCGAATCCTCATGTCAGAATGCTGGGAAGATATTTTCCCTCTCGTCTCTGTGAGGAAATTAGTCCGGGAGATTTCTGATCATAAACCCCTTCTGTTATCCTCCGGAGAAGAGGGGCGCGAAGCCCCGAAACCTCGCGAATTTCGCTTCAATCTGTCTTGGATTAATGATGAAAAGTTTCTGCCTACTGTGAGAAAAATTTGGACTAGGAAGGTTGCCTCATCAGATCCAATTGATATACTGAATATCAAGCTGAAAAGATTTAAAACATACTTTAAAGGGTGGGGTTCCGATAAGTATGGTCATGATAAGAAAAGGAAAGAGGACCTACGTATGGAACTTGCTATGCTTGAGGAAATGGAAGAAGAAGATATGTTGCCTCCTGACTTGTATAGTAGAAAGATGGATATCAACGCTGAGTTATATGAGCTCGATAAGCGAGGAAATATTTTGGCTCCAACAGTCCATGAGCTGGCTGCTCAAAGGAGACCCGAATCTCGACTACTATCACAAAATTGCTAATGGGAGGAAATGAAAAAATACAATCCAATCGCTTAAAGTAGGGGAGACTTTGATTGAAGGCACGGACAATTTGGTTGCCCATGCCACTGAGTTTTACAAAGAGCTGTTTGGACCAGCTCCTGGTAACCAGATCCATCTTGATCCGGATACTTGGTCAACTGAGGAGAAACTTGATGAAAAAGATAATAAGGACCTATGTCATGAATTTACAGAGCAAGAGGTCAAAGAGGATCTTTTTGATATGGCTCCCAATAGGGCCCCCGGGCCTGACAACATCCCTGCTGAGTTCTATCAGGTTTGCTGGGACATAGTTAAAAACGATATTATGGCCCTGTTTAAAGCTTTCCACCAAGGAACGCTGGATGTCCAAAGGTTGAATTATGGGGTGATCACTCTTCTCCCTAAAATTTCTGGGGCTGAGAAGATTCAGCAGTATAGGCCTATATGCTTATTGAGATGCCCATACAAGTTAATCACGAAAGTCCTTGACCGTAGAGTTGCTGTATATGCAAACAAACTCATTAGCCCTACTCAAAACGCCTTTATAAAAGGGAGAAATATCATGGACGGAGTCCTGTCCCTACATGAGCTTCTTAATTACACATACGTTAAGAAGAGGGTAGGAATTGTCCTTAAACTGGACTTTGAAAAGGCATATGACAAGGTAAATTGGGACTTTCTCCTGGAGTGTCACAAGATGCGAGGCTTTGATGATATATGGTGCAGATGGATTGAGCAGATCTTGCATAATGGGACAGTCAGCATTAAGCTTAACGGTAGTGTTGGGCCGTACTTTCAAAGCAAAAAGGGGGTGAGGCAGGGGGACCCGCACTCTCCCTTTTTGTTCAATCTAGCTGTTGAATGTCTCACTAAAATGATTAAAAATGCCCAGAAAAACAAACTGATTGTAGGTCTAGCTGCCGACCTGATTCCTGATGGGGTGGCGATCCTACAATATGCGGATGATACAATCATTTGTATTGAAGATGATGTGGATAAGGCTGCCAACCTGAAGTTGCTGCTGTATATGTTCGAAATGATGTCTGGTTTGAAAGTTAACTTTCAGAAAAGTGAGATCCTCACTGTGGGAGGAGATGAAAATGTGGTGAATAAATATGCAGAAATTTTCAACTGTGAGGTTGGCAGTTTCCCACTCAAATATTTGGGGATGCCTGTGAGTTATGCCAATCTTAAAACCTCGGATTGGGAGTTCATTGTTGATAAGTACCTAAAAAGATTTGATGCCTGGATTGGAAACGCTGCATCAATGGGCGGGAGACATACTCTGCTTGATTCTGTTGTCACTCAGCTCTCTCTCTACCATATGTCTATGTGGCTTATGAACAAGACTTTCATCGAGAAGCTAGATAAACACAGGCGCAGGTTCTTTTGGCAAGGGTGCAACAAAAAGAGGAGATACTATCTTGTCAAGTGGAGCAAGATTTGTAGATCCAAAAACAAAGGGGGTTTGGGCATTAAAGACCTTAGAAAACAAAATATCAGCCTCATGGTCAAATGGTGGTGGAAATTAGAGACACAAAGCGGGCTCTGGCAGGATATAGTCCGTGCGGTATCTTCATAACATCTCTGTTGCTGAAGTTTCTCCCAAATTCTCGACTTCATACTGTTGGAAGGCCTTGCTCAAAATCAAAAACATATATATGATGGGCAGGAGAATCGAAACTGGTGCTGGAAACCTGATAAGATTGTGGAAAGATCCAATTAATGGGCTAACCCCATTTCAGGATCAATACCCACGTTTGTTTGAGATATGCAACTATCCCACGAGTACCATGAATAGGAAAGATAGACTTGATGGCACCGATATGTTCAGACGTAGGCTTACCCCTAAGCTGTTCAAGCAATGGGAGGATATGCGTGCTGCGGTTAATAGAATCCACCTCGTTGAGAGGAGTGATCGTGTCTTTTGGGGACTCAACCAGAGTGGCAAGTTCACCACTAAATCGGTATATAAGATGTTGGAGGAGCCTCTTAGTGGCTGCCACTATAGATGGATTTGGAAAGCCAAAATCCCTCTTAAAATCAAAATCTTCCTATGGCAGATGTCGCAAGACGCAATTCTCACTAGGCAAGTTATGAGAAAGAAGAAATGGCCGGGGAATCCCTGTTGCTCTTTCTGCAAACAGGTTGAAACGGTACAACACCTATTTTTCAATTGTCCCGTGGCTAGAATTGTATGGCGATCGATTGGAGTTGCTCTTGGTACTGATAGATGTCCATCGAATTACTGGCAATACTTTGTGTGGTGCAACAAATTCCTTCCTGGGAAACAAAAAGTTTTACACAGTAGGTTTGGCGGTTGTATGTTGGGCGATTTGGTTGGCGCGCAACCGAGCTACCTTTGAAAAAAATCAAATCAAGACTCCTTTTGAGATTGTGTTTTCTCTGTGTTCCTTTCTACTTTACTGGACAGGGCTACAACAAGGGGAGGACGCCAAAGATCTTCGTTCCGGAGCCGAGATGATCAGGACTGGCAGGATGCAGCTGATGAAGATGTGTGGCGCTATCAAGCAACCAATCCAGGGCGCTTGAAAGGAAGATGGGCGCGCAACCTTGATGCTGGTCTCTCTCGGCGAAGTTTACCATCTGATTACTTGCCTTTGCAGCTGTGTTTTGTTACTTGATCCTGAGCTTTTGAGATTGTAATAGGATAGATGTTATGTCGTGCTATCAGGTTTTCGCCCTATGATACTCGTTTCGATGGCGAGCGAGTATGGTGGGTTTCCTGGTAGTGCTTGAACTCGCTTTACTTCTTTCCCTCCCCCTGACATTCTCGTTCGAACTGGTTGTATTTCCGTTCTTTGCAATGGAAAGGGGTAAAGCCCGGTTCAAAAAAAACACTATGCTTCCTAATTTGTAAGGCCTCACAATTAATCGAGGTCTTCAATTTAGAATTGTGTCGCCTGATTTTAACCGGTCAACAAATTTCTCAAGGAGCTCTCCCGTTCAATCCTTTTAATTCCCTGTGTTCCTTGATTTTGAAACTCTTTCGTTCAATTGAGGTATTCAATTTTTCATTTGGTTTACGATTTTGACCGGGCCAATGATTTTTCAAATTAATAGGTAGGTAGCAGCCGGGCTATAAAAACATAACAATACCGCACACCCTCCTACCACATAGAAATAAGAAGCGCCACCATGTGACACTGTAGCACTAATATAGTACATGCTGCCATTGACGCAGACATTTCCCCAACAAAATAATATGTTGGTTAATCGGATAACACAGATATAATCACACCATGAAAGGCCCATCAAATCACCGCATTATAAATAAAAATAAAACAAGTCCATTGTCTGCCCCACCTGCCAAACTACTAATCCAAGTTCCAACATAAAAGGGGTATTAGTTTTTTGAAAAGTCGAAATTCTTTAAGTTCACAACAAAAAATATCGAATTCTTTAACTTTGACCAAGTTCAAAGCAAACAATGGGCCTAAAGGCATCTGCATAATCTAAATCAAAATGTTGTTCAAAACCTTTTGCAATGAGACATGCTTTATACCTATCAATCGAGTCATCTGCCTTTTTCTTGACTCTATACACCCGTTTTACAATCAGTGATATGTTTACCTCTTTGATCAGGTACAAGGTAGCAAGTTATGCATTTGTGGGGTCAGCAGATGCAATGTGTGGGGTCAGCAAATGCAATTCAGGATTGAATTTTGTTTTATAAAAAAGGATCAATTTCCTAAATGTAGATGGGTATATGAGAATTTATATCACAATGTAGATGCTCTATTGGATGGAGTTTCCTTGCACGCCACTATGTGTTGATAGATTTCACATACCTATAGTCAATGGATAGCCATGGGGATTTTCTTTACACATTGGATTAAGAGTATCTATTATGAGGATCTATTGGTTGTAATAGCAAGTTTAATAATTAAGGGTCCACTAATCTAATGGTCAGATGTGTCTGATATCGGGTGTATGAGAATTTCAATCATCGCGTACATGTTCTATTTGGATGGAGTTTCCTTGCACATCACATGTATGTGTTGATATATTGCATGTATATATGTATAATCAATGGATTGCCGTGAGAATTTTGTTTACACATTAGATTAAGTGGATCTATTATGAAGACCTAACGGTTGTAATAGCAAGTTAAATAAAGGTCCACGAAACTAATGGATAGGCGTTTCTGATTTAATGTGGGATTTTTTCCGGGTTAGCCTGTAATGTACTTTTAATATATAATACTAGCTTCGTTTCTAAATATAAGTCCTTTTAGAGACTTCAATACGAACTACGTACTGATGTATATAGACATATTTTAGAGTGTATTCACAGGGCCGGCCCTGTGGGGGCAGGGGGGGCGGCCGCCCCGGGCCCCCAAAATCCAGGGGCCCCCTCCCAGATGTGTATGCAGCAGGTAGGCTACGGTCATACTGCTTGTGCTAAGAAAAAAAGGCCGATGGGCGTGGCCCAGGGAGGCAACGATGAGATTGACGCACTCACACAACGCCCAGCTATTGATTCCTTTTTCCCTAAATAAAAGCTATTGTTTCCTTTGCGTAGAAAAAGGAAAGCGATCGAGTCCTTCCTATTCGGCTATTCCATCACGCAGATGCAGCGAGCCAGCGATCCCCAACTGCTACCGCCCACAACCATATTGTTCGCTGACTTCGCCCTCTCCTAATTCCGACGATCGTCAGTTCGTCGTTTAGCCGAGCCAGCGAACCCATCTCAGGCCGCCAACCACCATAATGTTGGCGAGTTCGCGCTCCTTCTCTCCTATAATTCCAATCGCCAGTTTGTTGTCTCGCCGATTTCAGTTCCCAGACCCCCGATCGCGAGATGCTAGTCAATACGCACACACAGGTAAATCGCCGATTTGACCAATCCGAGGTATCATGTTATCATTTCCTTATCTGTACCCTACATGATTTATTGCTGGAACAATTCAGCATTTGATGTAGTTTTTTCCAAGCATTATGTGTTACTCCCTCCATCCCAAAATAAGGTTCCTTGATTTAGACACTTATTTCGGTACAAAGAGAATATTATTTATGTTGTGCAGAAAGTATGCATGGTATCCATAAAAGGAAAAGTGGATGATTTCATACAATTACAGAGGGAAATATTCACGAAATTTTCAGTGTTGAAAAACTATCAAAGAACTACTTGAGGTCAACCATGACTTAATAGAGGTTAAATGGTTTGATAACTCTGCATCGAGGAATGTTAGAAGAAATTTTTGAGGTAATATGTGTAAATTATTTGATATGTTGATTTTGGATTCATTGGAGCGTTATCAATAATATTTCATACATACGAATATTTATTATTATTGCATCTATATTGAGGGCCCCGAGTTTTTGTTTCGCCCCGGGCCCCCAAAATATCAGTACCGGCCCTGTGTATTCACTCTTTTGCCCCGTATGTAGTCCATATTGGAATCTCTAGAAAGACTTGCATTTAGGAACGGAGGGATACTAGAGGCTACCGTGTGCTTCGCCGCGCAATTCTTCACGAGTGAAACTAACTATTTTATAAATACAGATTATCGCAATCAGTTGTTTTATTTTGATTTTATCTGTGTTGGCTTTGTGTTTTAATTTTTTATTGGTGGTGTTTTTTTATTTGTATATCGTGTTGGGTTGTTGTTACAGTATTTTTTTCCAAGAGGAAAGATGAGTTGTTTGATGCGTGGTTGTGAAATCTTTGCACGTTTCGGCCTTGGTGTCAGCCGGTGGTAATTGTTTGCTCCTATTTCACGCTAAAACCATGGAATTGCTACTACAACGCTCACATGGGCAGTCAATCGCTCAGCTTGGCTTCCTGGTCCTCTGGATCGTTTAGTTCTTTTTCGCTTCCCACACTGCTAGCTCGAAAAAATAATTGCCAATCTCTTTTTATTAGAAAAAGTTAGTTAAATTTAAATGATGTTTAAGGAACTTTATAAATATTATGAATTTTAGAAAACATTCATGAATTTTAATATATTCATGGATTTTAAAAATTGTTCACAAATTTAAAGTTTTCAAAATTTAAAAATGTTCGCAAACTTTAAATGATCGTGAGTTTAAAAATATTCACATTTTAATAAATATTAATGCACTTGAAAAAAATGAATTTGAAAACATGCTTATGGTTTTCAAGTACACAAATTTAAATAAACACTCATGAATTAAAACATGAAAAAGAAGAAGAAATAAAACTAAGCACCACACACTTACGCGTGGCGTCCTCAGCAACCCCCATAACCATCGAAGCACCAGAACGCTTCAATTCAAGGGAACTTAGTATCTCTGTATAGATAGATGCGTGATCGTCTCTCTTTGGCGCTGTTTGCATTTAATGGTTGCTTGGTTTACCTGTATGGAGCGATTCAATGCCAGATATAATGAAATAATTGGACAACAAAACTTGAAACTAGAAATAAATGATTTTCATATGCTATAGTATGTTTATAAATAGATAAACTTTAATGCTTCATAAAAATAGATACATGGAAAATATATATTAAACACCTTGTATTGGCTATGGAAGAGATAGTGCGTATACGATTTTTGAAGCACAATCCAGTGAAGCCGTCCATGCATGGCAACAACTGTTTGCAAACCGCTAGATGGACCATCATGCAATGGTCGTTCACCCTATATGCCGTGTGCACGGTAGTTTCCTAGACCGGCAGTGCCGCAGGGCTGTTTAAGAGGGAAGTGATTGAGATTTTCGACCCGATGAATCGGAACTGTTGATTCACCAATATACCTAACGGAAAGGCCGGCTGATGGAAAGACCATCAATCGACAGACCGTATCTATCTAGTACCAGCAGTACTGTATCATTCATATGTTGGCCATGATGATGGTGCTGAGATCCCCGACCTTGGCGCCCACGACCCTGCCCTTCTCCACGCCTTGCTTGAGCAGCAGGAACGTCGGCAGCGCCTCCACTCGGTACCGCTCCACGATATCCTGTGTAAGTGGTATCAGTGCAGTACACAGTGATCGAGTTATATATGCGCAGTTCGGTTATCCGATCCGAAATTAGTTAGTACTCCCTCTGTAAAGAAATATAAGAGCGTTAATATATTTTTTTACAGAGGGAGTGATATCCACGCGCACGCGTACGATTGTCATACTTTGAACTTGTCGACGTCCACCTGGCAGAATATGGCGGCCCTCCTCTTAGCCACGGCCATGGCCCTGAAGGGTCTCATCATCACCCTGCACGGCTCGTTCCAGCTCGCCCAGAACATGAGCACCACCTTAATTCCAAACAGAAAAATCAGAGCTTCAGAAATTCAATAAATCCAAAGAGAAACACAACAGTTAAAACGATTGCGTACGCACCGGATAGGTTTGCGCTAGATGGTGCGCCAGGGCGGACTCTAGCTCTTGAGAACTTGTGATGATGTAATAGCTCCAGTAATAGCCTCTGCGGGGCCGCTTAAACACTGCACAACACAACAAGAGTTAAAATATTTACCGCGGGGCAAAATATTCCATCGGCAAGCTAGCCATCATCCCCAAGCATAGGAAAGTAGTCATGCGTACGTACCATCGACACTGGTGGTCAATGACATGATGCCGCCTTTGCTCCCACGGCGTGATCGATGCCAATATATAGATAGATGGTTGTAGCTTAGGCCTCAAGCTGGTGGGGTATGTGTATGAGGGCGACATTTCAGTGTTTGGATGGGACGGAATAGATGCTGGCCGGCCAGTCACGGAGATTAAAGTAAAGTTAATTTTTTTTTTTTGAGAACCGATTAAAGTAAAGTTGAGATGGATGTTCACACATGCAATCACGGCGCGCCTGTCTCGATCTCCTTCCTTGGTATTCTCACCGCTACAGCCTAAAGCAGCTCGTCGCTATTATTTAGCCTCTTTAGTAGCTATACTCCCTTTATAGAGAAATATAACAGTGTTTAGATCACTAAAATAGTGATCTAAATGTTCGTATATTTCTTTACGGAGAGAGTAGTTAGTAGGGAGAACTGAGGTGTTTGGTTTCTCTTAATGGAAATCGGAAGGGGTGAAGCCCTTCTTTTTTTCAAAAAAAAAAATATATTCTTACAAAACAAAATAAATAAATAAATAAGGCGCTATACTTCAATAAACATCAGAATCCAATTATCAAACCTAGTTAGCTAGATGCTGATCTGCAACACGTTGATTTTTCATTTCATCCTTCCTAAACATGGATGCAAATTTGAACTTGGCTATATCAGTAACCAAAGTCGGAGAATATTTGGCAATGGGCCGGCATCGTAAAAGAGAACCAAATGAAACTTAGCGCCATGAAAAGAGGATCAAAGAGTCACCTGAAGATTATTCCAAACCCTGTCCTTTAAAAAAAAGGGAAGGGATTTCACCTCCACTTGCGGTTCCATTTACGCCGTGAAGATTCTTGCCAACTCTTACAGCCATGCATTTTGTTATTCCTTTTCATATATAGTGTCGCATTTACTCTCGAAGCAGACTTTCGCTCCACATTATAATTTAAGCTCAAACGGAGAACCAATACAATGCTGAGAAAATCCCCATACAAAAAGATCGAAAGCGAAATGAAATTCTTAAGAGTAGCAACGCCAACAACTCAAAGCCAAGCAATAATACAAGAGATGCTACACAATAATTCAGGAGATGCTACACCTAACAAGAAGCTACAAAGACTACCACCTCAGAAAGGAATCACACAGTCTTAGGAAACCATCGGTCACCGTTGCACTGAATAGACCAAGCAATCGCCAAAGAGGGTCACCCGCCCTTGTGCTTCGGGCCATGGAGCACCGTTGTTGCCAGGAGATCATGACGACTGAGAACGATGGCAACAAGATGTAATAGATAAGAGACAATCGAGACTACCTCACACCAGAGTCGAGAAAGCTACACGCCAGGAACAAAGCATGATCGAAGTCACTAGCGGGCTGCAACCGGAAAGTACCGAAACTCCACGACTCCACCCCGTAGTGGGTAACCGCCCAGCCCAAAAAGTGAGACTAGAGTTTTTATTCAGAACCCTAGCACAAGGAGGGGACCCAAAACGACACCACCAAGAGGGAAGCGACACCCGCATACATTGCCGTCAGTGGCGCCGTAGCATCAAGCTTTCACTCGGAGCCGCACCCGTGTCACCCATGGTACCAAGGTTGTCGACCCAACCAGAGAAGAGGGCTGCTGCCGCCGCTGCCGAAGTCACGATTACACACCAAGATCACCGGCCGGCTACCCTTTCCCTCACTACCTTTGAGTTGTACTATGCTTAATAATTAATAAAATAGTTGTGTATATCATAATGATACAGAGGTCGAGGTTTTAATCTTCTTCTTTTAAAAAAGAAAAACCTAATAGCTAATGTTGTTATTTTTAGGATTTCACCTTTCATCTGAAAAGATTTTTGGTGAGCAGTATTGGAATGACTAACTTTGTAACTGCCACCTAAATAATATATGTTCCTTTGCAGCCATATTAGTCGAATTTCATCGAAGCGGGAACAAGAGCCGGACAAGTCAATCTACTTGTCACACCTTTTATTGACTTACCACACAAATTTTGTTTTCTTTGGCAAGCCAATAAGTGATTACAAAATAAAATATTAAAACAGTATTTAGGTACGTATATGATGGGCAGAATTTGATAATATTTATTTTCACAATCACATTAATATTGGCAGGTAAATAATGAAATGGAATATTTATAACCCTTTACAATGCACGGGAATTTGTGATAGTAATGACAAAGGTTTAACAAATAGCATTGAGGCAGGCAAATTTAAGGGTTGATAGTCGGCACAATTATTACAGAAAAATATTAAGGCACATCCATTGTAGCCGGAGAAGTCTATCTTTGGTGGCACACGTAGGACAACAAATTAAACAAGCCGGTCAGGTAGCCGCACACCAGATCGACTAGCAAGCAGCACACAAAACAGAAGCAAGGGCAAATGCAGCGCGGCGTCACACAAACAAGCAAATAGGGTAGGGAAAACAAGCAAGGAAATCAATCAACGGCAGCACACGCAGAAATAGAATCAAGTAACCGGCGGCGCGTTCGATTTGGCCGTGTCAGAAGCCTCCGGCGGCATCTGCAGCTTGTCGGCCAAGCTCTTGGCCCCCTTGAGTGAGAGCACGAGCCAGACGAAGGAGAGGAACTCCCCACCTTCACCCAAGCTCTTGGCGTGGAGGTAACCCCTGCACATGCTCGCCGAGTAGCAGAGCATGCCCAGCCACACCCGGTACATGAGCATCCACCGCGCCGTAGGGTCCCGTATGTCCAGCAGCTCCTTGGCGAGCTTGCATGCTTCTAGGATGTGGAAAACTTCTTGGGATGTGTCACCCTGCCCATGTCCATCGGCAGCAACTGCACGGTCCAGTATGCCGGCAATGAGCTCATTGACGTCCTTTTGGCCTAACTCCTCCTTGTTCTTGGACAAGGAGGAGGATTTGAGTTCCTCCACGGCTTCCGAGATGAGATGGTGCCTGCTGCCGGTGAGAAGCATCTCGGGGTTGAAGTTGAGCAGGTGCGCCATGTAGTTGGATATTGCCACCGTGCACTTGATATGAAGCCGTAATGCTGGTTCCCTCCTCTTCTCTTCTTCTTCTTCTTCTTCTTCTTCTTCTTCTTCTTCTTCTTCTTCTTCTTCTTCGTACTCTTCTGCTGCTGCTGCTTCTTCTTCTGCTCCTGATCCTTCAACTTTTTCTTCTACTCCTCCTCCTCCTCCTCCTCCTCCTTCTGCTGCTTCTGCTCCTAATTCTTCATCTTTTTCTTCTCCTCCTTCCTGTTTACTACCATCATCGACCAATGT
Organism: Aegilops speltoides; assembly: GCA_021437245.1. NCBI lineage: Eukaryota > Viridiplantae > Streptophyta > Magnoliopsida > Poales > Poaceae > Aegilops > Aegilops speltoides. The sequence continues at coordinate 406,569 of CM038143.1, forward strand.
GGCACCGTCAATGCAGCGGAAGCAAAGATCGGATGCCATGTGCCATAGGAGGACACTCCGGTCGAACGAGACGCGCAAGCTTTCCTTTATCTCCTCGCCACAATGCCCTTGCAGCTCCTCACTTATAGCCCAGTTGTTGGAATCCAAGATCCTGTAACTGGCAAGGTCGCGATCTTGTGCATCCACCAGATCTGCGATCACGGTCTGTGCCACCTTTTTGTACAGTTGGCCAAGTTGAGGCCTGCAAGAAAGACATCCCCCCTTGCAGTTGAAGCCCATGCGCCTGGCACACTTGTATATCCACCCGATGCTCTTGTCGCCCTCCCGAAGTGCCGCGTCGACGAGGTTGTAGCCGGGTACCGTCTCGCACAAGGCTGGGACCTTTGTCATGGACATGAGCCGGTACAGCAGCTGCCGGATGAACACCGCCAGGACATCCAGTGCCGCGGTGAGGCACAGGATGACGTAGGTTATCTTCACGTCGGCGCGCCGATACGGGTGCTTGTCGCTCGCCGCAAACAGCGCCAGGGCGGCCATGTGCAGGACAGGGACCACTAGCAGGTGATAGAGCAGGTAGAGAGGAGTTACAACCACGGTAGCTCTGGTATAGATGAAGGCGAATGCACTGCGAAGCCAGCGCGGCAGGGCCTTCTCGGCGACGGGTAGAGGCGGCAGAACATCCTCCACCTTGCCAGCCTTGTTTCGTGACACTAGGTCCTTGGCAGCAGCTAGCAGTGACATGTCCGAAAGCACCATCAAGACCTTGTCTGCCTCCGTCAGGGCCACCACGGGTGGTTTTTGCTCCTCCTTCCCGCCGGCTCCTTCTTCGCCGCCACTGCCACTGCTTTGTGGGGGCATCCCGGTGAAGCAGTTGCTCTCCTCGAACAAGAAGAACTGGTTGACGCGCTTCCTCCATTTGGAAGGCTTCTTGGTTCCTTGCACCCAGGCCGACACAGCCGCCAGCCTCTTGATCTTGGCCCTGTTGAGGGCCAACGGCTTCTCGCTGAAGCTGAGGACGCCGACGACGAAGAGAAGGACCGCCGCCGCGAGTAGCTTCCAGTCGCTGGAGCTGCGCCACGACTTGCAGAAGGCGTAGAGGGCGACCGCGACCTGGGACACCAGGGTCACGGTGTGCCTCGTCCACAGCTCGTTATCCTCGATCTCGTAGCCAGTCATCTCCTGCTGGCCGCCGAGGTGGATTAGGAGGACGGGGGCCCAGAGGACCTCCAGGGCGCGCGACAGCTCGACGCCACCGCAGTTGCTGCCCCTAGCGTGGCGGTTGAAGAGGGTGGCGAGCGCATAGATGGCCAGCGCGTCGCTGGAGATGTAGGCCAGCCAGATGCACGTCCTGAAGACGCGCGGGATGGTGTACTTGCGCATGGGCGCGACCAGCAGGAGGAACCACTGGAGGCCCAGGCTGCCCAGCACCAGGATGCGCAGTTGCCAATCGTCCCACCATTGCACAACGCTCCAAATATCAGACATATCTGTCTCTCTGTGTGTGTGTTTTACCGCTCCAATCACTCGAGGTACGTACTGGATTCAGGGCACTCAAACAAGAGTGTAGCTAGTTTCAAGGGTTGGCGTTCCATCTTATTTGCGTCGCGCATGCATGCATGCATGCATCTTGTCAAAGCCAAAAGAAAAAGGTTAAAGGGAATGCTACGTAAAACATAAAGTCAACCCAAGTGCCATGATACATGTGATACTGTCGATACAGTGTGATACTGTGCCATGATACTCCCGGCCCAGGGTGCATGCCCCTTTGCGTGTCCACGGTCATATTCTACGGCCATGATACATGTGATACTGTAGATACGCTGTAGAAACAAGGCTGCAGCCTGGGGAGTGGCTTTGCGTGTTACGTGATATTCGAAGCCCACACGCGCGTTAGCTAGAGATCCAAACTTACCACTAGACACACGAGGTAAGCAATTCAGACTATGCAAAAAAAATCCGGACACCAAAACTTTGCATGTACTTGCACTGCGCCTTATTGTACCGATGACTATACCGAGTACCTATCACTTGAATGTGCACTTGGTAATTACCATTTGATCTGAACAGATAAAATAGTTCCGCCACCTCGGAAATCAATTATCTCCAAGGCTTGTCGAGTGTCTTCTTAACACTCCACTTTTTTATAATGGAAAAGGGGAAAAGAAGGAAAAAAAAATGAAAATAAGCGGGAAAAGACACATAAAACTGATCAAAACGGCTCTTTAAAACCAACATAAAAAATGTTCCAAAAACCAAAGAAAAATTGCCCCCGCTCTTGACTTTACTGCCCTACAAGCACTGCAAGAAAAACCAAAGAAAAACGGCTCCCCCCTTCCCTTCAATCAAAGCCAGAATTCCACCCGGTGCCACCTCAGCCGTTCTAGCAACACTGGTACCATTGCCATCTGTTTGACACAAAAAAGGAAAGAGGCATCGCTCATAAAAAGAACTAGATCATTGATGGCGCGCGTTGCTGCGCCCGTCTATCTTTAACTTATGATAAATAGACTCAAATGAGTTGTTTCACGGAAGTTTTTCATTTTCTTTTGAAACAAAACACCCAATACAGTAGTAAATAATATTGTATTATATCCGTTAGGAACAGGGAGTACTAAGTTGGAATGAAGCAGTAGATATTTCACTCAGTGAACCAACGGCAACAATAACCTTAAACATTGACCCACAGCTGGCATACTTGTAGTTTTGCATCCAATCATAGGGACAAAAAAAATACAAATGGAATAGTTACTACGAGGATGCAAGTAAAATCTTCATATTATGTTGATGTTGCATACATGGTACACCCCTCTGAAAAACAGGTCATGTGCTGCACACTCCCTTGAAATGATTAGAACATGTTTTTATCACAAACACAGTAAAAAAATCCTTTACTATTGTCTTAAGCTTTCTTTGGCCGTTCTGCAAGTCTTACAAGCTCTCCCCAAAGTAAACACAAGCCGGAAAGAGGTCAAATATGCTTCTGGAAACAACATGCATTGATACTCAACAATCGTACCAAGTAACAACATAATAAGAACGTCTGAAGTTGATATTATCTCGACCTTCTTGAACTGCACAATCTATACCTATGGGCACAAGTACCAGCAGATTTCAAGGAATTCCTTCGTTAGCTCGGTAACAATCGAGGTAAAAATCCAGGCAACAACCCAAAGGAAACATGAATACACACCACTGCATTTGCACAGATGGAAACAAGATGAACCATCATCATATACTTAGGGTGGGAAAAAGGATCATCGTGCTGCTACTACGAGTACAACCTTCAACACATCAGATAGCTTGTACTGAAGATGCTCATAATCATCATCTAGCGCACAATGCTGTAAAAAGATCATCTACAAATACACAATAATAAAAGGAAAAGCTACATACTACAGAGAAGTTGTGTAAGCTTTTGTTATCTTCTTTGTAAGGTGTTTCAGTACAGACTCCTGAGAACCATGGTTTGTCGGTGAAGAACTAAAGATAGATATCTTTTTCACCTTTGACAGGTGATGTGAGTATTAAAACGACAGGAAACTGATTATGCATACATGTACTGGATAAATACGCTTGTTTGTATCAAAATTTCCTACTCCGTAAATAATATCAAATGTGGACGAATCACCTAAGGGTTTTCGATCAGTGAGGCCATTAAAGTCAAATCGAAAATAGACAGCAAGATAGAGCGAGATAGACATAGCGTTGATGAAGATGGATTTTCATAAGACATCTTTGGTGTAAGTTAGTTCGTTCAGATAAATATGAGAAGACGTCCGTCTCATGCAGTAAGAAGATGAAGCACACATCTAGAGACCACATCTGAAACAATTGATAGCATGATAGGCAAAATGCAGTCTGATCCTAAGAAGCAATTGCACTGGGTCAGCGACATAGGACTAATGGATGACTCAAAAATCAAAAGTAGCAAGTCATATCTTGCCGGTGTTATACTAATTGACTATTGGACTGAATGTATTTATGTCTATTCTAAATTAACTTCAAGCTTGTTTCTTTGCATATAACAATTTCTCACTGAAGTAGATAATGCAAGAAGCATCGTAAAATTAAAAGATAGCCAGCAATGGACTTGATCAATCAAGCAACCTGTATCATCATAGGTTTCTGAAGCTCTAGATACAAGTTACAACACATGTATGGGCAGTATGGAAATTTACTACAACTAACCAACATAATTAGGAGATCAACCATTGCAACAGGAAAAAAATATATGAACAGACGAGGGTACTGTACTACACTCACCTGATTAGCTGGACTAATTCGACATTCATTTTGCAGCACCATATCTTTGGAGGATGTTGGCCCCTCCTGACCAATTAACCCATGTGATGGTCTTATTAAAACCATCTAAAAGGGAAATCAAGGTGGCAAATGCGAACACTGGAATATGCAACAACATTGCCATAGGCCAATGTGCTTACGCTATTTGTCCAAGTAATAAATCATACGAGTCTAGATAAACAAATTTATGTTGTACTTTCAGGAACCATAGTTACATGGCAAATTTCATGTAGGAAGAGCCAAAGATCTCATAAAATACTTTGTGCTCTTATTCTAGAGGAAAGGAAAGCAATGATAGAATGCTAGGAAACAGAGACTTCCTATAGTTCCACCAAAAAAAGACTTGCTACAGTCATCTGGATAAGTATGTAGTAACCAAAGGGTGGCCAATATCAAAATGCAAGTTCAGTATTTGTGCAAAAAGAGGGAAATCACACACACTATCAATTCTATTATTGATGGTAACGAATATTGAGCAGTATATATAGCACAAAGAGGGAGTATGTTTTAATTTTCTAAAACCAAAGAGCAATATATAATCGATCAATGATTTACTTGGGGACTTCAGAAATTTCCAACTTCTTTCCGCTGTAAATGGGAGAAATAAAAAGGACGTTAATACATACATCTGAAAGCAATGGTGGTATGAAAGGATCAAAAACTGCAGTTTACATAAATGCTACAAACTTCAGTAAATATTCATTTGACTCGATTGTGGCAGGCATATTCCAGAGGAGAACGGTTTTTTGTAGCGTGAGCTACGCGGTACCCACTATCCTAGGCGTCCATTGTGATTTTTGGTGCATGTGGATCTGTGTTGAATTAGCAGCTGTGGCAGGAGGTAAACGCGTCACAGTCTGGCACGACAATACCTCTGATGGCCGCGGCAGTGTAGCTGACACGATGCGACATGGACCTGTCAGACAAGCCTCATGCTTTTGTCTTCGTGGATTCAACTTTTTTATCCCAAGCCATGAAGACTCTGTTTTTTAACAGATCCACTAGATTGCCTCCAAGTCACTGTCACTCTCCTAAAAAAAACTCTCCTAAAAAAATGTCAGTGTCACATAACGGCTCTCTCTCCCTCCTCTGCGCTTCTCTCACATCACCTCTCTCTTTCTTTTGTTTTTCACCCAGCAACAGGCCAACACATCACATGCATGCAGCTATAAAAAATAGAAGCTCCTTCACATGCATGCGGCTCCACTGTTCTCTCTCTCACATCACATCAGCACCTCACATGCGTGCAGAAAGCTCTCACATGCACAAACATCTGTTAATCACTGAGAAAACAGTACCTACACAGTTGACATGCACATGCATAGTCAGAAGGTGGTCAAATGACGCATAGATCACGACGCAAGAGAACGGTCAGGATAACGGGTACCGCGTAGCTCGGCCTAGGCTGCAACTTTCCGATTCCAGAGTCCAGACCACAAAGGGTTGTTATGCAGCCAGAAAGAAAACAAATTTGTTGGTAATGTATGAAAGGCAGCGCAAAATACTGAGAAAGCAGGACCTTGGACTTGAAGGTTGGAATTGATTGTCCGGTGAATGTCACTGGGCACTGTTGTTGTGTTAGCCGATGCATAAAGGTCCTTGCCCCATTCTAGTTCTCTCAACTCTGCCTGTCAGGTGAAATATTTTGCAGTGCACTAAAGGATAGTGCACAACAAAGAGAAACGATGATTGAGTCTTCTCCATGATGAAATTTACCTCGCTAGCCTATCTAAAATGTAGAAACTGATGTTTATACCTGCTCGATGGCCGTCGTGAGATGACGCAAGAGGAGATCCATTGGGGAGACGGAACATCAGGCAGTTTTCTCTCAAGAAGATCACTGGAGGAGAGTTTGGTTCAGTAAGCATCTAGCAATTACCTTCATCCTCACACCACCAAGACAGACAGGGAGTGCTCGTCACGGTTTCCTCGCGCCACCGTGAGATGAGAAGGGTTTCGCCGTTGTGAAGTCAAGAGAAGTGTGAACCACGGGGTAAGGAGGAGAGAAGATGATGGAAAGACGCATCAAGGAGGATAGGAGGCGACGCGGACAAACTTGGAAAGGGACCAGGGGAGGGAAGGAGGAGGCGGCGGGGTGGCTGCAGCTGTCGACGACGTAGGAGGAGAGCAGTGGCGGCGGCAAACACAACCCTAATCGCGAGATCATGGGCGTGCCAAGGTTGAAGAAGCGGAAGGGGTGAATCAGGCTGTTGCTGAAACGTCATTGTGTCTGTACTTTGCCCCACGCTGGATTAAAGCCCATTAGGCCCAGTTTCACGGCAGGCTTCCGATATTGTTACGGGAGTAGCGGCCCTGTGAATTAGCGCTCGGTGGTTTGGTTCATAGCTAATCGGACGGTTGAAACATCCAAAAATAACGATCCGACGAGTGCAAAGACTGATAGTCTGGGAGGGCTGGAAAGATGCTCAGTTATAATATATCTAATAAATAGGGGGTTTTGTATGAGCATCTCCCTTTTGCACCGGGGAACAAAAAGTTGCGGGCGTGCCAGTGTACAAAATACACAAATACAAGAAGAAGAAGAAAAAATGTGTGGGGCCTGCTGACGCGGCCAAAGTGATCAAGCGATCATGGTCTGGGGCCTCGAAAAGCCCCCGGTTAATTACTCCCACGGATAGTACCGCGGGACACCTCCGATTAAGCTGCGCAATCGTCGTCTTCGGTCTTCGCTTCGCGTTCCTCATGCATGGTGGTGGTGTGTGTGTGGCGGCGGCAGAGTCCGTGTACGGAGTGGTACATGCGCCGTCGAAAACGTGGCCTTTGCTCCAGCCACGCCCGCCTACGTTGTCTTGCCTCGTTGGCCTTGAGCGGCGTCGATGTGGTTGTTGAAGTAGCATGCATGTTTGGGCTTGGCTTGGACGTCGTCGATGACATTGTAGATTCGCCGGGAGTGCAAGGGGTATGCCCCGCGGGAGTAGATGTCGATAGGAGAAGAAAGAATGGATGGATGTGCGACACATGGCGTACACACATCCGTCGATGACCGCATACACCGCCGCCAATGGCGGAGAAAGTCGCCACCTTGCACCGCTCGGCACGTGTGACACGTGTTCGTGCCGACGAAGAGGGAGGCCGCAAGATACGCCTAAGCGTGTCCCAGCCGCAGCCGGATGTTGTCTCTGCTGCCATAGCTACGACGAGTCATCATTGCTCGTCGAGTGTCATGCCGCCTCCAGGGTTACGACGAGTCGTCGTGACTCGTCGAGCGCCCGCCGCCGACGCGTCGAACGGACCATGGCGCCGAGTCCCGGCCATACCATGGCGCCTCCATGGACCGGCAAGACAGCGGCGAAGGAAACCTCGCGATGCGATGAAGCCTCGCCCAGGTGCCGCCGATGGTGTAGGTAGAAGGGGTGGCGCACTAGATGGCGCCGAGTCGAACGATGCGTGCCGACGAGTCCCGATCAGTCCATGGCGCCTCCATGGACTGGTGAGACGGGCGAGTAAGGCCTTGCGAGGCGGCGGTGCCTCGCCTTGGCGCCGCCGATGGTGTAAGTAGAAGGGAGTGCGCCGAGTCAAACGATGCGTGCCGACGAGTCCCGATCAGTTCATGGCGCCTCCATGGACTGGTGAGACGGGCGAGTAAGGCCTTGCGAGGCGGCGGTGCCTCGCCTTGGCGCCGCCGATGGTGCAAGTAGAAGGGAGTGCGCCGAGTCAAACGATGCGTGCCGACGAGTCCCGATCAGTTCATGGCGTCTCCATGGACTGGTGAGACGGGCGAGTAAGGCCTTGCGAGGCGGCGGTGCCTCGCCTTAGCGCCACCGATGGTGTAAGTAGAAGGGAGTGCGCCGAGTCAAACAATGCGTGCCGACGAGTCCCGATCAATTCATGGCGCCTCCATGGACTGGTGAGGCAGGCGAGTAAGGCCTTGCGGCGGCGGTGCCTCGCCTTGGCGCCGCCGATGGTGCAAGTAGAAGAGGCGCCGAGTCAAGCGATGCGTGCCGGCGAGTCCCGATCAGTTCATGGCGTCTCCATGGACTGGTGAGGACGGCGAGTAAGGCCTTGCGGCGGCGGTGCCTCGCCTTAGCGCCACCGATGGTGTAAGTAGAAGGGAGTGCGCCGAGTCAAACAATGCGTGCCGACGAGTCCCGATCAATTCATGGCGCCTCCATGGACTGGTGAGACGGGCGAGTAAGGCCTTGCGAGGCGGCGGTGCCTCGCCTTGGCGCCGCCGATGGTGTAAGTAGAAGGGAGTGCGCCGAGTCAAACGATGCGTGCCGCCGAGTCCCGGCACAATGAGGTTGCCGGCGGACCCGACGGCGGAGGGTACGCTGGGGACCGCGCACAATCGACGGCCCAGGTATGTCGTTGCCTTACGCGGAGAGTGAACCGGGGTCACGCATGGGCGGTGGCCCCGATCCGTCGCGGTCTTGCGTGGAGGGTACTCCGGGGGTTCCGCATGCCCGGCAACCCTGGCACGTCGTCGTCTTGCGTGGAGGGTGCGCCGGGGGTTCCGCAAGCCCGGCAACCACGGCACGTCGTTGCCGTCCTGGCGGAAGCCGTCGCCGGTGAGTAGTGCACCGGGGCTGCACATGAACGACAGCCCCGACACATCGTCGTCTTCAACGAGATGAGATGGAGCCGACGGCCAACCTCGACTCCGGCCGTCCGGCCGCAGCTCCGATCACAGCCATCGAGAGAGAAGAGATGGATGTGAGGGGTAGACTAGTTATGGTTCTCATCTTGAGAGAAGATGATCGGCATGATCTCCGTTAGCGGCTCCGGTGAGCCAAGTCCGGCACCGGCTGCGTACGGAGTCTCGGCCGCCTGCACGAGCTCCCCGTGTGGCCGCGCTCGTCGGGAGTCCCGACCTGGACTCCTCCTCGCCTGGATGGATGCGTGCTCCCTGTGATGGATCGATCTCCCGGCGGCTCTCCTGGGTGCTTCGTGCGTGGGTTCTCGGCTAGATCCCCGAGCTCTCCTCCTGGTGTTTTCTCCCTGATGGATGTGTTGGGTATTGGATGGATGTGTGCGTGCCTCCTTTGTGCGTGATGGATGGATGGGTGTCCTGGCTGGCGAAGTGCGTGCATCGGTATTTATAGGCAGATGGGAGGGGCGAGGGCCTTGCCAGCCGCCGTCATCGTTCCGATATTCGTGGAAGGGATATAGATGGTGATCGGTTTAAGACGATCACGCCGGTACTTCAACCCCTCGTTCAAGTTAATCGGCTCCTTGGTCGACAAGGCTGCAAAACAAAGCACCAGAAAATATTTGTGTAGTTGGGTTGGGTCGCTTGTACATGTTTGCAACCGGAACGTGATCGAGCGGCCAAGTCTAAGCTTAAGCCAATCTCTTGTATATACATGTAGACGGCGGCCCGGCCGCGTATCCAAACATGGCCGCAATGCAGTCAGACTCGCGTCATGTGATGATATAAAAGTATGCACGTAAGATCGGCCATGAAAGTGTTCGGGTACATACATGTACACCGGCGGTTCAGCACGGGTATTTGGTCACGTATGGACCTAGCCTCAAGTACGTACAAGTACCAGTGCATACATCACGGCCATGCACGTACGTGCACTTGCACTAGGGCATGCACGTAGGGCCATGCATGGTTTCAGAACTAAGCACACACATCAGGAGGTTGTGTACTTAGGAAATTCATTCATTTCCATGAATAAATTTTCTTGTTAAATTACGGACAAAAGTATATCAAACAAATGCCACCCGTCGAGTCGAGTTTGACTCGACGAACAAGTTTTTTTTTTTCAATGGACCTGGCGCAACTCATCCGGCTGCTGCCCGTCATCATTTTTTGGGTTGGCACTTTGCCCGAAAGCCAGCCATCGAGGTTCTTGTTTCTGTCCTTCACCTAACATTAGTGGGCAAACCATGGAGAAAGCCCACACGAGCAACGTAGGGCAGCGACCACGGATGCCCATTTGATGGCACGCCGTGCGAAGACCCGGCTGTACGCAGGGACTTGCCCGCCCACGCCGTACGCTAGCGCCAGCTTTGCGCCATGGTGACATTGGCGGCAGGCGGGTTACTTCTGCCTTTTTTTTAGCATCAGTACAGACACAAGCGCTCATATACACGTGCATACACTCACCTCTATGAACGCACACACGCACACCCTACCCCTACGAGCACCTCCGAGAGACTGAGCCGGCATATCATCTTGAGATTTACGAAGCAACCGTAGGCGCCTTGTCGTCGACGGAACGTCTCCTCCCACTGAAAGCGCATCGCCGGAAATCCTGAAATAAATAAATCCAAGAATAATGCAAGCACCAGGATTTGAACCCTGGTGGGTTGGGGATACCACTGTCCACCTAACCATCTCAACCACAGGTTGATTCGCGATTACTTCTGGCTTTTGGCAGGTGATTCCGCCAGTGCTGAAAAGAGAGAAGGACGGGAGAAGGAACGAAAGAAAGAAAAGAAAAAATATTAGAGATACTTTATTGGGCCACGTTTTTGCCATGGCGCCTGTCAACAAAGTAGAATCGGGGTCTTTCTCAGTACACAGCGAAACACCCTGCCGCACACTGAAGGTTTTATCAAACAAATCGGGACCGTTTAGCTGCACGGTGCCAGCCGACAAGACTGAAGGGTTTCACCGCTTCGTACTGGCCGCACTGGCCAACGCCGAAGCCAAGAGTGGTTGAGGTGCCTTGTTGGGTCGTATTGCTGCCACGACGCCTGTCAACAAAGCTTCCTCACATCATCCTCAGCCCGCGGCAAAACACCATGCCACATGCTTAAGGTTTTATCAGACAAGTCGGGACCGTTTAGCTGCACGGTGCCAGCCGACGAGACTGAAGGGTTTCACAGCTTCGCGCTGGCCGCACTGGCGCGCTAACTGTTCCCACAATTAAGCTCGGTGTGGCCATGCGGACGGGACATCGGAACGCCATCGATGTCTCGCCTTATCGCCGAGTGTGATGGGTCGGTGACAAGGCCGACCTGGTGTAGCGATGACAACGTTGTGCACGCCCGCTGTTGTCGCCGAAGATGTTTGAGGGCATAGCGTTGCCTCCGATGATGTTGTTGTAGAGTTGCCGTAATACCGACGACTGAGGGGCGTGGCCACCTTCAGTGTCAGCAGCCTGGTTCGAGGCTTGGTGTTGCCGTTGTTGATGATGCCCACGGCTTGCGGTGTCGAAGACGACATCATGCGGGGACGGCCCCGTCGACGCCAATGATCGAGGCCCTAACGTCGCCCCCGGTGTTGTCGTTGTTGTGGAAGCGACGAAGTGCTAACACTGAAGGGTGACACTGCCCTCAATGTTAGCGACGTAGGTTGAAGTAGCGTAGTTGCCAACATCTTGGCGACATGGCTTGGCGCCATGTCAGGAGGCCGTTCGGCAATGGGGACCTCGCCCCCCGGCCCTCCCACCATGGGCGTTGTAGAGGTTGTCGGTGAAGCGAACATTTGAAGGATTGTGATGCCCCTCGACGCTCCTGGTGATGTCGAGCCAAAGGTGCATCGCTAGCACACATACATGTGGGCACCGCCTCACACCCGTATAAAAACTTAGTTGCTCCTGCACAACGTTAGAGAGGAACCAAGCAACTCGAAAGACCAAAATGAAAACCAACTCACGAAGAGGAAAGGACAAAAAAGGTTTTTTTTTTGTTTAAAATGTTGGCTTTTCCGCTTGACACTAGTTATGAGTGTGACGTCGGAAAAGGCTGCCGAAGGACTTAGTCATCGGGAATCGTCGAAGGGCCACGGTCGGAACTCGATAACTTCTTGCCTTCTGTGTTGGTTTGTGTGTGAATATGAGTGTATCACGATGACGTGATTGGAATGCTTCCGAGAGGCAGCAGGGAATCGTACCCTAGCTCGCCGACACACATGCCAGCACACAAAAAAGGGTGGGACTTGAGTTTGACCACGCCATCTCAGCTCCCGTGGTCATACTGGCACACCTGCCGGCATACAAAAAAGATGGCCCTCGCCGCCATAGATCACTCGTCGGCGAACTTGAGCATGTCGGCCTGCATCTTCTCGAACCATGGCCTCTTCCTTGACGACACGGTGTTGAGTTCCACCTTCATGATCTCCACCCCGGTCATCATGCTCGCAAGAGCGACTTCTTTCGCCTTGGTCTTGGCGTTGGCGGCCTCGATCTCTAGCATCCTGACTTGCTTCTCCGCCTCGAGCTCGAACATCTTGTCTTGCTTCTCGGCGTCAAGATCAAGCCTCCTCCTTTGGATCTCCATGAAAGCATCCATTTGCTCCGCCTTGAAACGCCGGTGCTCCTCCTCCCTTGAGTCCTTATTCATCATGCCGTCCATGCTTGCGATCAAGGCGTTGGTGGCCGCATCTCACTTGTCCTCCTTCTTGGAGTTGGTCTTCCCCCGCGGCCGTGCCGGCTCGCCCTCCCCAACATCCCCCACAGCTTTCTTCCCCCCGCGTGCCTTGAGTGCGGCATATTGTGCCTTGAACTTCTCTTCGTCCTTGATGACCCGATAGCAATGAGAGAGGTTGAAGCACTTGCCATTGTGTTGAACCTTGAATGCCTCCATAGCTTGAAATGCCTACAAAATGTTTCCATGCAAGCATATGGGCAAGTGATAGCAAGGATGATTTGATGACACAAAAGAGGGTGGCTTGCTTGCTATCATACCATGTCTTGCATGCCGATGCCGCTCACGGGGCGGGCCTTGACGCTCTCAAGGGTGACGCAAAACTTGTTGCACTCTTGTTGGATCACCCTCCACCGCTTGGAAATGGAGACCCACCCGCGCGTGCTCATAAATTGGTAAGGTGGAAACTTCTTGCGCTCATGGAACTCTCGGTGCACACCAGTCCAAAAGGTCGAATGCTTTTGCTCGGCGCCCGTCTTCGGGTCTTGTCTAATGTCTCGCCAACACTCGCAAAGAAGCTTGTCCTCGGCCGCCGTGTACGCCTTCGTACGCTTGCTCTTGCGCTTGGGCTTAGCACCGGCGGCTTGGTTGGCGAGCTCGTCCTCGAACAAAGGATCCACGTCGATGTCGCACTCGTCCTCTTCCTCTTGCCCGTAGTCGTCGGGGAACTCGTGGTCGAGGGGGAAGCCGTCCAGGTCGACGCCGACCTGATCACGCATGAAGGCCGCCTGGTCGGGATCATAGCCAGCGGCCGGCGTGAACGCCCCGGGGCCGTCCTGGCTTTGTGTCTCGTCGGGATCGTAAACAGCGCCTGGCACACCGGCCTCGAAGATGAGGTTTTGCATGAAGTCATCATCGACGGCGGACGGCATTCCCTCGAACAGGTTACATGCGTCTGGGAGCCCGCCGGCCGGCGTCTGCCGCGCGCGTTTCCTCGTGCCGCCGGACGACGAGCCACCAACCACCGGGGTGGCGTTCAGGTCGATGGGCGCTGGCGCAAGCGTGGAAGGCGCGACAACGCTCACGTCGGGTGAGCACTCCCCGGAGAGGCGGGAGGCATGTGGGTAGACGTGGAAGCCGGGGATCGGGTTGCAAGCCGACGCGCGGGGTGACTCGGGCAGCACCATCCGAGGAAACGCCGACGAGCCGGTGCTGGCTGCGGCGACGGCGGCTTGGACGAGGCTGTGCTGGCTAGGGTTTACCCCTAGCATGTAGAGCGCCTCCCTCGTTGCCGCCGCGACGCATGCATTGATGAACTCCTGCTGCGCGGCGGCCACGGCGGCGGCAGCCTCATCCCTCGCGTCCGCGGCGTGCCTCCGGCCCTTCCTCTTGGCCGACTCGCTTGCCCGCTGTTCGGGCGTTAGCTGTTGGGGAACGTTGCAGAAAATTAAAATTTTTCCTACGGTTTCACCAAGATCCATCTATGAGTTCATCTAAGCAGCGAGTAGCGGAGAGAGTTTGCATCTACATACCACTTGTAGATCGCGTGCGAAGCTTGCTTGGTGATGATGGAGTCGTACTCGAGCGTGATTCAGATCACCGATGCCAAGTCTGAGCGGACAGCACCTCGCGTTCAACACACGTGCGGGACGAGCGGCGTCTCCTCCTTCTTGATCCAGCAAGGGGAAGGAGAGGTTGAGGAAGACGGCACCACCGGCAAGCCTGACGGCGTGGTGATGGTGGTGATGCGAGACTCGGCTGCAGGCTTCACCCGAGCTCACGGAGGAGGAGATGTGTTGGGAGGGAGGGCTGCGCCTTGGGAGATGTGTACAGCAGCCCCCCCCCCTTTATATAGGCCCCAGGTGGCGGCCCCTAGAGATCCAATCTCAAGGGGGGCGGACAAGGGGTGGAGTGCCCCCAAGCCGGTGGGCGCGCCACCCCTAGGGTTTCAACCCTAGGCTAGGGTGGGCCTGGGGCGCACCAGCCCCTGTGGGCTGGTTCCCTTCCCCTATGGCCCATGGGGCCCTCCGGGATGGTGGCCCCACCGGTGGACCCGGGACCCTTCCGGTGGTCCGTGATTTTGCCCAGTAACCCGAAACTTTCCCGATGGCGAAACACCACTTCCTATATATTATTCTTTACCTCCGGACCCTTCCGAACTCCTCGTGACGTCCAGGGATCTCATCCGGACTCGAACAACATTCGTATTCACATACTAGTCTTCCTACTAACCCTAGCGTCACCGAACCTTAAGTGTGTAGACCCTACGGGTTGGAGACACGCAGACATGACCGAGGCGACTCTCGGGCAATAACCAACAGCGGGATCTGGATACCCATGTTGGCTCCCACATGCTCCTCGATGATTTCATCGGTTGAACCACGATGTCGAGGATTCTATCAAACCCGTATGCAATTCCCTTTGTCAATCGATGCGTTACTTGCCCGAGACTCGATCGTTGGTATCCCAATACCTCGTTGGTCTCGTTACCGACAAGTCACTTTACTCGCATCAGTAATGCATGATCCGTGACCAACACCTTGGTCACATTGAGCTCATTATGATGATGCATTACCGAGTGGGCCAGAGATACCTCTCCGTCATACGGAGTGACAAATCGATCTCGATCCATGTCAACCCAGCAGATACTTTCGGAGATACCGTAATGCACCTTTATAGTCACCCGATTCGTTGTGACGTTTGATACACCCAAGGCACTCCTACGGTAACCGGAGTTGCACGATCTCATGGTCGAAGGAATAGATACTTGACATTGGCAAAGCTTCTAGCAAGCGAACTATCGATCTTTTATGCTATGCTTATGATTGGGTCTTGTCCATCACATCATTCTCCTAATGATGTGATCCCGTTATCAACGACATCCAATGTCCATAGTCGAAACCATGACCATCTATTGATCACAACGGGCTAGTCAACTAGAGGCTCACTAGGGACATATTGGGGTCTAAGTGTTCACGTGTATTATGATTTCGGATAACACGGTTATAGCATGAACAAAAGACAATTATCATGAACATTGAAATATAATAATACTTTTATTATTGCCTCTAGGGCATATTTCCAACAGTCTCCCACTTGCACTAGAGTCACTAATCTAGTTACATTGTGATGAATCGAACACCCATAGAGTTCGGTGTTGATCATGTTTTGCACGCGAGAGAGGTTTAGTCAGCGGATCTGCGACATTCAGATCCGTGTGCACTTTGCAAATCTCTATGTCTCCATCTTGAACATTTTCACGGATGGAGTTGAAGCGACGCTTGATGTGCTGGTCTTCTTGTGAAACACAGGCTCCTTTGCAAGGGCAATAGCTCCAGTGTTGTCACGAGAAGAGTTTGATCGCCCCGACGCATTGGGTATGACTCTAGGTCGGTGATGAACTCCTTCACCCATATTGCTTCATGCGCTGCCTCCGAGGCTGCCATGTACTCCGCTTCACACGTAGATCCCGCCACGGCGCTCGCTTGCGGCTGCACTACCTTCTTGCTCCACCATTCAACATATACACGTATCCGGTTTGTGACTTAGAGTCATCGGATCGTGTCGAAGCTAAGCGTCGGCGTAACCCTTCTGACGAGCTCTTCGTCTCCTCCATAAACGAGAAACATTTCCTTTGTCCTTTTCGGTGCTTCAGGATATTCTTGACCGCTGTCCGGTGTTCCTTGCGGGATTACTTTGGTATCTTGCAACCAAACTTACGGCCAGGTTTACATCGGTGCAGTACACAAAGACATGGCATACATAATAGATCCTATGGCTGAAGCATAGGGATGACACTCATCTCTTCTTTATCTTTTGTCGTGGTGGTGGTCGAGCTGAGCTCAGTTTCACACCTGTAACATAGGCAAGAACCCTTCTTGGACTGATCCATTTTGAACCTCTTCAAAATCTTATCAAGGTATGTGCTTTGTGAAAGACCTATGAGGCGTCTCGATCTATCCCTATAGATCTTGATGCCTAATATATAAGCAGCTTCTCCAAGGTCCTTCATTGAAAAACACTTGTTCAAGTAGGCCTTAATGCTGTCCGAGAGTTTTGTATCATTTCCCATCAAGAGTATGTCATCTACATATAATAGGAGAAATGCTACTGAGCTCCCACTCACTTTCTTGTAAACACAAGCTTCTCCATAAGTCTGCGTAAACCCAAACGCTTTGATCATCTCATCAAAGCGAATGTTCCAACTCGAGATGCTTGCACCAGCCCATAAATGGATCGCTGGAGCTTGCATACTTTGCTAGCATTCGAGGATCGACAAAACCTTCCGGCTGCATCATATACAGCTCTTCCTTAAGATGTCCATTAAGGAATGCCGTTTTGGCGTCCATCGCCATATCTCATAATCATAGTATGCGGCAATTGCTAACATGATTGGACGGACTTAAGCTTCGCTACGGAGAGAATGTCTCGTCGTAGTCAATCCCTTGAACTTGTCGATAACCCTTAGCGACAAGTCGAGCTTTATAGATGGTAACATTACCATCGCGTCCGTCTTCTTCTTAAAAATCCATTTATTTTCTATCGCTCGCCGATCATCGGGCAAGTCTGTCAAAGTCCATACTTTGTTTTCATACATGGATTCTATCTCGGATTTCATGGCCTCAAGCCATTTGTTGGAATCCGGGCCCGCCATTGCTTCTTCATAGTTCGAAGGTTCATTGTTGTCTAGCAACATGATTTCCATGACAGGTTGCCGTACCACTCAGTGCGGGCGTGTCCTTGTGGACCTTGAAGTTCGGTAGTAACTTGATCCAAGTATGATCATCATCAATGATTTCCTCTTGATGGGTGTGGACATTACAGAACGGTTTCCTGTGCTGCACCACTTTCCCGTTCGAGAGGTAGTACTTCATCGAGTTCTACTTTCCTCCCACTTACTTCTTTCGAGAGAAACTCTTTCTCTAGAAAGCATCCGTTCTTGGCAACAAAGACTTTGCCTTCGGATCTTAAGTAGAAGGTATACCCGACAGTTTCCTTAGGGTATCCTATGAATACGCATTTTTCCGACTTGGGTTCGAGCTTTTCAGGTTGAAGTTTCTTGACATAAGCATCGCATCCCCAAACTTTCAGAAACGACAGCTTAGGTTTCTTCCCAAACCATAATTCATACGGTGTCGTCTCAGCGGTTTAGGCGGTGCCCTATTTAAAGTGAATGTAGCTGTCTCTAGGCGTATCCCCAAAATGATAGCGGTAAATTGGTAAGAGACATCATAGACCGCACCATATCCAATAGAGTGCGATTCGACGTTCGGACACACCGTTTATTTGAGGTGTTCGGCGGCGTGAGTTGTGAAACGATTCCACATTTTCTTAAGTGTGTGCCAAATTCGTGACTTAAATATTCTCCTCCACGATCGATCGTAGGAACTTTATCTTTCGGTCACGTTGATTCTCCACCTCACTCTGAAATTCCTTGAACTTTTCAAAGGTCTCGGACTTGTGTTTCATTAAGTAGACATACCCATATCTACTCAAGTCGTCGGAGAGTGAGAACATAACGATATCCTCCATGAGCCTCAACGCTCATTGGACCGCACACATCGGTATGTATGATTTCCAACAAGTTGGTTGCTCGCTCCATTGTTCCGGAGAACGGAGTCTTGGTCATTTGCCTAAGAGGCAAGGTTAGCATGTGTCAAGCGATTCATAATCAATAGACTCTAAAGTCCATCAGCATGGAGCTTCTTCATGCGCTTGACACCAATGTGACCAAGGCGGCGAGTGCCACAAGTATGTGGGACTATCGTTATCAACTTTACATCTTTTCGCATCCACACTATGAACATGTGTAATATTACGCTCGAGATTCATTAAGAATAAACCATTGACCATCGGAGCATGACCATAAAACATATCTCTCATATAAATCGAACAACCATTATTCTCGACTTAAATGAGTAGCCATCTCGTATCAAGCGAGATCCGGATACAATGTTCATGCTCAAACTTGGCACTAAATAACAATTATTAAGGTTCAAAACTAATCCCGTAGGTAAATGTAGAGGCAGCGTCGACGGCGATCACATCGACTGGAACCATTCCCGACGCGATCGTCACCTCGCCCTTCGCCGATCTCCGTTTATTCCGCAGCTCTGCTGTGAGTTACAAATATGAGCAGCGGCACGGTATCAAATACCGGGAGTTACTACGAGTAATCGGTAAGGTACACATCAATTACATGTATATCAAATATACCTTTGGTGTTGCGGCCTTCTTATCCGCTAAGTATTTGGGGCAGTTCCGCTCCAAAGTGACCCTTCCTTGCAATAAAAGCACTCGGTCTCGGGCTTGGGTCCATTCTTTGACTTCTTCCGCAACAGACTTACGGGCGCGGCAACATCCTTGCCGTCCTTCTTGAAGTTCTTCTTACCCTTGCCCTTCTTGAACTTAGTGGTCTTATTGACCATCAACACTTGATGTTCCTTTTCGATTTCAGCCTCTGCTGACTTTAGCATTGAGAACACTTCAGAATGGTCTTTACCATCCCGCATGTTGTAGTTCATCACAAAGCTCTTGAAGCTTGGTGGGAGCGATGGAGGATTCTGTCAATGACCGCCTCATCGGGAGGTTAATGTTCAACTGGGTCATCTGGCGTGCAACCCGGACATCTTCGGATGTGCTCACCGTGTAACTGTTTTCCTCCATCTTACAAGCTGTAGAACTTGTCGAGACATCATATCTCTCGACCGGGCATGAGCTTGGAAAACTAGTTTCAGCTCTTGAACATCTCATATGCTCCGTGATGCTCAAACGCTTTTGGAGCCCGGTTCTAAGTGTAGAGCATACCGCTTCGAACGAGGGAGTAATCATCGAGCGAGTCCGCCAGACGTTCAAATCGTCTTGCAGCGGCTGGGAGAACAGTGGATCACCTAACGGTGCTTCTAGGACATCTTGTTTCTTGGCAGCTATGAGGATGATCCTCGGGTTCGGACCCGATCCGTATAGTTGCTGCCATCATCTTTCAGCTTGGTTTCTCTAGGAGCAGCGTTGAAGTTCATGTTGACATTAGCGTTGGCCATTGATCTACAAGACATATTTGCAAAGGTTTTAGACTAAGTTCATGATAATAAAGTTCTTAATCAAAATTACGAACTCCCACTTAGATTAGACATCCCTCTAGTCATCTAAGTGTTACACGATCCGAGTCGACTAGCCCGTGTCCGATCATCACGTGAGACGGACTAGTCATCATCGGTGAACATCTTCATGTTGATCGTATCTTCCATACGACTCGTGTTCGACCTTTCGGTCTCCGTGTTCGAGGCCATGTGCGCACATGCTAGGCTCGTCAAGTTAACCCTAAGTGTTTTTATTGTGTAAATCTGTCTTACACCGTTGTATGTGAGCGTAAGGATCCATCACACCCGATCATCACGTGGTGCTTAGAAACGATTTAACCGTAGCAACGGTGCACGTTAGGGAGAACACTTCTTGAAATTTTATAAGGGATCATCTTATTTACTACCGTCGTCCTAAGTAAACAAGATGTAAAAACATAATAAACATCACATGCAATTATATATAGTTGTGACATGATATGGCCAATATCATCAAGCTCCATTGATCTCCATCTTCGGGGCTCCATGATCACCTTGTCACCGGCTTGACACCATGATCTCCATCATCATGATCTCCATCATCGTGTCTTCATGAAGTTGTCGCGCCAACGACTACTTCTACTTCTATGACTAACGCGTTTAGTAATGAAGTAAAGTAGTTTACATGGCGTTCTTCAATGACACGCAGGTCATACAAAAATAAAGACAACTCCTATGGCTCCTGCCGGTTGTCATACTCATCGACATGCAAGTCGTGAATCCTATTACAAGAACATGATCTCATACATCACAATTCAACATTCATCACAACTTCGGCCATATCACATCACATGATCAATATTTGCAAAATCAAGTTAGGCGTCCTCTAGTTGTTGTTGCATCTTTTACGTGGCTGCGATTGGGTTCTAGCAAGAACGTTTTCTTACCTACGAATCACCACAACGTGATTTTGTCAACTTCTATTTACCCTTCATAAGGGCCCTGTTCATCGAATCCGCTGCAACTAAAGTGGGAGACAGACACCCGCCACCACCTTATGCAACTAGTGCATGTCGATTCGGTGGAACCGGTCTCATGTAAGCGCACGTGTAAGGTTGGTCCGGCCGCTTCATCCCACAATACCGTTGAGCAAGAAAAGACTAGTAGGGGCAAGTAAGATGACAAGATCAACGCCCACAACAAATTTGTGTTCTACTCGTGCATTAGAGAACTACGATAGACCTAGCTCGATACCCTTTGTTGGGGAGCGTTGCGAGAAAATTAAAATTTTTCCTACGGTTTCACCAAGATCCATCTATGAGTTCATGTAAGCAACGAGTAGCGGAGAGAGTTTGCATCTACATACCACTTGTAGATCGCGTGCGAAGCTTGCTTGGTGATGATGGAGTCGTACTCGAGCGTGATTCAGATCACCGATGCCAAGTCTTTGAGCGGACAGCACCTCCGCGTTCAACACACGACGGGACGGCGGCGTCTCCTCCTTCTTGATCCAGCAAGGGGAAGGAGAGGTTGAGGAAGACGGCACCACCGGCAAGACGACGGCGTGGTGATGGTGGTGATGCAAGATACTCGGCTGTGGCTTCCCGAGCTCTACGGAGGAGGAGATGTGTTGGGAGGGAGGGCTGCGCCTTGGGAGATGTGTACAGCAGCCCCCTCCCCCCTTTATATAGGCCCCGGTGGCGGCCCCTAGAGATCCAATCTCAAGGGGGCGGCGGCCAAGGGGTGGAGTGCCCCCAAGCCGGGGGCGCCCCCCCTAGGGTTTCAACCCTAGGCGCAGGTGGGCCTGAGGCGCACCAGCCCCTGTGGGCTGGTTCCTTCCCCTATGGCCCATGGGGCCCTCCGGGATGGGTGGCCCCACCGGTGGACCCCGGGACCCTTCCGTGGTCCCGTGATTTTGCCCAGTAACCCGAAACTTTCCCGATGGCGAAACACCACTTTCTATATATTATTCTTTACCTCCGGACCCTTAGGAACTCCTCGTGACGTCCAGGGATCTCATCCGGGACTCGAACAACATTCGGTATTCACATACTAGTCTTCCTACTAACCCTAGCGTCACCGAACCTTAAGTGTGTAGACCCTACGGGTTCGGAGACACCTTGAACATGACCGAGGCGACTCTCGGGCAATAACCAACAGCGGGATCTGGATACCCATGTTGGCTCCCACATGCTCCTCGATGATTTCATCGGTTGAACCACGATGTCGAGGATTCTATCAAACCCGTATGCAATTCCCTTTGTCAATCGATGCGTTACTTGCGAGACTCGATCGTTGGTATCCCAATACCTCGTTCGGTCTCGTTACCGACAAGTCACTTTACTCGCGTCCGTAATGCATGATCCGTGACCAACACCTTGGTCACATTGAGCTCATTATGATGATGCATTACCGAGTGGGCCCAGAGACACCTCTCCGTCATACGGAGTGACAAATCCGATCTCGATCCATGTCAACCCAACAGATACTTTCGGAGATACCGTAATGCACCTTTATAGTCACCCGATTCGTTGTGACGTTTGATACACCAAGGCACTCCTACGGTAACCGGAGTTGCACGATCTCATGGTCGAAGGAATAGATACTTGACATTGGCAAAGCTTCTAGCAAGCGAACTATACGATCTTTTATGCTATGCTTATGATTGGGTCTTGTCCATCACATCATTCTCCTAATGATGTGATCCCGTTATCAACGACATCCAATGTCCATAGTCGAAACCATGACCATCTATTGATCTGTGGGCTAGTCAACTAGAGGCTCACTAGGGACATATTGGGGTCTAAGTGTTCACACGTGTATTATGATTTCCGGATAACACAGTTATAGCATGAACAAAAGACAATTATCATGAACATTGAAATATAATAATACTTTTATTATTGCCTCTAGGGCATATTTCCAACATTAGCACCTTCTTCGACTTGGTCGCGGCGGCGGTCTTGCGCGGGGCACGAGGCTTGCCTTTCCCGGAGGGGGCGACGGCGCCGGACGAGGCGAGGGAGGCGAGGCCGGCGGCGGCGTCGAGGTCGAGGTCGAGGTCGAGATCGATGGCGTCGTCCATGGTTGAGGCGGGAGCGAGCGCGCGCGGACGGGAGCGTGTTTGGGGAAAATGGGGGGCAAATGGTGGTGGCTGCCACCGACCGGCGGGCCCGGGGAGAAGAGTAGGCGCGCGCACGTCCATTTCGTGTCCGCGCCGACGCAAATCATGCTCAAAATTGGGCCGGGAATGGGTCGCCCGCTGACGAAAAACGGACGCGCGTCCGTTTGGGTCGGCGCGTTGAGCCGCCACTTTTGTCCACGCCGACCCGAACGGACGCGGGCGGACGAAATGGGTCGCCCCATTGCAGTTGCTCTAACAACGCACATACTCCGACGCAAATGTGTCTAGCTGTTGCGGACTCTATCCCAACAAGCCACGTTTCAAATAACGTACTGACCGAATTCGGGGGAGTAATGTTAAAGGCAATTTGCACCGTGTGCATGCTGCACGTACATAGATTGATAATTGCTACGTACTGATATGATGCTAAAGCTAAACGCCAAGTGACAAAGGAGAGAGGTTGCAGCTGCGGCGTTGCACTGGACGGATCTCGGATGCATGGGCGCTGTCGTCCTACAGTGTCACGATCGCGATCGGCATCGGCAGCGGATATAATTTGTCCCAGTGTCCCCGTCCACACTCGTGCTGTGCCTGCTGCTTACTGCTTACTCTGCCCTGCCCATGCTTGTTGGTTTCTCTGGCCGGGATCGATGCATCATGCATTCAAGCGTACTTTGGATCGAGTATTACTTGAGCCCTCGTCTGTGCACTACACTGTTAAAGCGATGGCCATAAGACAGTTGGTCCATTTCATCTACGCGCGTCCTCAAAAGCAAGAGGGAGGATATCTGGTACGCGCGTCCGTGCACCCAACTCATGTTGCACATTTTTAAATATATAAAAATCTGAAGAAAAAAAAATTAGCACATTCACACAACATCAATGTAGGTTGACTAAAAAATTTAGCCAAAATTTGAAACATAGCTCGGAAAACAAAAATGACAAATTCAACACCAAATAGTACATACATAAGTTGGGCTTTAGATTTGGCCCATGTCAAATTTGTCATTTTTATATCTAAACAAATGTTTTAAATTTTGGTATGAATTTTTGTCGCAACATACATTGATGTTGTGTCAATGTGCTATATTTTTTTTTCCGGTTTTTAAAATGTTCTATGGCATCCGGTGCACCGGATACATTCCCCTCCTCAAGGTTGCGTTGTCAAGTTCAGAGTTTCAGGTGTTGGGTTCATCTCAACATAGCAAAAGCTTTTGATCTAGCATTGGCTCATTCCGATCGGCGGGTCAGGATTGCATGCTCAAGCTTTAGTTGAGAGATAGTATCTTTTTTCTGTCTGTAGAGAGCTTAAACTGAACTTGCGTACTACCGTCTACCGATTCTGACACAATTGAACCTGACAGATTCTGCTTCCAAACGGGGCCAATTCACTGACCCTGTGATTCTTTCAAGCACGGAAGAGGAGATTCATATACTACACACATCAACCGTGATCCACTTTGCCGCCCATGTCATCATCAGGCTACTAATAAATACTCCCTCAGTCTTACAATATAAGATGTTTTCGCAAGCTATGTTAGCTTACACAAACGTCTTACATTACGGAATAGAAGGAGTAATAATCATCACACCGAAACAGGTTGATCCCACCCGAGAGAACCATCACACTGCGATCAAAATGAAATAATATAAATGGTCTCATCAGCTTTCTTCTCAAACAGAACACAAGCTGTTGCAGATTCTCACCCAACCATCTTCTGAAATTACAGTGCCAAAACTGTTATTATCAGCCATTTTCTTAACGCTTGGTGCATCCCATTTCATTATTGGCATCAAATATGACTTTATTCTGATGTCGCATGGATGGCAGACCGGCAGTTGAACCACACCAAACATCTTCACAGAAATCGGTCTGTCTCCTATATGCAACTCCCTTAGCTCTGGCCAACAGATATAACGGCTTTGACATTGATCAAATCTGCAGAAGAAGCAGAATAAGCAGCCTTTGTGCTCGCATGATAGATTCCATTCTGAAACTTATATTCGTTCCTAATGATACCTTATCACATGCCATCTCCCCTGTCTCCAATCTCCGCCACCACTTGCACAACAAAACTGACATTAAATTCTTTCAAGGTTGTGAATTCCAAAACCACCCCTTCTTTCCTAGTCTTGTAATACTCCCTCCGTTTCTAGATGAACTACCAAAACGTCATATATTTATGAACGGAGGGAGTATATTCTAAGCCATCTCACCATACCAAATAATAACACTGTTTTGTATTCCCCTGCCAGAAAGAGTGCCCTTGTAATCTTTTCCAGATTTTCGACGCTAGTCTTTGCCCGTCTATACATGTGCATATGGTAGGTCGGAGCATCTTATCATATAAGCCTTGATCAGTGCTACTTCCCGCTCCCGGCCATCTAGACTCTGTCAGTTTGCAACCTGTGACCTACCGCCACACACAGCTAAGCACACCCCTTGCGTATCATGATAATTAATCTGAAAAAAATTAGCATGCAAACTGGATACGTTGACTTGTCCGCCTGGTGATTCTTTCTTGGTCTTTCATGGAGGAACACCAACACATGCATGCAAGAGGAAAAACCCACACCTCCTCCTCCCCTCTTGCTATCAATCTTATTCATCAGACCACTCAACAATCATCATGATCACACCATCTCAAGTTGAAAAAAATTCATACCACACGGACATGAATCATGCATGGTCGTCCATGTCGACCGGCAGACCGCTCATCGTATTGTCATGATCACACCATACATCCATCTGGAGCCGACCCAAGAGAATCATGCATGGATTGCAAGACGATCACAAGGATAATCTAAAATACCCCCTCGTCCCAAAATGGAAGACCGTTTATTGATACTATGATAGTGTGAAAAATGATCTTATATTCTTGGACACGACTAGATCTTTCTGAGAAAAGATGTTGCAGTCCAGGTAGCATCGCATTCCAAATCGGCAAAGATGGAAGAGGAATACATGCAGGAAATGTGCTCCATGGACCATGGACTGATTGATCCCTGTTTAATTAACTAGGTACAACTAATCCCGCCTCATGAAGAATGGACCCGGCTCTATGAGGTGCAACAAGAGCTCTAACCTAGAGTAGTTTGGTCTGGGGAGTATATGGTAGTCAGCATTGGCACGTGAGATGTTGGATCACTTGGTTAAGTGTCTCACGCATGCATGCAGGCCCACACGCCATGTGCAGTGTTGCATGCAACAGATCCGATGGACGCACGTACGGCCAAGACGACAGCGTCTGTGTGGGTGCACTGCCTGCATGGCCATTGGCCATGGACCCTTCTCATTTGATGATTTCTGTCGGTATAACAGCCATGAATGGCCGCTAATCAATCACTGTGTGGGCACGCACGCACGCACGCATGCAGCACATAACTTGATTAGTCGAACGACCTTGCCTAGCTTGCTAGTAATCAGGATGCAATACGCAAAGGGACAAGGAGGAGGAGAGAAGTTGCGCTGTCGTCCTACAGTAGATAGCTAGGGCCATCGATGGACAGCAGATTTGTCGTCTCGCGTGCACACGTAAGTGTCCCTGCCCACCATGCCCAGGCACTGCATTGCTAACGCGATGGCATTCGTCCTAGTTAGGGATCGGGTATGGGAACGGGCATGGGAACGGGTGGAGCCAACCCATACCCTTACCGGTCCATCTTAAACTTAAATCTTGCCTATATCCATACCCGTAAAGGGTATGACCTTTTCCCATACACATCACCGACCCAATAGAGACTCCCTCCGTTTCTTTTTAGTTTGCATATAAGAATTGGTCAAAGTCAAACTTTGTAAAGTTTGGCTAGCTTTGTAGGAAAGATATCAACATTCACACTATGAAATTAACATTATTAGATAAATGATGAAATTAATTTTCATGACATATAACTTTAGTTTTATAGATGATGATATTTCTTTCTCTAATGTTAGTCAGACTTTGTAAAGTTTGATTTTGACAAAATCTTATATGCAGACTAAAAATAAGCGGAGGGAGTATATAGGTACCCACGGATAAAAATGCCCGTGTTTATAACACATCAATTGAGTAGAAAGTAGTTGTAAAAAGCAACTATAATAATAAATTATTAATAGCAACACATTTTAAACAACATATTGTAACAACAACACATTCTCATAAAAAATACTTGCCTATAAAGCAATGTTGAGGATATCGCTTATCGTTAGCGTCTCGATCAGCTGGGGATTAGGGATTAATCGGAAATTGGTCGATTAATCAATTTTATCGTTCGACTATTAATCAGACATTTTTTGCAAATCCCAGGTTCCCAACACTAAAATATGCTATATTCTACACCAAAACAATACTGGACAGAAGAGATACCTTGATTCCTAGTCTTTGAATCATCGTATAATGACAAACAGAATAGGACAACGGTACATATTGCGTAACAAGGTCCAAAAAACACAAAGAAACGTACTTTTTGCAAACATAGTGTTATGAATAGGCCTAATTTATCAATAGATTCCCGATAAATCGCTTATCAGAGCGATAAATCGGCCCAAACGATAAATGATGAAGATAAGGCATAATCTTATCGGCCACCCTAAGAGTAGCAATAAATCGGACGATAAATCGTTGAATCGGAATTTTTTTGGAACAGTGCTATAAAGTGACTCATAAAAATGTTAAAAAACAACACATAATCTACTACCACTATGAAAGGAAGAGAGCGGCAGATCCAAACAATCAGGCCCATCCATCATCAAGATCTAATGGCCCTTAATCCTTCGGTGTTTAACGCTGCCAACCACGCACGTATTAAGCCACTGACAATCCATCGATCGCTAACCCTGCCCTGCCGTTCGGAAAAAAACCGCACACCCGCACGATTCCCCCGCATGACCTCTCGCCCACGTAGCCTCCCGCACACCCGCACACCAGTATCGATCGCTAATCCATCGATCCTCCTCACGGGCCGTTCGTCCCACACCCTCCCGTCCGTCGTCGCGCCCTTCGCCGCAAGGCGATAGCTGGAGCTGCCGCCGAGCCGCCCGTCGCGCCCTCCGCCGCTGGTCACGGAAGCGCCGTTGGCGCTGCCGTCGCGCCCCCGACGCCCGAAGCTATCACCGGCCGCAGGTCGCCGCCGCAGCCGCCGCGCCTTAGCCGCGGGAGACCCATTCCCCGTGGGGGAGCCGCCGCGTGAGCCGCCCGAGCCGCTCAGCTTGGAGTCCTCAACCGCCGCCGCACACGCAGGTGAGAGCAACGCGACCCTAGAGGTTCCTATTGGGTTGGGTACCGTACTGATGGTTGATGCGTCCAGCGGGTTGGGGATTGGGCTATAGGTGCCGCGACGGAGGGGGAGTACGATGAGGTTCTGGGGCAGCTCTCCTCTCTCACGCAGAAGGTGCGGACACACACCGGCAACCCAGGCAACCAGTGGGACCTCATGGACCGCTACCTCCAGGTTCGTCCCCTCCTCCTCATGCTCTGAATCGCGATTGGGAATGTGTTGTCTGATGCGGGTGGATTTGGTTAGATTCTCGAGCTGGAGGAGGCCATCGCGTGGATGATGGTCATCCATGTCACCGGGACCAAAGGGAAGGTGAATCACGAGATAACATGTAATAACTCTCTCCAATTACAGTACCAGATGTTGTGACGCTTTCATTTCTACTATACTGTTTGTCAGTAATGGGGCATTCTAATTTGGTTCTGACATCTAAGCAACTATTGTGCAACAATGAAGTTTTACCAAATCAATAGTTTAGTGCTATTTGGCACTGACATGTAGTGTAACTAGTTACAGAGTTCCCCAATCTCTTCTTAGACTGATTTGCCACTATGCAGTTGGTGCCAAGGATTCGGGAAGGTGAACTAATACCAAGAACCATGTCGCTGGATTATTCCGGAAGAGATGGTCCTGATAGTCGAGGTATTCGAGACTTCCATGTTAACTGTGCTTGGTTACTACATAACCTCCACCATATGCAATTGATTATTACATAACCATCACCATGTTGTTAACTATGCTTGGTTCAAACATTCAGATTTCAGTTAAGTATTTTCTCTCTGGAAAGCATGCAAAATAAATATATCAATTTTGTTATCTGGACCTTTGATGGCCTTCCTTTATATTCATGCATTTTCTCTTACGTTCAGTTGTAATTATTTTACCATTTTCTTCTTGAAACAGATAAACGGTGCATTGGGTGAACTTGTTACTACATGATTTCCACATTCATTCTATCCCATTACTCATTTGCTTCGTAAGTTCCTACCATATGGTTTATGTTGATTTATTCTACTCATAATCATAATTCACTCGCCGCTGTCGCCGCCACTTTGAGGCCTTAGCCACCAAGCGGCATCCTTTCTCGTGAGGCTTAATTTAGGACATGCTTCTCTGAATTTCTATGAGGTTAATTCAGTATATGTTTCTCTGAATGTTATCCTGCCAATTGGTAGTTGTTTGATGATAAGCTTGTCGATTTCCAGTTACATTATATTAGTCAAGTTTGAAGGTTCTGAAGTATGAACTTCGAACTACTATGTATGTCCACTCCATAAAGAAGAAATGGTACTCTATTTTATTTTTTAAAATAAATGACAATTATATTTCCGAATGTTTACATCATTGCTGTAGGGCTGGACAGCTCTGAACCTCATATTTCAGGGTCACTATGGTTGGTGATAAACGATTTTACGAGCATCAAAGTTTGTCCTACAATATATCTATATGGTATCCAGCTTAGCAAATTTTCATATTTTTGATAAAATGGAATTCCTTTTACTTGCAAAAAAAAGGAATTGACCTTCAATTAGTGCTTAGAGAATTCACTAAAAGCTGTTATAGGATTTATAACCGACTTAAATGAGATTTTCCATTTTATGCTCTTCAATTCATATTTCATATATATGGAGCCGCTCGCCGCGGGAGCCGCTGGAGCCGGAGCCGCCCGCCCCGCAACGCCGCCACGGGGTTGAGATCGTATGGTGATGTACTGGTGGCCCTGGAGACATACAAGATCGATGAGGTAACATGTCGTTCAAGTTTCACTGCGAAAATTTGATTGATCTAGGCTATGATTGTGTTCAAAGGTCGTGATCTGGTAATGTCGTATGCATGCATGTGTGTTAACTGTTTTTGTTGGGTATCTTCAGAGATGCTCAGAACATCCATACATGTGTACGATGACTATGCCGCAGAGGACGATGAGCATGAGGAGAAGCTGAAGAAGGAAATGTTTGTGTTGTTCTTATTAGCTACTTGCATGAGCTCTCACCTTTTTGATTCGTAGAATGATGAACTGACCAGATGATCTCACGCTGCTTTGATTTGTAGATTGCCGACTTCCCCACATATTATGGTTCGTAGGTTGCTGAATCACCCTTTTTGTTGCTTGCGCCTTAATTCGGTAATCCATCTACTAGCCTTTTGTTGAACAACACAAGTAAAATGTATGCAAGTACACAATTTATTTTAGGTTCGAATTCGAAAGGCACTTAAGAGTTAAGACACTATCTATAAACTTACCAACAAGGGGAATGTCTATGTGTCTGTGTGCAGTGTCCTTCTAATCGGTGGGGGTTATAAAGTGTGGCTGTGGGCACTTAATTAAGCATAATCCTGTTGTGGCAGAGGAGGAACCGGGTTTACCTCCAATGAAGAGAAGCATCGTTAGCTAATTTTGCCTCTTTATCGAGTGGGTTATTGTATTGGGAGCTGCCAGTGCTTATTGTGGTGTCATATACCAAAATTTCTTTTTAGTTCATCAGTTCAGTCCAATCTTGCAGAACAAAAACAAATAAAGTGCATAGAAATATTGCATTTGATAGAATTTATATGATGTTTCAAGGAACCGCGTGCTGCACTCTATGTTGTCATGTTGAATGGAAGCAACAACGGCACCGAGGAAACATGACTTTATCATTCAAAAGAGGTCTCTGAAATTTTAGAGGGTTGTGGTATATGAATCATTGCTGGATGAGGAAAGGAGTGGGGGAGGATCTGCAGGTGTGTATTGTAGAACTTTACTGATGTAGGTGTTGATTTCATTTGCAAGATTCTGTATTGTTCTTTACCCATCTGCTCCTGGAATTGTGTACTAATTATGATTTGTTGAAGTTTCATGCAGCATTGTACGATGGATTTATATGGCTGCCTGACTAGGTAAAAGAGCTATATATTTTAGCATTTCTAATTCAGATAATCTATTTCTTATGGACCTATGAAACCTTAATTAATGTTAATTTACAAAGCTCGGTCTTGCAAGAAAAACAAAAGGCAGCATAGTTGTGAGAAGATAACATATATCTTGTTTACTTTGTTGTAATTTGTGTGCTAACTTGGTCAGAGTTTTCCTATTTTGTAGTTTATGAAAAAAAATGTCATGTTGTAGCCAAGATTTGCAAAATGTTCATCAAATTTTGGTTTATATTTTTGCCTAATATAAGAGCTCTATTTTCCCTGTTCATCCAACACTGCCCTTTTGATTGCAGTTCTTTCCTACACATACAGCTGAAACTTACAATTTGAACCCTTGGCCGATGCAAGAGATTAAGGATTAAACTCATGGCGTCTAAAAAATTAGCTTGGGCTGTAAAAGGATCTAAAAAACGGACTCTGAATGTCCTGTCAAAAGTGACTAACTCTGATAAACATTGATAATGGCATTTTGATCTAAAAAGTGGGCAGCCGATTTCCTAATTAACTAACTCTGAACGTCCCATAAAAAATAACTCCAAACGTCCAACTTATATTATGTTGGTGCTTAATACTAGGATGCTGGTGCCTGCATACGAGCTGATGTTCGGGAAGCCATCCCTCCACAGACTCTTTGAGGGCTACTTCAATCAAGCCCGGAGGGTGAACTCAAGGGGTTATTTTGAAGATGCTGCAAGATCCTCATGTTAATTTGATCACAAATATAGGAGACGCCCTGTGGGTGTCGTTTCTTCACACATAAAATATTTTTTGGGGCACTGACAACCATGTGCTCACATTCTTACATATTTATTATTTTTACAGGAAAATGTGACACCAACAACTAATGATGAACACATTCGTTCACTTATTTACATTGGCATTTTTTGTCACCGGGACAATTTTATTGCCATGCATGATTTTGTTTATGAGACTGTTCAGGCATTTCCGAGCTTCTGTAAAGATGAGTACTACAAGCCCTTGCTTGTTCTCTTGGACTAGGCCTACCGCAAGCTTACCTCGACTGATTTTGGTGGCCCAAAGTGGCACTAGCTCGGAGACGACATCAACAAGCTCCTGGAGACTTGGTTGGTGGTGAGGCGCCTAGGCGATCTTGTGGATGGCTTTGAAATTCAATGGCATAGAAAGTGCAGAGGGAGAGGCGTGAGCAGTGGCGGTGTGCCTCCAGTATCTCTCTCACACATGAGCATTTGTGGCTAACAGATGGCATGCGAGAGGAGAAGCGGGCGTTTATCTGTTTTGGGAATTACAAGGATGGCACAATATCCAGGGTATTGTTGGATGTTAATTTATTTCTATGAGTTTGATCAAAGTTTGACTTTTTTGAGCTGAAGTTTGACTTTCATAAACCTAATATAACATAGCGATACAAAGAAAGAAACTCAACGGTATTCGTCAAAGAGGCGAGCACCTGGAGCTTTCTTGGTTGGGACTAACCCTCCCCCGTGCTATAGTGACAGGAGAGGCGAAAAGGAGGTTCCCCTCGATCCCTCGCTCCGCCGACGGCTGGATCGACGGTTCCCTCCCTCTCTGGCCGCTACTTCAGCGACAGAGGAGTGGGGGGGGACCTCAGATCTGTGCTTGAAGCGTGTAGATAGTAGGGTAGTTGTCTCCGGCGGCGTTGGCTGTTTTTTATGTATGTCATCTTATACTACCATCAACAACATAAGTATACGTGAGTATGAGACATGCACACAAGGTGTATTTGATTGGGAGTGGATGAATCTTTGAAAATAGCATTAGCAGAGACGTGCGTTGCACGTGCAAGCTTACTAGTCATAAATAACAACACATAGGCATGCAGTTTAAGTTCACAAAATAATGATAAATTATAGAGATAATTTGACTACACAATAGAGTTTTTACCTACCGCGGTTAGGAGGTGAAAATTAATACATTAGGATATTAAAGGAAACCCACTTGTCAACATTTTAGATGGGTACATGGGTATGCGGGCATAGGTTATACGATCCCATACCCGTACCCTCTCTACCTGATGAGTATGATATTCCCATTTAATTGTCCATGGGTACTTTTTTTGTATCATACCCTTATTCTAATAGGGTTTTTACCCGCAGGGTACGCGTGTAACGGGTACGCATTGCCATCGGTAGTGCTAGTTTAGGTTAGCGATGTAAATGACAAATAAACGGTGCCCGCAAATTCCATTTAATTAGTTTTAGCTAACTCAGTACTTCATTATCTGAAAAGAACTTTATTGAAAAGATCCACATAAATAGGCTTAAACAGGATTAAACGGGACCCGGTTTACACCCCTACGTCCTACTTACGATCCATGCGCGTAAGATCGTTCATCCCGATCCCGTTGAACATTGCTAAACTGACTGCCTTTTCCACTTGTGTGCTACCGTTCCTTATCATCCACGGTCCTTGTATCCTGTTTCCAAACGGGGCCATTTCACTAATCGTGTGACTCTTTCAAACATGGAAGAGTAAACTCATATACCGCACATGATTCATGATCCACTTTGCCGTCTATGTCATCAGGCTACTCATTAGTTTTCATGCGATGTCATCAGGCTACTCATGAATAATCATCATCACACCCTCACTGGTTGATCCCAAGAGAATCATCACAATGATCAAAAGCATGAATAGAAATAAAAAGCTGGTCGGTGATCTGATACATGGTCATACATGGTATGACCTGCCATTATCACCAGCTTACTTTTTGAAAGAGACCAGCAGCTGTTGGCTATTGCAAATCCCAACTCTAACCATCTCCTGAAATTGCAGTGCCAACTCGTATTATCAGAAATTTTCTTAGCGTACGGTGCATCCCACTTCATTATTGACATCAAACATGCATGGATATTCGTGTCACTGGGGCAGTGCAACCACACGAAGCATCCTCCTAGAAATCAGCCTGTCTCCCATACGCAACAGCCATACATCTATATAATGGCCTTGACTTTGATCAGATCTGCTGAGGAAGCAGAATAAGCAGCATTTCTCCTCACATGATAGATTCCATTCTGGACCTTATACTCTTCCTGTCACCTGCCATCTCCTGTCTAAACAATCTCCACCAGAGCTTAAACAACAAGGTAATACTATATCTTTCTAGAGTGTGAATCCCAAGACTACCCTATTTTTACGCCTACAAAATCCAGGTCATGTCACCACATCTTTAGTCTTTGGCTGTGAATCTTTACATGGACATACCGTAGGTAAGATCATTTTGTCACACAAGGCTTGATTGATGTTAAACTTCATCCCATTGACTGAAGAGGATTTGTCGCACAGAGGTGCGGGGGCAGGGGCGGAGCCAGGATTTGGGTATAGGGGGGGCCAAGGCAAGTTGGAAAAAAATTCTCTAGTGCTAAGAAAAAAGTGTGCGCAACTAGAACATTGATACAATTGTATTCACTTAAATTTGGCCCGGCAAATTTCAATACAATAGATAGAGCAACTGAAACAACAGGCTTAAAATGAAATTAATCCGTAAGGTGTTTGGTGACGTTGTTCTATTCATAACCGTTCTGCAGATCACACAATCAAAGAAATTAAGAATCAGTAGCATAGTAGATCACACAATCAAGATAATTAAAAATTGGATGGACAATTTCGCTGTACGTAAGATGAGGGTTGAGAGACTAATAGACAAGACAATACTCCACTCGAATTGAAGGATTTCCCAACGCGGTGCCGGTGTCGCCTAGTTTAATCGGACTAAATCTAACCAGGATTAGTTTTTTTGTGAGACATCTAATCTGGATTGTGAGGCACACGGCGGCTGGCAGCCTTAATCACGCGGGGGCCTAACCTATTCTTTTAGGGTAGCGTCGTGGCCTAATGGGCTAGTAGTTACTACTAGATGGAAGGAGGCCATGGCCATTAGTGGGCTTTTCTATGGCCTTCCTTTTTCCAGAATTGTTTTTGGGCGCTGATATGCGCCGGTCGACCGGCCGAGTCGTTCCGCCGGTCCAACTGCGTCCATTGGATTCCGTAAACATTGGATCTAGCTCCTTTCGGTTCGCTGGGTCAAGCAAGCAAAACCGAACCATGTAAAACTGAGCCCGCTGAACGCCCGTCGTTTGCCCGCATGAAACGTGTTGTCGTTGCCATGTGCCCCAACTTTCCTCGTTGACTTGCCGCGTCGAGCTTCCGTGAATGCAGCTCGCCGTGGCCGCCCTGCATCGCCGTTGCAACTCGCTGTCATCGCCTCTCGAGCACTCGGTCATCCGGCAGCGCGTGCATGAAACGTGTTGCCGACGCCATGCGCCGCATGCTTTTCTCGTCGAGTCGTGACGCCCCAGCTCCCATGAATGCTCCGTCCACCATCGCAGCTCGCCATCGCCGCCCTGCATCATTGTCGCAACTTGCCGTTGTTGCGTCACGCAAAACGCTCGTTGTAGCATGGCAGCAAATCGTCTTGCTGGTCATAGCTTGTTGTCTCGTCACAGCAAAACATCTTCTCGATAGCAGCTTGTCGTCTCATGGTCCCAGCAAAAGATAACAGAAAACCGTTGCAGCTTCTGCAGTGGCTAGTTGTAGCTTCCGTGGCTGCCGGTCACATCTAGCGAGAGTGGTTGTAGCATCTGAGGGCGCATGATCATCGCGGTCACCGCCCGTAGTAGCAAAAAATTCTGCCGGTTCCAGTATCTGGCGAGAACGGTTGCAACATCTGGCGAGCGTGGTGACCGCGATCACTGCCCGTAGTAGCAAAAATTCCTTCCGGGCGTTCCAACATATAGCGAGAACGGTTGCAGCATCTAGCTGGCGTGGTCACCGCCGGTAGTAGCAAAAATTTCTACCGGTGCCAGCATCTAGCGAGAACGGTTGCAGCATCTGGCGGGCGTGGTCACCGCGGTCACCGCCCATAGTAGCGTTTTTTTTGCCGGTTGTAGCACTTTGGATCGCTGGTCGTAGCACATTTGGACGCCGGTTGTCGCACCGCCAGTCCTTGGGTGGCTAGCACCTCGCCTTGTCCGTTGTAGCACCTCGGCATGCCGGTGGTAGCATCATGGGTGGCTGGTTAAAGCACTTCGCCGGTCAACATGACCACACCTATGACCACACCTTTAGCACAGGAGTATGTAGCACTTGGTTTAACGGTTCCAGCACACCGTGAAGCCAGCTCCGGCACCACCGCCCAGCGGTTCCAACAAATATGATTGCTGGTTGCCGGACCGTGCCAGGTCGCTTTCAGCAAAAACTGATGCTGCTTGCAGCACCGAGTCAGTTGGTTATCCCTGCTCGCAGCTGCTTCGATTCCAGCAACGGCGACGCCGCACATCGCAGGTTGCAGCTCTCCCCTATTGCAGCTTTTTTGCCATCTCACTGCGGCGGCACGCACAACGACGATGCGCTTCATGGGGGGTTGCGCTTCGTGCAAGAGCTCTATGCCGAGAAAAAAGAGTAGAGGGAGCAGCGGCATGGCAGAGAGAAGAAAGCGGAGGGAATATGTGCGCGGAGTACGTGGCCATCAGGTTGTGATAAAGGAATAAGGAGAAAGCGGGACGGTGCGCAGGACCCACGGGGATGACGTGGCCTCTGTTTGTGAGTGCGACGCGCGAGATTAGCGAGGCGACCGGCCGAAGTTTTGGCCGGTCCGCCGGTGGCAAGCGTTTCCCATTGTTTTTACTCTGTCCGTCAAGTACGTGGGGGGGGGGGGGGGGCAAGTACGTGGATTGATCCAATCTCATTGCTAATTACTCGTAGCTCCTAGCAAAATTGTCGATCGTACCACTAAAAAAAAAGCAAAATTGTCGATCGTTAGGGGGGGCCAGGCCCCTGCTCGGCCCCCTGGCTCCGCCACTGGGGGCACGCATGTCCCTAGTGCCTACTTTTTATTTTGGCTTTTGATTTCAAAGTTTTACATCTTCGAAATGAAATTCTAAATTAAGTTTTGTTTTCATATTCGTATTTCTCGTGACCAGCGCTTTCGAAGAAGATCCATCTTGAATATATTTTGAGAACTTTTAAAAAAATATGTTAAGTTTAAATATTGAAACTTAGTACAAGCGATAGATAAAAATCGATTATTTTGTGTCTATGACCGACAGAAAAAATTGCATCAAATTATATCTCTGAAACTAGTTTGCACTAATCATCATTGTCTGCCGAGGGTTTGGCATGACCCATCTTCGTACGCCTCTGATATGAGAGCATGAAGTATAATTTTGCACAGAGACGAGCTCAATAACCTGAATCACACGTCAGATTCAGCCACTGCCTCGATCCACGCCACCGGAGAAACATAAGACTTGAGTAAACCGGAAGTTCACACCAATGAAATACTCATAGGCTACCATTTCATTCACCCGATCTATGCCCGAATTTCTCTACCGTCGGTAAATTGCCACCGCAGGAGCACATCGCCACCGCGAGATGGGGGTGGGGGGCTGGAGATTTTTCACCGCACTCTTTTCCCCACTAGTTCTGCCTCCGGGGAGAGCCACGCTCTAGATACCAATTTATGAAGTCGCAGCCGAGATCGATGTGATCAACAATTTTGCAATGAATAACCAATGGAGGTTATCATCCAATTTCACTCGCAAATACTTGTATTGAGCAGATGAATTGTAGAGTATGAAGTGTATGCCGAGGTATATTATGGTTTTGCTTTGACAAAAGGGGAATAGCTATCGTATTGGCGGGGGCGAGCATTATATAGCTAGATTACCTCGGTACATATCATAACAATATTTAAAAGGTAACAATAATTAATGGCTAATTAACAGTAAACAGTGTAGATGGATCTCGGCCGTTGAGACAAGTACTCTTTACCATTATACAATTGAACCTCAGCGCGTCCGTAGCTTCCTTCTTTAGACAGACCAAAGTCTAGCGATTGTGCTCGTGCGTTATTGGCGTGGGCAAATGACTATCACCATTTCTTCTCTTTTCTGTTTCATCATGTGGCCTTTCGACATCGTACCTGGAGTAACCGTTTTTCGGAATGACTCTACTTCTGGGCACTCTTATTTATTTATACTAAAATTTTTAACATGCACTTTAGTTTTATATTACACTTAATGATGGTAGAACTAAATATAAAAATGCAATGTGTTTACTATATAATTTTAATATTGGGCTTCAGAATAAAATTTAACTAAAATTGGACCTTATATCACATAAGTTTCAACGAATTATTTACTATTCGATGCAACGAAACTTTTTGACAATTTTTTTTGGAATAAAAGAGGCACTGGAAACTTCGTGGGAGGACCAAAAGGCGAAGGAGGTGACCACTACCCACCAGGGCGCGCCACCTTGGCCGTGGGCTGGTGGGTAGTGGGCACCTCGTGGCCCATCTGGATGTGAGATCGATGCCAAAAGAATCCTATATATACAGAAACCCCAAGAAATAACCCAAGATCAGAAGTTTCACCGACGCAAGCCTCTATAGCCACGAAAAACCAATCTATACCCTGTTCTGGCACCCTGCTTGAGGGAGAAATCGTCACCGGAGGCCATCTTCATCATCCTGGCAGCCACCATTAAGAGAAGGGAGTAGTACACCCTCGGAGCTGAGGGTTTGTACTAGTAGCTCTCTCTCTCTCTCTCTCTCTCTCTCTCTCGTGTTCTTGATTTGGCATGATCTTGATGTATCGTGAGCTTTGTTAATATACATGGATCATATGGTGTTTTCCCTCTCTATCTTGTTGTGATGAACTGACTTTTACCTTTGAGATTTCATTATTATCGATGTATTGGAGAGCACTTGATCTATGTCTTGGCAATCAACTCGTGGATTCCCGAAGTGACATTGGGGTAATCTATCCATAGGGGCTGATATACGTTTTCGTCTTTGTTTCTCAGATAGAAATCTTGGGGCACTGTTTGAAATTCTTTGTGTTGGATTAAGTATTATATGAATCTAAAGTTGTTTGATGCATATCGTATAATCAACCCATAAATACTCGTGGTGACATTGAAGTATCTACGTGACATTAGAGTTGGTTGATGTGTATCGTATGATCTTATTTTAGTAGATCTCATCAGACCATTCTACAATTCAGACCAATCTACAATCATCAGACCTCCTTTTCCCCTGTTGTTGTCAATCTCATCAGACCACTCTACAATCATCATGATCACACCATCTCAAGTTGAAAAAAATTCATACCACACGTACATGAATCATGCATGATCTTCCATGTCGACAGATAGACCGCTCACGTATTGTCATGATCACACCATACATCCAACTGGAGCTGACCCAAGAGAACCATGCATGGATGGCAAGACGATCACAAGGATAATCTAAAATACTTCCCTGATCACAAGGTTAATCTAAAATACTTCCTCGTCCCAAAATG
The DNA here is from genome assembly GCA_021437245.1 of Aegilops speltoides. Taxonomy (NCBI): domain Eukaryota; kingdom Viridiplantae; phylum Streptophyta; class Magnoliopsida; order Poales; family Poaceae; genus Aegilops; species Aegilops speltoides. Next base: position 445,814 of record CM038143.1, read on the forward strand.
GAAGACCATCTATCGATACTATGATAGTGTGAAAAATGATCTTATATTCTGAGACGATTATATCTTTATGAGAAAAGATGCAGGCCAGGTAGCATCGCATCCTATGTCGACAGAGATGGAACAAGAATACATGTAGGAGGGTGTGCTCCGTGGACAATGGACTGATGGATCCCTGTTTAATTAACTAAGTACAACTAATCCAACCTCATGAAGAATGGACCCGGCTCTAAGTGCAACACGAGCTCTAAGAGCATCTACAGCCAGGCACCCTAAACCCTCCTCAAACGTCCGGGCGGATCATCCGGTCACTAACCAGTCACGAAATTTCAACTCAACCACGCGTCTCAAACGTCCGGGCTGGCCGGCACCCCTCACTTCCAGCCCAAATATGGAGCCGATATGGGGCCGCCCGGGTGCGCCCGCAACGTCGGATCTGGCCCACGCTGGCCCACCGATCCCATATATATTTCTCCCCATTCGCTCGCTGGACCAAACCCTAGCCACTTCACTCCATTCCCGTCCACTCCACTCAGCCACCCAAGCTCGTCTCCGGCGGCATCCGGGTGTCTCTGGCATGGCTGGCAGCGGATCCGAGTCCTTCACCTCCAGATCCGTCAACCCGGGCTCATCCCACGCGGCCCCGAGGAGGACATGGACGTACTGCTTGCACTCTGCCACTCCCGGGAGGAGGACCGTGCATGGCAACGCTCAGACTCCTTCCGTCGGGAGTCCATCGCGTCCGCCGAAATGGCACATGGAACCGGCGCTAGGGCAGCCGTCGCTGCCTCACCGCAGGCGGTGCGGTCCGTTCGGCGGACGCGCAACCCCTCCGTTGGCGCGCCGAGGCCAAGGACGCACCACGGGCGTCGTCGGACGCAAACATGGTGCGGCGTGCCCACCGTGCGCGACAGTGGGCTTGGGAGGCGGCGGTGGAAATTGGTGAGGCGGAGTCGCATTCTCCGGCGCCCTGTATGGTGCACCACTCCGGGCGCCGCAACCGAGTCGTGGTGGATGTCGCCGGCTCGTCTCAGGACGGATCCATCATTGATCTGATGTCCATCGGCACCCACGGGTTCTGGGCTCTGATAAGGAAGAGTACGGCATAGGAGACGGCGGCGCCTTGAGACCCATGAGCCGACTCGTGTCCCATGCCTACTCTACCTTGCCGTTGTCCGGACCAACACTCTGGGAGCGCAACCGGCCGCCAGACATGGCCATGACGACCGGACGAGCCCCGCTTAAAGATCGCTATGTTGCATGTAATAATATGAATATGAGATTTCTAATTTGAGGTATCCGGATGTGTATAGCATTATTTAAGATTTAACCGGTCAGTGTCCGCGGACGCGTCGACTTTGAGGGGCCGGATTTGCCCATGCTCTAGATGCTCTAACCTAGAGTAGTTTGGTCTGGGGAGTATGGTAGTAGTACTGGTACGTGAGATGTTGGATCACTCGGCTAACTGTCACACGCCATGTGCAGCGTTGCATGCACCAGATCGACGGACGCACGTACGGCCAAGACGACAGCGCCTGTGTGGGTGCACTGCCTGCATGCATGGACCCTTCTCACTTGATGATTTCTGTCCGCATAACAGCCATGCATGCAGATGCAGGAACCGCAAATAATTTATGCCGTGGGTACGCACGCACGCACGGAGGCGCACTGACTTCCGAGGAGAGATGACGCTTCGACACGCTTCCGCACGCTTCGACGCGCTGCGCGACGGCACTGCGGCGCGGTGGTCGGCGCGGTTCGCCGCCGATCTCAAATCGGTGGCGCGCCCTAAATTCCACCGTGGCGTGGTGGTGGTGCACCCACACACTTCGAAGATATCCCTGGTCGACGAGCGTGGGTACACAGTGGACAAGCGATCGGTAGGCGGGTGTGTTTTGAGCCCAGGGGCCACGGTCGCGTTCCCCTGCCACGTTGCGTACATCGAGGAGATTATCACCGGCGGGGGGGTTGCATCGGGGGGCGGCGACGGAGAAATTGGGGATGGTGGGGAAGCAATTAAGGTGGAGAGAAGTTTCAGATTAAGATCAGGTCAGACGCCACCGCACTCCACCTTCCTCTCCCCACCTACCCCATCTTCCTCCCTGGTCGTTCGAGCGTGCGACGGAGATGGTGGAGATCAGCGAAGAGAAGATGCGCAGGTTTGCGGGCAGGGATGCGCGCATGCGGATCCGCTTGAGGGAGATGGGGGCGTGGTACTTGAGCAAGCGCGAGATGTACGCGGAGGCAGAAGCAATCATGGAGAATCTGACGGAGATGGAGGAGAGATCTCTGTTTGTGCGAGGTGGACGCAAGCACCCGCTGCAGGTGCTGATGTGGGCGGCGGATCAGGCGGATTCGCCGGTGAGGGCGGTGGCGAGGAAGTGGGTGGCCTTCACCATCTTCGCGACTGCAAATCTCGCCCCCGCCATGAGGGGATCGGCGCTCCACCCGCGGGAGGGGGTGCTAGCCCTCCCTGCTCCAGGGACGGCTATGGCCTTGATCGTGATCTGCGAGGACCCGGTGGATCAGGCGCCGCAGGAGGCGGCGGGGGTGCGACGTCGCTCCGCTCGCCTGTCCACGACTTCATCAACCCCGGAGGACCCAGCGCCTCGTCGTTCAGCTCGCCTCGCCGGGAACAGAGCCTGAATCCCTCACTAGCTGGCAACCGTTTCTGGGTGCTAGCTAGTGAGGATTCAGATGATGTTTCTGACGAGGAATCAGATAGTTCAGGTATGAATCATCGACCTTCTTCTATGTACCTGGCTTGCACCTATGATGATAGGGAGGGTCGGGGAGAAATTGATATTCAACGTCGAATTGGACGTGTTAATCGTAGATTGAAGAAAAGGATGAATGATTATGTTCAGAGTCTCTTGCTTAGAGAGGGAAATAATAAAAATGATACAGTGCAGAGTGGGTTGATTCATATTGATTCACCTAATTGGGGGGAATTACATAAGCAAAAAATGAATATGGCGCTTATCAAAATTAGGGATAAGATACCCAAGGTTTGGGATCTCCCTAGATTCCCTGAATATTTGTCAGATATTGATAATGTGTGTGAGGTTGTTGAAATTGATAACAACAAGGGTATTGAGAGGGACATACTTGGGTGTGTTAACTTTTCGCCTGATAATGACATGAAAATAGATAATATTCCGGTGAATGCCAGTTTGGAAGAAGCTATGGCAGAATTTCAGGTGTGTTTTTCTGAAGAAGGATCAGGTGCTGGGGGGAGCAGATGACAGTAGGGACCAGTGGGAGGGGAGAGAAAGTGGACCAGATGGGCCTGGGTCAAGGGTGGCCCAATAATGGATGGCTCCAACGAAGCCCGGATGCTAACAGTGGAGACGGGGCACTATATAAGGGAGGGATCCCAACCTTCGTCACGGATCCCAATTTCCTCCACCTCCCAAACCCTAGAAGGAGCTTGGCGGCGGCCAGTGAAGAAGAAAAGATGGTGGAAGGAGGTTTATCCTGGGAAGAAGAAGAAGACATGGCTGGCAGGCAAGAGAGTTGGAGACCAAGGCCTGGAAGGGGAAACTATCAAGGAGGGAGAGGTAATTTTCACGGCAGATCTGAGCATTTTGGAAGGGGTTTTAACAGGCAGGATGAGAGAGAGGTAGATGGTTATGGTTGGAGAAACAGAGAGGGGGTCTTCAGAGGAGGATCTGGGTATAATAGTAGTGGCTCTGGTGGGGATGGAAATTCTGCTGGAAGTGGAAGAGAAGGAGATAATAAGTTTGGTAGATTTGCTCCAGATAGAGGGGGGAATCAACATGAGAGATTTCAGGTTGGGGGGAATGAAAACAGACAGGAAAGTGGTTCTGGGATTGCTGCAGGTCTGGGGATTCAGGGGGGGCCAGTCCAGCTGGCGGGTGGTTTCCCTATGGTGAGCAATAGCAATTTCCCTCAGCTTGTGCCAGTGGGGACGGGGCTGGGACAGTTTTGTCTTGTGCCTCAAGAACAATGGGCGCAGCAGTATCCATTCCTACTGTCCAACATGCCAAAACAAGAGACCCTGATACAACAAGCAAATGCCAGAGTGGAAGGACAAAAGGAAACAGCCAAGAAGAAGGAGATTGGAAATCCAAAAGAGCTCTTTTGTGTGAAGTGTAAGGAACAGGGACATGTGAAGAGTGATTGCAAAAATAAGGTTTTCTGTGTGGTGTGCCAAAGACCAACTCATAATACTGAGGAATGCACCATTCTAAAACAACCTAAGCCAGTTGCTAAATGTGTAGGATATGGAGCCAGGGGCTTGGGTTGTCTGCTGGTACAGAACACCAAGGAAATTGTAGCTACTGAGCACATCAATCCTATGGCCCTGGTGACTGTACATGAGGGACAGTTGAATGATACCACAGTGGCTTATGGCTTCAGCAAGATGTTTGACTGGGGGTGGACTTGGAGAGCTAAGTTTCAGAGTCCTACTACCATTCTTATGAGATTTCCTAGTAAAGCCAAATTGGTGGAGTTGAAAAACTTTGGCAAATTCACCTTGCTGGGCACTGGTGCCATGGTTGAGGTTGATTTCTGGAGTCCAGATGACAGGGCTAAGGGGAAGCTACATTCAGTCTGGATAAAAATGTGGGGGTTTCCTGATAATCTGAGACATTATTTGGGAGTTTGTGAGATTGGTTCAGCTTTGGGGCCAGTGGTTGAAGTGGATGTTGAGCATATTCACTCTAGGGAGGACATAAGAGTGAAAGTGGGGGTTAGAGATTTGCATAAGGTTCCTGCTGGCACAGAAATCACTACCAAGGACCTGTTGCTATATGATATAGGCTTTGAGTTCGATTCAGTTGCTGAACAAGGTTGGTACAAGTTTGAGGAGGGAAACAAAAGAGAAACCTTTGATTATCTGGATTTAGAGAGCTATGATGCACAAAGGGAGAAGGAGGTGCAGAAAAAGAGTAAACAATCTGAACCTACAAAGTCATTGGTCAGCCTAGGGAGTTTGGGATTAAAGCAGTATGACCAGGTGGTTCTGGAAACAGGGGATGTGTCCCAGAAAAATGAGTTGGTCAAAGACAAGGCAGAGGTGGGGACTGTTGGAGAAAGACAAGGAGAAGAAGAAAGTTTAAAAGCTAGATTACAGAAAGCAGAGGAGTTGGCAGCAAGGCAGACTGCTCAACTAATGTTGGAGGAAAAAAAGAGAAAGGAAATGGATATTATTAGGAAATCATTAGAGAGGGAAGTCAAGAGATAGCATGAACTTCTGCAGATTAATCTGAAGGTCAGTGAAGATGTGAGAGGATCTCAATCAGGGGAAAAGCAACTTGGGAGTGAAGATGAGAAGGAGAATTCAGGAGGAGCTGTAGCAGAAGATAACAAGGAAAGTGGCGGAGGAATGTCAGAGCTAGAACTAATGGAACAGGCAGTGGGCCTGGGTTATATGGAGCCTGTGGACTATAGTGCAAGTCAGGAAACTGAATCTTTTGAGACCAAAATTAAAAAGGCTGGTATAGGAGAGCTGGAATCCCAAGATGAGGAAGAACTGGGAAGATGCATTAGACTGACAGGCAAGGAAGATAAAAAGATCACTGATCTGGCTAAAGAGAGAGTGGCACATAAGAACAACTATGGTGAGTGTTTTCCTTCTGATGTCATATCTAGGCCTAATGATATTTAACAGCAGATTGCTGAGGGGGTTGGTGTTAGTTTAGGGTCTAAACCTGACATTGTCAATTACAATCTGGAATTAATTAAAATGGCTGAACAGGACAGAATTGATATGTGGCTGACTGATTATAACAATAAACAGGAAAAAAACCACATGCCTGAGGAGCATGACTTTCTTGATACTGGAGATTATTCTCTATTAGATTTGTTAGAAGATGAAGATATTGAAAAAGAAGAAGAGGAGAATGAGGAGTGGGAATTAGTGAAGGGTCTTTTTTCACCAAAAAGAGTTAAAAAAAGGGCAAAACTACCAGAGGTTCTGGAGTTAAAATTGCCTCTGTTGTCAAAAATTTAGAATATTCAGATAAGAAGAAAAAGAAAAAATAATGAGGGGCATTTTCTGGAATATGAGAGGTTTTGGGGGTGATATCAAGAAAAGATTTTTAAGAGAGATGATCATGGATATGAAAGTCGATTTCCTGGGTCTACAGGAGACCTTGAGACAACAATTTTCCAGAAATGAATTACAACAGGTTTGTGCAGGAAGGGATTTTCATTGGCATTTCACCCCAGCTAGGGGGAAATCTGGTGGCCTCCTACTAGGTGTGAATTATACCACACTAGACATAATCTCTCAGGATGAGGGGGATTATCACATTAAAATGACAGTCCAAGATATTGATAAAAAGTTCATTTGGGACCTGGTGTTGATATATGGGGAGGCACAGCCAGAGAGGAAAGCTTTGTTCCTGGCTGAGCTATCCAGAGTTTTTCAAAATTCTATAAACCATATTTTAATTGGAGGGGGTTTTAACATTATTAGGAAAGCCAGTGAGAAAAATAAACCAGGATCCCCTGGACATTGGAGTTTTCTTTTCAATGCCATTTTAGAACAAGCTGGGGTGAGAGAATTGGATATGAATGGGAGGAAATTTACATGGGGTAATTGCATGCAGAATCCCACATTTCAGAAACTAGATAGAATCCTATGTAGCACTGATTGGGAAGAGGTATACCCCTTAACCCATGTGACAGCTCTAACTAGGGAGAAGTCAAATCATACCCCTCTCTATTTGGATTCTGGGGACTTCCAAAAAACTGAACCAATTTTCAGATTTGAAAATGCATGGTTCAAGAGGGATGGGATTGATGAAATTGTTCAGAAAGTTTGGACTGATTCTTCCATTAAAGGACACATCATAGACAGGTTGCTGGGGAAATTTAGAATGTTAAGACCCAAACTTAAAGGGTGGAATAGAAATATGAATGCTTGGTATATGGAGCTAAAGAAAGATATTCTACTCAAACGAGATATCATTGATAAAATCTGTGAGGTTAATGGCCTTACAGCTGCTGATAGAAAGGAACAGATTAAGTTGAGGACCCAGCTTGATAGATTGCTTAAACAAGAAGAAGCTAAATGGAAACAGAGAGCCAAAAGTGATGAATTGCTAGAGGGAGACAGTAATACCAAATTCTTTCATGCCAAAGCAAATGGGAGGCTTAGGAGGAATAAAATTTCTAGATTAGAACAAGAGGAGGGAGTGATAGAAGGAGATAAAAATTTGATGGATTATATCACTACTTTCTATAAAAACTTATTTGGTCATCCAGATAATTCCTCTGTTTCCCTAAGTATTGATAATCCTGCTAGGATTCCAATGGAATATGCTAATCTGTTGGTGGAAGAATTCTCTTTGGAGGAGATTAAAAAGGTAGTCTTTAAAATGGCACATAATAAATCTCCTGGGCCAGATGGCTTCACAGCTGAATTCTACCAACACTATTGGGAGTTGGTGAAATTTGATTTAAAAACTCTACTGAATGATTTTGCCAGTAGAAAAATTGATATCAGTAGACTGAACTATGGCATCATAACCCTGGTCCCAAAAGGGACTGGTGCTAATCAAATTCAGAAGTTCAGACCTATTTGTTTACTAAATGTATGTTTTAAAATTATAACCAAAGTCTTAATGAATAGACTCAATTTGGTAGCCGCTAAGGTCATCTCCCGTGTACAAACTGCCTTTGTTAAGGGCAGATATATCATGGAGGGGGTCCTGATCTTGCATGAGGCTTTGAATAGCATTAAAAATAATAAGCAAAGCGCTGTGCTCTTAAAAATTGACTTTGAAAAGGCTTATGATAAAATCAAATGGTCCTTTTTGTTTCAAATGCTTAAACTAAAAGGGTTTCCAGACAAATGGGTTAACTGGGTCATGGAAACAGTTAGAGGCACTACTAGGGAAAACCTTATACACAGAAATATAGCAACAGCGCGGGTCAAAAAACTGCGCTAGTGCTATATAGCGATAGCGACCAATTAAAACCGCGCTAAAGACACAAACTTAGCGAGAGCGCTGTTGTAGAGAAAGCGCTACTACTAATATTCCCATTGGCAGAATGCTAGGCTACGCATAGCAGAGCGAGCTTAATGTAAACGCGCCATTGGTAGAAACACGATTAGCAGCGTTTCCTAAGAAGAGCGCTACTACTAACGGAAATAAAATAAGATGATAAACAAATATAAATTTAAATGAAAATGAAAGAAATAGAAAAAGGAGAAAGGGAAAAATAAAATGTAAAGCAAAATAAACGAAAAAGCGAAAAATCGGAGGAAGGCATAGCAGCAGCGTTTGTTTGTAAGAGGCGCTATAGCTAACGTAGCTGCAACGCGTGTCCTAGACCCACGCTATAGAAACAGAATAGGAAATTAGCTATATCAGCAGCGCGTTTTGAGGAAAGCGCTATAGCTAACTTAGCTATAGCGCGTTTTGCGAAACGCGCTACCGCTAAGTTTGACTTAGCCAAAAACCGTTCCCGGCCACCACTTCCCCAAATCCTCAAACCCACCCAGCAAGGCCCGCCTCTCTGATTCACGGTCGCGCCACTTCGCGCCGCCGCCGACGCCACAGAGCCGTGCGCCGTCGACAACACCGAGCCACCCCAACGCCACGGAGCTGCTGACCTCGTAACGCCACCGAGCCGCCGCCGACGCCACCTTCCTCGCCGTTACGGAGACGCCCTGCCTCCTCGCCGTCACCGGAGACGCCCGCCTCCTCGCCACCACACCGCCCTGCCGCCACCACCGAGCCATCATCTGAAGCCCCATCCTCCTCTCTCTCTCATGCATAGGTTAGCCAGTTTAATTAGGTTAATTATCTAGGTTAGCGCAAAAATTTAGTTAGGGCATTGACAGAGAAGTAGTTAGGTTAACTAGTTTAATTAGGTTAATTATCTAGGTTAGTGCAAAGACTTAGTTAGGGCTTTGACAGAGAACTAGTCAGGTTAACTAGTTTAATTAGGTTAATTATCCATGTTAATTAGTGCAAAAATTTATTTTAGGCTTTGACAGAGAACTAGCTGCGTTAACTAGTTTAATTAGGGTTAATTATCTAGGTAAACTAGATTAACTAACTAGGTTAAATAGGTAGGTTAATTAGGTTTGTTGGATTAAGAAGCTAGGTTAAGTAGATTGGCAAAGGTTTTTGATTTTTCAAAAGACCACTATTTTCAAGGAAAAGAATTTAGGCAAATTTTATTTTTCATTGAAGTGGTCATGTTATATCTTTTCATTGAAGTTGTTCGATTGTGCCCAAGTGGTGGCTTTGTTGTTTCCAGGGAATGATGCTGAGTGGCCTATGTTTTGCCGGAATGTTGATTCATTTCTGTTCCGGCAAATTTTAGGTTCTCTATTTGTCCACTTTTTAGCAAAGGTCATGCCGAAATTTCCCGTGAATTTCGGCATGACTTGTGCTACAAACTAGGACATATCGAGTGCCCGGGATTTGCCGCACCAGGAAGGAGTCAACATTCCTACAAAACAATAGTCCTTTTTTATGTCATTATTCATTTTATTAGGTCTAGAATTAATTAAATAGATTTAATCATAGGAAACATGGCTAGCAACGATGAAGGACAGGGTTCTGGTGATTGCGACGACGTCTACCGGGTGGCAGACGAATTTTTTAGCTTTACCGACGATCAACATATGTTGTTGCTGGGCCCACCGGTGGCATCAGGGACTGCGACCGACACGCAGACCGGTGCTGAGACCGATACGCAGACCGGTGCTGAGACTGACACCGGCGCTGAGATTCAGACCGGCATCGAGACCGGCGCTGAGACCGGTGCTCCCTCGGGGAGCGGAGCCGGTGTAGAACCGAAAGCAAAGAGGCAACGGGTTCCTAAGAAACTCAGGACTACTAGACTGGTGGTCACGGAGGTGGACAACGGCAATTTTGAGCCAAAGGCACCCGAGGAAGCGCGCGCATGCTACGGCAATCAAATAGGCTGCATCATACGGACAACCGCCACCATCAACGATGAGAATCTAAAGAAGATAGAAAATATGAGGAGCTCCCTCCTAAAGAAGTTTCACCAGATATTCTTGTTCCCAGGCCGGAATGAGAAGGATTATGAAGATCCAGACAATGATCCGACAATGAAGAAGATAAACAAACACGCCATGACCAAGTTTAGCAACGTGTTGGCCACCTGGAAAAATTGAGTGAAAGCAAAGATCAACGACGGGGAACCCTACTCCGAGATTGTAAAGGATAGTCCGACAATCACAGAAGAGCAGTTTCAAATATTGAAGGAGGCTTGCGAGGCCGAAGCTGCCAAAAAAAAGTCTAAGTACATGAAGGGGCTTCAAAAGAGGAACATTGGGACCCACCACCTCGGAAGCCGTGGTTACTGGCGGAAAGAGGTCCAAATGGGCCAAGGAGGACGGAAGCCGCGAGTCCGGGCATCCTGCCCCTTGGCGGATTTCACCATCCCGCAGGGCGTGACGCCCCGAGGGCCCGCCACCGTTGGGACCCATGAATAAGGTTTATGAGACAACACCGGTCATTACGGAGTTCATGAGACTGCTGGTAATTTTAGTTTCGATCAATTCGACCGCACACGTTAGTCATATTTGTAAACGATCCTTGTGCCTTTTGCGAGAGAGCAACACCGGATAGCGGTGAAAGCGACTTCGCCGTCGAGGCATTGGCGAGGCCAAGTGGGACACTCCATTCAACCGGCGTTGAACATATTGAAACGACAACCGGTGGATACTCGACCGTCAGTATGGACGCGCGTGCGGTGTCGGAGTCGGCGCCACGTGGAAGAAGTACTACCGTGAGACCACGGAGGAGAAAAAGGAAAGACGGAGGTTAATCAAGAAAGCATCGACAAGAAGGTTGAGATTGCGGTTGAGAAGAAATCATCTCGCATATCGAATAGCGGTAGCTGCCGCAAAACAGGCGATTGCAGATATATCTACTTCCTTGGTGACGGGCGTTCACACTTGGACAAGGGAAAATCCAAAAAAATGCAGAGGACTTTCCCCTTGCTGACTTCTTGGCAGCACATGCTCCCGCACCGGCTCCCGCACCTGCTCCCGCACCGGCTGCCGCACCGGACGTGCTCGGTGGTGCCTCCTCTTTGGCTGAGCTCGACGCCCTCACGGTATCTTCCACACCGGCCCCCTTCAATATAAATGTATAATCTCCCGTTTTCGCGTCACAGACTTTTATTTGCAGGCCGACGAAACCCCGTGCACCATATTGTACACCATCGGCGAACAGAAGGTGGACGTGGGGAAGGGGACGATAATGGAGCCGAAGGAACCATTGTTCCACAGCCGGTCGATCCCCCCGAACGTCTTCAAGGTTTCCGTGGCGATGTCAAACCGGCCACGAATTTGCCTCCTCTAATACTAGTGGGGATGACGACGAGACCCGCGGCGGCTTAGTGATTGTTGCAATGGGTGGGTCCTGTTGTGGCCAAAGAGTGCGCCGTCTCGAAGCGCCCGAGCACACCCACGAGCACGCAGCCTCAAGAAGGTATGAACATCAACACCCCACCTACCCAATTAGCGTCGGGTGTTGGGTTGGGTGATGGCGGACGGGGTAAGCAGGTGGCTCCATTAGAGGCTGATGACGTCGCCATGGATGAGGATGAGGATGACGATGGCACTGAACAGTATGTCTATACTGGCGCCTCCTCAGGGTTTGAGCATCATGAGTCGGTGCCTGAATTACCGTCTCAACGTGTTATTGACGACCATCCGGTGGTAAAGACGCCTAGGAAGAGAGCGAGGAAAGGCAAAAAAGCTGATTCTATGATCCAGCAGCCTCGGCTTCGGGACCGTGTAGATATCCCCGATGCGGATAAATGGCATATCCGCGGTCGACCAATCCTACCTGAAACAGCGCTACGGGCTAGATTCGGCGATCTAAGGAGACTTCATGACGATGTGCTGCGGGTAGAGAAAGGCCTCATCGCCTCGAAAGATCCAGGATACCCACTCTACGTGGTTAACGTTCCGCAGCAAATGTCGTACGTCAAGGGCTTCCCCGCGGATAAGTTCTTCCTCCGATTCGATTACATATTCGACATGTTTCACGTGAAGAAGCTGGATTTTACTTTTGTCCGCCTTTATGCCTTGCACATGAGCTACATCATTGGGGTTGAGCAGATAGCTCATATCTGTGTCGCTGACCCGTACTACATGCACGAGGCCTTCTTGGGAGTCTGTGCACAGCATCGTGAATACGCGAGGGATTACATCGTCAGTTTCATGCTCGCCAATAAGGACAAGGAGGCGATTCTCGTGCCTTATCATCCCGTGTAAGTCATCCGCTGCTATCCTTCCTTCGATTTCAATAATTCATTTGCACGGTGGAGGCTAATTAATTTGAGGTGTACTTATTTTGCGCAGCGGCGGGCGCGCCGTCCTCATCATCCTCTACCCCCGATTCTCCCACGCTCTTTACTTGGACTCGTCGAAGAACATTCACAAAAAGGATTACACCCACATCAAATATGTTCTCGGCGATGCTATGTTTTACTACCAAGCAAGGGGTGGAGAGGTTAGGGACAAGAAGAGAAGGGCGGCAGGCCGCCTTCAGCCATAAGACCGACTTCTGCTGCATCCAAGAACCGAACGATTCTCTTAATGATGGATTCTATGTCCTACACCACATGTTGGAGTACCGACGGGATCACCAGAACCTTCACATGGCACCTAGATCTAGCGATGCCTATATTCTGCAATGGGCAAAGGACATAGGAGATATCGAGGATCATCGACTTCGAGCTGAGTTCTATAACATCCAGCGCGAACTTGCCCAAATCATCATGAATGAGGTCGTCGGAAAAACAGGGATGTTCCATGCAGAAGGACAAATGTCGCGGGAAGACGTCCGAACATGGATAGCCTCTCAGCGTCTCGACATGAAGCCTTTCACTAAGCTCGATGACTATCTCCCTGACTTGGATGGATGGCACGACATGATGGAGTGATTGTCGATATATGACAATGTGTCCGTTTAGTCCATACTTTCTTTTATGACAAAACTTTGAGTTATGCACGGTGAAGCTTTATTTGTGATGTAATTAAACCGTCCTCCTTGACTAGCAAAAATCACTCTAGTTAGGTCATTTGGGCACGATGAACTTTGTTATTTATGCTTATGATATGTTGTTTCTATTTTGCCAAGTCTGTCTCTTTGTGTTGCTCAACTATATATGTTGCATATCATCGACTCATGTGACGATGCAGGTGCATAGATCATAAATGGCGAAGAAGTGCTACGCCAGAGTATATATCGACAAGTGGCGGAGTGTCGAGCCCAGTGTACCGGTTTTCGGTTTCGAGCGACACATGATACTTAGTTTAGGTTCACGCTAATGCGAGAGAGGGATACGAACTCATGTACTCAAAGTGATAGCTATTCTCGTGTATATCATTGTTTAGATGGATGACGATGTATTTGCAAGTAATTGAGACTTTTATCGCTATTTTCGAGATTGATGACGAGAGACCACTTTGTGTTGGATGATGATTATGATGATGACATGATTTGATGAGACTAATTGTATGTATATGCTATGATTACATTTGTATGTGGATGATATGCTAAAGATTATTGTATAAAGCCTATTCAAATGCAAAACAAATAAAAAACAAATCTGCAGGAAAAAAACTAATAAAACTAGTAGTAGCGAGGTGGGGATTTAGCAGTAGCGCCGACTTACCAGTAGCGCTTACCTGTAAACGGCGCTGCAGATAATACCAGTAGCGTCCTTTTCTAAAGAGCGCTGGAGCTATTCATGTGTAGCAATAGCGTGTGTCAACACGCGCTACTGCTATACGTTAGCTGTAGCGCCTTATTAGTAGCGCCAGTACCCGCGCTACTGAGAGGGCCAAAACCCGCGCTGCTGCTAGGCTTTTCCCTAGTAGTGAGGAGGGAAGGTTTGTGTTAAAGTTAATGAAAATTTAGGAAAATACTTTTGTTCCTATAAAGGCCAGAGACAAGGGGATTCTTTATCTCCCCTAAATTTTGATTTGGCTGCTGACGCTCTAGCAATTATGTTAGATAAGGCTAGAGAGAATGGACTAGTTAAAGGAGTTTTGGGTGAATATACAACTAATGGGTAAACATGTTGCAGTATGCAGATGACACTATATTCCTGATACAAGATGATATGGACAGTGCACAAAACTTGAAATATATTCTATGTTTGTTTGAACAAATGTCTGGTCTGAAGATTAGTTTTCATAAAAGTGAACTTTTTTTATTTGGTGCGGCGATTGATAAGAGAGATGAATATGCAAAAGTATTTACTTGCCCTGTAGGTGCTTTGCCTATAAAATACTTAGGGTTACCGGTTGATAAAAATAGAATCAGAAATAAACATTGGAAGCCCCCTGAGACTAAGATGGAGAAAAAATGTGAAACTTGGGAAGGGAGACTGTTAGCTAGTGCAGGGAGAGTTACTTTGATACAATCTGCCCTGACAGGCATACCTTACTTTATGATGTCCTTCTATGGGCTCCCGGTGGGGACCGAGAAACGCATGGATTTCTGTAGAGCTAGATTATTATGGCAAGAAGGTGATCAGAAGAGGAAATACCATTTGGTGAAATGGTCTGAGGTTTGCAGGCCAAAAGATATGGGGGGCCTGGGGATACAAAATTTAGCCTATATGAATAAGGCTTTGCTATGTAAGTGGTGGTGGAAATTATATACAACTGAGGGGCTGTGGCAAAGTATAGTTTTAGAAAAATATGTTAAAAATAAAAGTGTGGGCAATGTTTTGGCCAAACAGGGTGATTCACAGTTCTGGAAGGGGATATTGAAACACAGAGATCATTTTGTCTCTCTGTGTAACTTTATAATTGGAAACGGCAAAAGAGCTCGTTTCTGGGAAGATTGGTGGATCGGTAGTGCCCCTTTAAAAAAGAACTTTCCTAGATTATATGATCTATGCTTTGATAAAAGGAAAACAGTTAAAGAAGTTTTTGATAATGGACTAGACACTACTAGGAAAAGGCCTACTAATGGCGCACCTAATTTGGCCATTAATGGCGCATTAGTGGTGCGCCATTAGTGCCACGCCATTAGTATATTTTACTAATGGCGCACCACAGGTGCGCCATTAGTATTCTGTATACTAATGGCGCACCTCAGATCGCCATTAGTATATACAACAAGGCGCCATTAGTATGCCTCCTGAGGGGCCATGTATACCAGTGCTTTGGCATACTAATGGCGCACAACAACAAGATCGCCATTAGTAACCCGGCATACTAATGGCGCACTGTTTAATGATGCGCCATTAGTATCCTTTGGCATACTAATGGCGCACTGTGATGTGATGCACCATTAGTATGAATATTAGTTTTTTTTTTAATTTTCCGTTTTTTGCAGGTGACAAAATGTATAATTGGACAAAATATAGACAGCACACATCAACAACAGATTCATCGAATATAATAGAAGATTAGTCTCTGAATACAATTCATCATATTAGTCTCCGAATACAATTCATCATATTAGTCTCCGAATTGAAAAGACCGAACAAAGATAGAACATTATATTACAAGTCTCGAGACCGCGAGTAGCGAGTTTGTCTTCACATTACAAGTCGATATCGATCATCTAAACTACCATCACATAGAAGAGAGCTGCGGTCATCACGATGAGCATCATCACGATGAAACTCGTCTTCATCCGGTTCCTCCAACGCTCCCTCCCCTCTCCCGCTAGATAGCGTGCGTATCTAGAAAAAGTCCTAAACTAAACCTATACTAAACTATCTAGTTCTTCATCTTCTGCTTCTTTCTTCCAGTTCATCAACCTGCAAAACAAGAAACAACAAACATGAAAAACTTGATCAAGGTTTAAATGTAGCATTCCCCTTAGCAAAATGCCTTTGCTGTAGGAGCTAGCACTTACGAGTTTGGAATCATTAGTCAAACCCCAATCAGATTAAGTTGATCAAAGAAACAGTAGAAGAGAGCCAACACTGCATAAATGGAGCCAATAACCAAAAAGACAGAAGTAGAGCCAGCAAAGTATAGATCAAAGCCAAACCCAAAGATCAACTCAAACTAGAACTAACTCCATGATTAGGGGATCCCTCAATTAAGCTTGGGTTAGTTTTCAGATGAAATCCAACAAACCCACTACTAATCAACTAGCCCAGAGGTAGGGTTTGAAGTAGGGATTGTCCTCAGGCAGCCTAGTAGTGCTAGGACTATTGCATCATTGGATCAAGTAGTGCAACATCTTTAAGTAACGATGAGAGCCTCAGGACACCATCATTGGCATGGCAAGATTAAGGAGCACCTGTTCTTATCAGTGAGAGTAGGAGAGAAAGAAAGAAAGTGAAGAGACCAGTGCAGCATCTGTTCAAATCAGATTTAAGAGAGAGGGAATTGGCAAGGAAAGATATAGTCCATAACCTGCAAGAAGAAATAGGCCATTGATAGCACATTTACTAAACATCTGCTATAAGCAGAACACATACACCCACTTACACATGGGTACTATTCTGTATATAGGTACACAAGCACAACACATGCACCTGGTATAGATAGGAGTATAAGCATGCATCTAAATTATTTGAAACATATGAAATAGCTAATGCAAATAAAGAATTATCACTACATGCAACCGTCAGGACTATGTCCTGTACAATATACAACTAAACCACCAGTAGATGATGTACTAAACCATACAAGAAATACCAACACATGGTATTTCGGTAAAGACTAGTATATATCAAACACAGATACCAGCTTGAAAGAGAAACTATAATTTTATACCACTACAGGAGCAAATCATGAAGTACACAGAGTAATTGCAGTAAAGAGATGAATCAGTATATGTTGATCAATAAGAGAGTTACGGCTATATACAAATGAAGGACTATATCCTTTATAAGATAACAAAGAGTAGCACCTATGCATATGAACAAACATAACCAGCAGCCAACCAATAAAGAAACTAGCATGTGCTATATGACAGGAACAATAACATCTATAAGACCAAGATAATTGAAAGGATAGGCTAACATTAGGGTCATGCAATCATTCGATCCCATCATTGCAGCACTAGTTGAGCAACAAATCAAATATAACAGTAGTTCCATTGGTTCAACCAACAAGTTAACAAAAGTTTACTTCCCACTACTAATTTTGCAACTCGTGATAATAAAGAAAACAGAGCACAAATAAATAGGAATGATCTTTTCCATGACACAAGCACAAACAAAATCACCCATACGCATGAAACAGAGCAAGGTACTAATATAGCAGCACAAGAGCGGGAGCTACAGGTAGGAGACGGATTCACAGGAGAGGAGGTTGGTCGATGCCGCACACGACCACGTCGCCGTCACGCAGTGGATGTTGTAGTCGAGTTGGACCATGTGCGGGGTGTCGTCGTGGCGGTGGATGACCTGGTTGTCGTCATAGTCCACGGAGGATGCCTGCTGCTCCGAATCTAACAAACAAGTAAGTCCTAGTGTCGTTGATCTAGTACAGAAATTAAGCAAGCTAGTATAGGAGACACGCGTGCTGCTGCTAGTATCTACAGAAATAAATCAAGCTGCATGTGTGTGTGCTTGAGCTAGCTTAGTACGTACAGTCCATGGTTGGGCTCCAAAACTAATAGAGCATGCTAGCGCCAACAGAATCAATCACAAGGTTATTTTGTTGTTGTTGCTAGCAGTGCTAGCTGTATGTATTGATCCATCCATCCATGACCTAACTAATGTTGTTGTATCTCTAGACTAAGTGAAGCAACACAAGAAGAACTAAAACTACAGAGCACATGTGTACTTAACTACTATACTCATCCATGGCAAATTGTACCAAACCATCCATACATAGCCAGATTGCAATGGAGTGGATTTAACACAAGACATGAAAAATTGATGAGCCAAATGATTTTTAGTATTACTAACTTGAAAGGAAGCTCACTGTTTCCATCTTATATCTATCCATGATTTTATTTTTCTGAAGCAAGCATCAAAAAGCACAATGACAATCGAATTTCACACAAAAACTGAACCAATACTTGCTGTTATGTAGTGTCCATGACAATTGCAATTCATGTCCACTCCAGATCAGATTTGCAAGGGCTAGAAAGAGAGGTTGTAGCACACCATGTATGGGGGTAGGAGGTGGATGCAGGGGAGGGGTGGAGGGTGTCCTGCAGAAGAAGCTTCGCCATTAGAGCAACCTGCACAAAACAGAGGAAGGGGAGATGAATAAATCATGGTGAGGAAAAGGGCCTTCCACATGATTAGATCGGGAAGAGAAACAACAACAAAAATACCAAAAAAATCCTTCCATGGCGTGCTGTACTAGGAGCAGCTCCTCTCTCTCCGCTAGGGTTTGGGGCGCTGGGAGGCTCCATGGTGCCGCTGCGTGGTGGCGGGGAAGGGAATCCATCTCCATGGCGGCGTCCCGCCCCACGGAGGTGCGCCCCTCCTGCCGTCGTCGTCGGCACGCCCATGGCGACCTGCAGAGAAGGAAGAGAAGATGAGGTGAGGTGAGGAGGAGATGGTGGGCGAAGAAGGAGGGGGAGGGGCTTACCAGTGCTAGATCCGGTCACCTATGGCCTCGCCGTGGCCTGCCATGGCGGATCCCGACGAACAAAAGGGGATGCAAAACCCTAGCCAGTGGGGGAGCCGCGGATCTACATGGAGGTAAGCCAGATGCGGACCAAGGGGATCTCGCCGGCGTGCTGCGCGCGGCCGGAGCTCGCCGGAACCGGGCGGCGTGGGTGGCGACGGCGGTGAGGGAGAGAGGGGTTCGGGGGGAAGAGAGGAGGCGACGAGGGTTTGGGTGGGTTCGAGCGAGAGAGCGAGAGAGGCTGTTTTTTTTCCGGTGAAAATGAAAGGAAATGATATACTAATGGCGCACTGTTCCATTACTAGTTTAAACTAGTAATGGCGCACGGTCGAACAGTGCGCCATTAGTAGTTTTGCAAAAAAAGGAATAAAAAATATAATAAAAAAACAACATTAGTGGCGCACTTTCCGACAGGTGCGCCATTACTAGTTACAACTAGTAATGGCGCACTGTGTCTGGATGTGCCATTAGTATGTTTGGACAGGCGCACTAGTTCAGAAAAAATTTGATACTAATGGCGCACCCTAGGCCAGGTGCGCCATTAGTAGTTTCAGCTCTAATGGCGTATCAGAAGGTGGTGCGCCATTAGTATATACTAATGGCACACCGCTTGTCTGGTGCGCCATTAGTGTCAATCTCATCTATAGCCCTTTTTCTAGTAGTGAGACAATGTCCAGTTTAGGAGAACTTTGCTGGAAGATGCAAGAGAATTATGGGGACATATTAAAGAAGTCTGTATCGAGGTAACTTTGAATGAGGAGAGGGATGAGATTAAATGGACTCTTGATAAGAAGGGGGTTTATACAGTAAAGTCTTTTTATAGGCACCTGATTGAAAACGGTGTCAAGTACCCGCACCTATATATGTGGAAGATTAAAATGCCACCTAGAATCAAGGTGTTCATGTGGTTGGCCCTTAGGGGGAGTATTCTCACAAATGATAATTTGATCCGTAGGGGGTGGAAGGGAGATGATAAATGCCCCTTCTGGGGGGAAAAAGAGGACATAAACCATCTTTTTTTGAACTGTTCGGTTGCTAGATTATTATGGAACATATTAAAATGTGCCTTTAATCTTAAGGACATTCCAGACACACTAGATGGTGTCATGAAAACTTGGGTTAATACCTTTGGCAAAGATGAAAAAAACCTGGTCATGGTAGGAGTTTCGGCGATCTGCTGGATTATCTGGAAACTTAGGAATAGTGTGATTTTTGATAACAATAGGGTGAATGATCCCTGTGTCCCTGTGTCCTTGCTTATCAAAAATCTAAATGACTGGAATATTTTGCAGACAAATCCCGTAATAAGTAAGATGATGGAGGCTGGAGTGAAGCCAGTAAGTGAGGTGGCAGAAGAAATATTCAAGGCGGCATATGGATGGCGCCTGAAGACTGGGAGGATCGAAGGGTAGCAGATGCCCTCTTTGCTGCGATGGATATGGCTTCTACCTTCTCATGCCGGCTTCGCTTCATTTTGCTGATGTTCGGACTAAGTGGATGTCCCTGTAATATTGAACTTGCTGTTATTCTGGTTATTTCCTTTGTAGCATCTGTTCTTATAACAGAGTGGGTCATCGTTCTGGGGCTAGATCTTCGTTTCTAGACCTTGGAGCACTCTTTCCAGGCTCCTTTCCTGCTATATTTGGGGTTTCGGAGAGGGGAAGGGATGGCTTCTCCTCCTTTCCCAGTATGGCAGTAGGATGGACTAGCTGGAAAGGGTGGAGTTTCGTGTTAGGGGTGTTGCGTCTCTTTTTTCTTTGTTCTGTAACAAGACTTGGTGATTTCTGTTAATGGAAATCGGAGAGGGCGCTCTCTTTTATAAAAAAAAAACGCACGCACGCATGCAGATGCAGCACGGACCTTGATTGATCCGACCTCCTTAGTTTGCTACTAATCAAGATGCAAAACGCAAAGGCCAAAGGGACAAGGAGGAGGAGAGAAGCTGCACTGGATGGATCCTGGATGCATGGGTGTTGTCGCCCTACAGTAGCTAGATCGGTCCATCCATGGGACAGCAGATTTGTCCTGTGGCGTCACACATGTATCGTGTGCCTGCTTCCCTATTTCCCCTGCCCAATGCCCATGCGCCCATACAAAGTTGGTGATGACCAAACATCTGGAAGACTAGCAATGGCCACAAACTCACAGTTGAGACAGAATGCAGGAGACGCTCCACTTAACATGAGTATCCCAGGTTACTGAGCAAGAAAGGGACCGTGCCGCCTTGAAGAAACCATCGGACTACATTTGCACCCACTACACCAAGCTATCTTTAGGGAGGGCTGCATGCCCTCTCGCTCCGGAATGTGGAATGTCATCCCTGCCACGAGACAGCGAGATACGAGACAACCGAGACCACCCCACGTAGAATTGAGGAAGCTACATGTTGGGATCAAGGTATGCTCGAAGCCATGAACGAGCTTCAACCAGAAGGTACCGGGCTTCCACGACGCCACCCACAAAAGGGTGATGATGAAAGACGCCACAACCATTGAACCTGAGATGGACAAGGGTTTCACCTGGAGCCCTGACATAAAGAGGGGCCCACAATGAATTCACCAAGAGTGAAACCACACCTACAGGCATCAGCATCACTAACACTGAAATGTGGAGTTTTCAGTTGGAGCCTATTTGTGCCACCTGTGGTACCAAAGTTGCCAACCCAACCCGAGAAGAGGGTGGCCGCCTCCAGCTCGAGCCTCCGGATCAAAACCAGCGAGCTGCCACCGTGCATAGCCAAGAGAAGCATACCCCCCAACGACGACATCCAGACGCACACAGGAGTCAGATCCAGCTGGCGGCCATGGAACATTGAAATTGCGGCTCGTCTGGCCACAACTCCCAAGGTCCCGGGACCAACCATCTGTCGTCATTGCTGAAGGAAACACCGCAGCCACCGACCAAGGCTTCCGAGCAGAGCCATCTAGCCAGGAGTGTACCCCGACACATCCAAGTTGGGCGGTGTCACCCCGTCGGAAAGGGACCCACCAGAAGAGGGGTAGCCTGGCCATGCATGGATCCGGTCCCAAGTGGCCACAATCCGTCGTCGAAAAAGGGGCCGTGGTCCGAAGGTCGCCGACGCGCAAGGAGCGCGAGGAGCATGAGGACATTGAACAAGATGATAAAGAAAAGCAGCGACACAAGATCAGATTAGGTCGCCTGGGCGATAACGCCAAGTTTTTTTTCACGTTTCATAGGTTTTGGTGCACTACATTTGAAAAGTAGTGGCATTTGTCCTATGTACGATCCATGCGTGTAATACCACCGACCATTCCGATCCCGGTGAAGTCGAATTCTCTATATGAGCTAAACTGAACTCCCCTTTACCGAGGGGAGTTCAAGCTGAACTTGTGTGCTACCGCGTGTCCCTTATCTGCCGCGGTTTGACCTCACATATCCTTCTTCCAAACGGGGTAATCAATTTCACTAATCATGTGACTCTTTCAAACATGGAAGAGTAAATTCGTATACCGCAGATGATTCATGATCCAATTTGCCGTCCATGTCATCAGACTATTTGATACTCCCTCCATATTAAAATATAAGATGCTTTTAGGCAAAATATAAGACGCATTTTTAATCAAAAGTGTATTATATTTTGATAAGGGGGAGTATTTTTTTTACGCAATGTCATCAGTCTACTCATGAATCATCATCACACCCTCACAGGTCGATCCCAAAAGAACCATCATAATACGATCAAATGGATAAATAAAAATTAAAAGCTGGTCGGTGATCTGATACATGGTATGATCTGCCAGTCGCACCAGCTTAGTTCTCAAAGAGACCAGCAGCACCTGCAAATCCTAACCCCAACCGTCTCCTGAAATTGCAATGCCAACTCGTATTATCAGGCATTTTCTTAACGCATGGTGCATCCCACTTCCTTATTGACATCAAACATGCCTGGATACTCATGTCGCAGGGCAGTTAGACCACACAAAGCATCCTCCCTAGAGATCAGCCTGTCTCCCATATGCAACTGCCATACATCTATAACGGCCTTGACTTTGATCAGATATGCTAGGGAAGAAGAACAAGTAGCCTTTCTGCTCACATGACAGATTCCGTTCTGGAATTTATATTCTTTCCTAACGATACGATACGTTGTCACCTGCCATCTCCGTCTAAACAATCTCCACCACAGCTTATACAACAAGCTAATACTATATTTTTCTAGAGTGTGAATCCCAAGGCCAGCCTTTTTTTAGGCCTACAAATTCCACGTCGTCTCACCACGACATTAGTCTTTGGCCGAGAATCTACACATGGACATACCGTAGGTAAGAGCATTTTGTCACACAACTGCCTCCTATCGTCGGGAGAGGATTTGTGGCACGCAAGTGCGGGGGCACGCATCTCCCTGGTGCCTGCTTTTTATTTGGGTTTTTGATATTCAAAGTTTTATATATTGTAAATGAAAAATCCAAATTAACTTTTGTTTTCATATTCGTGTTTCTCGTGGCCAGCGCTTTCAAATAAGATCCATTTTGAATATATTTTGACACCTTTATAAAAATATTTTAAGTTTAAATTTTGAAACTTAGCACGAGCGACCGATAAAAATCAATTATTTTGTGTCGGAGACCGACATAAATTTTTTCTTGAAATTATGTTTCTCAAACTGGATAAAACTTGGTAGTTTTAGATGCAAAAATCATAAGTTAAATCTTGAAACATAAAACTTTTTGAGGGATTTTCTTTTTTACTCTGTGCTCGTGTGGGATTGAACTACAGCGTGAATCGCGATTCAAAACGAGAAGGCGGCGTGACTTGCCAGGTTAGTGCCACCGAACTAATCGTGCCCCTAAGCATTTTCGTCCCATTGAGAGGGAAGCTACTCACACTAGTCAGGGCATCTCCAGCCGTTGGCCCTTCAAGAGGGGCAAAAAATCGCCCCCTGGGGGCGCACCGGCGCTAAACCGCGCACTGGGGGCGTGATGCCCCCCAGTCGCAGCGCCCACGGTTCGTTCAAAAAGG
The DNA here is from genome assembly GCA_021437245.1 of Aegilops speltoides. Taxonomy (NCBI): domain Eukaryota; kingdom Viridiplantae; phylum Streptophyta; class Magnoliopsida; order Poales; family Poaceae; genus Aegilops; species Aegilops speltoides. The sequence goes on from CM038143.1 coordinate 469,338, forward strand.
TCAAACACGGCGCAAAACGAGTCAAATTTAACGCAAACATCGGCGAGTTCGTTCAAACTTAAACATACTTTACAAAAAAGAAAAAACTACCGCGGGCTACCCCCGCCGTCTCCCTCGCCGCCCGCCTCGCCGCCCACCCACGCGGTTCTACATGCCGAGGAGGCTGTAGAACCGCGTGTAGTCACCGCCGCCGCCGTCGTCGTCGTCGTCGTCGCCGCCGCCGCCGCCACCGCCCCCGCCTACGCCTCCGCCGTCCCTGCTACAACCCTCCCCCGGTTGGCGCGGCGGGTTGGAAGGTCCGGGGGCGTCGTCGTCGCTGTCGAGGATCACGACGCCGCGCTCGTCCTCGGGCCCACGTTTGCGGGCGGCGATCTCCTCCAGTGCCCGGCGCTGCCGGACCATCTCGTCACGGAGGTAGTCGTCCCGCGCCCACCGCATGTCGTCCTCGTCGGAGAAGCCGCGCCGGGCTATCTCCTCGTACTCCGCGGGGAGGCCGGGCTCCGGCTTGGACTCGACGAGGACGAAGCGGCCGGTGGGTGGAGAGGCGTTGGCGCCGATGCGGACGCCGGAGCTGCGGGTGCGCGTGGCGACCGGTGTGCCCAGGGCTCCGGCTGACGGGCGGAGGCGCGAGCGAGCCGGACGAGGAGGAGGACCCCCCCCCCCCGGTCTCCATGCGCCTCGGGGTCCAGGAGCTTCCCCGGAAGCGTGAGAAGGAAGGGGGAGCGGGGTACTTGAGGCGCAGCGTGTTGCCACCCTCGATGTACTCGAGGACGGCCTCCAATGTGCGCCCTGGCACGCCCCACCACAGACGCCGGCCGGCGGAGTTGAGCCTGCCGGAGGGTACGACGCTGTTGGTGGCCTCGAGCTGCTGGGCGTGACGGCGGCAGAAGTACGGTTCCCAGAGCGGGCTGTTGGGGACATACCGTGGCCCCTCCCTCGCCGCACGCGGCAGGTTCGAGCGGATGCGTGCGATCTCCGCACACCGCGCCGCGCCGGTGGGTATCGGGGGCACCGGCACGCTGCCCGCGCAGATCCTCCACGCCCCGGGCACCCGCATGTCCGGCGGGACCGGGTACTCGGCATCGTAAAGGAGGCGAGCCTCGTCTTCATGAAGATGGCGGCGGCCGAAGCCGTTCGCCGCCGCGCCGTCGCCTGGGAAGCGCTCGGCCATGGGTGTGAACTGGAGACGGCGAAAGAGAGGAGAGAAGAGGGAGGAACGACGACGGCGGGAGAGTGTGAGTCTCCGAGTGCGCCGGGGCGCGTCATATATTGGCCGAGGCGCCGCCCACACGCGTGGCACCGTGTGTACGCGTGGCGGGCGAGGGAGGGCGAGGGACGCGCGTCGTCCGGTCTTCACTGCGCCGCCCGTGAGGCATCAATGGCGCAGGCTGACCGGCGTGGCAGCGCGCGACAGCTTTGGCATTGATTCGCCGCGGGAAACGAGACGATGAGGACGATGAAGGGCCGAGAAGAGAGCCGTGTCGCTGACGCGGCTGGCCCGCGGCTTCTTCGCGCCAAAAAAGTTTGCCCGGCGCCCCCGAGCGCCCCCCTGCGCGCCGGGTTCGGGCTGGGTCCGCCGGCACTGTTTTCGGCCCAAACCGGCGAAAATCGGGCTCTGAGGCGCGGCGGGCGTTTTTGGCGCGCGCGAAAAAACGCTGGGAGGCCTTCTTGGGGGCGCGGCTGGAGATGCCCTCAGGATTGTGACCACATGAGCAAACAGGGTTCAAAAGTCAAAACACTCACCCCTACATCCCTTTTTCAGAAAGGCCAAAGCCACATATTATATTCCCGCAAAAAAAAGCCACATATTATATGAACAAAGTTGCTAAGTCTAAGTCGACTAAGACTTGGCTATATCTCAATCAACGCTATATTCGTGGTCTTGCATGGAGATTCGTGTAATTTTTTTCTTTTCTTTTTTGTTATATGTAATGTCACTTGATTGACTTGGTTAAGTCTTAGTCGACTGAGACCTAGCCACAACCTTAGATGAAACCAGCCCTGACAAGAACTTCTTTACAGGAATAATAAATTGCACGTATGTCCTTGAAGAAACAACGCCAGTCTTTCTTCTGTATTTACCGGCAACGCGTCGTGATTAAAACTAGAAGGGGCAATACCTACGAGGTAGGCCCATCATGGTTACAACCCAAAAGGTCATCATCCAATGGATATTTCACATGAAGACTAAGTGTCCTAAAAAAAAGGAAGACTAAGTGTCAATAGTCGGATTGTACACCCCTTCCCCACCCCAACTGAATAATAACTATAGAGCAAATTCTAAATAACCTCAATCAAAACCGTTGACCCAGCAAAAATCATAATCCAAATTCTAAAATTGAACACCACAAATAGAATGGGCGAGCTTCAAACTTAGGGAGCATAGTATATTCATAGACACACACAACTCGAAGACAAGGGGCTATACACAGTAGCTACCTAATACGACTGAGTGTGTTTTGCAGTTCACATCGTCAACTAGTACGAGTCTTCTTCTTGGTCGCATCGCACGCTTGAAACACTAGTAGTTAAAAAACGTAGGTACAAACATCCACATCAGTACACACATCTCCAAATCGAGCAGTAGTTTTTTTTTTTTTTGAAAGATCCAGCACTGCTGGCTTTTCATTGATTAAGCAGGGAGCATGCGGAAAAAAGTTCATGATCAAGTGATCATGGTGGGGGTTACAGAGTTGGCGCCACTAGTGGAATCGCCATTTGACTAAAAGTTGGCACAGAAATCAGCCTGGGTCACCAAGTGGTGTTTCCAGGCATTTGGCCCCGGCAAGCCTCCGGGAATCCATGTCTTGCCTAATTACTGCAAGGATTTCAGCGCTGGCGATCTCTGAAGGTTCTTGCATTCCTCTCCAGCCATATATGCCAGGCCACCAGCATCAATGTGGACTGCACCCTTTTCCTGTTTGCCGTTTCGGCTGCGTGCATGGCACGTCTGAACCGTTGCTTTGACGATCCCGGAGGCCCGTTTGGAGCGGCAGGACGGTGGTGGTCACTTGTTGGTCTTTGTCAGCTGCGCCGCCGTCTTGGCCGAGCAGGTGCCTCGCCATCTCCGGGTCCTGCAGGCTCCTCGTCTTCTTCTCCTCGCTCTTGCCCCACAGCACGAAGTAGAGCCCGATGACGATCAGCACCGCGCCGATGATCCTGCGCACAAGCAGCCATGAATCATGTCAGACAAGAGTGCAATATGGTGCTGTCACAGTGTTGGTGTATGTGGATTTTACTCTCTACTTACCCTCCAGTGTAGAGCTGGTCGCCGAGGATGATGGCGGCCAGGACGGCGAGGGCGACGGTCTGCACGGGCTGGAACACGGCCGTGAAGAGCGGCCCGCCGCGGTCGATGCACCAGATCTGTAGCGCAAACGCCACGCCGGAGGCCACAAGCCCCGCGTAGAGGATGGTGAAGAGCTCCCCGCCGAACCGCACCTTCCACCGGCTCATGTCCTCCTCGGTGAAGGCGGCGATGACGAGGAACTGGAGCAGCCCGAAGACGCAGGTGAGCGAGATGACCGACAGCCTCGCCGGGTACCGCTTGAGGACCGGCACCTGGAGCACCATCCAGCCGGACCAGGAGAGGCAGTGTCTGAGGATGAAGACGCAGCCCAGGGTCCAATTGAAGATGGGGCTGCCGGAGGTCCAGGAGAGCACGGCCTGCACGTGCAGGTTGTTGCTGAAGAGCGGGAGGCCCTTGTAGAGCGTGATCACCGTGGCGCCGCCGATGCTCACCACCGTGCCCACCACCTTGGCCACCCCGTGCCGCCGGCCCAGGTCCACCTGCTCCGGCCGGAGGACCGCGGCCAGCACGAAGGTGATGGCCGGCACCATGTTCTGGATCGCGGAGGCGTAGGTCGGCGACAGGTGGTACAGCCCCAGCAGGTAGAACCCCTGGTTCGCCGTGATCTCTTAGTGTCAACAATGTGGTACATAGTTGGACAATGTTCTCGGAGGTTTGCACTTCCTGGCCACTTGTCCCCTCGGGTCGCGCCCTGTGGTCGTGCTTGCCTTGTGAGGCTGTGTCGCGCCCGACGCGCCCGCACAACAGGGACGTTGTCCGACTGCCTCGTTCTAACGCCAAATGTTCGGTCGCGGCTTCCACACCCTCTCCATCCCTGCCAAACTTAGTCACGTCCAAGCCGCCACCACGCTGATGGCAAGGAGCAGTAGGCCGCCATGAACCCTCGCGAGGTGGGCGTGAGAGGGAGCGCACCTCCACTCAGTCGGGTGTGCATGGCTCCTGTTGGGCATAAGCCACCTCAGGACGCGTCGGGTGCGAGCCATGGCACACTGGGTCCGTGGCCGTGCGTGTGTGTGTGCATGAGTTGCACGGGGGGTGCGCGTGTGTGCGTGACCCAGTGCGTAGGACCAGGGCCAAGCCGTTGGCGTAGTGTGCGGGGTGCTCGCATGCGTTCCGTTGAAGACCCGCCGTGAACTGCGTGCGTTGAGCGTGTCGTGGCACGAGCGGGGCGAGCGGATTGCGGGCGCGAGGGAGAGGGAGCGTGGGTACGTGCCCGGGCGCTGGCTCTGGGTATAAGACCCCGCACGGTGCTCGCTGTAATGGTGTGGTGTGGTGCTCAAGTTTGAGCTTGAGTGAAACGCCTGACGTTGCGGCCGCGGCGTTCGTGCGCCGGCAAAGTCCATTGTCCACCTGTGTCTTCTTCTTCCTTTCTTCTTCTACCTCGGTCCGCTGTAGAACAAGAGAGCTGCGAGAGAGGTAGGCGAGAGCTAGGGCTAGACGGCAATACATTTGATATCATGAGCTTGGTGTCTTGGGCGTGCTTGCCGTGCCGGAGGCGTGGCAGAGACGGCGGCGCTTGCCGGCGGCTGCGCGATGGAGCTCCGGGCCGTGTGTCGGCCTATGGAGGTGGGCGACGCTGTGGCTGCCATGGCGCGTGGCGGAGGCGACGGGCGGTGACGTCGTACGTGCGGCGACCGCGGAGGCCGCCGAGGCGCTGCATGGTGGCGCGGCGGCGCAGCACGGCGTGGCGGCGTGGAGGCACTGCATGGCAGCATGGAGGCCGCAGCGGTGCAGTGCAATAAGCGCGGCGGCAAGCCGGGCGCGACCGGTGCGTGTTATGGGTGCGCACTGGACGCGTCGGGACCGCGGGAGTGGACCGCGTCAAGGCGCTGGACCTGGTTGCACAGATCGCGTACATGCGCGGCGGGAGCGCGGGCCGGGAGCGCGGGATGTGGGGAGTGCACGCGAAGGGCACGGCGGCACGGTGGCAGGCGTGGCAGCGACGTCAGGGCGGTGGCGGCTACAACGACGACGACGTCGACGGCGCGGCGGAGCGCGTGCTGCTGGCGAACGGCGGCGTCGAGGACATCGGTCTCCTCTGAGTTCGTGGCTAAGGGGGGTGAGTGTTGGGCATAAGCCACCTTAGGATGGGTCGGGTGCGAGCCAGGGCACACTGTGTCCGTGGCTGTGCGTGCGTGCGTGTGTGTGTGTGTGTGTGTGTGTGTGTGTGTGTGTGCGCGTGAGTTGCATGGGGGGTGCGCGTGTGTGCGTGACCCGGTGCGTAGGACCAGGGCCAAGCCGTTGGCGTAGTGTGCGGGGCGCTCGCATGCGTTTCGTTGGAGACCCGCCGTGAACTGCTTGCGTTGAGCGCGTCGTGGCACGAGCGGGGCAAGCGGATCGCGGGCGCGAGGGAGAGGGAGCATAGGTATGTGCCCGGGCGCTGGCTCTGGGTATAAGACCCCGCACGGTGCTTGCTATAATGGTGTGGTGTGGTGCTCAAGTTCGAGCTTGAGGGAAACGGCTGTCGTTGCGGTCGCGGCGTTCGTGTGCCGGCAAAGTCCACTGTCCACCTGTGTCTTCTTCTTCCTTTCTTCTTCTACCTCGGTCCGCTGCAGAACAAGAGAGCTGCGAGAGAGGTAGGCGAGAGCTAGGGCTAGACGGCAACAACAGCTCCCTGGGTCTCCTCACCGCCGTCGCGCGTTCGCTGTGTTGTGCGCCGATGGAGACGGGATGAGGAGCCTTATGGTCACCCATCATCAGGGTCGTTCCGCGTGTGGTTGCGACAAACTCTCAATGTCGGCTCGTGTGCCATGGTGCAGAAGCAGACAAATAGGAAATTTTCTATGGTATATAGTTGGATGGATGCCTCCCGCGTCCACGGAAATCTACGGTGTCCATTTTGTGGTATTGTGTTTGGAGATGCCCCAACTGAACTGGAAGAAGAACATGTGGTCCATCGCTTGAGTACAAAAAGACAAAGATTCTTCGTCAAAATGGTCATATCCGTGGAACATATGGCCTAAGGCTAGGAATTATTAGCATCTACAACCCGATGTAGCCGTCGAGGGAAAATTTGTTGTTTTGACTCTTATACGAAAGATGATACAGATCTGACCCCGGTTCAATTTTTTTAGAGATCTGACCCTTTTTCTACCACCAAAGTCGATGGCGGTAGGGTATAACCGCCTACTATCGAAGCCCTTGGCGATAGGGTCACACGCCCTACCGTAAAAAAAATCTAAGTTTTAAATACAGTGCTAGTACTCTCCTACCGCCAGGCACCTCGGCGATAGGGTTGCATAGGCTACCGCCAGCCTCTTTGGCGGTAGGGCTGCAATGCATTGACGTGGATAAGTTGGGTACCGCCGAGGGCCTTGGCGGTAGGCTGGTATACCCTACCGTCATCGACCAGACGGTAGGAAAAGAGTCAGATCCCATTTTTTCCAAACCAGGGTCAGGTCTGGCTTAACTTTCGAGAAAGGGCCAAAACACTAAAATTGGCCGTCCGTGGATGGTGCTTGGTCACCTCTCAAATATCCATGTCCGCATATGTCTCGCTCATATGGAAACCCCCAAATCCATGCAATTCATGTGACGTGAAAATAGCACAACATAGATTAACTTATACTTAGCATTCGTTGGACTGGACACAATAAGTTCAACATAAAAATAGAGATAGCGAGTTCAACATTGAAACGGACATAGATTGTTCAGTAGCAAAATATGATCTAGAACTAGATACTAGTAGATACATGTAGAAATCACCACTTCCTTGCTGGGCAGTTCCCTTGGCGTCTCTGGAGCAGCGTAGCTGTCCATGACCGGAGGTGTGTCGTCATTTTTGGTGGTGGTGTCATCGTCGGACAAGGATGAGGATGCGAGGGGAGTCCAGCCATACGCCGGGCGTCGCGAGACTGCTCCTTGGCGAGGTGTGTGATATTCTCCGTGTTGGACGCCCTTTACCGGGTGAGCCGCTCAGACTCCTCGATGCCGAGCCGCAATGCCTTGACATTTTTGCAGTACTGGCGAACATCTATCTCCACCGAGGTGAAGGACCGGCGGATGATGTCGCGAAGGAGGTCATCCTTTGAGGAGGAGGGGAACATGACGTGCTTTAGGGTTTAGGGCAGATTTGCCTCGCGCGGCCAGCTGCCCTTGCCTCCGATTCGGGGAGCCACGTGCTCAGCGATGCGGGCACAAGCACCCAACGCCGATCTGCCGGAACAGGGGTCAGAGGTGACATGCGCGGAGCACGACAGGCTGATGTGGTCATACGTGGAGCTGGAGCTTGCCTGCCAGGCCACATGTGAGCGCGTGGAGCTCGAGCTCTCGCTGCTATCCATCTGCGGCCGGCGGAGGGCAATGCAAATGGCGAGCTCCTTGTCATGTGAGGTGGAGTTGGATTCCTCCTTGGGGAGTCGAAGGGGTTGAACTTGTTGCTAGAGTCGACTATGGTGGCGCAGGGAGGGGAGCAAACGAACTGGGGTGTGAGCGGAGCGGTCAACAGTGGTCTATAGTTTGGTCTGGTGTGCTGATGAAGTGGGGTGTATGTGAGATTGGACTGAGCCAATGGCGGAGCCAGAAAGATTTTATCAGTAGGGCCGAATGCTAATAAAACTAGTTGGGGAGGGCGAAGCCATTGGAAAACAGGCTTTTAAGAGCAAATAATCATTAATTTTTACACTGTACATGGGCAAATTAGCACTACATCTTTGATGTTCCTCCCCCCGTCTCCGCCACTGGACTTAGTTAATCTAGACTGTTCCGACATGGCAGACACATTGAGTCCGCTTATATCCACCCAACATATGGGTTAGGTTTTGGAAGCCCGGATATGTGAGAATCTTATTGGGCGATCAGACGATGACCAGATTGTGTGCGTAAAACATTTAGAGAGAGTTTGAGGGGTCTATGTTGGAATGCATGAGGGACACAAGTAGTAGAGTAGTACGCAGTAGAGAAGTGCGTGAGATTCATGACACCGATTCACTTGATCATTCAACTAAAAGCAAGCAATGGTTTTGTTGGCACCTAGTACATGACACGAGAGACGCATCTGCAGTTGAAAAACAGGAGACCCCATCAAGAAGTCACAAAACTGAAGTGTAGTTACTACTATACTAAATACAAATACAACGCTAAAGAGAGAGAGGAATGGGAAGGTGGTGGGCCCGCCCATTCCAATAGGCAGAGGTGGGGTGGTAGGAGGATGGACGGACGGGGCACGATCTTATCGGAGATGGAGGGCCAGATGTCTCCTTGGGGCGTCGGAGCGCTTTCTTTGCGCCCAAGGCGCGGGCACGATCGTTCGTTGCATTAATGACCAGTGTACCCTCCTCCGTCAGGGCTGGGCGCCCCTCACTCGCAACGCCATGTCTAACGGCGTCTCGCTCTACGCAAATGCCACCGCCGACCGCCTCTTTCAGTCTTTCTTTCCGCCAAGCCGCGCGGCGCGGGTCTCAGATGCCCACTAATCACAGTACTCCGTCAGGCACTAAACGGAACGGAAAATAGCGACGGGAAAAGGCCGAAGGAATCCTTATTTATTTCCGAATAACTCTACTTCTGGGCACTCTTATTTATTTAGACTAAACTTTTTGACATGCACTACCGTTTTATATTATAATTAATAATGGTAGAACGAAATATAAAAATGCAATGTTTTTTCTATATAATTTTAATGTTTGTCTTGAAAATAACATTTAACAAAAATTGAACCATATATCACATAAGTTTCACCGAATTATTTATTATTTGGGGCATCACTAGGTTTTTGGTTTAACCAATTTTTGAGATCAGAGAACAATAGAAAAGAAAAAAACCGTATATCTTCAATGATTAACTTGTGCCACTAAGATGGATTAAAAGCGATGTTGTCATCCATGCATGTCTATTATATAGTTCCATGAAATATCATAATAGATAGAGATATAGAGTTGTCTGAGGTTTCCGGAATAGATAGAGATATAGAGTTGTCAGAGGTTTCCGGAATGCATGTTTGTATATTTTCTGTGCAAGTAAATACAAGGATTAGTTATGTACGTACTATATACGAAAAAATAAATATGATCATTAATATACATGAATGGTTTGCCCGGGAACATGCTTGTACTTTTTTGAGTTTTTTGTGCAGTGCCAATCCTGAAACTGCCACAATTAGCCTAAAGTTTTTGCATGCTTACAAACGGGTCTATTCAGCTAAGCTCGTGATTCTTTCTTCATCTGAACTTGAACTGGAGCAAACACCACATAAACACGCAGGAGAAAATCCGCACATCTGTTAACACGTCTTCAACGTATCTATAATTTATTAAGTATTCATGCCATGTTTACAACAATTCTATATGGTTTTGGTATGATTTGAAATGGAACTAACCCGGACTGACACTGTCTTCAGCAGAACTACTGTGGCGTTATTTTTCTGATGCAGAAATAAAAGTTCTTCAAATGCAACGAAACTTTTCGACGATTTTTTTGGAACAAAAAAGGCACTAGAAGCTTCGTAGGACGGCCAGAAGGCGAAGGAGGTGGACACTACCCACCAAGGCGCGCCAGGGGCCTTGGTCGTGGGCTGGTGGGTAGTAGGCACCTCGTGCCCCATCTGGATGTGAGAACGACGCCAAAAACCCTAAGAAATAACCAAGATGTAGCCATGAAAAATCAATCTAGACCCCGTTCCAACACCCTACCAGAGGGGGAAATCATCACCAGAGGTGAACTTCGTCATCCCGGCGCCCACCATGATGAGGAGGGAGTAGTCCACCCTCAGAGCTGAGGGTTTGTACTAGTAGCTATGTGTTTGATCTCTCTCTCCCTCGTGTTCTTGATTTAGCAGGATCTTGATGTATCGCGAGATTTGTTAATATACTTGGATCATATGGTGTTTTACCCTCTCTATCTTGTTGTGATGAATTGAGTTTTACCTTTGAGATTTCATTATTATCGATGGATTTGAGAGTACTTGATGTATGTCTTGGCACTAACTCGTGGATTCCCGAAGTGACATTGGGGTAATCTATCGATAGGGGTTGATACACGTTTTCATCTTTGTTTCTCCGGTAGAAATCTTGGGGCACTGTTTGAAGTTCTTGGTGTTGGATAGAGTATTATATGAATCTGACGTTGTTTGATGCATATCGTATAGTCAACTCATGAATACTGTTCGTTGTGTTGGATTGAGTATTATATAAATCTGAAGTTTTTTTATGCATATTGTATAATCAACTCATGGATACTCGTGGTGACATTGGAGTATCTAGGTGACATTAGAGATGGTTGATGTGTATCATATGGTATTATTTTAGTATATCTCATCAGACGACTCTACAATCATCAGACCACTCTACAATCATCAGACCTCCTTTTCCCCTTTTGATGTCAATCTCGTCAGACCACTCTACAATCATCATGATCACACCATCTCAAGTTGAAAAAAAATTGAGGTAATATCACTGAAAGTCACACAACTTGCATCGAATGTGCAGTTTGATACTAGATCTTTCAAAATACGGTTTTCTAGTCATGTAACTTGTCATTTGGTGGAAATACGGTCACTCTGGCTCTCCACGCACGTATCCGTTGTTGATGTGGCATGCACGGGCACACTGTTAGCGATCTACGCAATTTTGTAGTGATGCGCACGCGGATTTTTTGCATAGGATCCCCCGAATCATTTTTATTTGCTCAAAACAGTCCCTGCAACGGGCGGGAAGAGACAGCCCGTGTATATTTTTGCAGAACGGTATCCCGATATTGCTGGCAATTCATTTTGACTCTCCACCGCTACGTCTCCTGATTGTAAGAGGCGGAGGCGGAGGAGGTGGTGCGTCACGGCGGTCGTAGGAGGTCGTCGGAGGAGGAGATGGAAGACCCGCATCGTCGACGTCCGGGCGAATTAGCGCCGTCGTATGGTTAGTCTGTCATCCATTTTGTCTCATTTCTCTCCTCTGCTCCCCGGTGATTTCTCTGTGTCACGGTTCTCCTAGGTAGGGTTCATGTGGTAGGGCGATCACCATTGATTCATTCACTTATTTACGCATTGTGAGTAATTGAGCTTTGCCATACGCATTATATTCCGAAGGTCTAGTTTCCCTGTTTCCCAATTCGAGCTAGGGTTTTTGTGGAGCTTAAAGGAGGTGGTTTATCAATTTGTTCACAATTTAGGGTTTATGAATCGTTAGATGGCATAGTCCAAATCCTCTTCTATTTGTGAGATGTTTACTGAATTTTTGTGACAATGTGTACCGAATATGCTTGCAAATTCAGTTAACTGAATATGCTGCACATTATGTGAGTGAAAGTGTTAACTGAAACTATTACCTGCGCATTATGTGCTGTCTTGACAAGTGATAATAATCTGTTGTATTGTGACTTAACTGCTTACTTAACTGAACATGTTCTCTGCTGCAGTGTTAACTGTATTTTGGCACTTAATGGTAAATGAATTTGTGCACTGAACATGTGTATTTTGGCTCGTGCATGTGTGGCATGCCACGCCAGCGGCGGATACGCACACGGACAGCCAAAGTGCCCGTATGTGCACCAAACGAAAAGTTAGATGACCAGAAAACCATATTTTAAAAGATCTAGCACTAAACTGCACATCTCACACAAGTTGTGTGACTTCCAGTGATATTACCTCAAAAAAATTCATACCACACGTACATGAATCATGCATGATCTTCCATGTCGACAGATAGACCGCTCACGTATTGTCATGATCTGGCCCAAGAGAATCATGCATGGCCACTTATCGATACTATGATAGTGGCAAAAATGATCTTATATTCTAAGACGACTATATCTTTATGAGAAAAGATGCAGGTCAGGTAGCATCGCATTCTATTACGACAGAGATGGAACAGGAATACATGCAGGAGGGCGTGCTCCGTGGACCATGGACTGATGGATCCCTGTTTAATTAACTAAGTACAACTAATCCCGCCTCATGAAGAACGGACCCGGCTCTATGAAGTGCAATAAGAGCTCTAAGAGCATCTATAGCCAGGCACCCTAAACCCTCCTCAAACGTCCGGGCGGATCATCAATCACTAACCGGTCATGAAAGGTCAACCCAACTAGGCGTCTCAAATGGATCTCAAACGCCTAGGCTGACCGGCATCCCTCATTTCCAGTCCAAATATGGAGCGGATATAGGGCCGCCGGAGCACGCCCGCCACGTCGGATCCGGCCCACGCTAGCCCACCGATCCCACATATATTTCTCCCCATTCGCTCGCCGGACCAAACCCTAGCCACTTCACTCCACTCCCGTCCACTTCACTCTGCCACCCAAGCTCGTCTCCAGCGGCATCCGGCTGTCTCTAGCATGGCTGGTAGCGGATCCGAGTCCTTCACCTCCAGATCCATCAACCCGATCTCATCCCACGCGGGCCCCGAGGAGGAGATGGATGTCCGGCTTGCGCTCTGTCACTCCCGGAAGGAGGCCCATGCACGGCAGCGCTCGGACTCCTTCCATCGGGAATCCATCGCGTTCGCCCAAATGGCGCATTGATCCGGCGCTAGGGCAGCCGTCGCTGCCTCATCGTAGGCGGTGCGGTCCGTTTGCCGTCCGAACGCCGGTGGCGGAAGCGCAACCCCTCCGTTGACGCGCCGAGGCCAAGGACTCACCGCGGGCGTCATCGGACGCAACATGGTGCGGCGTGCCCGCCGTGCGCGGCAGCGGGCGCGTGAGGCAGCGGTGGAAGTTGGTGTGGCGGAGTCGCATTCTCCAGCTCCCCGTATGGTGCACCACTCCGGGCGCCGCAACCGCATCGCGGTGGATGTTGCCGGCTCGCCTCGGGACGGACCCATCATCGATCTGACGTCCACCGGCACCCACGGCCACGGGTTCTAGGCTCTGACAATGAAGAGTATGGCATAGAAGATGGTGGCGTCATAGACCCGTGAGCCGGCTCGTGTCCCATAACTACTCTACCTTGCCGTTGTCCAGACCAACACTCTCGGAGCGTAACCGGCCACCGGACATGGCCACAACGACCGGACGAGCTCCGCCTAAAGATCGCTACGATTGCATGTAATAATATGAATTTGAGATTTCTAATTTGAGGTATCCGAATCTGAATTGCATTATTTAAGATTTGACCGGTCAGTCTCCGTGGACGCGTCGGCTTTGAGGGACCGGATTTGCCCATACTGTAGATGCTCTAACCTAGAGTAGTTTGGTCTGGGGAGTATGGTAGTAGTACTGGTACGTGAGATGTTGTATCACTCGATTAAGTGTGTCATGCAGAAGGCCCACACGCCATGTGCACCAGACCGATAGACTCACGTACGGCCAAGATCCAAGATGAACTGCTGTACGTGTGGGTGCACAGCCTGCATGCATGGACCCTTCTCACTTGATGATTTCTGTCCGCATAACAGCCACGCATGCAGATGCAGCACGGACCTTGATTGATCCAACCACCTTAGTTTGCTACTAATCAAAATGCAAAACGCAAAGGGCAGGGGCGGCGCTAGGAGTATTGTTGGGTCTTCATGTGAATACCCATAATTTTTATAAAATAGTGTTGATTTTGGCAAAATAGTGTCAATTTTCAAAAAACAACAATGATTTTGACAAAATAAATACACATGAATATCCGGTTGCAAATTCCTGGAGCCGGGACAAGGAGGAGGAGAGAAGCTGCACTGGATGGATCGTGGATGCATGGGCGCTGTCGCCCTACAGTAGCTAGATCGGTCCATCCATGGGACAGCAGATTTGTCCTGTGGCGTCCCACACGTACGTGTGCCTGCTTCCCTATTTCCCCTGCCCAATGCCCATGCGCCCATACAAACTTGGTGATGAACAACATCAGGAAGAATTGCAATGGCCACAAACTCAAAGTCGAGACAAAATGCAGGAGACGCTCCACTTAACCTGAACATCCCTGGTTACTGAGCAAGAAGGGAACCGTGCCGCCTTGAAAGAACCATCGGACTACACTGCACCCGCTACACCAAGCTATCTTTAGGGAGGGCCGCCTGCCCTCTCGCTCCGGAATGTGGAATGCCAACCCTGCCATGAGACAGCGAAGACCGAAACCACAGGTAATGGGGACACATGTAAAAGATAGGAGACAATCGAGACCACCCCACACAGAGTCGAGGGAGCTACACATTGGTATCAAAGCACGCTCGAAGCCACGGATGAGCTTCAACCAGAAGGTACCGGGGCCCCATGACACCACCCACAAAAGGGTGATGATGCAAGACGCCGCAACCGTTGAACCTGAGATGGACAAGGGTTTAAGTCGGAGCCCTGACATAGAGAGGGGGCCACAACGAATTCACCAAGAGGGAAACCACACCTGCAGACATCACCATCACTAATGCTAAAATGTGGAGTTTTCGCATGGAGCCTATTTGTGCCACCCGTGGTACCAAGGTTGCCAACCCAGCCCAAGAAGAGGGTCACCACTTCTAGCTCGAGCCTCCAGATCCAAGCCAGGGAGTTGCCACCGGACAAAGCCAAGAGAAGCATTCCCCCCGGCGACGACATCCAGACACACACGTGAGTCAGATCTGGCTGGCGGCCATGGAACATTGAGGTTGCAGCTCGCGTGGCCACAGCTCACAAGGCCCCGGCCACAACCATCTGCCGCCATCGCTGAAGGAAACACTGCAGGCACCGACCAAGGCTTCCGAGAAGAACCACCTAGCTGGGAGTGGACCCCGACACATCCGAGATTGGCAGTGTCGCCCCGTCAAAAAGGGACCCACCAGAAGAGGGGTATCATTTCCATGGATCTAGTCCCAGGTGGCCACAATTGGTCGTCGAAAGAGGGGCCGCAACCCAGAGGTCGCCGGCGCGCGAGGAGCATGAGGGCGTTGAACGGGATGATAAGGAAAAGCAGCGGCACAAGATCAGATTTAGACCGCCTGGGTGAGATAACATCAATTTTTTTTTCATATTTCATAGGTTTTGGTGCACTACATTGTTAATGTAGTGGCATTTGTCCTAGTATCGTCCATGCATGTAATACCACCATTCATTCCGATCCCGGTGAAATCGAATTCTCTATATGAGCTAAATTGAACTCCCCTTTCCCGAGGGGAGTTTAACCTGAACTTGTGTGCTACCGCGCATTCCTTATAATCTGCCACGGTTTGACCTCACAGATCCTTCTCCCAAACGGGGTCATTTAACTAATCGCGTGACTCTTTCAAACACGGAAGAGTAAATTCGTATAAGGCAAATGATTCATGATCCACGTTGCCGTCTATGTCATCAGACTACTTGATACTCCCTCCATATCAAAATATAAGATGATTTTAGGCAAAATATAAGACGCTTTTTTAGTCAAAAGTGTATTATATTCTGATACAAGGGGAGCATTTTTTGTGCGGTGTCATCAGTCTACTCATGAATAATCATCACCCTCACAGTTTGATCCCAAGAGAATCATTACAATATGATCAAAAGGATAAATAAAAAGAAAAGGTTGGTCGGTGATCTGATGCATCGTCATACATGGTATGATCTGCCATTCTCACCAGCTTACTTCTCAAAGAGACTAGCAGCTGTTGCAAATATTAAGTCCTGAGTCCCCAACCATCTCCTGGAATTGCATTGCCAACTCGTATTATCAGCCATTTCCTTAACGTACGGTGCATCCCACTTCATTATTGACATCAAACATGCATGGATACTCATGTCGCAGGGCAGTTAGACCACACCAAGCATCCTCCTAGAGATCTGCCTGTCTCCCATATGCAACTGCCATACATCTATAACTGCCTTGACTTTGATCAGATATGCTAGGCAAGCAGAATAAGTAGCCTTTCTGCTCACATGACAGATTCCATTCCGGAACTTATATTCTTTCCCAACGATACGTTGTCACATGCCATCTCCTCTCTAAACAATCTCCACCACAGCTTAAACAACAAGCTAATACTATATCTTTCTAGAGTGTAAATCCCAAGACCACCCTTTTTTTAGGCCTACAAATTCCAGGTCATCTCACCAAAACATTAGTCTTTGGCAGTGAATCTTTGTGGCACACAAGTGCGGGGGTACGCATGTCCCTTGTGCCTACTTTTTATTTCTGGTTTTTGATTTTCAAAGTTTTATATCTTTTAAATAAAAATTCTAAATTTGGTTCTGTTTTCATATTCATGTTTCTCATGACCATCGCTTTTAAATAAGATCCATTTTGTATAAATGTTGACAGCTTTTTAAAAATGTTATGTTTCAATGTTGAAACTTAGTATGAGCGACCGATAAAAATCAATTATTCTGTGTCTACAACCGACAAGAAAAATTGCTTGAAATTATATATCCGAAACTGGTCAAGACTTGACAGTTTTCAACGCGAAAACTGTAAGTTTCATCGTTGAAACTTAAAATTTTTTAGAGTATTTTTTTACTGTGCCCTCGGGCGGGATTGAACTACTGCGTGAATCATGAGACGAAGCGAGCTTCACTTGTGTGCCCCTGCACATTTCCGTCCCATTAACTGGGAAACTACTCAGGACTAAGACCACATGATCAAACAGGGTCCTCAAAAGTCAAAACGCTCACCCCCACATCCCTTTTTCGGAGAGGCCGAAGCCACGTATTAGATGAAACTAACCCTTACAAGAACTTCTTTACAGCAATTACATGCAAGTCTTCGAAGGAAACAGCACGGTCTTCCTTCTACATTCACCGGCAACGTGTCATGATTAGAACTTCATGGGAGAATACCTACAGGTAGGCCCATGAATACATATGGCCCAGGGCCATCAAGGTTACAACCCAAAAGGCCATCATCCAATGGATACTTCACAGGAAGACCAAGTGCCCGGCGATGCGTATTCAGTGGGAGGAGACGTTCCCGTCGACGACGAGGCGCCTATGATGACTTCGTAAATTTCAAGATGATATGCCGGCTCAGTCTTTCGGAGGTGCTCATAGGGGTAGGGTGTGCGTGTGTGCGTTCATATGGGTGAATGTATGCGCGTGTATATGAGCGCTTGCGTCTGTACTGTGTTTCGCTCAAAAAAAGGAAGACCAAGTGCCTTTCGCTCAAAAAAAAAAAGGAAGACACTAAGTGCCAACAGTCGGATATCACATGACACATATGGTGAGTACCCCCGAACTGAATAAAAACTACGAACCAAATTTAAAATTACCTCAATCAAAATCGCTGACCCGGCAGAAATCATAAACCAAATTCTAAATTGAACACCCCAACAGAATAGGAGAGCTTCAAAATTAGGGAGCATAGTGTATTTATAGACACACACAACTCGAAGACAAGGGGCTATACACAGTAGGTACCAAATATGACTGAGTGTGTTTGGCAGTTCACATCGTCAACTAGTACGAGTCTTCTTCTTCTTGGTCGCACCGCACGCTTGAAACACTAGTAGTTAAAAAACGTAGGTACAAACACCCACATCAGTACACACATCTCCAAATCCAGCAGCAGCTTTCAGCTCTGTGATTTCACGCCAGGACAGTGGTGGTCACTTGTTGATCTTTGTCCGCCGCGCCGCCGTCTTCCCCGAGCAGGTGCCTCGCCATCTCAGGATCTTGGCTCCTCGTCTTCTTCTCCTCGCTCTTGCCCCACAGAACGAAGTAGAGCCCGATGACAATCAGCACGGCGCCGATGATCCCTCCGGTGTAGAGCTGGTCGCCGAGGATGACGGCGGCCATGACGGCGACGGCGACGGTCTGCACGGGCTGGAACACGGCGGTGAAGAGCGGCCCCCCGCGGTCGATGCACCAGATCTGCAGCGCGAACGCCACGCCGGAGGCCACCAGCCCCGCGTAGAGGATGGTGAAGAGCTCCCCGCCGGACTGCACCTTCCACCGGCTCATGTCCTCCTCGGTGAAGGCGGCGATGACGAGGAACTGGAGCAGCCCGAAGACGCAGGTGAGCGAGATCACCGACAGCCGCGCCGGGTAGCGCTTGAGCACCGGCACCTGGAGCACCATCCATCCGGACCAGGAGAGGCAGTGGCCGAGGATGAAGACGCAGCCGAGGGTCCAGTTGAAGATGGGGCTGCCGGAGGTCCAGGCCAGGACGGCCTGCACGTGCAGGTTGTGGCTGAAGAGCGGCAGGCCCTTGTAGAGCGTGATCACCGTGGCGCCGCCGATGCTTACCACCGTGCCCACCACCTTGGCCACCCCGTGCCGCCGGCCCAGGTCCACCTGCTCCAGCCGGAGGACCGCGGCCAGCACGAAGGTGATGGCCGGCACCATGTTCTGGATCGCGGAGGCGTAGGTCGGGGACAGGTGGTACAGCCCCAGCAGGTAGAACCCCTGGTTCGCCGTGATCCCGATGAGCGCCAGCACGAAGAACTCCGCCAGCAGCGAGAAGGTGAGCGGCGGCCTGTCCTTCCTGAACGAAGAAACAAAAACAGGAACACCAGGGTTCAGAAAACCGTCCACCACCATTGCTGGAAGAAGAAGCAGAGAAGAATGGTGGAGTGGAGGCGGCGACGTACTTCTCGAGGAAGTAGGCGAAGGGGGCGAGGAGGGCGAGGGAGATGACGTTTCGGTAGACGATGAAGACGAGCTTGCTGATGCCCATGTTGAGCGCCGCCCGGCTGACGATGTGGAAGCCGGCGAGCAGGAACTGCAGCGCCAGCACCCCCATGAACAGCTTCACCTTCTCCCGGTGCGCCGCCGCCGCGCCCGCCTGCTGATCCCTCCCCATCTCTCCTCCTCTCTTTCTCCCTGCTACAACTTGTCAGTGATCTACGTACAGAGAAAGAATGCAGATTACTAACTGCTTGTGGTTGTGTTGAGAGGAGTTGGAGGGTGCAGGGGTATATATAGTGCCATAGTGGTCGCCATTGTTGCTGCCACTAGCGCATCCTCCGTCCTCTCCTACCTATCCCGGTGTGGTTGTCCTGTCCTACAGCAGTAGACGGACACAGGACAGACGTGCATGCATGGTCCTGGTAACTCCACCGCTAGCTAAAGAGACCTGGCAAGTGCATGCATGATTATGAATGCTCTCTCTCTCTCTCTCTCTCTCTCTCTCTCTAGCAGCAGCAGCAGCAGCAATGGAATTGATCCATGGCCTAATGCCTCACATAATTGCATGCATTGCGTTGCATCAAAGCCCATGATGCAATCGCTTTAACCCATTCATTACGCGTCACGTGCACGCCGGATTACCAGCACCAGCACCGAGCAACAGCTCAACTGAAACTGATCGCCGGCTAATTGCGGCAGCCCATGATGCGTCGCCTTGATTTGATTCTCAGCAGCAGAAATGTTAAGGGGGGTGCATTGGTGCCATGTTCTATCACCCAGCATCCACACAGACATGCACATATACTATTTGCCTTTTATTCCTTGACCAGATGCACCTGCCGTGTTGATTCTCTGGGACGTTTTAACAGAAATGCGCTGTGATCTACAGGAGGCCATAAATAAATACTCCAACAGTTAAATGGTACACCTGTCCATGTAGGCAGGCAGGGCACACAGTTATTGCAGCCAGGAACGTCCTGGTTGCTTCCAGTCTACATTCTGAATCAGAATCCACACAGACGTGTAGCACATAAATACTAGTACTACTGTTTGCTAATCAGTACATGATGTGTACATACATTCTAATTCAGTCATAGTCATAAGTACAGACATTCTAATTCAGTCTGGCTAGTTAACTAATAGTACACCTGTTCATCACTCAGCATCCACACAGACATAGTACATACCTACTGTTTGCCTTTTATTCCTTCACCGTTTACTCTATTTTGATTCTCTAGGATCATTTTCAATACAGAGTACTGACTGAGATGTGTTGTGGCCTACACGAGATTATAAAATACCAACAGTTAATTAGCACTGAGATCGCTTTATACTCTGAATATTGATCATTCATGCTCATGCCACATCCCCTTCAATCGATCTCTCCTATTCTCGCTGTCGGTGTGCGTGCGATCGACGCACTGTACGATCGATCGACCATGAGCGCGGTTTTGACTCCATGTTCTTGGTGGGCATGGAGGGGTTTTGGATGCATGCCGTTGCCACTTGATGGAATGGTTTCGTGGATGGGCAGTGGGTTCGTGACAGGTCAGGATGCTGGGTTTTCAAGCCCGCAATCAGTGAACAGGAGGGCTCCCCTTGCACCCCTGTTCTATCCCCGTCCACTTCAATGCGATGCTTCCTGCATCCTTCTCGGAGTGATCTATTTTAGTTTATCCTCTTGATCGTCTTGCGATGCGTCCATGATTCTCTTGGGATCGATCAACTTGGGATGATCATGATGATTCATGAGCAGTCTGATCCTCTCTCCGGTGACATGGACGGCAAGAGATCGTCATGATTCATGTGTGTTGTGTGGTACGAGTTTTTCTTTTCTTTTCTTTTTTGCGAATTGTGTGGTATGAGTTTTTCAACTTGAGATGGTGTGGTCATGATGGTTCATGAGTGGTCTGATGAATGAGTGAGATTGACAGCAAAGAGGGAAGGAGGTATGGGTTTCTTCATCTTGCATGTGTGAGTGTTCCTCCATGGAAGACCAAGAAATAATCACCAGACAGACAGGTCAACGGGGCCAGGTTAATTATCAGGATACGCATGAGGTGTGCCTAGCTGTGTGTGTGTGTGGGGGGGGGCATGCAGCAAGGTTACATGTTACATATAGACGGAGTACCTTTTCTTAATGGAAAAAAAAAACATCAGACCTACCATATGTCCATGTATAGATTGCTTAAGACCCATGCTAAAAAAAATGGTGATGTTAATAATTTGCGGGCATAAAAATCACAATCTTGTAGTAGTAAGATTTAATGTTAGTTTTGTTGTGCAAGTGGTGGTGGAGATTGGGGACAGGCAGGGGAGATGGCATGTGGTGTGATCGTTAGGAGAAGTTAAAAGATTCTTAACGGAATCTGTCATGCATGTGAGCAGAAAAAGCTACTCCTACTACTACTTATATTCTGTTTTGCTGGGCAGCAGATCCGATCAAAGTCAAAGCCGTTATATCTGTTGGACGGAGCTACGTACGTACATACGGTAGTTGCATATGGGAGACAGGCTGATTTCTGATTTCTTGGAGGATGCATGCTTGGTGTGGTTGATGATCAACTGCCCTGCTGCGACATGAGTATCCAAGCATGTTTCATGTCAATAATGATGTGGGATTCTGCAAGCGCCTAAATAAAATGATCTGAGATGCAATGTTCAGCAAGTTGCTGATGATGACAGAGAGATGGCTCTGCAATTTTGTAGGAAATGGTTGGGGTGAGGAATTTTTTGTGGTTGTATGTTTTTGCAGTTGCAAGTTGCAACTGGTCTGTTGGAGAAGGGTAAGCTGAGCTGATGAGAGTAGCCTTGAATAATGAGGCAGACCATCCCAATTGGAACTGGACTTTTTATTTTGTTTTTAGAACAATAACTGGAACAGGACTTGGCCTATGTGGTGTCTTCTCTTACATGGTTTGATGTACAACCATATGCAAGCAGAGACCACGGACCAGACATATCTTCTGGAAAGCCAAGCTTCCTCTGAAAATAGCCGACATTCCTTCCACAGCTTACACGCCACTTAGACAGCTCGAACATGGGTAGAAACCAGTGCGACCGACCATTGATCCACCTCCCCGGCGACCTTCAATGGATTTTCCCTCCTTTTGCTACATTTAGCTCAAAGGGTTGAAGGGAGATAGTGCATTAAGTCATTTGCACGGGCCAACCCTTCGACCAAAGAAAGGGAGACTTGATGAAATCAGAGGTGGTTTGTCGCATCTTTCTTTGATGGTGTCAGTTGTACTCTATTATTTAGATCGCTTTGTGGTGATTCTTTTGAGATCAACTAGATATGGTGGGAGGGACCTTGTTCTCGATTTTGTTAAGTTCATCATCTTGGTTAGGGTTGTGTGGCGACGGCAATGTCCCTAGGTAGGAATAATGTCTCACACGTTTGATCCCTGCCCCGAGGGTGCATCTACCATCATTGGAAGACATGTGGAGGTGCGTCGAATCTTCCGGGATTCGGTCGGCACCGGTCTTCGGTGGTTCTGTTTGGATCTTATCTTCGTTCATTTTTGTTTGGGTGTTTACATATTTGATCATTTCTATTTAGGACTCTCTTCATCGATGATGGTTGTTGCTCTGGTGCATTAGTTCTTTGGGGTTTAGCACAACGACTTCTCGATTGTCTACTATAATAAGGTTTGCCCAACTCTGATGAGTAAGGGGTGATGAGGTCGATGCGCCTTCGACTCGCTTCGTTGCTTGTAGTCGTTGCTAGGTAATCCACGAACCTGGTTGTTTTTTTGTTACCTCTAGTGTTCTACGTACTGCCATGATTGTCTTCGACTAGCTCCAGTGCTTGTAGTAATAGCTAGAAGATCAAGAGACCTGATTATAATTTTTATTACCTCTGACGTTCTTCGTACTACCAAGATTAATTATGAATAGTTCGAAAGTGTTTGGTGTGACCATGATTATCCATTAGCATCAACCTGATGGTATAGCCGGCAAGAGATCAAGCATGGTTGGAGTTTCTCTCCTCACAGGCTTTGTGTTCCCTCCGCAACGATCGACAAATAAGCACCCGAGATGAGTGAGATGGCCCGACCCGGGCTGGAAACATGAACTTTGAGGCTAGGCAAATTTTAACATGGTCGCTCTTATCACCCCTTTTTACATGGGTAGGAAGGTAAGAGTTATTCTGAGGGAAATACACTTTGGAACCTGGTTGCATACACACTCTATATGAGATTTTTTTTTATTAATTAAGCATAAAGTCAAAATAGTTTAGAAGTTTTTCTTAGAATAAACTTGACTTTCTTTTCCACTAGTATATAAAATTTTCACGAGAAAAACCAATGTTGACTTCAGCGCAAAAAAGACAAAAATTATTTGCTATTATAGGTCACTATTTATACTATTTTAGCTAAATAATGTCTTTTTTCTGAAAGAAGTCAAAGGGGGGTTTTCCTTGTTTTGAATTTTTCTCTCACAAGTACAATGGAAGCACAAGTTTATTTTGAAAATATTTTCAATTTATTTTTCCTTTTGTTTGAATTACTAAGAAAATCCATATAGGGTGTAGATACAACCAGGAACCAAACGTCCACGTCCGAGCTCGGACTCACTACTTCATGAAATCAACGGTTTAGATCGCTTAAAATCTCTTATCTCTTATGTGATAGAAAGGGGTAAGAGGAACTATGTTAAAACCGCTCGGCTAAACTGTAGCAGATAATTAAGGATTTGACAAGTTCAGCTTAGCTCCCCACAAAAAGAAGTTTAGTTAAAGTCATAAAGAGTGTTACCATAGCTCAAAAACATAAAAAAAAACTCATACTAATGATTAACCCGAAGAGATTTCTCCTTCCTTCAACAGTGCCGTCGGCAAAATCCGGAGACATTATTGAGCTTCCGCCTTCTCTAGTGTGGCCACCCGGCTACTCTGTTGTACTGGTAGGAAGGAATAATAGGAGGGTTGAAGATACGTGTAGGTGCCACGTGATGGAAATGTTGTGGGAGAAAAAACTAGTCAAATGAAATACGAGACACTGGAGTGGACCCACCTCGTCCGGGTCTGCATGCAACACTCATCACAATTGGCGAAAGAACGAGATGGTAAAAATCGGCGTAATGAAGGTTTTCAATGATAGAGAGGATGAAGGATGCAGTTATCGCCACAACGTGGGTGCAACACTCATCACAACGGGTGAAAGAATGGGTGAGATATCTGCTGTGAATGGAATGAGATGGTAAAAACCCGCGCCCATCAAATGTAAAGAAATAATACATAAATATAGCGCGGTGACGCGCAGGGGAGGGGGCTAGCGCCCCCCTCCCACGCTCTAACATAAGGTGCGGAGGAACGGTTCAAGCCCCAATAGTCCAAAGTTAAATAGTCTTTCATGGTCGGTAGACTTAGGTAGATTACAATTGCTTGTCCGTTGTTTCAGCCTAATAAGTTTTCATGTTCTCACAAGCTTTACTACGATGTGCAGATGGCTCGATAAAGCAGCCATTTTGGTTGACACCCCTGCATTAGCGTCGACAGTCACAGATGTGGAAAATGTAAAAACTCTGATGAGGCTCTTATCCTTCTAGCTCAACAACGGTCTTTGTTGGACCTACAACCAGAAGATCACTTTCGCCATCCTCGAGATTCCAGTGCCCATGCGTTGGAGAAAGGAGAGGCCACATGAGTTCTTTGTGCTGGGCCTGACCAGCGGCGCCGTGAGATACTTGTACGAAAAACTCACGTGAACTATCGAGATGTGGACCCAAACTGGGTATGTAAAGAGGGTGCCACGCTCGCTACAGCCTGACGGGGCGACACAGCGGCTCGCGAGGGTCGGTGCAGCCACGGAGACGGCCTGGAGCGGACGGCCTCGGGGCGGCGGTGGACCGCGGGCCGCTGCACTACAGTCCGAAGGGGCGACGCAGCGGTGACGCGGGTCGGTGCAGCCGGGAGAAGAACCAAGGGCGGCGGTGCTGTTGCCCGACGGAGCGACGCAGCGGCAACCCGTTGCTTGAAGTAGCCGTGCAAAGAATGCCGTGCTCGATACCCGCCGCCCGCCGCTTCAGGTCGCTCACAGGGTGCTCTAATACCATGTTGTAAGGGATAGAGAGAATTGGTGAAATTGTTGATGTATTGCTTGAGCCTCGTAGGCATATATATAAGAGTGCATGGTTATCTTGGAGTACAAGTCAAGGTAAAATAAATTCTACGCTATCTTATATTTCCTAAATAAACATTATACATACTCAACAGTTACTGTGCGACGACAGCGCATGATTCCTCCGGTGGCAACACCGCATGCAGCTGCGACCTCTCTTCCTCTGGCTCGTCTCTTTTCTTCGTCGCTTTGTGTCTTGGCTTTTTATCATGATTATTACAGCAAGCTAATGCAAGGTAGGATGGTGGATGGACCGATCAATCAAGGCCTCCTGCGTGGCAGACAGAGATCATCAGATGAGAAGGTCACATGCAGCCATGCAGCATGCATGCATGCATGCTAGTGGGCTGCACCAGTACTTAACTGATCGAGTGATCCAACAAATTACTTTAGCTTAGATCTCTTGCTCTTGTTGCATCTCACAGGGCCCGGTCCATTAATTGGAGAAGAACAGGTGATTACATTAGGTGTGGTACGCAGGCCCAGTTCTTTTGCCAGAATCTGGTGATTCTCCCAGAATCCGATCCCTACCCAGCTTCTTCCAGAATTTTTGAGCCTCATTTGTTTTACAATCCTATCTAGTTAGGGTCTAAATAGATAGAATTGTAAAACGAATGGGGCTCAAAGATTCTGGGAGAAGCTGGGTAGGGGTCGGATTCTGGGAGAATCCTCAGATTCTGGCAAAAGAACTGGGCCGCAGTAAACAGTGGTCCATCAGTCCATGGTCCATGGAGACCCCCCTGTATGTATCCCTGTCGACCTAAATTTGATGCTTCCTGCATCCTTCTCGGAATGTTATATTTTAGATTATCCTCTTCATCGTCTTGCGATCCCTGCATGATTCTATTGGGATCAACTAGCTCGAGACGCATGGTGTGTGATCGTGACTCTTCATGAGTGGTCCGTCTGATGACACGGACGGCGAGAGATATATGGATCGAATAGGGAGTAGCTGTGTGGATTTTTCTCCTGCGTGGGTAATTATTTGGTGTTGAATCACAAGATGGGTGAGATGGCCCCGTATGAAAGCACAATCTTTTAGGTCAAAACTGTGGCAGATAATAACGACCGGCATGGCAGCGCACACAAGTTAAGCATATAAGAGCATATATTTTGCCTCAAAAAATTATATATAAGAGCATCTACGACTGGACTTACCAAATCTGACCCCCTAAACGCCGGCGAACGCGCCCCGTCAGTGACCAGGTGTGTCAGTTTTGAGCCCCTATTTGTCCATCTATATAGCCACACGCTCCTTATTTTCTTTCTCATATGTCCTGTTACTTGCACGTGATTGGTGGAAATGAATAGAGGGAAGAAAAAGAAAGAAAAAAAATGGTCCACAGTGGGCTGCGTCCTACGTAGCGGACTGACTGGGCACATCCATGAGCTCTCATATCCTCTCTAGATTTGTCCTCAATATCTCGCGTACAACCCGAACGTGAAGGGATGATATGAGGGGTCCTATTATGTAAAAGAAAATCCTTCATTCTCCTGTCCGGTCACTGATCGGTCGTGTTCGTGGACGTTTGAGAAGGACTTGAGGATGCCGGTTGTAGATGCTCTAACTGATCAAACACGGTGGACCGTGATGTAGCGTTCATTACCAATAAGTGTGAAATTAGTCGAAGCTTCAACCAGGTAAATCTTAACCCAAACGAGTGGATGTTCCATGTTTTTTTAATGATTCGAATGAACTAAAGAAACGCATCGAAACACATGAAACTCTGAATATTTTTTGTTCAATGCGGTAAATCTGCAATACACGCTAGTTGAGTCAATGCTGCCGGTAATTAACGAGAGCTTAGTAATCAAATGTACTTGTATCATGTTGCTTTATTTATAAAGCAGAGCGAAAATCTATTTTCGTGTCAAAGAAGAGAATGATTCAACACCAAAGCACGGGCAAATAAGCAGGCACACGTGTGGTGGGCGCGACGCGACAAATCTGTTGCAGATCACGCACCCAGATGTGCATGCAATCCTTCCTGTGTGCGAAAGCGCCCATGCATCGATCGAGTGCAACAGGCAACTGATCTCTGCTGGCTTGTCTCTCTCCCTTGTCCCTTATTTGCGTTTGGAATCATACGATATCATAATTAGCAAGCACAAAGTGGATGGATCGATGAATATCAAGCTGGTTTGTGCCGTGCGTTCGTAGAGCATAACTAGCATTGATGCTGGCTGGTGAGAGATTAGTGAGGTCGGGTCGGACTGAGGTCATCTTGACCGTACGTGCGTGCGATCATACTGTCCATCGGTCTGTCTGGTGCGTGCAACACTAGCACATGGCGTGCGGACCTGCCTCACGTACTTAACTCATGGAGTGATGGAATATCTCACGTACGTACTCCTCAGACCAATTAGGTTAGACCTCTTGTTACAGTACAGTACTACTCCCTCCGTCCCAGAATGTACGACGTTTTTTGACATTAATGTAGCGTCAAAAAAAGTCTTACATTATGGGACAGAGGGAGTACTTCATAGGGTCCGTTGGCGAAATTAAGAGGTATTAGCTGTACGTAGCTAAATGTGGGTCCATGTATACATGGGATCGATGAATGGTGCGATCTACGATGAACATGTACGTGAATGCATGAATGATTGGGTGGATGTCAAGCCATGCATGATGGGATTTCATGGCGATCATCCCTGCTACCATCAGGTTGTTGGTTTGTCCTTTGTCCCTTGCGCCTTGGTACTGCTGTAATTGGGAGTACGGGAATGGCTAGATGTAAGTCAGACTGGTTTTTGAATTTGGGCCATTCGATGGTTTTGGGACGTACGATGCACATCCAACGGAGCATGGCCCTTCTTCTTCTTCCTAGAGCTCTTCTTCTTCTTCTTCTTCTTTCCCAGACCTCCGCACGGGCCGCCAGTCGAACCGCCTGCATCCACCACCCATGGCCAGTGGCGCTCCCGTGCAGCCTCACCGCCCCTCCCTTCGCGGAACCACCCGGCACTGCCTGTCTTGCCGCCGCCCCCGGCCATCCCTCTAGCCCCAGCACCGACGACGATTTTCTCCAGTGAAGTTGCACCACCGCCCCCACCACCGCTGTTCTTCCGCCCTCACCCCTCACCCTAATATAGATAATGGGGTAGCCCTCCAGCGAGCCCCTTCCTTCTCCTTCCTTCCCTCCGTCCTCCTTCCATTTCCTTCCTCAAAATCGATTGACCACAATAGCTAAAGTTAGTCCATTGACATTTAGCTATTAAGTGGGAGTATATGCTCTGTGTGCTTGTTCGAGCCTTGCATTGTTGTGGTGTACTGTTGTAGTATGAGTGCTGTGTAAGGGTATCTCCAACGACTTACCCTAAATCAGACACCGTATTCATCCACAGACACGTACGGTTGCATCCGTGGACAGTGGGCCATTCATTCAACCATGCCCGCATACATTTCAAATCGGGTTTCAATAAACCAGATGAAATTACATGTAAACCGCATGATTTTCATCTAAAGCAGAGCACATTTATTACATTGTCGACATACTCCCTCCGTTTCATAATGTAGTGCCTATATATTTCTTCAAAAGTCAAACATTACAAATTTTGACCATGTCTACAGAGAAAAATAGGCGCATCTAGAATATCAAATGCACACCATTGAATACATCGTGAGTTATATTTTCATAATGTATATGTCTGGTATTGTAGACGTAGATAGTTTTCTCTATACATTTGGTCAAAGTTGGCAAAGTTTGACTTTCATAGAAATCTATAGGCACTACATTGTGGAATGGAGGGAGTACTTCAACTAAAGTATATCGGACTAGGTTGTTTTAACCTAGTCTAAATGATTGACGGCCGCAGCGACACCCATCTCACACGTCATGTCTTCCCCATACAGTCGGATTGTTGGTACTCGTTCCTCAGACCAGACTACCGCAGGTCCTGTAGATTGTTGGTACGTACGTGGTGTTAAACTTGCATGGGGCCCGTGGGGATGGATCGATGGATCAATGGGCGCAACGAACATGTACGTAAATGCATGCATGCATGGACAATCGATGCTGGTGGGTTGGTGCCATGGGATCACCTGATGGCGATCAATGCTTGGAGCGTGCGACCGATCGGGTTGGTGGTGCATCCCTGTATGTGACGCACCGCATTTACGCTCCTGTTCCACCCCCATTCCTTCGCGCTGTACATATAAAGCTAAGCACTGTTTCAGCTGTGCCGCAGGTGCACGCATGCGCTACTCACTCGTGTGCCATTAAGGCCACGTACGCTTTATTTGGTACGTAGGGGCAGGGCCTTCATCACTGGTCTGATCATCATTGGTCATGGGATTTGCATCCTCCCTTTGCATGCAAGGGATGTACGCTTAGGTTGACAAGGGAAAATAAAGAGCAAGCTTAATTATGTTCAAAAACACTTAATAATGGTTGGGGTTTGAATGATTGGATGATTTTACAAAAAACAAAAAGGAAAATCAAGAAACTTTAAAATGGAGGTTAAGTGATCCTTGTGCGTTGCAATGGGCTCTATCGTTGCTGCGGACGGTGGAATGGGCGCGGGCTAGAGCGGGGGCAATCGTGGCATGGTCAATGGGAGAGGGGCGACTTTTGCGCACAAGGAATGGTAGGATTGCAAAAATGCGCGGGTTACGGGTGTGGTTTTGGATGGGTCCTCTTTGTTAGAGTCCGATGTGACGGACGTCCAGACTCTCCCAAACCTCATCGACTTGATGCTGGTTTGTGGAATTTCAGGAGTCTGGACATGTCCAGACATTTTAAATGAGCTGTGTTGCATGGCTAAAAGTGTCCGAACCGTCGGGTCCAGACATTTGTGGGCAAACAGGTGATCAGCGTTGGAGATGCCCTTAGGTGAACGTTTTCACTTTTACTTCTTTTTTTGTCGTACGAGAATATGTAATCCAATAAGATTGCGTAGTACACAAACTAATATGCTTGCTTATATAGTTGCATTAAACGATGTGCTCACCTTTTGGAGTACCGTGATGAACCCATCTTTGTCAGCATAACGCCGGTTGCCAATGCTGCTAGCTGCACCTTCTTCATGGTCGATCGTCTACCAGAATGTATACATGTATACCACCCAAATCAATTAAGATGTTCTTGACGACGACATTGTCATGTGGGTCTACCCCTGTCTCAGAACAGCAACGGGGACACAAGAGTGCGTACAGACTAACAAACGGTGGTACTGATTTGCATCAATTCTGTTGGTGACGACGGATGGAAGGACATGTTAGGGGCCGTGTTCCCTTAGGGCGCTCGCCCACAGGCTCCTACCACCTGCCAACATGTTCATGCTGTTCAGCGACATCGATCAACGTCGACTCAAAGAATGATGCCCCAAAGGTATCAAATCAGTTTTCTTAAGAGAAGTACCAAATCAGCTCGATGCAACGAATTTCTTCACAACATTGTCGATTTACGAATGAGACATGCGTGAATCAATGGATGACCGGCCATGCTAAGCCGAGCTTCATCCCTAGCTCATATGGAGTACAACAAATCTAGCAATTTAACAAGAAGAGACGGTGTTGAGCATGGCCTTGACTTTTGCTATGGATCATGGAATCAGACCATGTCTGTTGAGATGAAAAACAAGCCATCTCGTGCTCAGAGTTGTCGAGGTTAAATTACAGGAATCAAATGTCCTGAAATAGGCACCATTTGAATAATGAATAATGGAGGTGCCCTACTCCACATAAGGTACACCTTTTCGTGGCGGCTAGATACCAATTCCCTCCCCACTTGGGAAATAAAGTTCTCTGAGAGTATGGAAATAGATAATGTCTGCCCTTCCCCGCAAAAAAAATATATTAATGTATGCCATACATGTGGTACCCCCCCCCCCCCCCATGTTGTCATTTTATGGCGTGGGATGGTGGAACTTTGGTGACTCCCAATGCCAACACAAATCAGGAACACCGACGTTGAATGGTCATTTTGTGTAGCCGGTGATCTTTCGGAGATGGAGGTGGTCATACTCTACATGGTCTTATGGCGTAGTTAGCACCGCAGAAACGAGATAGTTCATGACAAACTAAACCCACTAGTTGAAGTAATGACAAGATTTTTATGCAGCTTCCTTGACTCGCCTCACTGGTGGAAAAAAGGCCTTTGGTCGCGGTTCGCAACTGCCATTAGTCGCGGCTGCGCAACCGCGACCAAGTAAGCGCGACTAAAGCCCCCCACCTTTAGTCGCGGCTGCTTAAGAACCGCGACTAACGGCCCGTCCACGTGGGCGCCAGGCGGCCGTCGGGGCGGAGGACCTTTAGTCGCGGTTCTTCTGGCCAACCGCGACTAAAGGCCGCCGCAGGTTTAGGGTTTTAGCCCCCCTAAACCTGTTTTCTGTTTAATTTGTATTGTTTTATTTCTTTTGTGCTTTATTTTAATTTTGAAGGAGTTTCATATATTCTACGGTACTACATACATGCATATGAATGTACAATTTCAAATAAATTTGAAATTAGAACCAAAAAATTCAAGAGGAATATACAATATATATTCAATATCATCGGATGACCATATACAATTTTGAACAAGTTTCCATACATGATTTAATCCATATAAATTTCTCGTCCTCGTAATAGTGTTCTCCTTTAGAATGGAGGACTTCCTTACGAACCATCCAGCTAGTTCCTCTTGAAGTGGTCGGAAGCGAGCTTCTGGACTAAGCATCCACCGGAGGTTATTCCTCTGAGCATTGGTATCACTACTCGAAACCCGCTCAGAGGTGTATCTCGGATCATCTCTGAACATAGTATCCACATAGATTGGTCAACGGTGGTTGAATATCCCCGATCTTAGTCTTTACCCTTTTGAATTCTAGCTCTTTTTTAATTCACCGACCTTTGTATCTCTGAACCGTCTCCAAACCCTACGAGGCAAAGAAAATTAAATGAACAAGAGAGTTATTAGTTACTTGATATTAGGAAATGAGCGAAATAGGCCGATCGATATAGGCGCAAATGAATGAAAATAATTACTTCGCAGCATTTTTCTCATGTCGCCCAACGCTTTGGATCCATATTGAGAGTCGTGGGCGAGACATTACGAGTGTTAACTTTAATTACTAGCGAATCCGGTGGAACTGCGGACACGATACATGCACGAGACGTCATGCATAACTCATCGATTAGCCGCCACATACCATGCATGGAGTAAACAAAAGAGAATGTGCTCAAGACGAAACACTCACCCAAAATGGTAAGGAAATAGAATATCACTTTTGAGTTCCTGCTTTGTAAGAAAGCGCCACAGTCTGCCTCCACGTCGGCGGGTAATGCTTCAACACAATTCCATTAACGATGTGTGGGTCAATGAACCCAACATCATGGATGTTCCTTACTCTGCATTCCTTAATCTTCATTCGCATGTATAATAGCGGACACAACAATATAGTTAGGACATATATATAGTGCAGGAAATATGAGCGAGATGGGGTAGAAATTAATAAATCACTTACGAGCGTAGCAACCGATGATAGATTTGTCGAGCTCGCGGATTGAAAAGCTGGAACAATTCACTCAGTTCAATTTGTACATAGTAATGTTTGAAGTGATGCTCATGTCTAACTTCCGCATAAATATATTCTTTGGCGTTTTTATTTTTATGTAACCCTTGTACCAATTCAGCAGACCTTTCATTTGGTCGGTAGATCCTTTTTCTCGCAGAGCTCGACGAGAGGCCCATTCTTGACATATGTAATTACTACATCCTTGGTGGCGCCTCATCAAGGCCTAACAGTTCACGAAGAGTAATACCTAAGTTGGCGCTTGTTCTCGCACTCGTTCAGATCAATCCTGTCTGCCGCAGCTTGTATGATCTCGGGGCATCCGGACAGAGGCTTCCACTATAAGCGGGCAATCGATTGTTTACTTTGTTCCCGAGCTGGGCAACTTGTTTCCGCTTTTTTACTTCGGCCTTCTCCGCTCTTTGTTCTCCTTGAACATGAGTGCCACTGCAAGTTCACGTGCATAGTCGTTAAGCGATTCTTGGCGGCTTGGGACGGTGTGCTCAAAATGACTTAGCCCACTTCTTTTGCTCATCGAAAATCTGGCTTGGGCTCGGGCTCTCTTTTCTTCTTGCAGTCCGCCTTCCATTTCTCCAAATCAGCAGCAGCGGCAGCGTCGACTTCCTCGGCACTATGTTCCCAAGGCCTTGTGGGGAGAGGCTTGATGATGGCTCCGTACCTTTGTGGTCTTAGGTACATAAGGGTCCGGGTTAATAATCCAGGACTATACGCTTCTTTGCCGTAGGTGGATTGGGGGCGGCGTCGATCACCCGCGGACGAGGATCGGGGCGGCGGATGATCACCCCGGACGTTGTGGATCGGGGGCGGCGTCGGTGATGTGACGGAGGTGTAGGTGAACCGCCACCACCACCACCACCACCACCACCGCCACCGCCACCACCACCACCGTGAGGGGGTGGACTTGTTGTCCTTGGCGCCTCGCTCGAAACTTGATAAACTTCTTTTGCCATAGAATGTAATGGCGCTTGACATCTCCAAGTCTTTTCTCCCCTTGGTGTAGCAATGTCAATCTCCGTGTCCTCAAACCCTTGGACTATGTCCTCCACCGTGACACGAGCATAGCCATCTTGAATGGGGTTGTTGTGGTGGAGTGCTCCTGTAAACATGGTAAAGCACTGCCGATGGCTACCTTCATGGACATGTTCCCGATAGGATAATACAGATGACATTCTTTCATCTCCTTTATATCGCCCACGGGTAGCGAGGAGGCTCCGGTGCAGTAATTTCGACCACCGAGGCTCCGGTGCAGATAATTTCGATCACCGAGGCTCGGTGCAGTAATTTCGATCGTCGGTGCATCTGCACCAGCCGGTGGGGCCTCCGTGGAAGCCACGCTGCTTCTCCGCTGCTGGCTTCCGAGATCCATTGGATGATCTTCATGCTGCACCGAGCTGCATCTCTTTCGCTACTAGTACACTCATGGTTTTCTTCATCACATCCATTTCCGATGCCAACCGCGCCACAACATCGCTTCCCGATCCATCTTTCTCTTACGGCTTCAGAATCGTCACGGGTCATCGTTCGGGGAACCCTATTTTCCACGGAATGTGCCCCATGCCTCGTACACGTCCTCCGTGTTCAGATTCCCGAGGGCTTTTGTCGTAGCGTCGTTCTCTCTGTTGAACTTGATCTTCCCTGTTGAGCATCCTTCATTGCGTCAATAAGGGCTTGG
The DNA here is from genome assembly GCA_021437245.1 of Aegilops speltoides. Lineage (NCBI taxonomy): Eukaryota > Viridiplantae > Streptophyta > Magnoliopsida > Poales > Poaceae > Aegilops > Aegilops speltoides. The sequence continues at coordinate 503,377 of CM038143.1, forward strand.
GTGGGTTTCATTAATTTGCCCGTAAACACACTCCCCTGTCTCCGGGTTCAGCGTTCCCCATGCCCGCATACCACCAGCTTTTGGCCCTTGGGTCCCATTCCTCCGCACTGGGACGGATTCCTCGCGCCTCAGCTCGTTCTCCATCTTCTCCAACCTAGGCACCCAAATGCGATACCCTCCTGGCCCCATAACATGATTGTACTCCTTCTTAGCCGCATTTTCCTTATTTTTTCGATATTTGAATGAACTGCTCCGATTTCTTTTGCTTCACAAATTCTGGCCAATCATCTTTCGTTTCTCATATTGTCCTTTGAAATCCGGAGTCTTGTTTCGCTTGACAAAGTCACGGGCTAGATTTTGCTTGAATTTCCGAATCGTTGGCCATCTTATGAAGAGCGAACTGTTTGACTAGCCTCCTCCTCTCCTTGTTTTCCTCAATCTTGTTACCCTCCTCATCGAATTTGTTGTATTCGGAGGTAGAACGAAATGTTCCATAAGCTTCTTGAAGCAATCTTTTTGTTCTCTTATCGACAAAAGTGAAACCATCAATTCGTGCCTTCTTTGGCTCATTCCACTCTGGGACGGTGATCGAGGCGTTGTCTCTAACAATGGCTCCGCATTGGTGACAAACTTGGTGGCGTTCTTGCGGGGCTCCAGTGACCTGCGGTTGCCTTGTCGACAACCGCGATGGTGCATGTTTCTCCTGGTTTCATCGTCTTGGTTGCGCCACGCTTTGACGACGTACTCGATTGTTTCGACGATCCGCCGAGGGCTAAAATAAGAAAGAGAGTCGCGTTAGTACACACATATTTATTCAAATCAGTTAGTTTGTATCACGAGGCTCAATGTATATATATACCTCGGCGCGGAGGTGGTTGCTACTTCCATTTGAAGATAAATGCGTTTATCGGCGTTTCTTGACATCATCTTGCCGACGGCGCCCTTCATCTTCACCGTCAAGGTTGAGATAAGAAGAGATATCATCTTCTTCTTCTCCGGTCGGCACATATTGAATATCGCCGTTTATGATGCCGAACATATGTGCTTCACCGTCCGGATCATAGTTGTCCATAATCGGGTCACTCTATCGTCCGCCATTATGTCATCCTGAAAACATGTAGTAAAACAAATTAATTAAGTGAAGAAGGGGGTGGCGGTGGCGGTGGCGAAGGGCGGTGGCAAAAGGAGGCGAGAGGGGTGGGAGAGGGTGTCGCGGTAGAGCGCGAGACGGAGCGGCAGACGACGGCGTCACGGAGAGGGAGGCGAGGACAACACACATGTATAACCCTCGCCGCCCCCTCTCGATCCCAAAAAAACACCGCGCGCATCGCCGCCCCCCTCGCCGCCCCCTCTCCGTATATGCGCGGGGTCGTGTACATTTTTTTTAAAGCGGGATCGTTGTACATTGACGCGCGGGGTCGTTGTATATATTGATTATCAAGTTTTACTTTTTTTGTTGTTAATTATCAAGTTTTATATACGTTTTTTATTAATTATCAAATTTTACGGGTTTTTTTGTTAATTATCAAGTTTTAAGTTATTTTACCGTTTTTGTTAAACTAATTAACTAGTTAAAATTAAAAAGAACAAAAAAAAAAAAAAAAAAAAATTCGGTGGTTCATGGCGCCTCTCTCTCTCTCCACGATCTCGCTCTCTCTGCGAGAGGCGCGCGTCTTGTCTTGCAGATCGCGAGCGGCCGGGCGGCGTTGAGGCGGCGCGGCGAGCGAGGCGGCCATGCTGTGGGCGAGGAGAGGCGGTGATAGCGGCCGGCGGCGCCAGACGTATGGCGAAGAAGGGGGCGTGGGCGGGCGGGCGCGTGTGCAAACATACACGGACGGACGGGCGGCGGGCACACGAAGACGACGATGTGCCTTGGGCATTCTGGCGCGGCGTCGGCGAGGGCGGCGGCGGCGGCGGCGCGGCGAGCGAGGGCGACGGCGAGCCTTGGCAAGGCGCAGAGAATCGGAGAAGACGAGAATGGAGGCGACGGTTCGGCCCTTGTATTTATAGCCCCCCCCTTTAGTCGCGGTTGGGGAGGCGACCGCGACTAAAGGTAACCTTTAATCGCGGTTGGCGGACCAACCGCGACTAAAGGGTTTTTAGTGGGTTATTGCGTTCCAAGCATAGCGACCTTTAATCGCGGTTGGCGAAAGCCACCGCGACTAAAGGTATTTTCAAAATACTTTTCTTTTTCAAAATCTTAAAAATACAAATAATATATCAAAAATTCACAAAAATAAAACTAATTCAATTCAATATGTTAAAAACACAAATATTATATCAAAAATTCAGAAAAATAAAACTAATTCAATTCAAAATTCTAAAAATACAAATAATATATCGAAAAATTAAGAAAAATAAAACTAATTCAATTCAAAATGTTAAAAATACAAATAATATATCAAAAATTCAGAAAAATAGAACTATTTCAATTCAATATGTTAAAAACACAAATATTATATCAAAAATTCAGAAAAATAAAACTAATTCAATTAAAAATTCTAAAAATACAAATAATATATCAAAAATTAAGAAAAATAAAACTAATTCAATTCAAAATGTTAAAATACAAATAATATATCAAAAATTAAGAAAAATAAAACTAATTCAATTCAAAATGTTAAAAATACAAACAATATATCAAATGGACACCAAACACATCACGGGTAATATAATCCACATGATCCATTCAACAAAGTTTGGTACAATAAATTATTACACATCAATTCTTCCCTTGTGTCACGCTTGCTTACGATTGTGCAGTATCCATGGAGCATCCTCATCATTTAACTTAATGCTTGGGTCGGTGTTCACTTTGAAGGGCGAATTTCAGCAAACATATTATAATCTTCGACATGTCATCTTGTCCTTCACTCCCACGATGTTTCTTTTCCTGAAAGAACAATGTGGCGCTTTGAATCATCGCATGATGTCTTGATCGTTTTCTTATCTTTCCGTTTCCTCGGTTTGCTACTCATGTCCTTCACATAGAAAACCCGAGCGACATCTTTCGCTAGGACGAATGGTTCGTCAAGGTAACCAAGATTGTTGAAATCCACCATTGTCATTCCGTATTGCTGGTCCACCTTTACCCCACCTCCTGTTAGCTTGAACCATTTGCACCGGAACAAAGGGACCTTAAAGGAGGGTCCATAGTCAAGTTCCCATATCTCCTCTATGTAACCATAATATGTGACCTTTTGCCCATTCTCGGTTCTGCATCAAAGCGGACACCACTGTTTTGGTTGGTGCTCTTTTTATCTTGGGCGATCGTGTAAAATGTATTCCCATTTATCTCGTACCCTTGGAAAGTCGTTATAGTCGAAGATGGTGTCTTGGCCAACATGTACAACTGATCTACAACATCATTGTCATTCATTAAATGTTTTCTCAACCAACCGCCGAAAGTCTCCATGTGGGCCTTCCTAATCCAGATTCAGCTTCCGGGTTGTTCAAGCGTAAAATATTCTTGTGTTTCTCAAAGTACGGAGCCACCAAGCTGGAATTGGTCAAGACCGATGTGGTGTGCTTGATCGAGAATGGCCGTCCATACATATCGTTGATTTCCTTCCGATCGTGCCTTTTCCACTTAGTCTCCCCTCGTGCGCGATCGAGGAAGACCAATCGGCTTAAGGTCGGGAACAAAGTCAACACAAAACTCAATTACCTCCTCATTTCCATAGCCCTTGGCGATGCTTCCTTCGCCTAGCACGGTTCTGAACATATTTCTTTAATACTCCCATGAACCTCTCGAAGGGAACATATTGTGTAGAAATACAGGACCGAGAGCGGAAATCTCTTCGACTAGGTGAACCAGGAGGTGCGTCATAATATTGAAGAAGGATGGCGGGAACACCAACTCAAACCGACAAGACATTGGATCACATCGTTCAGTAACGTGGTAGAACTTCGGATTGATTACCTTCGAGAGATTGCATTGAGGAATGCACATAGCTTCACAATGGCTACTCGAACATTTTCGGCAGAGCCCTCAAAGCAATCGGAAGCAATTGCGTCATAATCACGTGGCGATCGTGAGACTTGAGTTTTGGAACTTTTTCTCCGACATGTTTATTATTCCCTTTATATTGGGCGAGAATCCAGACGGGACCTTCATCTGCTCGGGCATTCAAAAAGATGACCTTCTCTTCTTTGGTCGAGGCGTAGTGGCACGACCTTGAAACCATTCCGGATGCGGTCATCGTGGTCTTTCAAACGTTGCTAGTCTGCCGTGCTTCCTTTGTATCATTTGTCTTCCCATACACGCCCAAGAAGCTTAGGAGGTTCACGCAAATATTCTTCGTAACGTGCATCACGTCGATTGCAGAGCGGACTTCTAGGACTTTCCAATATTCTAGCTCCCGAATATAGATTTCTTCTTCCACATGGCTGCGTGCCCGTCGGCTCCCTTCGAACTGATTGTCGCGGGACCCTTTCCAAAGATGACTTTCAAATCCTTGACCATATCAAATACCTCGGCACCGGTCGTTCGCGAGCTTCGCCGGTGATCTGCCTTGCCGTTGTAATGCTTGCCTTTCTTTCTTCTTGGATGAATTTTGGAAGAAATCGGCGATGCCCAAGGTACACGTTCTTCTTACAATTTGGCAAATGTACACTTTCGGTCTCATGTAGCGATGCGTGCATGCATTGTATCCCTTATTTGTGATCCCTTTCACGCGGTAGAGGATGCGATCGTTGATGCATGCATGTATCTTGAACCTCTAAACCTAGAGGGCGACAACCTTCTTTGCTTCAGACGTCTTGGCGGGCAACTCGTTATCCTTTGAAACATATTCTTCAACATTTTCAGCAAGTTTTCAAATGCGAGTCAGCTACACCTGCCTCTGCCTTCCATTTCAAGCAAATCCGATTGTGCAGCCCAGCTTTTTGAGACCATCATCGCATCCGGGTACAGCGCCTTTCGTGATCCTCTAACATGCGATCCAAATTCTCCTCTCCTTTTCGGTTTCGCGGCGTCTCCGTGCATCGGCAATGGTCCGACCAAGATCATCAGCGGATCATCACGTGCCTCTTCTTCACCTTCCCTTCACCTTCACATCCTCCATGAAAGTATCACGAAATGAGCAAGATAGCTTTCATCGATGAAATCATCCCTTCTTCATCTTCTTCCATTATAACCCTCTTTCTCCATGCTTGGTCCAACAATTATAGCTTGGCATGAAACCCTTCAAGCAGATGCATGTGAACAACTCTTGAGGAAGAGTAACCCTTCTCATTCTTACAGATAACACATGGACAGATAACAAAACCCCCGCTTGTTCGCATTAGCCACTACGAGGAAATCTTTCAAACCCGTAGTGAACTCGCCGGAGAGTCGGTTATCGTACATCCATTGCCGATTCATCGCATTATTATAATATAAAATATATAATTAACCATCATGCATTTGTTATGAACTACACACATGCATATTGACACATCAAAGGTTCATCAAGTTGCTAACATGATCGAAGAGTGTGGCTCCAACACTTCATGTCATGTTTGTTTCATGCTCTTGGGGCATTTCATCAAACACCTTATGTGCATAAGAGGAACCAAAAGCAAACCTACACCCACTTGTGAAGAGAATGGCTCCAAATGGCTAAGTGTTGGCTGCTGGATGGGTATATATAGGGAGGGCTTTAGTCGCGGTTGGCACAGCAAACCGTGACTAAAAAGTGCCGAAAGCCTTTAGTCGCGGTTGTCCTAGCCAACCGCGACTAAAGCCCCTCACGTGCCCCCAGTGCCACCGAGCGCCTGGCCCGAGCCTTTGGTCGCGGTTCACCTCAAGAACCGCGACTAAAGGTCCCATTGGTCGCGGTTCCTACAGCTTCGCGACTTATGGGGCTGGACGGAAAGCCTGTTTTTCCACCAGTGCCTCTATCCATCGCTCAACATCCCTTGAAGGATGGGGTCAAGGGCAAAGGTGTGGTGAAGGATCTTCGGTTGCAGGCAGCTACATCGTGGCAACCTCCACCCGAGTGGTGGGCAAAGCATTTTTTTTATTTTCTTGTGCCAATGAGGAAATATGGATGATCGGGCAGAATCATATAGGATTCATCATGAGTTTTGCTTGTCGCCAATTATTTACATGGCACAATCCTCTGGAAGCTGAACTGATGGCTATAATGGAAGGCGTTAAGCTTGCCCGGGAGTGATGCCAGTTTCAAATGTTGCAGAAATCAGGACCTATAACTATTGTTCGGATAGGTTCTGGCCCTACTGAACCCGTGAATTTCTGTAATTATGGCCACAATGTCCGTGGTTGAGTAATACGACTACTTTACGCACAATATCGCATAGCATCGTGTCTTATATAATTTTTTTAGGGGCATGTCATATATAATTGACAGCCTTCTAGTGGCGGGTCTGGGGGAAGGGAGGGGGGGAGGTGGGCAGTGGCCCGCCCTAAGAATACCCAATAGCCTTTATGTTACCTATGCTTTGGTAGAACCTATTTGTCGCGCACAGGCGGCACATAGACGAGCCATGCTTGCAGCGGACCGAAGTGGGCTGCCCTGTTCACATGCACTTTTTGTGCTGTTTTCGGTGGCTGGCTACTGCTTATTTTTCTTTATTTCTTTTTCTTATGTGTTTTTTTCCGTTTCATTTTTTTGTTTCAGTTTTTCTTCTTGCACATTTTCTTTATTATAATTATTTTCCTAATATATGGTGTACATTTTTGAAGTACACACAGATTTGTTTTTTAATATATACAGTGAATTCATTTTTCTGAAATACACTTTGAATGTTTTTAATATATTTGAACATTTTTTATATACGATAAAAGTTTTTCAATATATGGTGGACTTTGTCTCCAACTCACTGTACTTTTTTAAAATACACACTGAATATCTTCTTAATATTGCTTACATTTTTTAAGTTAGTTATTTTTATCTAGACCACTCACAAAATGAATAGTCGAATTTTTGGAAAACTCTGACTAGAAACGTGAAGTGGAAAAAGGAAAGCAAACCTGAAGGAGCGCGGGCCGCCCGATTAGCGAATCACCTCAGGCGTCACATCTTCTGTTTGATGCCTGCAAGCGTCCAATAGGAGGACTCCTATGCTTTCTAACCATTGCAAATGAAGAGGTAATGTTTAGTATCATAGCTTAATAATCTTTGTCTCAAATTATTTTGTCTTATATTTATCTAGATATGGATGTATCTAGACAAATTTAAGACAAAAAATTTTGGACGAAGGTAATATATGTGTAATGATAGCCGTCCACCAGAATGGCAGCATTTCACCAAGATCACTTCAAGACATGACGACGAATGGCGGGAGGTGGCTACATGGATGGGCTGCTCTGCATTGGCCCCAGGCGACTGGCTGAACCTCTCTTCCTCAATAAGAGTTTGTCAAGCCATCGTGTGCAGGGCGACACCCAAGCACATGCGAGGCGTCAAGATCATGATCTTGCTGATGGCCCGGGAGCTCTGGAAGGAAAGAAATGCTGCTGTTTTTAGAGACAAGATACTAGATTCATCGAGCGTGATCGAAGCTATTAGACGCAACATGGAGCAATGGCGAATCGCAGGCGCCAGAGACATAGAGAACCCATTCGGGGATAAGTCGCGAGATAATGGGTTCTTTTTTCGCCTGCCTTTTTTTTCTGTTTTCTTTCACTTTTATCCTTGTACCATGATCGCTTGATCAATGAAGCCGGCGTTCACCGGGTCTTAAAAAAAAGGCATGACGAACCACGGCGACATTTCCATGCTTGTGGAGTCTGGTTACGTTGGACGTAGCTATACGCTAACTGTTAGAGTTGTGTCGAATATTGTGTACAAGGTAGGTTACAGTTGGACTTGTAGTTGTATCGTGTTTACATAGGATGTGGAGTCGTGTCCTAGTAGGACACTTGTATCCTAGGCCTCTCATATATAGCGGGGGTAGACACACGATGTAACCTATGCCAACATAATAGCACGGGCACGCGGGGGAGCCGGCGGTGTGTGCCGGCGCCCGGGCGGCCAGGGGTGCGGTATTGTGACGGTGTCATGGGGAGGAGCGCCCGTAGTCATGCCCCGGGGATGTAGCCATATCGGTGAACCTCGTGAACAAATCTCGATGTCGTGTCTCGTGTGATTGCTTGGTCCTCGGTAGACCGACGGAGCGCCTCGGAGTTATTCTAACAAGTGGTATCATGAGCAAGGTTCGAAGAGGACATGAAAGTTGATTTAGAGGAGAGCGATGAAGACCGGCGACTGTGGAGGCACGACGACGTGCGGCAGCGATCGGAGATCAATCGTGTATGAAGCAATCGGAAACAGTAGCGGCGTAATCATGCAGTGGCCGGGAGTCTCGCGAGGCTGGCGGCTGGCGGCGCGTGGCACGCAGGCATGGAGACTCGGCGAGATCAGATCACGTGCGGCAGATGCGATCCGACAGCGTGCAACCCGCAGTAATCTGTGGCGGCGGCGGATGGATCGATCAGGGCTGGTGCCGCGTGCGGGGGCAAGGCCCATGTGCGAGCGCTAACGCAGGTGGTGGCCCAAGTAACGAGGCCAAAGCCCACTAGGGCCTAGTGGCGTGGTGGACACATGCCGCCTAAAGCGCAGCGCTGGAGGCATGTTCAAGATTGGACCGGTGCTGGTACGTGCGCGAGGTTGTGATGATCTGTAGAGTCAACGAGGGTGGCAAAGCTACATGAGAATTTGTTAAAAGGAAAAACAGGATTCGTTTCCGAACGGAGCTGCTACAGCGTGTCAGAACATGGGAGTTCCGATTACATCATGTTGGTCTATAGCGTGGAAAAGTAAAGTACAAGAAGATAGTCAAAAGGAGTCAAGGGTGCTACATGCATGAAGGTGAGCTTAATAAGCTTGCTGCTACATGTACGATTTAGACTAAAAGGGGACTGCTTCTGGTGTTCTTTGCATGGTACGTTGAGAATAAGACATGATGGTTGACGGTGGTGTTGTTTGACATGGCAGATATAGGGGAAACGAGGCCGGTGATGTGCGACGTGCGTATAAGGCTTGGAGGAGTCTGGAGCTCGTCGTGGCAAGATCATGCATACACAGGGCGTCAAGCATGGCACGGAGATGTGCATGGTGGACACGACGCAGGATGGAGCATGGTTGCAGTCGGATAATTTAGACTGGGTCGGACTAGACTGTCTGACGGATCGACGGGGATGTCGGTCAAAGCAGAAGACGGCGGTGATTTCAGCGACGACGACATAGGAGCGTGATGCTGATGGTGGCCGACTTACGGGCGTGGAAACACGTGGTGCGAGGCTTGAGGGCTTGTGTGGCCGACAAGACTATGGCGCAGGTTGATTCAAGGCGGTGCACACATGAGAGTTTGAAATCGACGGAGCGGGGGTAGCATAGCGCAGCTACATGGAGTCATGTTGAAGGTGGAGCTGGAGTCGATGGATGACTATGCTCGAGCTGATGGGCGGCTACGGCGTAAGTTAACAGAGTGAAGCCTATTTCAGCGGGATAGCGAGAGACACATGGATCGGACTGGGTACCAGTGGTCTGATGGAGATGTGATACTCGGCATCGGTCGGTGATGATCGGTGGTTCTCTGCAGTGGGGGTTGAGTGGTGTGGTTCGCAACCCTGAAGACTCGACCAGGACAGCAGAGGCTCGACGCGGTGATAGCGGCGAGGCATGCGGTAAGCACGGGACACAGCAACAGACCAAGGCACTGGTGGTCAGACATGTGGTCAGACAAAGTGTGCAAGGGTGCTGAAGCAGTGTTGACGAGTACCAGATTCAAGTTGGTGACTGGGTCTATCGGTGCTAGTTGATGGATAGGAGTTGACCATGGAGAATCTGAGAAAGTGGCGGAAAGTCTGAAATTGTCAAAGGATGAGAGAGTACATGGCCGTATATTCTGTGGTGTTCAGTGCACATGGCAAAGTGCGGATGACAAATGCAGAAGGAGGCGGAGTGCTATAGCTGTGGGACATGTCTGAGACTATCCGGAAGAAGGGTGAGACAACTGCGAATTTGACTCAGGGTGACACGGGGCGACGGTGAAATTCCTTCAAGTTTCAGATAGACGGTCAAGGAAAGAGCGGTGGCGTTGAGTTCAGGTAACTCTTATATGTGGCGTTCAATATGTGAGTTGTTCATTTTCATGCAGACAGTGGTCGGTGTGTGATGGTTTGAACGGATTCTCCGGAAGTTGGAAGCACAAGGTAGAGTAATGAGGAACTTAGGGGCTGTTTGGTTGGAGACTCAAATTGCCACACCTAAGCTTAGTCACTAGCCACAAGTGTGGCTTGCCACAATGTGTGGCAAAATCAGACTGTTTGGTTGGTAGCCATGCCTTATGTTAGGTGTGGCAGATTTTGTGTGGTGTGTGTTTGGATTGCTTCTACACATGTTTGGCAAAAAACTGTGGCTTATGTTTGGTTTCCTGCCACATCTGGTTAGAATCACCTTAGTGCTAGAGTGGTGAGATTATGCCATTTTTGTTACAAACCAACCAGATTACAACATGCTCTAGTAAATGTAAGAAGATTTTGTCACAGTACTAATAGCCATAAAAAATAACATGGATCATTTTCCGTTAAATACCATCTGTGCAAAATAAGTCACAACCACAATTCATTATCAAGATACAAAATAAGATAGATGCATGCAAGTTCCAGCCATCATTCATAAAGTCATCAAGTAACAGTCCTAACCATAGCACAAGTTCCAGCCACCTTACATTACAGTGTTTCACTACACATCAGAAGATCAATAGGTGTAGCACAAGTTCAACTCCCAAAAGCAGCGAGCAAACACATCGCAATCTCCTAAATACCAAAAGTTGCCATCTTCTAAACATCACAAGTGAGCAACTAGCAAACCACACAGGTTGCTACCTCCTAAACTTCATCTTTGTCAAAGAACTTCCAAACCCAAGTTTCAAAAGTTTTGTCACTTGCACAACATAACCAACCACGCAAACCTTCATTTTCCTTGCTAGACAAGTGCATACCAACAGTAATTCTTTGATCCATGGTAATTGGGAGTACCTCCAACCTGTGCCATAAACTAGCATATGGATCAATAACTTGGGGCATTTGAGGAGCAGGGGCAGCAAGAGATTGCTGGAGTGACTTCAATGTAGAGTTGATTTCTTCAGCGGACTCCGCGAAACGACTCTTGATTTTTTGTCGCTTCTTACTAGGTGACCTGCTACCTCTTGGGCGCTTCGTACCAACTCGGCTAGTGCTAGATGAGGAATTATCAGCACCTACATGAACTGGAGGTCTTTTAGGACCATATGTTGTTGGCAAAGTGTCAGAATCCTCCTCAAGAGGGCCCTCATATTGTGGATAGAGTTAAGGTCATACAACCCTTCATCATTATCCGAGTCATCAGAATCAATTGTGCATGTATGCTGGTCCATGGCCAAAGAACCATCAGCACTAGTGCCTGTGAATAGCTCTTGCATCTCATAGTAGAACTTGATGGGCTTAGAGAGCAAGCGCCTTGCTCTATCCTGCATTACAGGCACACAAAAATTAAGTTCCTAAATGCAATAGCCATAGTAAGTTTCAAAAAAGAAACTAAATTATACGTACATTGAGACAAGACTTTTCAGACTCAGAAATGGTTATCACACATCTAATATCATCGAAAACATTGCCACTCTTGCTAATTGCTGCAGCAATGTACTTCCAATTTTCTTTGTAGTGTCTGAAGTGTCGATCAACTTGAGCAATTGTAACCCCCATAGCAAATTTCCTATTTAAAGCATCAGCACACTTCATGAGATGATGCTTCCTGAACCTAAATCCTGCATGTTGTTCCTTCATGTATTCAATGCACCAATCCAGCATAAACTTGGTCTGATCATCAGCCCAGGAAATGGTCCTCTCACGAGAACACCCATCACCATCAGCCTTCCCCTTTCCCTTAGCCATCACTGTTTCTCATGGAGTGAGTCATTTTAATTAAAATAGGTGAGCGCAAATTAAGCATGAAACATCCAACAATTTTACTGAAGAGAAAATAAGTGCTACAAGTTAACAAAGGTACAACCAGCATAGTCTTACATGAAACAAAAACAGAACAGCCAAACATAACAAAATAATACTCATGTTTGATACATAGAAACATGATATATGACAAATTAACTTCTTAATCATCTTGATCTTGAGCTGCTAGTTCTGCTAATTTATCCTCCCACATTTTTTGAGCTAATTCGTCCCTTTTGCGTGCCCATGCCTGACTCTCTTCGTAAACGTCACGACGATGTCGTCTACTCCGTGGAAGGGCCGAGTACCAAGTAGCATCATCATAGACATACTCATCAGGACCATCCTCTAAAATCCAATTATGGAGCGCACAACAAGCAAACACAATTTTTACTTGTGTTTTCAAAGGGAAGAATGGCTGACTTGCAAATATTTTAAATCGATTCTTCAAGGTACCAAATGCTCTTTCAACGGTTGTTCTAAGTGAGGAATGACGATGGTTGAATAACTCCCTTGGGTTCTCAGCGTCTCTAGCTCCCCTATATTCCTTTAGGTGATATCGAACACCACGATATGGGGGTAGTATACCAGGTCTTGCAGCATATCCTGCATCCGCTAGAAAAAATTTACCTACATCATGATGATGCTAACACGTTAGCTAAGAACTAAGGAAAGTTTCAATTTGAATCCATGGGTTAGAACCCCACCTTCTGGTATTTTAAGGCCATTGGGACGTGATAGGGCATCTTGGAGCACATAAGAATCATGGGCTGATCCCTCCCATCCAGCAAGAACATATATAAACCTTAGGTCAAAATCAACGGCTGCTAGCACATTCTGTGTGGGGAAGGACTTTCTACCCCTAAACCTATCCTGCATGTGGATAGGCACACATGCCGGTATATGAGTACCATCCAGAGCTCCTATGCATCCCTACCAAAAGAGAGAACTAGTTTTAAACGGACTTAATGGAACCTATAAATACATTGCAGATACTGGTGAATAAATTTGGGTGTACCTCAAAGTAAGGGTGAAATCTGGAGCTACTTGTTATCTTCGAATGTGTTTCGATAGTTCTGATGCATATGACATCACGAGCAAGGATACACAGCGCATCTAAAACAACATTGAAGTACCTACTAACTGTCTCGCCTGATCGATAAAACTCAAAACCAATTGATCTATTTTTCCAGTTATGCCCCACAACATGGATGAACATGGCAACTTGCTCCTCCACTGTTACATGGAACGTGTCCACCAGCAGACCACGACGTCTCAGGTTGGCACATAGCTTGTGAAAAACATATTTCCGCATGCGCAACTCACTTATGCAGTGAGCTTCGGTTCCATAATACATACGGTTTAGGCGTGACATCCTTTCGACATCTCGTTCGAACATGGGAGCATAAGTTATGGATTTTCTCTTCCTTTTTCGGACATTAATCCTGTACCAGTACATGGCTAAACACACAAGAATGGCTGCAAGCAATCTTCTCCTCCACATGTAGTAGTTATAATAATGCGGGTAATACTGTAAGCATAATGTCCTTCGGTCCATCTATGAAACAATAAAATCATTAAAAGAAATCTATGATGGCATCAGTGAGTGGAACAGTGTAAAATTTTCATTCAACATAAATACAAATGACTAAATAGATTATGGAGGAAATAAACAGTCTAACACATCTGTAAGAAAGAACACAGAGAGATGCCCAATCTTACATTAACATCACATATTTTACAAGAAATTACTGATGTATACTCTCACTCGTACAAATATGCAACAATTGATTTTCTAAAAAAATGCAACAATTCCAAAAGGGGATTACGGTGTTACCTTTGCTCTTAACAAGATTGACCTTTGACTATAAGGAGGAAGATCGTAGATGCAAGAGGGGCAGAACCAAGCAGCTGCTAGACTAGGAAATCCCACAGATCACGGAAGAAGGCTGCTATTTTTCTCTTGAAAAAACAAGAACGCCCAGATCTGCATGTATGAGATGAATAGTAGGTGATGAGATGGAGGAGATGGAGGAGATTACTATTGCGGTGGTGAGGATTTTTACCAGGGAAAAGAAGGTCGATTGCAGCGGCGAGATCCTCCTCACTTGGATCGGTCAGGAGAGAGAAGGGCGCTCATCCATGGCGGTCAAGATTATGAGGAGCAGAGTTTTGGGGAGGAAACAGGGGAGCGGCGACTTTATTACTGAGGCCCGCGGGGATTTTCGCGGCTTCTTTGGCGCGCCGCGGCGAGTGTGGCGGGCAAATCGAGCGCCACACATTTGGCGAATTTTTCTGCGGCAAAGGCCCTGTGGCGCTGTGGCGGGCCTAACCTTGGTGGAGAACCAAACGCCTGCCTAAGAATTCGTGGCGCGCCTCACCTTAGGCGTGGCGAGCTGAGGCTGAGAACCAAACAGCTTCTTAATTTTGCTCGAGTGTTGATTGTGAAGAAGACAAGAAGGGACTACAGTTGCAGGTGGAGTCACATGGAGTCTGGGAGTAGCAGCGGTGCTCATGACGTATCTCAAGTCCAATGTACATGGAGGTTCGATGCACGGACGAATTCAAGGTGGTGGAGAATATTCGCCAAGGTGGAGTTTGTTAGAGTTGTGTCGAATATTGTGTACAAGGTAGGTTACAGTTGGACTTGTAGTTGTATCGTGTTTACATAGGATGTGGAGTCGTGTCCTAGTAGGACACTTGTATCCTAGGCCTCTCATATATAGCGGGGGTAGACACACGATGTAACCTATGCCAACATAATAGCACGGGCGGTGTCATGGGGAGGAGCGCCCGTAGTCATGCCCCGGGGATGTAGCCATATCGGTGAACCTCGTGAACAAATCTCGGTGTCGTGTCTCGTGTGATTGCTTGGTCCTCGGTAGATCGACGGAGCGCCTCGGAGTTATTCTAACACTAACCACAAGAGTTCAATACAGATTGGGATGTAGCTAGTGTGGTGTACTAGCCTTGCAATGATCTTGTTGGTGTTTAGCAAGTGCAGGTACCACTCCTGTTGCGAGGATGGCATGACACTGACAGGTTACGGACCCTGCTCCCTAGCTAGGATAGGGCCGCTGCATATTCGCCCGACAGGCTCCTACGACCTGTCACCCTCGAAGCGATCCGGCATGGACGTCTGGTCTCTGAAGGAAAACGATGACTGTATTATCTATCACCCTCCACGGGCGCGGCCATGTCGATCGATCGATCCATCGATCCGACATTCGCGGCAGCGCCGTACCGGACCCTGCCGGCCGGCGGGGCAGCAGCGGTAGATGGACCGATGTCGTCGATGTGCTGGTACACCGATCGATATGGAAGGCCTTCCTGTCGCGCCTTTCGGTCGTAGGCGGATATGAGGTCGCCTTCTTCCACGGTTGCACGTGTGGATCGACGATCACCTCATGGAAATTCTGGTGATTCGGTGTGAAGCTTTCGGGCATTGCTGCTTCAACTCATCGCACTTCTGCTCGGGTTGAAGCTGTCACTCGGCCCGTGTGCATGGCCCCGCGCCCCCGCCTTCCTTCTGTGCGATAAACTCAGGTATGTCGCTCGCGTTAGACCGGTCCATGCGTCCACTTCTCATTTTCTAATAATTACTTTTCTGTATTTCTCTCTCTTTTTTCCGAAAAGGATAGGATCTGTTATAAATATTCACTAAACGTACAAAGCACCTCAAACATGATAAAAGCAACATCGAGGTCCACTGGTGGAAAAAAGGCCTTTGGTCGCGGTTCGCAACTGCCATTAGTCGCGGCTGCGCAACCGCGACCAGCAAAGCGCGACTAAAGCCCACCACCTTTAGTCGCGGCTGCTTAAGAACCGCGACTAAAGGCCCGTCCACGTGGGCGCCAGTGACCGTCAGGCGGAGGACCTTTAGTCGCGGTTCTTCGCCAACCGCGACTAAAGGCCGCCATGAGTTTAGGGTTTTAGCCCCACCCCTAAACCTGTTTTCTGTTTAATTTGTATTGTTTTATTTCTTTTGTGCTTTATTTTAATTTTGAAGGAGTTTCATATATTCTACGGTACTACATACATGCATATGAATGTACAATTTCAAATAAATTTGAAATTAGAACCAAAAGAATTCAAGAGGAATATACAATATATATTCAATATCATCGGATGACCATATAACATTTTGAACAAGTTTCCATACATGATTTAATCCATATAAAGTTCTCGTCCTCGTGATAGTGTTCTCCTTTAGGATGGAGGACTTCCTGCAGAACCATCCAGCTAGTTCCTCTTGAAGTGGTCGGAGCGAGCTTGGACTAAGCATCCACGGAGGTTATTCCTCTGAGCATTGGTATCACTCGGATCAACCCGCTCAGAGGTGTATCTCGGATCATCTCCTGAACAAAGTATGCACATAGATTGGTCAACGGTGGCTGAATATCCCGATCTTAGTCTTTACCCTTTTGAATTCTAGCTCTTTTTGAATTCACCGACCTTTGTATCTACGAACCGTCTCCAAACCCTACGAGGCAAAGAAAATTAAATGAACAAGAGAGTTATTAGTTACTTGATATTAGGAAATGAGCGAAATAGGCCGATCGATATAGAGCGCAAATGAATGAAAATAATTACTTCGCAGCATTTTTCGATGTCGGCCCAAAGCTTTGGATCCTTATCCAGAGAGTCGTGGGCGAGACATTACGAGTGTTAACTTTAATTACTAGCAGAATCCGGTGGAACCTGCGGACACGATACATGCACAAGATCGTCATGCATAACTCATCGATTAGCCGCCACATACCATGCATGGAGTAAACAAAAGAGAATGTGCTCAAGACGAAACACTCACCCAAAATGGTAAGGAAATAGAATATCACTTTTGAGTTCCTGCTTTGTAAGAAACGCCACAGTCTGCCTCCACGTCGGCGGGGTAATGCTTCAACACAATATCATTAACGATGTGTGGGTCAATGAACCCAACATCATGGATGTTCCTTACTCTGCATTCCTTTTCTTCATTCTGCATGTATAATAGAGGACACAACAATATAGTTAGGACATATATATAGTGCAGGCAATATGAGCGAGATGGGGTAGAAATTAATAAATCACTTACGAGCGTAGCAAGCGATGATAGATTTGTCGAGCTCGCGCAGATTGAAAAGCTGGAACAATTCACTCAGTTCAACTTGTACATAGTAATGTTTGAAGTGATGCTCATGTCTAACTTCCGCATAAATATAATCTTTGGCGTTTTTAATTTTATGTAACCCTTGTACCAATTCAGCAGACGTTTCATTTGGTCGGGTAGATCCTTTTCCTCATGAGGCTCGACGAGAGGCCCATTCTTGACATATGTAATTACTACCTCCTTCACTGGCAACTCATCAAGGTCTAATAGTTCACGAAGAGTAATACCTAAGTTGGCCGCTTGTTCTCTCGCACTTTCGTTCTGATCAATCCTGTGCTGCCGCAGCTTGTATGATCTCGGGGCATCCGGACGAAGGCTTCCACTATAAGCGGGCAATCGATTGTTTACTTTGTTCCCGAGCTGGGCAACTTGTTTCCGCTTTTTATACTTCGGCCTTCTCCGCTCTTTGTTCTCCTTGAACATGAATGCCTGCTGCGAAGTTCACGTGCATAGTCGGTGGCGATTCTTGTGACTTGGGACGGTGTGCTCAAAATGACTTAGCCCACTTCTTTTGCTCATCGAAAATCTTGGCTTGTGCTCGGGCTCTCTTTTCTTCTTGCAGTCCGCCTTCCATTTCTCCAAATCAGCAGCCGCGCGCGTCGACTTCCTCGGCACTCGTTCCCAAGGCCTTGTGGGGAGAGGCTTGATGATGGCTCCGGTACCTTTGTGGTCTTAGGTACATAAGGGTCCGGGTTAATAATCCAGGACTATACCTTCTTTGCCATAGGTGGATTAGGCGGCGTCGATCACCCGCCGGACGAGGATCGGGGCGGCGGATGATCACCCGCCGGACGTTGTAGGTGGGGCGGCGTCGGCTGATGTGGCGGAGGTGTAGGTGAACCGCCACCACCACCACCACCACCACCACCGCCACCGCCACCACCACCACCGTAGGGGTGGACTTGTTGTCCTTGGCGCCTCGCACTGAAACTTGATAAACTTCTTTTGCCATAGAATGTAATGGCGCTTGACATCTCAAGTCTTTTCTCCCCTTGGTGTAGCAATTTCAATCTCCAAGTCCTCAAACCCTTGGACTATGTCCTCCACCGTGACACGAGCATAGCCATCTTTAATGGGGTTGTTGTGGTGGAGTGCTCGAGTAAACATGGTAAAGCATCGCCGATGGCTACCTTCATGGATATGTTCCCCATAGGATAATACAGATGACATTCTTTCATCTCCTTTATATCGTCCACGGGGTAGCGAGGAGGCTCCGGTGCAGTAATTTCGACCACCGAGGCTCCGGTGCGATAATTTGGATCGTCGGTGCATCTGCACCAGCCGGTGGGGCCTCCGTGGAAGCCACGCTGCTTCTACGCTCTTGGCTTCGAGATCCATTGGATGATCTTCATGCTGCACCCTAGCTGAATCTCTTTCGCTACTAGTACACTCATGGTTTTCTTCATCACTTCCATTTCCGATGCCAACGCGCCACAACATCTGCTTCCCGATCCATCTTTCTCTTACGGCTTCAGAATCAGACGGGTCATCGCTCGGGGAACCCTATTTTCCACGGAATGTGCCCCATGCCTCGTACACGTCCTCCGTGTTCAGGATTCGAGGGCTTTTGTCGTAGCGTCGTTCTCTCTGTTGAACTTGATCTTCCCTCTTGAGCATCCTTCATTGCGTCAATAAGGGCTTGGGTGGGTTTAATTAATTTGCCACGTAAACACACTCCCCTGTCTCCGGGTTGGCGTTCCCCATGCCCGTACCACCAGCTTTTGGCCCTTGGGTCCCATCCTCCGCACTGGACGGATTCCTCGCGCCCTCAGCTCGTTCTCCATCTTCTCGAACCTAGGCACCCAAATCGATACCCTCCTGGCCCCATAACATGATTGTACTCCTTCTTAGCCGCATTTTCCTTATTTTGTTTCGATATTTGAATGAACTGCTCCGATTTCTTTTGCTTCACAAATTCTCGCCAATCATCTTTCAGTTTCTCATATTGTCCTCTGAAATCCGAGTCTTGTTCGCTTGACAAAGTCACGGGCTAGATTTTGCTTGAATTTCCGAATCGTCGGCCATCTTATGAAGAGCGAACTGTTTGACTTTCCTCCTCCTCTCCTTGTTTTCCTCAATCTTGTTACCCTCCTCATCGAATTTGTTGTATTCGGAGGTAGAGCGAAATGTTCCATAAGCTTCTTGAAGCAATCTTTTTTGTTCTCTTATCGACAAAAGTGAAACCATCAATTCGTGCCTTCTTTGGCTCATTCCACTCTGGGCGGTGATCGAGGCGTTGTCTCTAACAATGGCTCCGCATTGGTGACAAACTTGGTGGCGTTCTTGCGGGGCTCCAGTGCCTGCGGTTGCCTGATCGACAACCTGGATGGTGCATGTTTCTCCTGGTTTCATCGTCTTGGTTGCGCCACGCTTTGACGACGTACTCGATTGTTTGACGATCCGCCGAGGGCTAAAATAAGAAAGAGAGTCGCGTTAGTACACACATATATATATTTATTCAAATCAGTTAGTTTGTATCACCGAGGCTCAATGTATATATATACCTCCGCGCGGAGGCGGTTGCTACTTCCATTTGAAGATAAATCGTTTATCGGCGTTTCTTGACATCATCTTCTTGTGGCGCCCTTCATCTTCACCGTCAAGGTTGAGATAAGAAGAGATATCATCTTCTTCTTCTCCGGTCGGCACATATTGAATATCGCCGTTTATGATGCGAACATATGTGCTTCACCGTCCGGATCATAGTTGTCCATAATCGGGTCAGCTCTATCGTCCGCCATTATGTCGATCCTGAAAACATGTAGTAAAACAAATTAATTAAGTGAAGAAGGCGGTGGCGGTGGCGGTGGCGAAAGGCGGTGGCAAAAGGAGGCGAGGAAGGGGTGGGAGAGGTGTCGCGTAGAGCGCGAGGCGGGCGGCAGACAGCGGCGTCACGGAGAGGAGGCGAGACAACACACATGTATAACCTCGCCGCCTCTCGATCCCAAAAAACACACCGCGCATCGCCGCCCCTCGCCGCCCCTCGCCGCCCCTCCATTTTATTTTTTGTTTTTCTTTGGCGGTTTTTGGGGTTTAGGGTTTTAAGTTATTTACCATTTTTGTTAAACTAATTAACTAGTTAAAATTAAAAGACAAAAAAAAAAAAAAAAAAAAATTCCTTTTCCTTTTCCTTTTCTTCTTCTTCCTTTTCCTTTTCTTTTCTTTCTTCTTCTTCCTTTTCCTTTCTTCTTCTTTCTTCTTCTTTCTTCTTCTTCCTTTTTCCTTTTTGTTTTTCTTTGGCGGTTTTCATTGTTTTTTTTTGTTTTTGGGGTTTAGGGTTTTAAGTTATTTACCGCTTTTGTTAAACTAATTAACTAGTTAAAATTAAAAGAACAAAAAAAAAAAAAAAAAAAAAATTCCTTTTCCTTTTCCTTTTCTTCTTCTTCCTTTTCCTTTTCTTTTCTTTCTTCTTCTTCCTTTTCCTTTCTTCTTCTTTCTTCTTCTTTCTTCTTCTTCCTTTTCCTTTTTGTTTTTCTTTGGCGGTTTTTGTTGTTTTTTGTTTTTGGGTTTAGGGTTTTAAGTTATTTACCGTTTTTGTTAAACTAATTAACTAGTTAAAATTAAAAAGAACAAAAAAAAAAAAAAAAAAAAAATTCCTTTCCTTTTCTTCTTCTTCCTTTTCCTTTTCTTTTCTTTCTTCTTCTTCCTTTTCCTTTCTTCTTCTTTCTTCTTCTTTCTTCTTCCTTTTTCCTTTTTCTTTCTTCTTCTTCTTCCTTTTTCTTCTTCTTTCTTCTTCTGTGAGGACGGCAGGCGTCTGGGCGGCGGGCGTGGGCGTCAGGCGGGCGGCGGGCGACGGCGGGCGGCAAGGCGCGAAGGCACGGCGCGCGGCCAGGCGGGCGGCGGCGGCGGCGCAGGCACCGGCGGCGGCAAGGGCAAGCGGCGCCATCGGGACGGGCGGCGGCGCCATCGGGACGGGCGAGGCGGCGTCGGCGTCGAGGTCGGCGTCGATCGGCGCGGCGCGTCAAGGCCGAGAGAGGCGAATGGGAGGCAAACTGCTAAGTCAGATGTTATAGACTAACCTTTAGTCGCGGTGGGGAGGCGGACCGCGACTAAAGGGTACTTAATCGCGGTCCACCTCCCGGCCCGCGACTAAAGGATTTTGCCGCCGCTTGCGTTCAGTGAAAAAGACCCTTTAGTCGCGGTTGG
The DNA here is from genome assembly GCA_021437245.1 of Aegilops speltoides. Classification (NCBI taxonomy): domain Eukaryota; kingdom Viridiplantae; phylum Streptophyta; class Magnoliopsida; order Poales; family Poaceae; genus Aegilops; species Aegilops speltoides. The sequence continues at coordinate 524,613 of CM038143.1, forward strand.
GGACAACGACCGCGACTAAAGGGTAACTTTAATCGCGCCCGCCTCCCCAACCGCGACTAAAGGTGTGTCTTTGGAAGCTGGCGCGGTGCGGTGGGATGTTTAGTCCCACCTCGCTAGCCGAGAGGCTTCGACAGTGGTTTATAAGCGGCTGCGCTCACCACTTCGAGCTCCTCTCAAATGCGAGCTTACGGGCCTATTCATTACTAAGAGCACAGTGGGCCTATTGGGCCTTCTGCGGGCTGAATCACGCCCATTAATGGGTTTCTAGTCGTATTCAGGGCCGTGGTGGCCCGATGGGTGGCATATTTTTATTTTTGCCTGTTTTTGTTTTCATTTTTGCTTTATTTATTTTGTTTTGTTTCTACTTACAACAAAAAACTTATTTATTTTATTTTATTTTGTTTCTAATTACTTATTTATTTTACTTTATGATAATTATTTTTGCTATTAAAGTTTCTAATTACTTATTTATTTATGTTATTAAAATCTTAAAAATACAATTATATATAAAAAATCAGAAAATAAAACTAATTCATTTTAAATTCTTGTTTTTCTTCTGTTTTTTCTTCCTTTTTCTTCTTTTTTTTTCTTCATTTGTTTCTTCCTTTTCTTGTTTTTCTTCTTTTTTTCTTCCTTTCTTCCTTTTCCTTTTTCTTCTGTTTTTCTTCATTTTGTTTTTTCTTATGTTTTTCTTCATTTGTTTTTTTCTTCTGTTTTTCCTTTTTCTTCTGTTTGTTTTTTCTTCTGTTTTCTTTTTTTTCTTCTTTTTTTTCTTCTTTTTTCCTTTTCCTTCTTTCTTCTTCTTCCTTTTCCTTTTAAAATCAGAAAAATAAAACTAATTCATTTAAAATCTTAAAAATACAATTATATATCAAAAAATCAGAAAAATAAAACTAATCCCTTGAAGGTTTGACAAAAGGTTTGATACATCATTCAGTTCATCGACCAAATACAAAGTTTGGTACAATAAATTATTACACATCAATTCTTCCCTTGTGTCCTGCTTGCTTACAATTGTGCCGTATCCATGGAGCATCCTCATCATTTAACTTAATGCTTGGGTCGGTGTTCACTTTGAAGGGCGGAATTTCAGCAAACATATTATAATCTTGACATGTACATCTTGTCCTCCACTCCCACGATGTTTCTTTTCCACGAAAGAACAATGTGGCGCTTTGAATCATCGCATGATGTCTTGATCGTTTTCTTATCTTTCCGTTTTCTCGGTTTGCTACTCATGTCCTTCACATAGAAAACCTGAGCGACATCTTTCGCTAGGACGAATGGTTCGTCAAGGTAACCAAGATTGTTGAAATCCACCATTGTCATTCCGTATTGCTGGTCCACCTTTACCCCACCTCCTGTTAGCTTGAACCATTTGCACCGGAACAAAGGGACCTTAAAGGAGGGTCCATAGTCAAGTTCCCATATCTCCTCTATGTAACCATAATATGTGACCTTTTGCCCATTCTCGGTTCTGCATCAAAGCGGACACCACTGTTTTGGTTGGTGCTCTTTTTATCTTGGGCGATCGTGTAAAATGTATTCCCATTTATCTCGTACCCTTGGAAAGTCGTTATAGTCGAAGATGGTGTCTTGGCCAACATGTACAGCTGATCTACAACATCATTGTCATTCATTAAATGTTTTCTCAACCAAGCGCGAAAGTCTCCATGTGGGCCTTCCTAATCCGGATTCAAAGCTTCCCGGGTTGTCCGGCGTAAAATATTCTTGTGTTTCTCAAAGTACGGAGCCACCAAGCTGGAATTGGTCAAGACCTGATGTGGTGTGCTTGATCGAGAGAATGGCCGTCCATACATATCGTTGATTTCCTTCCGATCGTGCCTTTTCCACTTAGTCTCCCCTCGTGCGCGATCGAGGAAGACCAATCGGCTTAAGGTCAGGAACAAAGTCAACACAAAAATCAATTACCTCCTCATTTCCATAGCCCTTGGCGATGCTTCCTTCTCGCCTAGCACGGTTCTGAACATATTTCTTTAATACTCCCATGAACCTCTCGAAGGGAACATATTGTGTAGAAATACTGGGACCGAGAGCGGAAATCTCTTGACTAGGTGAACCAGGAGGTGCGTCATAATATTGAAGAAGGATGGCGGAACACCAACTCGGCCCGACAAGACATTGGATCACATCGTTCAGTAACCGTGGTAGAACTTCGGATTGATTACCTTCGAGAGATTGCATTGAGGAATGCACATAGCTTCACAATGGCTAATCGAACATTTTTCGGCGAGAGCCCCTCAAAGCAATCGGAAGCAATTGCGTCATAATCACGTGGCGGTCGTGAGACTTGAGTTTTGGAACTTTTCTCCGCCATGTTTATTATTCCCTTTATATTGGGCGAGAATCCAGACGGGACCTTCATCTGCGCGGGCATTCAAAAAGATGACCTTCTCTTCTTTGGTCGGGCGTAGTGGCACGACCTTGAAACCATTCCGGATGCGGTCATCGTGGTCTTTCAAGCGTTCTGGTCTGCCGTGCTTCCTTTGTATCATTTGTCTTCCCATACACGCCCAAGAAGCTTAGGAGGTTCACGCAAATATTCTTCGTAACGTGCATCACGTCGATTGCAGAGCGGACTTCTAGGATTTTCCAATATTCTAGCTCCCGAATATAGATTTCTTCTTCCACATGGCTGCGTGCCCGTCGGCTCCCTTCGAACTGATTGTCCGCGGGACCCTTTCAAAGATGACTTTCAAATCCTTGACCATATCAAATACCTCGGCACCGGTCGTTCCGCGAGCTTCGCCGGTGATCTGCCTTGCCGTTGTAATGCTTGCCTTTCTTTCTTCTTGGATGAATTTTGGAAGAAATCGGCGATGCCCAAGGTACACGTTCTTCTTACAATTTGGCAAATGTACACTTTCGGTCTCATGTAAGCGGTGCGTGCATGCATTGTATCCCTTATTTGACAGTCCGAAAGGTTACTAAGAGCAGGCCAATCGTTGATGGTTACGAAAAGCAACTCAGAGGTCAAATTCCTCTTGTTTGTGCTCATCCCACACACGGACACCACCCCACAGCTGTAAAGTTCATCAACTAATGGCCTTAGGTACACATCGATGTCGTTGCGGGTTGCCGGACCTTGGATGAGCACGGCATCATAATGAACTTCCGCTTCATGCACAACCAAGGAGGAAGGTTGTAGATGCATAGAGTCACGGGCGGTGCTATGGCTGGAGCTCGCTCGCCAAAAGGATTCATGCCATCCGTGCTTAGAGCAAATCTTATGTTCCTTGCGTCGGTGCAAAATCTGTGAACCATCGTCGATCTTTCTCCATTGCGTTCCATCGTGGTGTGTCTCAACTCCCGTCCGACTTACGTTTCTCTTTGTGCCATCGCAACAACTTGGCATGCTTTTTGTTCATGAGCAGACGTTTCAACCGTGGTATTATAGGAGCATACCACATCACCTTGGCGGGAACCCTCTTCACGGGTTTCGGCCCTCAACATCGTCACCGGGTCATCGCCTCGATCTTATAACGCAATGCGGTGCATACCGGGCATTCATTCAAATTCTCGTATTCACCGCGGTAGAGGATGCGATCGTTGATGCATGCATGTATCTTCGAACCTCTAAACCTAGAGGGCGGACAACCTTCTTTGCTTCAGTGCGTCTTGGCGGGCAACTCGTTATCCTTTGAAACATATTCTTCAACATTTTCAGCAAGTTTTCAAATGCCGAGTCAGCTACACCGCCTCTGCCTTCCATTTCAGCAAATCCGATTGTGCAGCCCAGCTTTTTGAGACCATCATCGCATCCGGGTACAGCGCCTTTCGTGATCCTCTAACATGCGATCCAAATTCTCCTCTCCTTTTCGGTTTAGCGGCGTCTCCGTGCATCGGCAATGGTCCGACCAAGATCATCAACGGGATCATCACGTGCCTCTTCTTCACCTTCCCTTCACCTTGACATCCTCCATGAAAGTATCACCGAAATGAGCAAGATAGCTTTCATCGATGAAATCATCCCTTCTTCATCTTCTTCCATTATAACCCCTCTTTCTCCATGCTTGGTCCAACAATTATAGCTTGGCATGAAACCCTTCAAGCAGATGCATGTGAACAACTCTTGAGGAAGAGTAACCCTTCTCATTCTTACAGATAACACATGGACAGATAACAAACCCCCCGCTTGTTCGCATTAGCCACTACGAGGAAATCTTTCAAACCCGTAGTGAACTCACGGAGAGTCGGTTACCGTACATCCATTGCCGATTCATCTGCATTATTATAATATAAAATATATAATTAACCATCATGCATTTGTTATGAACTACACACATGCATATTGACACATCAAAGGTTCATCAAGTTGCTAACCGCGATCGAAGAGTGTGGCTCCAACACTTCATGTCATGTTTGTTTCATGCTCTTGGGGCATTTCATCAAACACCTTATGTGCATAAGAGGAACCAAAAGCAAACCTACACCCACTTGTGAAGAGAATGGCTCCAAATGGCTAAGTGTTGGCTGCTGGATGGGTATATATAGGGGAGGGGCTTTAGTCGCGGTTGGCACAGCAAACCGTGACTAAAGGTGCCGAAAGCCTTTAGTCGCGGTTGGGCAGCCAACCGCGACTAAAGCCCCTCACGCACCGGTGGCCACCGGCGCCCAGGGCCGAGCCTTTGGTCGCGGTTCACCTCCAGAACCGCGACTAAAGGTCCCATTGGTCGCGGTTCCAACAGCTTCGCGACTTATGGGCTGGACGGAAAGCCTGTTTTTCCACTAGTGGTCCATGGACCACCGAACGACCATTGCCGCCACCAGAACGAGCCGCCGAAGCGCCGTTGTTGCCACTCCCATGCCGGAGCCGGCCTGACCTTGTCGATCACAGCTGGGAAGTCTTCTTGCACGTACCCCTAAGGACCAGTACCCTGGAGCCGCGGTCATCGCCGTTGAATCCTTGAATCAATCCGAAGAATCTGACACAAAATATCATCGTTGCGTACTTACGACGAGAAACCCTAACCTCGCCGTCCCAAAAAGCTGGCAGGAATCTACGCCGGAGCTCTATCTAATCCGTCCCAACGGACGAACTTGAGGAGGCTCGGAGCCTGGAAGACTGGCTCGAAGAAGGAGCGCCGCCATCCAACCAAACACCGGCCCTACGAGGACTAAAACCCTACCTATCTACTAGCGAAAGTCGAGACACCAGGATTCTCCTCCCCGCCACCCGCCGCCGGAGCGGCACGCGGAGGGAGGCGAATCCATGGGCCCACCGGTGGAGATCGAGGGGAGGAAGGCTTTCTCAAGTCATCTCGGGCGCCACTTAGAAGCAGTTTTACAAATGGCGCATACCATCCAAGATCACCTACGTAGGAAATGGGCCGGCCCATTTAACTTTTCTTCTTCCTGTTCGCACCGCGTGCATAGCGCCCGTGCAGCTTTCGCATGCCGTTGGTGTTTTACGATTTTGGAAGCTTCTAGATGCTTCCTAGACTGCTTTTCTATTGGGTTTTTTCGTCTTGTTTTTCATTTCTCTTCTTGTTTTCTTTTGTCATGTGTTTATTCCTCTTATCATTTTTTTTGTCAAATCCATAAACGTTTTGTCAGATTATGATTTTTTTATCATTGAAGTTTTTTCATATTTGCAAAAAAGTAAATCGAATTCATGATTTATTTTAAATTTCACGAAGTTTTCCAAAAATTGATAATATTTTTCAAAAATATCAAAATCACGATGGTCTTTTTCCAATTTGTGAATTTTTTAACGTACTGATGTACTTTTTTCAATGCATGAACGTTTTCAAATTGATGATTTTTTTTATGTGAGATTTTCAAATTATCATGAACTATTTGCAAAACTGGTAATTTTTTTTGAAACCTATGGTTTTTTTAATTCATGTACTATTCCAGATTCATGAACTGTTTCAAATTGAAAATCTATTACAAATTTGTGCACTTTTTATCAAATCTATTAAACCTTTTTGAAATTTGTGAAATTGTTTACTATAATACCTCTAGATGTTTTTTTAAACAACAGAGCAACTCCTGAAAAAGTTTGGTCGAGCGAACGCACACGTGGTATCTTTTTTTCGAACCCACAAGAAAACTCTGGCCAGTTTTTTCATCAATTCGAAGAAGCAGGGCGAGAAGAAGCAAAATATAGTACCAAGCGATGGAATATCGGGCGTAGGTAATCAACGACTATTAGCGGGCTTCGGTCCCACCTCTATACCGCGCGAGCACCACCTTTGGCGGGAGTGCTTGAAGCGCTGAAGTGGCGTTCTCTTCTTTTCATGAATAACCAGGAAGAAGAGAATCCCTAATTCAGAATTGAATGCCATTCTATTTCCTAAAGAAAGAGATTTCCAATATTTGTGAACCACAAAATAACCAATGGTGGGAGGGTGTAAAAAAATCATTTACATGGCTGGCTCCCATGGAAAATACATGTGGGAGAGCAATGGTATCTATTTTTCCTTTTTAGGGGAAATGGTATCCATTTTACTCCCACCTGATTCTAAGATGGTCGAATGACGCACCAATGTTGAGGCATGGGCCAGGCCCATTTACTTTTATGATGCTTTTTGGGGTAAGTTCGTTCTTTTGATTTTTCTTAACTTTTCTTGATTTCTTTTTTGGAATCTTTTTTTAATACTTTCTTTCTCTGTTATTTTAAATTCATGGATAAATTTGGTGTTAGTGGAATCTGATTCCCAAACACTTGTCCATGCACTTAAGAAAGGGGATGCAGATTTTTTAGCTATTGGTGTCCTGATCAGCGAGGCTAGGAGTTTATGCATAATGGCCTTCAACAACCATGATTTGGTGCACTGCAAACGCACTTATAAAACTGTCGCTCACGCTTTAGCGATACATGGGTATGGTGCAGCACCAAGCACCAAGCACCAGCCATACAGCCATACAGTAAAATGGCACTAGCTAACAGCAGCGTAAACAGACCTCACCAGCCTGAAACAAATATGCTGAGCGCATATGATTAAGATAGCACACCTTGAAACCTATTCCAAGCAAAAAAGAGAATCAAATCCTGGACACAACAGCCACAGCCAAAGCTCTTTTCTCAGAAATGGCGAGAGCCAATGAGAGTATGAAACAAAGTACTCCCTCCGTAAACTAATATGAGAGCCGAAAATGATGCTGAATTAGCATTCGAAACTGAAACCATGTCTTTCGTGCTTTTCAGCAATGCAAAACTGAAAGTAAGCAGGGGAAAACAGAGAACAGTTCTGAAGCATATACGCTACATTGATTCTTCATAACACTAACATGGTGTTCAAGATAGCATAACAAGATGCATAAGCGCTACTTCTGCCATCGAAATTGTTTGGTTCTACTACAAAATAGGAAGAAGAATGAACAGAAGACATCACTCATTTCGGTTAGATGCTGCGAGCTTGCAACGATAGGATTTTGAGTAAAACTGACAAAGAACAGCTTAACAGCAGAGCCAAGCGCCAGCAGTAAATCGATAAACCCACAGACAATAGAAGGCAAAAGAGACAGCCATATTACAGTAAACAACACTAGCCAATGGCAGCATAAATAGACAGTCACCAGCCTTCCAACAGACCACAGCATGATGGTTAAGATAGCACATCTTGTAACCTATTTCTACAAAAAATACCAAATCGTGCACATAAAAATAGCAGCCAGTCTCTTTTATCCGAAATGGTGAAAACCAGTGCAACAAAGTTCTTGCTAACTTTTTCAACAATAGTTGTACTGAAGTAGCAATCAGACACATGACAGTGGTAGTGACAAATTACTTGTCGCTGTAGTAAACAATCAAACACAAAACTACACTGAGCACCAAACCACTGATACCTTCCCAAATGATGATAGCAGAATTTCGTGTTTTTTGACAATGGAGAATTGAAAGTAAACAGGGGAGGAAACAGTAGAAGTGTAGAACAGTTCATAAGATATATACATTATATTGAAGATAGCATAACAAGTACCAAATGTTGATAGCACAAGCGACACCTCCTCAGTCCTAATAGTTCAGTTCTACTACGGCATAGTAAGAACAAGTAGCAAAAGGCATGGCCCATATATGGGATAAGACACTCCAGCGGCACAGCAAGCAAAGAGTCCAAAGTATTGCAAGCAAAGACTCCAAAGTATTATAGATAGAGCACGGCATCTTATAGAAGTATGGTGAACGGAGGCTCCCCGTTCACAGCATCTTCTAGTTGCGTCTCAAACAATGGAAGTGAAATCATGCTCTCCTGGAGGCGATGCCTAGTGAGTGTCAAAGGTTTTGCAAACTGACTCAACATGTTTGCATTGTCTTTGCTTTCCACATTTCCTAAAAACACACCATCAATGCCACAGTGCAATAGACGGTAAGGACCATGCTGGATCAACAGCTCACGGCCATTGACCACAGCCATGATAGGGTCATGCTTCACACTCAAATTAAGTGGCGGTGATGCCTCCATCACCCGCAAGTCAATCCGGTATCGAGATACCCACGTCTCGGCATCATAGTCCTGCAACACCCAAAGGTCTAGAGTGATGCAGTCACCGGACGTGCGGCGCAAAGCAAGGTCGCCACCAAGATCGAACAATAACACCATGTCACCCGGCAACTGTGCCGGGCAGCTCATCTGCCGGAATGTCTCGGTCACGGTGTCGAATACCGTTATGCTGAGGCCCAGTGCCCAGTGCAAGCCACCGCGATGGTGTACTGGTGGGCAATCCGAGGACCGGGTAGCCGGAAAATTCCTTAGATCTGTCGGCCATTGAACACATCTCGGCTGGTCAAATCCCACCGGGAGGACGAAGTAAGCAGGCGGCTTGACCGTGGCGCCCCTCGCCATGGGTGCCGAGTATATCGCCCAGAGCACGCGGTGCTCTCCGGACGCTTGGTGCCGGTAGAAGGCGACAACGGTGGCGTCGCTGAATCCTGGCCGCAGTGGAGGATGTGACAAGGAAGCGCACTTGCGGGTGACCGGGTTGCAGATGTAGAAGCTGGACTCCCGCGACAGGATGAGGAGGCCATCGCAGGCGGCGTGGTGTATGACGGATATGTTTGAGACTGTATGGCGGGTGTACCGGATGACGGGCCATATCTTTGAACTTCCGGTTGTTATCACTTTGAACTTCTCTCTGGTTTGAGAGAATTATTTTAAAACACAAAATAAACATTTTTTAATGTATTTTGGAAATCTAAATACACGGTGAACCTCTCTCACAAGATTTTTTTGAACTTTTCCTCGCTGAGCAATTGAACTTCTAGCAACCATTTTTTTCGTTTGTGAGTTGTTTTTAAAAGTGCAAAAAATGGCATTGTGTCTTTTTATTTTTTGAACAGGTAAATCCTAGGTTTTAATAAACTCTGAACTTCTCCATTTTTTCAATTTGAACTTCAGCCTTTTATATTTTGAGTAAAAAATTGTATTCGATTTTTATACGAAAAAAATCTTAGTATTGTATTAAAGATTATACAACTTTCTCGTATTCGTTAGCAACGGGAAAAATTTAAGTTTTCGTGATAAATATTGAACTGCTGCATTTTCTGAAATTAAACTTCTTGGTTTATTATTTATTATCGAGTAAAAATCAGAGTTTTTCATATACATTGAACTATTGTATTTTTAAAAATTGAACTTCTCGGTTTTTTCAATTTGGACTTCTTGGTGTTATTCATTTGTGATGGAAAAAAAATCTTAATTTTGTAGAAACAGAAAGAATTTTAGTTTTTCGTTTAGATCGGACTACTCTGTTGTTTTTAATTGGAACTTCTTGATTTTATTCTTTGATAACAAGGAAAAATGACTTTTTTTATAAATATCAAACTGCTTTCTTTAGGTAATTTGGAATTTTTGGTTTCTTTCCTTTAGTAACAAAGAAAATCCTACTTTTGTAATAATTATTGAACCTGACCATTATTTAAATTTGAACTTCTAGTATTTGTTAGGAACTGTGAAAATCCTTTTTTATGATTTTTGAACTACTCTATTTTTTTTCAAATTTGAACTACTTGTTTTTTTTAGTTTTGAACTTCTTTGTTTTCATTATATAATAATGAGGAAAATCTGAATTTCGTATAAACATCGAACTTCTCCTTTTTAAAATTTGTACTTCCTGGTTTTATTTCTTTTAGTAACAAAAATATCTTAGTTTTTAATAAAGATCAAGCCGCTCCGTGTTTTAAATTAGAACTTGTAGTTTTCTTAAGGGAGAAAATCCCTTTTTTATAAAATTGTTTTGAGATTCTTTTGGTTTTTTTATTTGACTGTCTTTTGGTTTTGTAACAAACACTGGAATTTTTCGTCTTTTAAATTTGAACCTCTAGGCTTTTTCTAGAAAATGGAGTGAGCGATCACAACAAAATAAACTGTATCTCTGCACTGCTGCGTGATGAATGATTTTTATTCTATGTGCATCTTCTAGGCGGGATGGATTGTACCCAAAAATAGTGTCTTTTTGAACTCTCTAGGTGGAAGTCGTTGAACTTCTAGATTATTAAAAAAGCACGCCCTTTTTAGTTCTAAATCAATATGGTACATCAAAAAATTGTACCAAAAACATTGATGCATTTTGAAGATAAACTTGGAAGAAACCAACCTATGAAACCGAAAGCAATGGACCAAAAACATAAGTTTTTTGCCCTGCAGATACAATTGAACTTCAGTACGTGCCCACCAACTAGTACTCTGTCTGCATCACACACACAAACACACACACACACACACACACACACACACACACACACACACACACACACACACACACACACACACACACACACACACACACTTTCGGTGTTATCTTCCTTTTTCTTTGATCTAATTATGCACATGCCACAGAACTCCTTTTTCAAATACTTTTTTGTTACAGAGTTTTCCTGTTTTCATCATTATTTCTTTTCAAACATATAAAATGGAAGTCAAACAAACTCATTAGCAAAAACAGATGGTGGACAGAACATTGTTCCCACGGTATCCACATACGTACACAAGCAGCTGAATTTTCTTTGACGTATTTTTTCAAATACAAGCACACAAAAACCCATCGAAGCAACATCGCTTTTGATGATTTTCTGCTGAATAGCTGTACTAATGCATTCTATTTTTCCATTTTCTTTGGCTCTTCAAATTTGTGCCAACAAGAACAATACAAGGACTAAACTAACAGAATTAGAGTTTCAGAACTAAACCAAAGTTTGCAGCATGCTCCAACGCCATGAGCAGAGCATAACATGAATTTTCTAATGGAGTGAAACACTGATACAACTGAACTTAAAGATACAGTTGAACTTCACAGACTGTCTACCCGCACTGCCATCGTAGTGGAGAGAGAAGGAAGGTGGTGCTCGGTCGATGCACCGACGGAGCAGAGTGCATGCGTGCTAGAGGAGGGCTCGTTGTAGCAGAGGGCAGGTCGCACAAGAGGGAAGGGCAGGCCGCACCGGAGCAAAGGGAAGGGTAGGTGCCCATGGCCAGGGCAGAGCAGCGAGGAGGCACGTGTGGCCGGGGGGGGGGGTCGTGTCCAGAGTTGGAGTTGGGCGACACCGGGGGAGCCTAGGTGGCAGGGGAGGCGCGACGGCATACCAGACGAGGCGCAAGAAGGCACGGCGGCTCTCGGATATTCGACGGCATCGAGGCGTTTGGCCTCGACCTCGCAGACAGCCGCTCGTCGGCGATTGGATCCCAGTGGCGGCATGATGGCGCGGGGGTCCGGGGAGGGCGGGCTGCTGTTGTGGTTCCGGGAGGTCGCGGCGGGGTTCCTGGAGGGCTCGTGGCGGCGGGCGTTCTGGGAGGAAGCCTTGTGGCGTGGGGTTCTGGGAAGGTCTTGGCGGTGGGATCAGAGGACAGCGGCGGGATGAGGGGCTCGGGGGAGCAGAGGTTGCGGTGGGGGAAGGAGCCGGCCCCGACGGCGGTTGGGGGAGGAGGCGGCCCCGGTGGCGGTTTGGGGAGGAGGCGGCGGCGAGATCTGGCGTTCGGGAGGGAGTGGATCGAGGGAGGAGGTGGGGATCAGGGCATCGGGTGGGATGTGGTGTTTTTTTTAATTGGTCCGGTGGGTTTCGCGATCTCAGGAACGACTGATCGCCCCCTATAAGGCTGGCTGTGATCCAAATAACTATTCTAATCCCAGGATTAGAATATATATAGGGAAAATCCATTCTACCACCCGGTGGTAGTTACCCCACATGCCTCATATACTACCATGTGGTATTATATATACTATTTTATTATTTTAAATATGTTCATATACTATATCTAAGATATTTCAAAGCAAGTTACATGAAAAAATTTCATATGAGCCCATAGTTTTTGTTATATTTGTGAAATATGTACATATTTGTACGTAAAAGAAGCATACTCAAAAAATGATACATACTACCTAAAAATTAGTATATATACTATCTAATCATTATTATATACTACATACTACACGTACATACTTTCGGTTTCGACAGATACTACATACAACATACAAAACGCAAGTGGTGCTAACTAGCACTGCTTGTAGGAAACATTGTCCATATATATATATATATATATATATATATATATATATATATATATATATATATATATATATATATATATATATATATATATCTTTACCTCTTTATCTACTAATAAACCAGCTATTGCTTCTGGTCGTCCGTCGTGGTTGTTTTGCAAAGAAGCCCCTCCTTTTCTTAGTATACAACCCGCAGTCCCTATTTAAGTAGTTTGGGGTTCATTATTTTAAAAAACAACCCTGTAATTTGGTCTATTCAACCCGCGGTCCATAAGCTTGGTTTACTAATCAGGTCAACGCGATGGCTCGCACGGTCGGGGGCGGCGCGCCTGCTCGATGCAAAACGGCGGCGGTGGCCGGATCCGTGCGCGGCAGAGGCTGAGGAGGCGGATCCAGAGGCCGGCGGCGAGGCGTGGGTCGCCGGTGCAGACAAGGCCGGAGCACGGCTTCCGGGCGGATCCATGGCATCCGCGACTCTGGGAAGAAAGGAAACAAGAGGTGAGGGAGGGAGAAATGAGGCGCAGTGCGCGACCTACGTGGGAGCTCGCCGATAATCCGTCTACTCATACTTGACCGTTCGCCGAACTTTGTCTGACCTGCTACAGTGTCATCAATTTGCATATGACATCAAAGACTAATTAATTTCATATGTTCTTTAGTATATGCTCTTTAAGCTCTGAACAAGTCAGTGCCTGAAATACCACATGTACTCATTACAAGATGATCTTCAGGAAAGACAATAATGACAAGTAGCAATCAAAGGAGATAAAGCTAGCTCAATTTTTATCTAGGAAGAACAGCTGCTGTCTGAGAGAAAAATATGAGAAAAGATAAACTAATATCATGGTGATGGCATTAATTGACTATTTTGGAAGGTGCAATCGAAGGTGATAAAGGTAGCTAATTTTGTATCTAGAAAGAACAGTTGTTGTGACAGAGAAACGAAAGCTAAATATACCACTATATACCTGTTCGCGTCTATCAATTTAATTGTCACGAGTATTTCTAATTCATTCATCTTACTTCTTCATAATACGTATATACTACTTTTGTTCAGGTATATACTACTTTTTATCACTTTTACTTCTTCTCACTAGATGCATGCATGCTTCTCCGCACAGGTTTCCCTAAATTCAGTTTTTTGGTGTATACTTTCTTCTCATCATATACTGTTGATCGATACTGTTGATCGATACCGAAATATCATATGGAAGATAGCCCTCTCTTCTATAACCCTTGTGAAAAGTAGTATACTATCCTTTCAAAAGAAAACACACCATATACTCATTTCTGATAATGAGTACACACTGATCATTATTGCCAGTATCATAGGTATATACTCTGAGAATAGTTGTATATATCCCATTTGAAAAAATAGTATGTATATACTCCTTGCAAATTACTGTATATCATTTAAACGTTTTTACGTAAGACCGGCCGTCTAGATACAATAACTATTAGTACTTTAATAACTTGAATTGCTCTGCTTGGGTCTTCTCTTATGTATGAGTGCACCATGTGTGGGTTAACTTTTTTGGGTCTTCTAACTCTCTGGGATAATTTGCATCTCTATTTGTGCTAATTGGCAAGGTGCATGAATACTGATTTATCCAAGGTTTTTGCTAGAGAAGTTGTAACAGCTTTGATCAAATATTATTTTTTATTATTCCTTCTTGGTTTTAGACAATAAAGTCGAGAATCTAAATCCTTCTACTGTATGTGTACCTGTAATAGAGCAACACTTGGTGGGATACAATCACCAAGAAAGAATCATACTCCTGTGTGATCCAAGATATTGCACGAGCAAGCTTGGGTGGATACAATCACCAAGAAAGAATCATACTCCTGTATGACCAACTTGACTTGATGGGGAGTACCTGAACTTACCATTATGCATTGCACGAACTACCAAGATATTGTATCTTCCTGTATGATCCATAACTCATAGACATGAGTAGCGATGGGATACTATTTGGTATGAACAACATCATCATCTTGCAATTCTAACATGTATTCATTTAACTTATTTGTCCTCATAATAGCGATGCATCTTACGTATCTGTCTATTGTATTTGAATCCAAAATGCAATTAACTCCTTAATTTGCGTTCAACAGGATGAACGATCTGGCATGTAAGCTTAGCTCGGTGGTTCAGATTATCACTGTTAGTCTTCTGGTCGTGGCAATTTTTTTAGACTTCTTGAGGTAGCTCAACCAATATGGTGTAAAGCTATGAAGGCATTTTGCTTGGAAACAATACTGAAAGGATACCTTCATTTTATCCCCTAGATTAGTATAAGTATATTAAGTCCGGACGTGAATTTTTGGGACATGGTACCACGCGAGGATGTTATCCTGACCGATGATTGATGCTAGCGATTCGCACTTAATATAGTGATTAAGTGGATACTACGGCAATACACAGGGATAAGCTAGCAAATACACAACGTTAATACATTAACGTGGGCCAACTACTGGTGTGTTTATGATCAGGGTGCAGGGCTGCAGGTTACCATTTAATGCAATTATCGGTCGTGACCTGGGCCGTAGTAAATGAGGCCTGCTCCTAGTTAAATACAAATTACTCACTCATACTGCACTATGGACCTTTTCGTCAACCTAGCGCGTGGGATCAAGTTCGTCCGACGGTGAAAGTTGTTGCTCCAGTTCTTTGCTTGCATATGCATGTTCACCCACAACCTTGTATTGCAATAACAGGTTTGCCAAAGCAACATTTTTTGACCAGATGAAAATTGCATCCCTCATGTTCTGTTGCTAGAAGGAGTTGGTTCTGAACTTGTGCTAACATTACAACAAAAGCAAGGCTCCTTGAACCAAAGTTTTTTTTGGGGGGGAAACGGAGCTCCTTGAACCAAAGTAACTTCTCTTTGTTTTCTCCTTTGCATGGCGATTAAATTGAATCGCATTAACATTTTTCTCCTTCGGATCTGTTTGGAAGATGCGTATTCCATAGTAAAGGGTTCCAACATTTAGACGACAAATCCGTTCGGAAAAAATATGAAGAAAATAATAATGGAAACTGTAGCATGTTCTGGAAATCCCAAACATGAACAGGGATACCTCCACATCAATATCTTCTGCATGCGAAGTGCATGATAGAATGTTGTTTTGTCAAGCAAAAACTAAAATTACTGACAAATTGTAGCATGCACCTGTCGTCACCCAAGACCTCACTGCACATCCATCGTCAACCTACCACTTGGAGAGCCAAGAACGAGAAGGTCGACATGGCATTAAGCTTCCCCGACGGGGATTGGTGGTATTGGTCAGTGGAGTATGGAGTAGTGCGTTCAGCTGTTCTTTTTATTAGGCTAGTAGATCTTTTAGTGCGTCTAGACTATGGATTGGTGCAGTTTTTCTTTTTCTATTTCTTTTCTAGCCGGGTTTGGATCCTCGAACAGAACAACAGCTCTTAATCTTGAGCACTTTCCAATCTTACTGGTTTACTCTCACATAGGCCAGCTCGAGATTAGGATTTTTGTTACAGAAACACAATACCATGGCCGTGCCCGTGCTAGAGGAGTAGAAGTGCTGCAGGAGCCAATGAACTATTGTGAGGCATTGGGGGGAGCGGGAGATAGGAGATGAACAGGAGAAGGATAGTAAATAAGAGATGGGCTGTAGCGTGATGAATGCGGGAGGAGAAAAACTATCCGTCGGTGAAGTTGCCATTGTGGAATGGTGGTCATCAATATATGAGGCTTTAATGCGGTGCAATCAATTCCCGTCGACGCGCATGTCGTTTCAATGTGTGAGGCTACCATGTGGGCCATTTACTGGGTTGCAGTGGCAATACAGGCACTATACCAGCTGGTGTACACTAACCAGGAAAAGGTTATACGACAACGACGTATTGTAGTAGAATGAATCGTGTGGTCACGAGTGGTTCTGATAACGACCTCGCGTGGCTGCATGTACACACGCGAATTATCGTATTAAGTCCCATTTATTTAGATGTATAGCTTGCATGATAGTTTTGTTTAAACAAGTTTTTGGGGCATTTAGCAATTCTCACATATGTTGTTAGCCATGCACTTGCTTTTCAAGATATCATTTCCAATCTACTTCATGCATGCACTTTTTATTTCATGTCGATAACACCGATGCTTACTGAAATGTATGAACGAGATAGATAGGCACAGATAGAGAGTATGTGAGTGATTTAGCATGATGTGGCCTTGAACCTTTGGACTTGGGGGGGGGGGGGATGATTTTTTTCCCCGTTGCAACGCACGGGCATTTTTTGCTAGTATTCGTCACCCTGGGTGAGGAATAGTTATTCTTCACCTCATCTCTATTTTGACATCAATGCACCATATTTTTACGTTTCGTAAATTTTGTCTTATTTCACGCATAAAAAGAGAACGTAAGAAAATATGTACTCGCCGTAAAAAATATTTTATGTTACGTAAAATTACGAATGTAAAAACATAGTGTAAAACATACATAAAATGTGATTTTTCTGGTATATAACCAATATTTTTATTTTTTATACCAAATTTTACTCAATATGCTTGTAACTATTTATATTTTAAACGTAATTTATTTATGAAGCGATCGTAAAATTACCTCGGGTGAAGAATAACTTATTCTGAACCCTGGGTGATGAATAGTTTATCCGTATTCACTATAATTCTCTCATTGTGCAGCTGGCAATTCACCATTGCCACTATACGTGGGAAAAGACTCACCTTGACATGCTCCATGCATGCCACTCATATTAATACATAAAATGGAATTATACAATAATAAAAATGAACTATATGTATTTTAGTTCCAGTTCTCATATTGTAAATCAAAATACTAATGTTTCATGCAATCAAATCCCGTCGATACAATTGCAACCATGTTGCACAGAAAAAGTAGGTGGGCCGGCCGACAGCGCAGTGGAGTGTGCGCCAAATTACATAATACACTATAACGGGTGCCTGAAGCAACACATGGAAAATGCCTAATTTGACTGTCATGATGCAAGCCCATCGACAAGGCAGGGCTAAGAGGTCGCTCACACAGGGCCCAAAAAAAAGGGCCCCAATTTCACTAGGTAGGTAGATTATGCTAGGAAAAAAACAGAGGCACAGCAAAATAAGTTCATACATACAGTGGTTAAATCACCCATACATCGCTCGATCGCGGGCTGCCGGCCTGTTTCGATGTTTCCTATTCATCGTTCTGGGCAACAAGTTGCCACCGCACACGCACATGGGGATTACGACTAGCACCACACCGCCGAGGCACATCTTGTCGCCGAGCACGCTGACTTTGTGGTTGTCGCCCACCCGCGGGCAGTTGCGGAGCACCGCACTGCCGAGGCGTACACTACTGAGAAAAGGCCTAGAAGTGGCGGGCGCAAAATGGCCTTCAGTGACGGGCTATGGGCCCAGGCAAGCCCCCCATTGAGCTCCCACCACTGCTAATAGGCCACATATATCATTGTCGATTTATAGATTTACATAGGATTGCACACATATGATCAATGTTCTAGATCGACAAGAAAGAAAATAGAAAGAATGCAAGGGCTGAATAGGGTAGACGTTGCTCCTCCTAGTAGCCTTCTGCTCGACCATTCTTTCCGCGATTGGATCTCACCTGCAAAAGAAAAAGAATAAGAAGCCACAAATCCACGAATACATGAACCGGAGAAAAAAATGAGCATTAGTGGGTGAGAATGATGAATATTACATAGACATGTTTATATCTAATAAAGAATGTATCTAACTTGTTTATCTTGTTCATTCTGGAGTAACTTTATAAGAGATGTATACATCTAATTGAAGTATATAAACTATATATATAATTATAAACATGCCAGTAGAGCAAGGGACAACAGTTAAAGCAATGAACTAGAGGGCTATTGATATGACTTAGCAATGTATATACCCAATAGCAAAAGTACCATGAGCTGTACAAGAGATACCAGTACAGGAACTATGAACCCGAGGATTTGGGGAAACCCAAATTTGAAAGCATTACATGACCAGAGCATAACCACAAGTGCCAACAGATCATGCACAACACCAATTCCATCCAGACCAGTCCATAAGCTAATGCTATATTTAGAGTGCCAAACGGTGACCAACTACCCCAATGGGAACAGCAGTGCAATATTTCTAAATCTAGCATCACACTAACTAATGAGCACATTCGAAAACGTAGCCATGGCACCATAGCCACAAACCACCTAGCATGCCACAAGGAAATCCTCTGAGGAGATGGAGCTCACCGAGCACGAGCAGGGTGGTAGTTGAAGCAGAATGCAACCACTCGGCGGTCTTGGTGCGGTCAACCACCACCGTCCCATTGGCGAGGAGCATCTAAAATTAGGCCGGCATGATTTTGGCGTAGCAATGGCACCGGACACTACAAGCACAGATTCAGAATCCATGGCAGAGCCACCGGGACGGTAACATTATGGAAGACAAATCGCTTCCATCCCACATGCTGGAATAATACGCAACCTAGCGTATTTGAGAAAAAAGAAGGCAACTTGCCAACAGCTATAAGCATTCCAGTCACAACAGCTATAAGCATGCAGGTTTGGTTTGAGCCCAAATTTGTCATACAAAAATATTGCCATCCATCCAAACAGTGACCCAATTTTTGGTCATGGCCAACAAATCGTTATCATATATTTTCACTGTAACCCAAACACCCAGGCAGCATAGCTCAACAAGCGAAAATGCATTAGTAGATCAGAAGCGAGTACATCAGTAAATCCAACAATAATACCATAGAAGAAAAGGAGACATGAAGCACCAGCCCTACAGCCATACAGTATAATGGCAGTAGCTAACAGCAGCGTGAACACACTATCACCACAACATGATGATTAAGATAGCACACCTTGAAACCCATCGATACCAAAAGGGAAGAAGAAATCCTGGACACAAATGCCACAGCCAAGCTCTTTTCTCCGAAATGGCGAGAGCCAATGGAAGTATGAAACAAAGCACTTTACAACTTTTTCAACAATAGCTGTATTGAAGTGGCAATCAGACACCAAGACATTGGTAGTGATCGAATTACTTGTCACTGTAGAACCAATCAGACACAAAACTATGTTAAGCGCCGAATAATGGCTAGCTTCCCAAATGATGCAGAATTAGCATTCGAAACTGAAAGTAAACAGGGGAGAACAGTAGAACAGTTCTGAAGCATAAAAGCTCCATTCTTCATAATATGAACATGGTGCTCAAGATAGCATAACAAGCATAAGCTCTACTTCCGCCATTGAAATTGTTCAGTTCTACTACGAACTAGGAAGAAGAAAGAACAAAAGACATCACTCATTTGGGTTAGACGCTGCAACGTTAGGACATGCCGAGCTCCACATTTTGAGTAAAATCGACAAAGAAAAGCTTAACAGCAGAGCGAGGTGCCAGCAGTAAATCGATAAACCCACAGACAATAAAATCAAAAAAGACAGCCATATTACAGTAAAATAACACTAGCCAATGGCAGCATAAATAGACAATCACCAGCCTTCCAGCAGACTACAGCAGGATGATTAAGATAGCATTCCAATAACCTATTCCTACAAATAAATTCCAAATCCTAGACATAAATGTAGCAGCCAAAGCTCTTTTATCTGAAATGCTGAAAGGCAGTGCAACAAAGTTCTTGCTAACTTTTTCAACAATAGCTGTACTGAAGTAGCAATCAGACACATGACAGTGGTAGCTAGTGACCAAATTACTTGTCGCTGTAGTAAACAATCAAACACAAAACTACGCTGAGCACCAAAACACTGATTGCTTCCCAAATGATGACTAAAGAATTTTGTGCTTTTGGACAATGGAGAACTGACAGTAAACAGGGGAGGAAACTGTAGAAGTGTAGAACAGTTCTAAAGCATATAAGCTCCATTGTTCATAAACATATACATTATACTGAAGATAGCATAACAATTACCAAATGTTGATAGCACAAGCGCCACTTCCTCAGTCCTAATAGTTTAGTTCTACTACGACATTGTAAGAACATGGCCCATATATGGGATAAGACACTCCAACGGCACAGCAAGCAAGGAGTCCAAAGTATTATAGATAGAGCACGGCATCTTATAGAAGTATGGTGAACGGAAGCTCCTCGTTCACCGCATCTTCTTGTCGCGTCTCAAACAACGGAAGCGAAATCATGCTCTCCTGGAGGCGATGCCGAGTAAGTATCAAACGTTTTGCAAACCGATTCAAACTGCTGTCATGGTCTTGGCTTTCCACATTTCCTAAAAACAGACCCTCGATGTCACAATGCAACACGCGGTCAGCACCATGCTGGATCAACAGCTCACGCTCGTTGATCACAGCCATCATAGGGGCGAAATAAGTGACCGTCAAATCAAGCGGCGGCGACGCCTCCATCGCCCGCAGGTCAATCCGGTATCGAAATGCCCACATCTGGGCTTCATAGTCTTGCAGCACCCAAATGTCCTGAGTGAGGCAGTCACCGGACGTGTGGCACAAAGCAAGGTCGCCACCAAGATCGAAGAGTGAAAAATTGCCGTCCTGCAGCTGTGCTGGGCGGCTCATGTGCCGGAATGTCTCGGTTACGGTGTCCAACACGGTTATGCCGAGGCTGAGTCCCCAGTGCAGGGCACCACGATGGTGGACTGATGCGCAGCCAGAGGAAGCGGGATAAATCTGTAAAACTGCCGGCCATTGGATGCATCTTGGCCGGTCCGATCCGACCGGGAGGACGAAGTAAACAGGCGGCTCGTACGTGGTGCCCCTCATCACGTGTGCCGGGAACATCACCCAGAGCACCCGGTACTCTCGGGGGGATGCGTCGTGTCCGTAGAAGGCGACGACGTTAGGGGCCCTGAATCCTGGCCGCAGCGGAGGATGCGGCAGGGGAGCGCACTTGTGGGTGGCCGGGTTGCAGATGTAGAAGCTGGACTGATGCGACAGGATGAGGAGGCCATCGCAGGCGGCGATGTTGGAAACTGGATCGGGAGTGTACCGGAGGACGGGCCGTATCTTGTGATCTCCAGCGGCGGCGAGGCAGGAGATGCCCTTGTCGTGTTGTTCGATGATGGGGAGCGACGGCTGGCGGCGGTGGTTGTCGAGGATGAACTTGTCCGTGGAAGTGGCGGCGCGCCACTGCTTGCGGACGGCGCGGCAGCGGAGCACGTCCTTGGGCGGCAGCCGGACGAGGATCTCGTCGACGACGAGCCACTCCGGCAGGTCCTCCAGCATGGTGTCCGGCATGCTGGCTGCTCCTTGCGCGGAAAAGATGCAGAGAAGCAAACATTACTAGTAGTACAACAGATAATAGCAGATTGGGCGCAAGTAAGAACTGCTTCAGCGATCTACAAATCGGATTAAGATGAGAGAAAGGAATGGATTTGAAAGAGGGGAAGAACCAAGACGATTTACCTTGGGGCAGACTCCCGAGGACGGCCGGCCGGGCGATCGTCGGCGCCGATCTGAAAGCGGCGAAGAAGGCGCTCTTGGCGAAGCTGGGGAAGAAGGAGCTTTGGCAATGGAGAAAATTCCTTATTTGACACTATCTTAAAATCTGCTTCCTTATTTGACACTAGGAAAAAATTTCTTCCCTATTTGACCGAAGTTCAAAATTTTATTCCCTATATGACATTTCCGTCCATTTTGAGTCTAAATGACACCTGAAAAGACTTTTTTGCCCCTCATGTGGTATGTGTGTGTGCGGGGCAGTAGCACACACACGCAACATCACTGCGAGGGCAGGAGCACACACGCAGCAGCACATACACATGCAGCAACACACACGCACGCGCGCACACACACACACACACGCAGCAACACACATGCACGCACACACACACACGCAACAACACACACACGCAGCATACACACACACACACACACGCAGCAGCAGCACACACGCATGCAGCACATAGGCACGCAACAGCACACACATGCATGCGCACGTACACATGCAGTAGCAAACACACACACAGCAGCACACACACACACACATACAGCAGCAGCACACATTTGTGCGGGCACCCACGCACGCAATAACACACACGCGCGCGCACACACACATGTGCAACACATAGGCACGCAACAGCACACACACACGCGCACGTACACATGCAGTAGCAAACACACACACACACACACACACACACACACACACACACACACACACACACACACACACACACACATAGCAGCAGCACACATGTGTGCGGGC
Source organism: Aegilops speltoides (assembly GCA_021437245.1). NCBI lineage: Eukaryota > Viridiplantae > Streptophyta > Magnoliopsida > Poales > Poaceae > Aegilops > Aegilops speltoides. The sequence goes on from CM038143.1 coordinate 547,278, forward strand.
ACCCACGCACGCAATAGCACACACACGCGCGCGCACACACACACACACATACCACATGAGGGGCAAAATGGTCTTTTCAGGTGTCATTTAGGCTCAAAATGGACGGAAGTGTCGTATAGGGAATAAAATTTAGGACTGGTGTCAAATAGGGAAGAAAAACTTTTCCAGTGTCAAATAAGGAACCAGATTTTAAGACAGTGTCAAATAAGGAATTTTCTCTTGGCAATGCTGGTGTCTCGTCTGTCGTGCGCAGCGCAGTAAAGGAGGAGGAGGAGGATGGGTGGCACGCTCTGTTGCAGGTGGTGGACGGGACTGGACGACGAGCTGCGTAGCCTTTTCAGGTGCGCAGCCTAGCTAGGTTGGAAACTTAATCCATGGAGCTGCACTTTGACTAAATTTAATAAAAACTCTCTCACCTCCCTACCAAAATACTCCTCCGTTCTACAATGTAGTGCGCCTACGCATTCTGAAATCTAAGTTTGACCGTAAATTTAATCAACAAGATACGAAACCGATTGTGGTGAAACAAAAATTATGCCACATAATTCATATTTCGATATGAATTCGGTGATATAATTTTTCTCCCGTCGCAGTTGGTCTCATTAATTAAATTTACAGTTAAAGTTATATCTCAGGAAGCGCAGGCGCACTATATTATGTAATGGAGGGAGTATAAATTTAGCATAAAAAATTCTTATATTTAGATACCCAAATAGTAGTATGTACATGTTTTGATCCATAACAAGTGTCGTAGTTTTAAACTAAAATTAAACTAATCTTACTTCAATCAGGTCGTGCAACGATTTTTTTTCCGATAAAGGGTGATTTTATTATGTCAAAATGTAGCATCAAGTGGATACAAAGCATTATGAGTAACACCCTGTCTCTGCATAATTATGATGCACACAGCCAAATCCAGAAGTCTGACAAAAATTCATGAAATAAAAATCAACAAACCGGCAACTGTAGAGTCCTATAGACCGACACTATGCTTATGTCGAAAGGGGTGGTGGATCGATCCGTATGTTATGCTACCAGCCATGTTGGGAGAAAACCTCCGTAGTCACCTGCTCCAATCACGTACACACTGCCATGAACAATGCTTGGTTCTTCAGCCGTTGTAGCATAGACCACGTACATAGCGAGTGTGTATACCGAAAAATAACCTGCAGAGGAGAAGCATTTTTTCATTAAAAACCAAATCATTTCTACATAGCCAAAGTGACCAAATTAAGGCATACGCTTCCACTCTTATTAGTTTGAACCTATTTGTAATACCGTCCAACCAATGACCAAAAATACTAACAGTGGGCGGATACAATTTTGATGCTATTTGGATGACTGGCCACGTAAAATGTGTGAATTTGTATTGAAAAAAGAGGTGTTTGATTGTCTCATCGTGGGTACAAAAAGAACAATTCTTACTCCCTCGCCAGTTGCATCGTGTGAGGTTGTCTTTGGTTAAAACAACTCCACTATGAAAATGCCACATGAAGATTTTCACTTTTAGTGAAATTTTAGACTTCCAAATTTTCTTATTATTACTCATTGGTACCTCAGAGTGCGTGAGTGCACGGTAGATAGAGTCTACTGTCAAAGACCCTAATGTAGTAAGATTCCAGCGAAACACATCACCGCCTTGTGTCAGGTTAATCGATTCTAGCCGGGATAAAAGGTTATGCTATGACACAAGTCGGGGGCCAATCAAATCCCGCCTGAACGAAATATTCAGCGGGGAAGAACTGAGCATGTGCATAATAGTATTATTCTTATCGCGGGCAATGTTATATAAGGCTGGATATTTCTCTCTGAGACTGGCATTGCCTAGCCAGATGTCTTCCCAGAAACGAATCTCTGACCCGTCCTTTATCGCGTAAGACCCAAAGCGAAAGAGATGTTTCTTTGCCTCTATTAGGTCAGCCCAAAAGTGCAAGTCAGGTTTCCAATATGCTTGAGATACCGCTTTTGGGCCTAGATACTTGTTGCGCAACATGGTTTGCCAAACACCATCCTTAGTAAGAAGTTTAAATAACCATTTACTGAGAAGGGCCTCATTTTTGACCTATAGGTCATGAATTCCAAGGCCACCTTGGCCTTTAGGCCTACAAACCATGCTCCATTTGGCCAACCTATATTTTTTCTTTTCACCGTCTCCTTGACAAAAGAATCTGGATCTAAAATAGTCCAATCTTTGCAGGACCACTTTTGGCAGTTGGAAGAAAGAAAGTATATAGAGAATCATGTTTGTCAGGGCGGAGTTAATCAAAACCAGCCAACCTCCAACTAAGAGCAGTTTTCCTTTCCAACTGCTCAACCGTTTCTCTAGACACTCCTCCACATGCTTCCACTCTGCAATGGCGAGATGCTGATAATGAACCAGCATTCCTAGATATTTAATCGGGAATTGGCCTAGTGCACAACCAAAGATGCCAGCATAATCGGCCGCCGCCTCAACGCCTTCTCCAAAGCAGAACAATTCGCTTTTATGAAATTTAATTTTGAGGCCCGACATTTCCTCAAACGTTGAAAGCAAGAGCTTTAGATTCCGAGCTTTGTCCAGGTCATGTTCCATAAAAAGAATTGCGTCATCAGCATATTGCAAAATAGAGAGGCCACCATCCACAAGTTGTGGCACTACTCCTGCAATCGGTCCAACCTGCTTGGCGCGCTCAATCAGAATATCCAACATGTCAGCAACAATGTTAAATAACATTGGGGACATGGGGTCATCCTGTCGTAGTCCTTTTTTATCTGAAAGTAATGACCTACATCGTCATTGATTTTGATGGCCACACTACCTCCAGTTACAAAATTTTGGATCCACTGGCACCATTTATCAGAGAAACCATTCATCCTTAGGGCCTGTTATAGAAAAGACCACTTGACCTTGTCATAGGATTTTTCAAAGTCAATTTTGAATACCACTCCACTCATGTTTTTTCGGTGCATCTCGTGGATGGTCTCATGAAGGATTACTACGCCATCTAGTATATTCCTTCCTTGCATGAAGGCCGTTTGAGATGGCCAGACAACATGGCCAGCTATCGAGTTTAACCTATTCGTAGCCACTTTGGTGAAAATCTTGAAGCTGATATTAAGGAGGCATATGGGTCTAAACTATTGGATCCGTTCGGCCTCCTTAATTTTCGCAACAAAACAATCTCACCAAAATTTAGCCTGAATAGGTCAAGTCGATCGGCATGAAGACACTTAAACAACTCCAAAAGGTCAGTCTTGATGATACCCCAAAAATTCTGATAGAATTTCGCAGGGAAACCATCTGGGCCTGGAGCTTTGTTTTGTTCCATTTGGAACACCGTCGCTCTCGCCTCCTCTTCCGAGAAAGTTCTCGTGAGGATACCGTTCTCTTCCGCCATGATTTTCCCTTCATCTGGCGCCCCGAATAGAGATTTGTAGTAGCTGGTGATATACTTTTTGAGCTCCTGTTGACCTTCGATCTGCCCTTCATCCTATTGGAGACTATGAATACATTTCGTCCTATGTCGACCATTGGCGACCAATTGAAAGTATCTTGTATTAGTATCTCCCATTAGGATGAAGTCAGCTTTGGACATCTGGAAGTATTTGATCTCCTCTTCGCGCAATATACGTGCAACCTTCTCATTACATTGATTTTTCAATTCAATCTCTTGTTGACATAAGGTGCGTGTCTCAACAATTTTGTCGAGGTCATCAATGATGGTACAGAGGCGCTCCTTTTCTTTTTTGTACAATCCCTTGGAGTGTTTCACACATCCAGAGAGGTGTTGCCTCATGGCCCTTATTTTATAATTCCATCTCTAGATCGGTGTACGACCAACGGTGGGCCTCCCCCAAAGGTTCTCCCAAAGGCCATGCCAATTCAAATTTGAAAGGACGACGGGCAGAATGGCTCGTAGAATTAGAATCAAGAATGGTTGGTGCATGATCCGATAATGCCTCGATTCGCTCTAGGGCTCGCACGTTTACCATAGGAAATTTTAACTCCCATTCGCTACCGAGCTTCTCGTATGTCGGCAAAGAACGGTTAATATCATGCAATGAATTTGACCATGGTTAAGTGCAGTTATTGCTCAATGGTCACAATGAACAGATTTACATGACTTTTTAATGTATGGAAAAACAAAGTTGCCTCGTCAAAACATTGGCTAGCTAAAATTTTGGTTAGCCAACGAAAACTCCAAACAAAAACCTAATTTTCTGGCCATTGGCCAAAGTTTTAAGGTCACCTTGGGATTTAAAATTAGATCAATTACCTAAAGTTCCTTATAGTTCGTTGGGTTTAAAAGACACAGGAAGATAAAAGTCATACAAAGAAATCCAAGAAAAAAATACTACATAATTTAACCGTATGAATCAAACAATTAACATAAGAAAATTCCTAAGGATTCTAATCATTCAAATTTTGTATAGAAATCTTTTGAGTAAAAGGAGCCCTAAACTTTCCTTCATTCGATTCGAGGAAGGCCTAAACTTAATTTGTCTCGGATTCGGGTTAGGTTAAGTGATAGGTGGGAACCCGAGGAACGAGTTCACGCCCGGGGGTGGCCCGATCTTCACGTCGTACGATCGAATCGGGAGGGATACCTAGCTGCACGCAGCCGGGATAACTAGCTTTATACCTGCCAAGGTTTGATGCAACCCATACGTTGGGGATGGCTGACCGAAGCTACAAGAACTCCAACCTGCTGTCCGAACAATCGCAGAACCACAAACCGGGACTAATCCACACAAAACGGCCGGAACTGTAGAGCACGAATTAGGGGAACCAGAGTCTCCTTCTCGCGAATCCGAATGAACTCACAAGAGCAAAGGTAGCAAGATCTCTCGGATCTCTCTAGCAGTCTTGCTGCATAAGCTTGTAGCTGAATGGTTTGACAAAAGGTTCTCTAGAGGATGGGGGAGATGGGGTTTTATAGCAGACAACCCCTGAGGGAGTCCTGGACTAGGGGGTGTCCGGACAGCCGGACTATCATTATCCGCCGGACTCCAAGACTACGAAGATACAAGATTGAAGACTCCGACCCGTGTTCGGATGGGACTTTCCTTGGCGTGGAAGGCAAGCTTGGCAATACGGATATGTAGATCTCCTACCATTGTAACCGACTCTGTGTAACCCTAGCCTCCTCCGGTGTCTATATAAACCGGAGGGCTTTAGTCCGTAGGACAACATACATTACAACAATCATACCATAGGCTAGCTTCTAGGGTTTAGCCTCCTTGATCTCGTGGTAGATCCACTCTTGTACTACCCATATCATCAATATTAATCAAGCAGGACATAGGGTTTTACCTCCATCAAGAGGGCCCAAACCTGGGTAAAAACATCGTGTCCCTCGTCTCTTGTTACCATCCGCCTAGACGCACAGTTCGGGACCCCCTACCCGAGATCCGCCGGTTTTGACACCGACATTGGTGCTTTCATTGAGAGTTCCTCTGTGTCGTCACCGATAGGCTCGATGGCATCTTCAACCAACCACGCTGTCCAGGGTGAGACTTTTCTCCCCGGACAGATCTTCGTATTCGGCGGCTTTGCACTGCGGGCCAATTCACTTGGCCATCTGGAGCAGATCGAAGCTCGCCCTGGCCGTCAGTCAAATTTGGAAGCTTAAACTTCACGGCCGATGTCGCGGAGACTTGATCTTGACGGACTCGAGCCACAAGCAAGCGCCCGCCTTTGTGACGACGGGCATGATTTAGCTCTGCCACCGAGCGGTGCCTTGGTGGTCGACACGGTCTGCTTTGGCCATTAGCCCGAGGCGATCGCGGTCGAGGGCGGTGGATAGCGCGCCACCGGGGCTTCAACATCCACGACGATGGAGCGAACACTAATCTTGTCCCTGCGAACTTCGTGATTCCGGCGCGGACTCCTCGCCGGACTCGAACCTCCGCGCCCTACCAATCGATCCAGTTAGGCGCCGGTTATAAATTCACCACGCGGACATCTTCCAATACTCGCCTTTTGGCGATATCTTGAATTCACTAAAGCATCTCTCGTTATCGGAGAGTCTGGCGGACTATGGCCAGGATGGTTGAAATACAGACGACGAAGAAATTGAGCCCACCAACCACCCACTTTGTAGCCCGCCGACGATCTAACCGACATGCTAGACTACGACTCAAGACATCGACGCCATGGGCGGCGATGCGAGCGAACAGAACCAGCGCCTACAGGGCACCGGAAGACCACCTCGTCATCGACATATACATGGTGGACACCCCCAAAGACGGGGACGGCGAAAAACAGCGGCGGCAGACTCCTTAAAAAAGCAGCCCAAACACCGGCGTCAGCGGCGCCGCTCTAAATCCCGCCATAGCAAGGATGGAGATTCCGGCACAGGAGATAATAACACTCCAGAGAGTGCCGAAGACAATCCCCTCCAGCAAGATTCGGCGCAGGAGGATGCAGAAGCAAGCCCTCAGGAGAGGGCGGCAGACGAAGAGGTTGAGGATCATAACTATATGCCTCCCTCCGAAGACGAAGCAAGCCTCAACGATGACGAATTCGTCGTACCTGAGGATCCCGTCGAACAAGAGCGCTTCAAGCGTAGGCTTATCGCCACAGCAAACAGCTTAAAGAAAAAGCAGCAACAGCTTAAAGAAAAAGCAGCAACAGCTTCAAGCTGATCAGGACCTGCTGGCCGATCGATGGACCGAGGTCCTCGCGGCCGAAGAGTACAAACTCGAACGTCCCTCCAAAAGTTACCCAAGACGCAAGTTGCTCCCCCGATTAGAGGAGGAAGCATACATACCTCCATCACCAGCGCACGATATGGCTGACCGACCACCCCGTGGTCGTGACAGAGAGGCATCTAGGCTCCCAGCCAAGACCGTACCCCGGCATCGCCCCAAAAGTACGAAGCCAAGAGGGAACGCGCCGGACTTGCGAGACATATTGGAGGACAAGGCAAGGCAATCCAGATCCATCTACGGATCACGTGGGCGCCCTATGACCCACGACGAATACCGTCGCGCCGGATACAATAACCCCGGCCGGGCCGAACACAGCAGACAGCGCTCTCTCGAGCTGCGTCGCGATATCGCTCAATACAGAGGCGCCGCACACCCGCTATGCTTCACTGACGAAGTAATGGATCATCAGATCCCCGAAGGGTTTAAACCCGTAAACATCGAATCTTACGATGGCACAACAAACCCCGCGGTTTGGATCGAAGACTATCTTCTCCACATCCATATGGCCCGCGGCGACGATCTCCACGCCATCAAGTACCTCCCACTCAAGCTTAAAGGACCAGCTCGGCATTGGCTTAACAGCTTGCCCGCAGAGTCAATTGGGTGTTGGGAAGACACGAGGCCGCATTCCTTGATAACTTCCAAGGCACATATGTGCGACCACGACGCCGATGACCTAAGCCACATCATTCAGCAGCCAGACGAATCGGCGGACAATTTCGACACGGTTCTTGACGAAGAAAAATCAAATCGTCGATTGTCCGAATCAGAGGCCCTTGCAGCCTTCAAACATAACATCCGGGACGAATGGCTAGCCCGGCACCTAGGGCAGGAAAAGCCGAAATCCATGGCAGCCCTCACATCGTTAATGACCCGCTTTTGCGCGGGAGAGGACAGCTGGCTAGCCCGCAGCAACAATCTCCGTAAAAATTCTGGCAGTCCGGATACTAAGGACAACAATGGCAAATCACGTCGAAACAAAACAAAGCGCCGCGTGCGGCGGCGATAAGGAGGATACGGCAGTCAACGCCGGATTCCGAGGCTCTAAACCCGGTCAGCGGAAGAAGCCATTCAAAAGAACCACTCCGGGTCCGTCCAATCTGGACCGAATACTCGACCGCTTATGCCAGATACATGGCACCTCTGAAAAGCCAGCTAACCACACTAATAGAGACTGCTGGGTGTTCAAGCAGGCCGGCAAGTTAATTGCCGAAAACAATGACAAGGGGCTAAACAGCGACGACGAGGAAGAGACCCGGCCGCCGAACAATAGAGGACAGAAGGGTTTCCCCCCACAAGTGCGGACGGTGAATATGATATACGCGACCCACATACCCAAGAGGGAGAGGAAACGCGCACTAAGGGACGTCTATGCGATGGAGCCAGTCGCCCCAAAGTTCAACCCATGGTCCTCTTGTCCGATCACTTTCGATCGAAGAGACCATCCGACCAGCATACGCCATGGCGGATTCGCCGCATTGGTTTTAGACCCAATCATCGATGGGTTCCACCTCACGAGTGTCTTGATGGACGGCAGTAGCAGCCTGAACCTGCTTTATCAGGATACAGTGCGCAAAATGGGCATAGACCCATCAAGGATTAAACCTACAAAGGCAACCTTTAAAGGTGTCATACCAGGAGCGGAAGCCAACTGTACAGGGTCAGTCACACTGGAAGTGGTCTTCGGATCACCGGATAATTTCCGGAGTGAAGAGTTAATCTTCGACATAGTCCCATTTCGCAGTGGCTATCACGCTCTGCTCGGACGAACCGCGTTTGCAAAATTCAACGCGGTACCGCACTATGCATACCTAAAGCTCAAGATGCCAGGCCCTCGTGGAGTCATCACGGTCAATGGGAATACGGAACGCTCCCTCCGAACGGAGGAACATATAGCGGCTCTCGCGGCAGAAGTACAGAGCAGCCTTCTAAGGCAATTCTCGAGTCCGGCCGTTAAAAGGCCGGATACAGCAAAGCACGCCCGGAGCAATGCCAACCAAGACCATCTGGCGCGATCAGAGCACGCGTAGCAATGTGGCCCCAACCCTCGCCCGCGCATGATCGCAAGAATAACACTCCGCGTACATCATTACGCTTTGGAGATACCATGGGAGCAGGGGGGGGCACGATCATAGCGGACCCAGTGCGGTTCGACCACACCGGGGGCTCGCAAGTGTGCCCCCCTTTTTTAATTTTTCTTCTTTTATGTACGTAGGACTCTGTTAACCAGAAGCCCTGTCCGGCGGCAAACCTGCCGAACTCACGATGCAACAGTCAGGGACTAAAGGAGGCTGCGACGAACACTCAGGTGGTCTCAATTACGAGCATTAAATTCGATTATATACACCAAGTCCGCAGCTCATCCCTGGAGGGGGACATGTTTACTTAGTCCAAATCCCTTGCTTACCGCACTATTTGTATCAGTCCGCTCCACTAGCAGACTTTCTTTCATAAATAATGCAGCACCTTTTTGATCGCAATTGCATTACCTTTTATATATATGCTCATTATATGACATCTTGCACCCGTATATTTTGGTACGGCCTAATACACCGGGGGCTTATGTTCCCCATTCTATGGTGTGATAAGTCCGAACACTTTCACAAGTGCGGCACCCCGAACTTATAACATTATATGAATCGGCTCCGAATCATGTCTTGGGTCAATAGTTGGGTTTGCCCGGCTCCCACGTTTTGGTGCCTTATGTTCATTCCGTCGGCTAAGGTGGCCTGGGAGAACCACTGCGATTGCGCCCGGTTGAGCAGGCGGCGCCTCGATGGAGAAAGCTAAAACTGACTGGCATGATAAGGCGAGAGACTGGTCGCTGTTCGAGAGGTTTTTTCGGGTCCTTAAAGACTCACGCCGCTTCGAGCGAAGTTCCGGATAATGTCCGATGAAGGCATGGATAGCGCCCCGGATTCGGCCTTCCGAATACCAGGGGCTTCGCCAAAATTTAAAATTATAGAATTCTATGGCTAAGTGAGAGTGTTCAAGCATTATAAGTCCGGTTGCCTTGTTCGTTCTATTGAGTGCCTCCCTCGATGGACCCAACAATGGGAACAAGAGTGCTCAAGTTTATCCCGAACACCCCAGCACTCGTGGCTTGGGGGCTGAAGCCAATGACTTGCCATCTCTCAGATTTTATAAACGGCCGCACAGAAGGTAATATTTTAAATTAAACAAGCGTTGCTTAACGCGCACATGAACAAAGTTTGAGCGCGCAGGATAATACATAGCGAATTCACTTAAAGATTACATTTCGGGGGCACTCATCTGCAATATTGCGGGCTCCCTTTAGGACAGTTCTATAATACATCTCGGGCGTGCGATACTCCTTGCCCGGCGGCGGCGGGGTCCGTGAGAAGCTTCTCCGCATCCAACTTGCCCCATTGCACCTTTGTGCGGGCAAGAGCCCGGCGAGCGCCTTCAATACAGGCGGAGCGCTTGATGACATCCACCCAGGGGCATGCATCCACCAGCCGCCCGCCGAGGCCAAAGTAGCTCCAGGCATGGCCTGTCCGAGCCACAACCGGACTATAAGGCCCTTCATGGCCTCCTCGGCTACCTTGTGGAGTTCGACCAGCTGCTTCACCTGGTCGCTTGGGGCACCGGGTGTCCGCCTCGATATCTTGAGACCGAAGACTTTTTCCGTCGAGCTCCCTCCTCGCCACGATAGAATCGGCGGCATCGGACGCCTACGCGGCAGATCTGCAGCAACGCCAGAGAGCTCGAATGCGGGTAAGTGTCGGTATTTTACACTAACATGCTTGCTTTGCATGAAAAATGCCTTACCGCCGCTATTTTCTTTATATCTTCAACCTCCTGAAGGGCCTTATGGGCCTCGGCCTTGGCGGACTTGGCACTTTCGAGAGCCGAGGCAAGCTCGGACTCTCGAGTCTTGGAGTCACGCTCCAAACTCTCATGCTTTTCCATGAAAGCCTGGAGCTCTTGCCGAACTTCCGCCACCCGTGCCTCCTGCTTTTCCCGCTCTACCCGCTCCGTGGCCGCACTATGTTCGGCCGCGGACACAGCATCCTTCTGTTGGAAACCACCTCGTTAGTGGCCCCTGCGATACACATATTATCCTGGTTAATTTTAGTGCAACCAAAATCCTTTTCTGTAAGGTAACTATTCAAAGTGGTGTTACTCACCTTCTTTGTCCTCGAGCTGCTTCTTCGCATGGCCGAGCTCTCGCTCGGACCGCTCGAGATCCTGCTTCAGCACATCGACCTCCGCCGTTAATGCGGCAGAGGCCAACAGCGCAGCCTGCAAACCCATATTGACATATTTTTAGCAACCTCAAGCATATCTTGTTAGATCCTCGGTCCGGCTTTTCTTTCCGAACACCGAACCGAGCATCGAAAGGCTCTTGTCTATGCGGTATTACATTACATAATTTTAACTTCTTACCTCAAAGCCTGTTAAAAGGCTGCTGCAGGCTTCGGTCAGCCCGCTTTTGGCGAGCTGAACCTTTTGAATCACCGCACTCATGATAGTGCGGTGTTCTTCGATGGAAGCGCCTTTAAGCGCTTCCAACAGTTATCCGGCGCCTCCGGTTGGGCGGAGGCCGCCGGTGTCACAATCTTGCCCTTCTTTGAAGGGCGCTTGCCGGACTCTGGAACCACTGCGGGTTCTGATGTAGAGTCCGGCGCAAAGTCCGGGAGGTTGCCTGACGGCGCCTCCGGAGCCTCCTCCTGATGGGTCCCTCTCTGGGATCCTACCTCAGCGTCCTCGTCGGCGCATGGGGTAGAGGCAGGCGGAAGGGAATTCACATCCGAAGAGGCCAACGACCCGCTCGATGAGTCGGGGAGATCGTCAACGGTCGGACTACGGGCAGAATGCGGCGTTAGAAGGACACTACGTGACATAAAAATATTGCGTATAAAGGATCCGGACACTTACGATCTTGCCGGACGCCTGGCCCTTGGAGGCCACTCATCCTCGCCAACGCTGGTGTTGGCGAAACTGTCCGGCGGGATAGTTCTCCCCCTCTTGGACCCTTCGGCCTCCCCGATTGGGGAAGCCTTCCTCTTCTTCTCTCCCTCCTCCGGGAGAGAATACTCCTCCTCCTCATCTTCGGGGGAGGAGTCCATGTCGTCGTTAGACGCCTGATTGCGGGAACTCTTTCGAGTCCCCGCGGCCACCTTCTTGGCCTTCTTCTCCGGCACCACGTGCGGTGCCGGAACCAGCAGCCCTGTTAGGCGGGCGTCCACTGGGTCTCCTGGCATGGGAGCCGGGCTGATAAGCAGCTTGGCCTTCTCCATCCATTCCTGTCAAAGGAAGAGGCAGGATGAAACCTCGCTAGAGTCAATTTAATTATCACAAGTGTCCCGTAATGGGGTTGAATCACTTACCTCGTCAGTTGGATACTGCGAGCTGAATCCGCGGTCTTCTGTCGCGGATGCGGGGGCTTCGGCGCCCTTGAACAGCACCCTCCAGGCGCCTTCGTATGTTGTATCGAAGAGCCCGCTTAGCGCTGGTGCTGTTCGGATTGAACTCCACAAATTGAATGCCCGTTCTTGGCATGGGAGGATCCGCGGATGAGCATGACTTGGACCACGTCGGCGAGCTGAGCCTATTGCTCACCATCTTCGGATGCAGGCTCGAGTCCGTCACCTCCACGGATTGCCCCACTGCAAGCCCTTCTCTTTCAGGAGGTGAGCTGCGTGGGGATGCAGATCTAAACTCGGGGCCACCGCCCATGTGGGTTTCTTGGCGGCTCGGTGATGTAGAACCACCCCAATTGCCACCCCTTGACGGAGTCCACAAAGGCCCCTTCGAGCCAAAGGGCGTTGGGCAATTTTCCCAACATGGCGCCTCCGCATTCGCTATGCGTGCCCTTCACAACCTTCGCTTGCGTTGAAGGTCTTGAGCCACAGGCGAAGTGGGGCGGATCTGAGGAAGGCCTCGCACACGCACGATAAACGCCGAGATGTTGAGGATGAAGTTGGCGCCGGATCGTGGAAATCAGGCTGTAGTAAAACATGAGCCCCCGGACAAATGGATGGAGCGGAAAGCCCAGTCCGCGGAGGAAGTGGGGGAGGAAGACGACCCTCTCATGAGGCCCACGGGTAGGGATGAGCTGCCCCTCGTCGGGCAGCCGATGCGCGATATCGCCGGAAAGGTATCCGGCGCTGCGTAGCTTGGTGATGTCCTCCTCCTTAGCGGTGGAGGCCAACCATTTGCCTCCCGATCCGGACATATTCGGAGAAGGTCGAGGTGAGATGCGCGAGCTTGGGCGTTGGATCTTGAGTTCGCGGAGATGGATAAGCAAAGGAGGAAGAAGGCGTAGGTGAGAAGGTGAATCCTTATCCCTTATATATAGGCGGACGAAAACTATGCGTCCCCCACCGGCCTGGTAAAACTCGCTTATCTCCCAAGCGCCACCATCAATGACGTCGTTGGGTTATCCACGTCTGTATTGATGAGAATCCCGGAATAAGGGGAACACGATCTCTGCTTCGACAAGACGTGCCAAGGAAACCGCTTCGCTAAACGTGCTGAAGTGGTATGGTAAAAAACGATTCAAACAAAGGCTTGGTAGCAGTGTGATGTCACGCCGCATAATACATCAGCAGATTGAACTAAGTGTACATTTTATTCTCTCTACGGTGGAATGTGGAATTTATTTTGCAGAGCCGGACACTATCCTGGTGTTCATGATCTTCTCTGGATTATTCAAGGGAGGAACCCGCCTTGCAATGCCGAACATTATGCGCGCCGGACTTATCGTCATTGAAGCCTGGTTCAGGGGCTATTGAGGGAGTCCTGGACTAGGGGTTGTCCGGACAGCTGGACTATCATTATCCGCCGGACTCCAAGACTACGAAGATACAAGATTGAAGACTCCGTCCTGTGTCCGGATGGGACTTTCCTTGGCGTGGAAGGCAAGCTTGGCAATACGGATATGTAGATCTCCTACCATTGTAACCGACTCTGTGTAACCCTAGCCTCCTCCGGTGTCTATATAAACCGGAGGGCTTTAGTCCGTAGGACAACATACATTACAACAATCATACCATAGGCTAGCTTCTAGGGTTTAGCCTCCTTGATCTCGTGGTAGATCCACTCTTGTACTACCCATATCATCAATATTAATCAAGCAGGACGTAGGGTTTTACCTCTATCAAGAGGGCCCGAACCTGGGTAAAAACATCGTGTCCCTCGTCTCTTGTTACCATCCGCCTAGACGCACAGTTCGGGACCCCCTACCCGAGATCCGCCGGTTTTGACACCGACAACCCCCCTTAGCTAGGTGTGAAAATGGTTTCAAAAGTAAGCAGGTTCGCATGGCTTTCTTGGGTGAATAAGCAGTCAACTTTGGGAGTTGTTGGAGAGCTCCTCGGAAATTCGCGAAGTCTTGATAGCCTGGACACCTTCCACGAGAATGACTAGTACTTTTGACTCACAACTCCAAATGATGTGAGGTTTTTTTGCATCGGAAAGATAATTTGATGTAGCTTATGGTGATGTACCCCTATGGCCCCGTCTCTCCACCACATAGGTGTGGCAAAATGAAACATCAGAGGTAAAAACTGACAGCATCGGCTTCACTTGAAACTTGTTATCTCCAAACTTGTTCCTCCAAACCGGTTGCTTCAAGAGCTCATAGGTTGTTGGATTTATTACATGTGATACCTAAGTTCAACAACAATAATAGAGATGAAAGTACAGCCATGTGTTCAAGATTGTGGTATGGACTTAAGTTAGCGTTCACCTGTCCATGTGTTTGCTTGATTCGGCTTAGTAATTCTTTCCTACTAAATTGTGCACTTTTCTGAAATGTCATGTATGATGTACCAATGTGCTCATCATCCTCCCTCCCTTGATGAAGAGTCGTCCTCGACTCTCTTTGATCTTTGAATTCTGTTTCATCTGATCATGTACTTGTTTGTCACAACTTAGAGTTACTTCAGAGATGAGTTGTGTTATTTCAATGATCGAGATGCCCTCATCATCCCCCCTCTCTTGAAAAGGAGTCGTCCTCGACTCTACCTGGTCATCACACAAAAGAAAGCAGGCAATACCAAATCATAACGCAAAGGTTTCATGATATAGAGAATTTCAGTTTTTATTTTGCTATCTTATGGACGATGACAACATATTGTTTTGTTCGACTTAGGAGTTCCTTCCTGCAAACATTTTCATGGAGCACAAATTTATAATCAACCATGAGTATGTCCATATCATCCTCCCTCTCTTGGAGAAAAGTCATCCTCGACTTCATTTGCTCTTCAAAATTATGGCACGAGGACAATACAAAATAACTAGGAAAACCAAAATTTGAACAATTATATGTGGATCTTAAGTTTGCCAACTCCTTTGTTTTTCCTTCATGATTGAAAAAATTATATTGATGAATTGATGGTGTGCTAATGGATGTACCCAATAATTTTTCTCTTATTTCGTTTCACCAATGTTTCAAGAGTTCATATGTGCATACCTCGGGGTGCATCAAAAAGGAAGATCCTTTTTGTTTTATCTCATTTAGTACTTGAATACCTTTCTGAAAATCAATCTTCACACACGCACCTTGTGTAGTGGTACTCCATGTCCTCCATATTTGTTCTTGGATCTCAATCTCCCATCGTTTCAAGAGAGCTGATAGGTATGCCTTTTGCACCTGCACATATTGCAAAGAAAGAGAATTTTGTGAAAGGTTAGTAATTAAATACTGCTCTCTCTTTTCAATTGGTGGATCACTCATCTCGTTGATATTGTGGGGAAACATCTCAAGCTCACGTTTGGTGGACTCACAAAACTCACTTATCCTCTCGCTCTTATCGTGTGGTATATTGGGTTGTGGATCGCTTATCTCTCTAATGACGTGTGGAATGGTCTCAATCTCACATTTTGTGGACTCACACAACTCATTAATCTTCTCTCCCTCAATGTGTGGTATATCTAGGTGGAGATCTTTCATTTCTCTAATCTCATGATGAACAATCTGATCCTCACATTTTGCGGACTCACTTACCTCACTTTTCTTACTCTCAATATATGGATTTGTGGAAAGTGGACACTCTTCCTCACATTTGGTGGAGTCACTCAGCTTGCTTTTCTTATCACTCTCAAGTTGTGGGATTTTGGATTGTGAACTCTCTTCCTCACATGAAATTTGTGGCACATGTTTCTGGGATGTTGGGACAATAGTGGTGGTCAAGATGGCAACATTAGGAACGAGCTTCTCATGTAAACTTGGGCTATGAATCATCGGAGTCGGTTCATCAAACACGATCATGCTTTGCGGTGGCTTGTTTTTGTGCCGATGGGTGCCACAACTTCTCCCTCGAGCATGACATCCTTGTTGCACTTTAGGAGCAGCAGTGACATGCCCATGATAAGAAACACCATGCCCTCGAGCATGTCCTCCTTGCTGCACTTCTTTAGGAGTAGTGACACACCCACGAGCAGCAACATCAAGCCCTCTAGCATGTCTTCTTTGTTGCACTTCATGAGTAGTAGTGACACGCCCACGAGCAACAAAATCATGCTCTTGATCATGTCTTATTTGTTGCACTTCATGAGCAACATGGTATTGTCGGTGTCGAACCCCATCACCACCTGCTCGAAGACGCTCATGAAACATCCTTCCAAGGTCTCGAAACATGTTCCGTAATTCCTGAAAATCAGCACGTGTGACCGGGGCATCTTCTTCCCCATGGTTTTCTCCATGAACAATCGATCTAGATCCTGCCATGTTAGTAAGGCCAAAAGTTGAATAGGATAATTTTGTGGAATCACACAACCTCACCTCTTACTCACCAAAGTTCTTGTGAGTTCACATCAGATTGTGCTTCTCCCGGATGTGTTAAAGCGATTGAAAGACAGGGATAAAAGAACTAGCTTCGGTTTTTGGTGGAGCTCGGTGGAGTAAACAAAAAGGGGCTTGTGCTGAAATCAAGTTGATGCAAACCAAGAAAAATATGTGGATGGATCTGCTGCACCTTTGCACCAACATTGAAAAACACAACACACAAGCTTCTGAAATTTTTTCTATCAAGATGAAACTTTTCAATCTTACACAAGACTTTCTTTTTTTCTCTCGACTTTTTTCCACTCTTTTTTTCTCTCTTTGATTTTTTTGACACTCTTTTTTTTCTCTCTTTTTCCAAAGCACAACAACCAAATCTAAAAGCAATTATGAAGATGAACTTGGTGCAGATCTAAAAGATGAAGAACATGTAAGGTATGCAATAACAAGATCTCAGCACCAACAAGGCTTGGATTTATTTTTGGTGGGGCTTTGGACTTCTAGGACAGAAAATATATCATGAAAAACACTCGATCTAAAGGGATGATAGCAAGATAAACTTGGATAACAGATCCTACTGTGTCAACGAAGGCTCTGATGCCAGATGATAGGTGGAAACCCGAGAAACGAGTTCACGCCCGAGGGTGGCCCGATCTTCATGTCGTAGGATCGAATTGGGAGGGATAACTAGCTGCACGCAGACGGGATAACTAGCTTTATACCTGCCAAGGTTGGATGCAACCCATACGTTGGGGATGGCTGACCGAAGCTACAAGAACTCCAACCCGCTGTCCGAACAATCGTAAAACCACAAACCGGGACAAATCCACACAAAACGGCCGAAACCGTAGAGCAAAAATTAGGGGGAACCAGAGGCTCCTTCTCGCGAATCCGAATGAACTCACAAGAGCAAAGGTAGCAAGATCTCTCGGATCTCTCTAGCAGTCTTGCTGCATAAGCTTATAGCTGAATGGTTTGACAAAAGGTTCCCTAGAGGATGGGGGAGATGGGGTTTTATAGCAGGGACAACCCCCTTTAGCTAGGTGTGAAAATGGTTTGAAAAGTAAGCAGATTTGCATGGCTTCCTTGAGTGAATAAGCAGTCAACTTTGGGAGTTGTTGGAGAGCTCCTCGGAAATTCGCGAAGACTTGACAGCCTGGACACCTTCCACGAGAATGACTAGTACTTTTGACTCACAACTCCTAATGATGTGAGGTTTTTTGCATTGGAAAGATAATTTGATGTAGCTTCTGGTGATGTACCCCTATGGCCCCGTCTCTTCACCATATAGGTGTGGCACAACGAAACATCAGAGGTAAAAACTGACAGCATCGGCTTCACTTGAAACTTGTTATCTCCAAACTTGTTCCTCCAAACCGGTTGCTTCAAGAGCTCATTGTTTGTTGGATTTATTCCATGTGATACCTAAGTTCAACAACAACAATAGAGATGAAAGTGCAGCCATGTGTTCAAGATTGTGGTATGAACTTAAGTTAGCGTCCACGTGTCCATGTGTTTGCTTGATTCGGCTTAGTAATTCTTTCCAACTAAATTGTGTACTTTTCTGAAATGTCATGTATGATGTACCAATGTGCTCATCATTAAGGAGAAGAAATTTTAGTGGTTTACACACAAGACATTAGCACGATCCTGATGATGACAAACACCTGGTACTATAGGTAGTGATTTGAAGAACTAGCCTAGAGTGGCAATGAGCCTTGACATTGTGTGTCCTGGATACACTACCAGAGAAACTTGTGATGCCGATTGCCAAACCTATGCCGACGGCCCCCGTCGGCATAGATGGGCATATCCCGACGGCCCAGCTAAAGCCGTCGGCGTAGAAAGGCCGTCGGCGTATATCCATCTATGCCGACAGCACCCGTCGGCATAGATTAGCCGTCGGCGTCGCAAGAAATATGACTACGACGTCCGCCGGCATAGGGTAGGCCGTCGGCATATCACATGGGCCCGACTAGCCGGGCGGCGACGGCCGTCTGACGGCGTTAGGCTTCGCCGACGGGCTAACGGTGGCCGTCGGCATAGCTATGTCGACGTCGATCCGCGGCGCCCGCCACGTCATCGATCTGCGTCGCTCGCCTGTCCCGTGGGGTGGCATATCTATGTCGATGGCCTAGCCGCCGGCATAGGCCTGGCCCATGGAACTTGCCACATCATCGATCCCCGCCTTACACCACGTCATCGATCCAGGGCTCTACCGTTTCGTGGCCGTAGCTATGCCGATGGCTTTGCTGTAGGCATAGATTTCTAATAATATTTTAATATTTTATTTATGTTCTCTTTTTTATTTTTTTCCAAAACTAATTTCATTAACTTAAATGTGCCTTAAATGTACAGAAAACATATATCGATTGCCCCCCCCACACGGGCGTCGCTTCCGTCGTGTCACGGGGAGGTTAGACATGACGGGGTACCTATGGGGGGTGGGGGGTAGCAATGCCGCCAGGTGTTGCGGTGGGCCCTCCTACGGTTGTGGAAGCATGGTGGCAGGCGCAGGCACCCGACACGCGGCTCCGTGGTGTGCCCCCCTCCCTCACGGGCATCACTGCCGCCGTCTCCTGAAGAAGGGAAACAACCACGCCGGGCTGACACAGAGGGAATCTTGGGGTGGGTTGGGCCGGGACGGTGTTGGGGGTGTAGCTATGGGCTGGGCTTTGACAACCAGGTGAAAAGATCCACCGGTCAAACCCCATCCAGCGAAAGTCAGAGGGCTAGACCCAGCGGTCGTTTGTGTCAGGGTTAGACGTGACGGGGTACCTGGGGGAGGGGGTAGCAATGCCGCTAGGTGTTGCAGTGGGCCCTCCTACGATTGTGGAAGCATGGTGGCAGGCGCAGGTACCTGGCACGCGGCTCCGGGGTGTCCCCCCCCCTCACCGGCGTTGCTGCCGCCGTGTCCCGGAGTGGGAAACGACCACGCCGGGCTGACATGGAGGAAATGTTGGGGTGGGTTGGAACGGGACGGTGTTGGGGGTGTAGCTATGGGCTAGGCTATGGCAACCAGGTGAAAAGGTCCACTGGTCAAACCCCGTCCAGCGAAAGTCAAAGGGCTAGACCCAGCGGTCATCCGTGTTAGGGTTAGACGGGACGGGGCACCTAGGGGGTAGCAATGCCGCCAGGTGTTGTGGTGGGCCCTCCTACGGTTGTGGAAGCATGGTGGCAGGCGCAAGCACCCGGCACGCAGCTCCGGGGTGTGCCCCCCCTCACGGGCGTCACTTCCGCCATGTCCTGGAGGGGGAAACGGCCACGCCGGGCCGACACGGAGGGAATCTTGGGGTGGGTTGGGCCGGGACGGTGTTGGGGGTGTAGCTATAGGCTGGGCTATAACAACCAGGTGAAGAAGGTCCACCGGTCAAACCCCGTCTGGTGAAAGTCAAAGGGCTAGACCCGGTGGTCGTCTGTATCAGGGTTAGACGGGACGGGGTACCTGGGGGATAGCAATGCCGCCAGGTGTTGCGGTGGGCCCTCCTACGGTTGTGGAAGCAGGGTGGCAGGCGCAGGCACCCGGCACGCGGCTCCGTGGTTTGCCCCCTCTCATGGGCGTCGCTGCTGCCGTGTCCCGGAGGGGGGAAACGGCCACGCCGGGCCGACATGAAGGGAATCTTGGGGTGGGTTGGGCCGGGACGATGTTGGGGGTGTAGCTATGTGCTGGGCTATGGCCAGAAGGTGAAAAGATCCACCGGTCAAACCCCGTTCAGTGAAAGTCAAAGGGCTAGACCCGGCGGTCGTCTGTGTCAGGGTTAGAAGGGACGAGGTACCTGGGGGGTAGCAATGCCGCCAGGTGTTGCGGTTGGCCCTCCTACGGTTGTGGAAGCATGGTGGCAGGCGCAGGCACCCGACACGCGGCTCCGTGGTGTGCCCCCCTCCCTCACGGGCATCACTGCCGCCGTCTCCTGAAGAAGGGAAACAACCACGCCGGGCTGACACAGAGGGAATCTTGGGGTGGGTTGGGCCGGGACGGTGTTGGGGATGTAGCTATGGGTTGGGCTATGACAACCAGGTGAAAAGGTCCGCCGGTCAAACCCCGTCCGGTGAAAGTCAAAGGGCTAGACCCGACGGTCGCCTGTGTGAGGGTTAGACGGGACGGGGTACCTAGGGGTAGCAATGCCGCCAGGTGTTGCGGTGGGCCCTCCTAGCTTGTGGAAGCATGGTGGCAGGTGATACGTCTCCGTCGTATCTATAATTTTTGATTGTTCCATGCCAATATTCTACAACTTTCATATACTTTTGGCAACTTTTTATACTATTTTTTAGGACTAACATATTGATCCAGTGCCGAGTGCCAGTTCCTGTTTGTTGCATGTTTTATGTTTCACGGAAAACCCATATCAAACGGAGTCCAAACGGGATAAAAACGGACGGAGAATTATTTTGGAATATTTATGATTTTTGGGAAGTAAAATCAACGCGAGACGGTGCCCGAGGGGGCCAGGAGATAGGGGCACGCCCTAGGGAGGCAGACGCACCTGGACTCTCCTGGCCCCCCGTAAGGCGGTTGATGCTCTTCTTTTGCCGCAAGAAAGCTAATTTTATGAGAAAGATCAGGGCGAAAGATTCACCCCAATCGGAGTTACGGATCTCCGGATATAAAAGAAACGGTGAAGGGGAAGGATCTGAGAACACAGAAACAAAGAGAGACAGAGAGATAGATCCAATCTCGGAGGGGCTCTCTCCCCTCCCACGCCATGGGAGCCAAGGACTAGAGGTAAAACCCTTCTCCCATCTAGGGAGGAGGTCAAGGAAGAAGAAGAAGAAGGGGGCCCTCTCCCCCTTCTCTTCCGGTGGCGCCGGAACGCCGCCGGGGGCCATCATCATCACCGCGATCTTCACCAACAACTTCACCACCTTCATCACCAACTCTTCCCCCCTCTATGCAGCGATGTAACCCCTCTCTTACCCGCTGTAATATCTACTTAAACATGGTGCCCAACGCTATATATTATTTCCCAATGATGTATGGCTATCTTATGATGTTTGAGTAGATCCGTTTTGTCCTATGGGTTAATTGATGATCGTGATTGGTTTGAGTTGCATGTTTTATTATTGGTGCTATCCTATGGTGCTCTCCATGTCGCGCAAGCATGAGGGATCCCCGCTGTAGGGTTTGCAATATGTTCATGATTTGCTTGTGGTGGGTGGCGTGAGTGAACAGAAGCACAAACCCGAGTAAGTAGGTTGTTTGCGTATGGGATAAAGGGGACTTGATACTTTAATGTTATGATTGGGTTTTCCCTTAATGATCTTTAGTAGTTGCGGATGCTTGCTAGAGTTCCAATCATAAGTGCATATGATCCAAGAAGAGAAAGTATGTTAGCTTATGCCTCTCCCTCAAATAATATTGCAATAGTGATTACCGGTCTAGTTATCGATTGCCTAGGGACAAATAACTTTCTCGTAACAAAAAGCTCTCTACTAATACTTACTTTATTGCATCTTTATCTAAACAGCCCCTAGTTTTTATTTACGTGCTCTTTATTATCTTGCAAACATATCCTATCACACCTACAAAGTACTTCTAGTTTCATACTTGTTCTAGATAAAGCGAACGTCAAGCGTATCAGTGGCAGATAGGACTTGAGAGACTATTTGTTCTACCTTTAGCTCCTCGTTGGGTTCGACACTCTTACTTATCGAAAGAGGCTACAACTATCCCGTATACTTGCGGGTCATCAAGACCTTTTTCTAGCGCCGTTGCTCCCACTTTCAATATGTATCCAGATTGAGACTTAGAGTCATCTGGATCGGTGTAAAAGCTTGCACCGATGTAACTCTTTACGACGGGCTCTTTTATCACCTCCATAATCGAGAAATATTTCCTTAGTCCTCACTAAGGATATTCTTGACCAATGTCCGATGATCTACTCCTAGATCACTATTGTACTCCTTGCCAAATTGAGCAAGGTATACAATAGGTGCGGTGCATAGCATAGCATACTTTATAGAACCTATGACTGAGGCATAGGGAATGACTTTCATTCTCTTTTCTATTTTCTGCCGTGGTCGGGATTTGAGTCTTACTCAATTTCACACATTTGCAACACAGGCAAGAACTCTTTCTTTGACTGTTCCATTTTGAACTACTTCAAAATCTTGACAAGGTATGTACTTATTGAAAAATTTATCAAGCGTCTTGATCTATCTCAATAGATCTTGATGCTCAATATGTAAGTAGCTTTACTGAGGTCTTTCTTTTAAAGAACTCCTTTCAAACACTTCTTTATGCTTTCCAGAAAAATTCTACATCATTTCTGATCAACAATATGTCACTCACATATACTTATCAAAAAGGCTGTAGTGCTCCCACTCACTTTATTGTAAATACAGGCTTCACTGCAAGTCCGTATAAAACTATATGCTTTAATCAACTTATCAAAGCGTATATTCCAACTCCGAGATGCTTGCACCAGTCCATAGATGGATCGCTGGAGCTTGCACATTTTGTTAGCACCTTTAGGATTGACAAAACCTTCTGGTTGCATCATATACAACTCTTCTTTAAGAAAACCATGAAGGAATGCAGTTTTGACATCCATTTGCCAGATTTCATAAAATGTGGCAATTGCTAACATGATTCGGACAGACTTAAGCATCGCTACGGGTGAGAAAGTCTGATCGTAGTCAACCCCTTGAACTTGTCGAAAACCTTTCGCAACAAGTCGAGCTTTATAGACAGTAACATTACCGTCAGCGTCAGTCTTCTTCTTGAAGATCCATTTATTCTTGATGGCTTGCCGATCATCGGGAAAGTCAACCAAAGTCCATACTTTGTTCTCATACATGGATCCCATCTCAGATTTCATGGCCTCAAGCCATTTTGCGGAATCTGGGCTCATCATCACTTCCTCATAGTTCGTAGGTTCGCCATGGTCAAGTAACATGACTTCCAGAATAGGATTGCCGTACCACTCTGGTGCGGATCTTACTCTGGTTGACCTACGAGGTTCGGTAGTAACTTGATCTGAAGTTTCATGATCAATATCATTAGCTTCCTCACTGATTGGTGTAGTCGTCACAGGAACCGGTTGATGTGATGAACTATTTTCCAATAAGGGAGTAGGTACGTTACCTCATCAAGTTCTACTTTCCTCCCACTCACTTCTTTCGAGAGAAACTCCTTCTCTAGAAAGGATCTGAATTTAGCAACAACAGTCTTGCCTTCCGATCTGTGATAGAAGGCGTACCCAATAGTCTCTTTTGGGTATCCTAGGAAGACACATTTCTCCGATTTGGGTTCGATCTTATCTGGTTGAAGTTTCTTCACATAAGCATCACAGCCCCAAACTTTAAGAAACGACAAATTTGGTTTCTTGCCAAACTACAGTTCATAAGGTGTCGTGTCAACGGATTTAAATGGTGCCCTATTAAAGTGAATGCAGCTATCTCTAATGCATAACCACAAAACGATAGTGGTAAATCGGTAAGATACATCATAGATCGCACCATATCCAATAAAGTGCGGTTACGACATTCGGGCACACCATTATGCTGTGGTGTTTCATGTGGCGTGAGCTGTGAAACTATTCCACATTGTTTAAAAATGTAGGCCAAACTCGTAACTCAAATATTATTCTCTACGATCAGATTGTAGAAACTTTATTTTCTTGTTATGATGATTCTCCACTTCACTCTGAAATTCTTTAAACTTTTCAAATGTTTCAGACTTGTGCTTCATTAAGTAGATATACGCATATCTGCTCAAATCATTTGTGAAGGTCAGAAAATAACGATACCTGCCATGAGCATCAACACTCATTGGACCGCATACATCGGTATGTATTATTTCCAACAAGTTAGCAGCTCGTTCCATTGTTCCGGAGAACGGAGTTTTAGTCATCTTGCCCAAAAGGCACGGTTCGCAAGCATCAAGTGATTCATAACCAAGTGATTCCGAAAATCGATCTTTATGGAGTTTCTTTATGCGCTTTACACCGATATGACCCAAACGGCAGTGCCACAAATAAGTTGCACTATCATTATTAACTTTGCATCTTTTGGCATCAATATTATGAATATGTGTATCACTACGATCGAGATCCAACAAACTATTTTCATTGGGTGTATGACCATTGAAGATTTTATTCATGTAAACAGAACAACAGTTATTCTCTGACTTTAAATGAATAACCGTATTGCAATAAACATGATCAAATCATATTCATGCTCAACGCAAATGCCAAATAACATTTATTTAGGTTTAACACTAATCCCGAAAGTATAGGGAGTGTGCGATGATGATCATATCAATCTTGGAACTACTTCCAACACTCATCGTCACTTCCCCTTCAACTAGTCTCTGTTTATTCTATAACTCTTGTTTCGAGTTACTAATCTTAGCAACCGAACAAGTACCAAATACTCAGGGGCTACTATAAACACTAGTAAGGCACACATTAATAACCTGTATATCAAATATACCCTTGTTCACTTTGCCATCCTTCTTATCCACCAAAAATTCGGGGCATTTCCGCTTCCAGTGACCATTTTCTTTGCAATGTAAGCACTCAGCTTCAGGCTTTGGTCCAGCTTTGGGCTTCTTCGCGGGAGTGACAACTTGCTTGCCATTCTGCTTGAAGTTCCCTTTCTTTCCCTTTGCCCTTTTCTTGAAACTAGTGACTTGTCAATCATCAACACTTGATGCTCTTTCTTGATTTCTACCTTCGTCGATTTCAACATCACGAAGAGCTCGGGAATCGTTTTCATCATCCCTTGCATACTATAGTTCATCACGAAGTTCTAGTAACTTGGTAATGGTGACTAGAGAACTCTGTCAATCACTATCTTATCTGGAAGATTAACTCCTACTTGATTCAAGCGATTGTAGTACCCAGACAATCTGAGCACATGCTCACTAGTTGAGCGATTCTCCTCCATCTTTTAGCCATAGAACTTGTTGGAGACTTCATGTCTCTCAATCGGGTATTTGCTTGAAATATTAACTTCAATTCCCGGAACATCTCATATGGTCCATGACGTTCAAAACGTCTTTGAAGTCCCGATTTTAAGGCGTTAAGCATGGTGCACTAAACTATCAAGTAGTCATCATATTGAGCTAGCCAAACGTTCATAACGTCTACATCTGCTCCTGCAATAGGTCTGGCACCTAGCGGTGCATTAAGGACATAATTCTTCTGTGCAGCAATGAGGATAAACCTCATATCACGGATCCAATCCGCGTCATTGCTACTAACATCTTTCAACACAATTTTCTCTAGGAGCATATCAAAATAAACATATGAAAGCGACAACGCGAGCTATTGATCTACAACATAATTTGCAAAATACTACCAGGACTAAGTTCATGATAAATTTAAGTTCAATTAATCATATTACTTAAGAACTCCCACTTAGACAGACATCTCTAGTCATCTAAGTGATCATGTGATCCAAATCAACTAAACCATGTCCGATCATCACGTGAGATGGAGTAGTTTCAATGGTGAACATCACTATGTTGATCATATCTACTATATGATTCACGCTTGACCTTTCGGTCTCCGTGTTCCGAGGCCATATCTGTATATGCTAGGCTCGTCAAGTTTAACCTGAGTATTCCGCGTGTGCAACTGTTTTGCACCCGTTGTATTTGAATATAGAGCCTATCACACCCGAATATAGTCATCCAATATATCGATCTTTACGTCTCGACCATTTCGAGACTCCTCGTCATGTCCCCGATCTCATATGGGACTCCGAACTCCTTTGGTACATCAAAACTCATAAACTCATAATATAACTGTCATCGAAACCTTAAGCGTGCGGACCCTACGGGTTCAAGAACTATGTAGACATGACCGAGACACGTTTTCGGTCAATAACCAATAGCGGAACCTGGATGCTCATATTGGCTCCTACATATTCTACGAAGATCTTTTATCGGTCAAACCGCATAACAACATACGTTATTCCCTTTGTCATCGGTATGTTACTTGCCTGAGATTCGATCCTCGGTATCCCAATACCTAGTTCAATCTCGTTACCGTCAAGTCTCTTTACTCGTTACGTAATGCATCATCCCGCAACTAACTCATTAGCTACATTGCTTGCAAGGCTTATAGTGATGTGCATTACCGAGAGGGCCCAGAGATACCTCTCCGACAATCGGAGTGACAAATCCTAATCTCGAAATACGCCAACTCAACATGTACCTTCGGAGACACCTGTAGAGCTCCTTTATAATCACCCAGTTACGTTGTGACGTTTGGTAGCACACAAAGTGTTCCTCCGGTAAACGGGAGTTGCATAATCTCATAATCATAGGAACATGTATAAGTCATGAAGAAAGCAATAGCAACATACTAAACGATCAAGTGCTAAGCTAACGGAATGGGTCAAGTCAATCAAATCATTCTTCTAATGATGTGATCCCGTTAATCAAATGACAACTCATGTCTATGGCTAGGAAACACAACCATCTTTGATCAACAAGCTAGTCAAGTAGAGGCATACTAGTGACACTATGTTTGTCTATGTATTCACACATGTATTATGTTTCTGGTTAATACAATTCTAGTATGAATGATAAATATTTATCATGAAATAAAGAAATAAATAATAACTTTATTATAGCCTCTAGGGCATATTTCCTTCAGTCTTGCGGGTTTTGCATCAACTTAAGCCTGAGGCACAGGCCAATCACCGTAGCCATACGGCAGTGCTGCACAGTTGGGGTGAAGGTTATCCTGCAAAGCAATTGTAAGGTGTGAACAGTGATCCCCAAAACTTCAAGTTGGATGATAGTTCTTGACTTCTTGCATGAAACAAAATAGATTTCTCGCACACTATGTACAGTGCAATGAGAATAATATAGGATGCTTCGCTTGCAATAAGTAAATGCATCCTGAAGGTTGCAGATCCGTATACAAAATGAAGTTATGTAGGATCAACAAGCTACTGGGAAATATAACCCCAACAAGCAAGCAAACCCGCGCGACTTATATTTAATCTATTTAATAAAGGCACTCAGCGTTGTGTTTCTGTATGCAGCGTGCTTTCAAGATCACACTCCGAATCTCTACTGTGATATCGATGAGAAATGGCCATTTGTGCTAATTATCTTATCATGAATGTAAATCTACATTTCCACCACAAACCCACAATGATTCTAGCTTCTTATAATGGAAGGGGATCATAGATAAGAGATTGGAGGGCTCATAGGTGGATGAGTGCAAGATGCTGCAGGAGAGAACGCCTGCAACTAAGCAATTGACATTGAAAATTAACACTAGAAACCTTGAGACGGAGACGAACTAGAAACCTTGAGCAGCACCTTCTAGTCCCAAACCGAACTCCTAATAATCACTAGAAACCTCGAGCGGCACATTCTTGCAGGTATACGTAACGGATATGGAGACGGAGAAGGACTACTGGGAGACGGAGACGGACTCCTGGGAGAGCACACACCGTATCTGCTCCAGCGAGTAGGGGTGCTCCGGGTCCTTGATGTCCTGCACCGTATTTGCAAACGCCCAAATCAATTCCTCTTCAGTCAGTGAAGCTAAGCGAATCAATGGAGGAAAAAACCAAAGAAGGAAACCGAGGGATCCGGGCGCTTCCATTACCGAAGACGTCGAGTGCGTCGAGCACCGCGTGCGCGGGGTGGACGGAGTGCTCCGGCTGCTTGTGCATGAGGCAGGGGCGTCGGTGAGGAGCCAGCAGAGGTGGCGGTGGAGGTGCGGCGCCGAGGGCAGGACGAGCGCGGCGGCCCTGCGGCGGAAGGCGGCGAGTGAGGCATCAGGGACGGGATGGGTCGGCGGGCGGAGGAAGAGCGGCGTGGGGTCTGCGTTCTATGGGAGGCGAGGAGGAGCAGGTGGTGGCGCGCGGGCGCGGGCGGCGGGGCTCGGCTGAATCGGGGGTCGCGCTTGGCCACTGGAGGACGCACGCACCCGATCTGGCCCGATGAGAGGAAGGAGCAGAGGGATGGGGTCACCGTGGTGAGCTCGGCGCCACTACAGGACGGGATCGGGCGTCGTAGGTGGTGGTGGTGGCGGCGACGAGGAGTGGTGCGGGGGAGAGGAGCTCGCGTTGGTGGGTAGGGTTTGGTGGAGAGAGGAAGATACGGGTGGCGCGCCGCCGCCAGGGACGAGGGGAATGAGACGGAGGAAGGAGGATCTGATCTAGGGTTTGGGCTGCGGGTGGGGTATCTAATTTTCATTTTTTTTTTACTTTTTTCTGTAGATAAATGGATGGATGGATGGATGTGGGATGGAGAGATGGATGGATGGGCGTCATTTCATCGATCCATGGGAAGACTTCTGATTGGTTCAGAAAACTAGTGATTTAAATAGTTTCCAAGTATTAAAAATAGAGGGATTTGTGAAGTAGCTATCAAAAATATTTTGCAAAAGGGCACCCCACAAATTTTCACTAGAGTTAGACCACATTTTATGGATAAGTACCAATTTGTATGCATTTATAATCTTTCTATCTATTTTTAATCATTTTGCGAGTGGCAAAAATGTTTTTTTGTGAAGAACCTACTAGATAATTGTTGCAAAATTGGACTCCATCAATTTTCTAAAATAATAGTCCATATTTAATATACAATTGACCAAATGGTTGGGTGTCAAAATCTTTGATCCACCTCTCGTGAAAAAGACACATTTCCGCCGATTCTGTAGGAAGCGGGTCAAATTTGAACTACAGCAGCCTCATAGTTACTCTTTATTTTTTCCCAAAACTATTTCTAGGTACATAATCATCTATTTAATCAGGAAACACCAAAAAATTTCAGGATTCAATCACTAGCTACGAACGGTCATTCCCGCCGTTTTAACCGCATTTTGAAACGGCATAAAAAATCAAAAAATTGGAAAACCTTCGCATTATGTCATTACATATGACCAAGTTTCCAAGAAAAATAATAAACTAATAATACATCAATTATTTTAAAAAAGTGTTCTCAGAAACGAGGTATCATGTGTGGAGATCAATGGCTTTCAAGCCAAATGATCAATCGTATGGCCACATTCATGGCATACTTTGTTCAAATGATCTTATATTGTGCACAAGGGTGCATATTGGAATGGCAAACAATGTTGCCTAAGGAAGTTTTCATTTTCTTTGAATGAAAAAATCATTTTCCATTTTCCGAGTGCCCAAAATGAGGGTTTTTTGTGAAGAACCTACCAAATAATTGTTGCAAAATTAGACCAAATCAATTTTATAAATTATTAGGACATATTTAATGCATAATTGACCAAATGGTTAGGTGTCAAACGTTTTTATCCACCTCTCATGAAAAAAATAAGTTTTTGTCGATTTAGTTGGAAGCGGGTCAAATTTGAACTGCAGCTGACTCATTGTTTGCTCTTTATTTTTTCCAAAAATTATTTCTAGGTACATAAGTATATACTTAATCATAGAAACACAAAAAAATACCAATATTCAACCACTAGCTAAGAACGGTCATGCCCGTCATTTTCACCGCATTTTGAAACGGGTATAAAAAATTCACAAAAAATCAAAAAATTGGAAATACTTCACATTGTGTCATCATATGCGACCAAGTTACCATGAAAAATAATAAACTTGTAATACGACAATTATTTTTAAAAAAGTGTTCTCAGAAACAAGCTATCATGCGGGGAGATCAATAGCTTTCAAGCCAAATGATCAATCTTATGCACACATTCGTAGCATAGTTTGTTCAAATGATCTCATACTGTGCACAAGGGTGCATATTGGAATGGCAAACAATGTTGCCTAAGGGAGTTTTCATCTTCTTTGGATGAAAAATTAATTTCCCATTTTTCGAGTGCCTGAAATGATTTTTTTTGTGAAGGACCTACCATATATTTGTTGCAAAACGGGACCAGGTCATTTTTATAATATATTAGGTCATATTTAATGTACAATTGACAAAATGGTTGGTCGTTAAAAGTGTCTATACACCTTTGGTGAAAAAGATAAATTTCCGCCGCTTCAGTAGGAAGCGGGTCAAATTTGGATTGCAGCTGCCTCATAGTTTGCTCTTCATTTTTTCCAAAAATCATTTATATGTACATAAGTATCTATTTAATAAAAAATACATGGTTTGGTGACGATACGTTGATGTTTGGATGGTGGCCGAGGGCCGCAACTCCAGAGCGCGTAAACTCGCATGCCCGCCGCATGGTCACCACATGACCGTGGTGTTGCCACGCGTTCCGGGCGGCCTAGGAATGTCTAGTGGGTTGGGCACTTCCCTGATAGGTGTCAGGAAGAAGAAGGCAATAGAAGAATCTCACGAGGAGAATGAACTGAGCTCAAACATGAATTAGCACCCAAGCATTTGATTCGTGGTACGGGAAATGCACTTGGCCAATGGGCCTGAGTTTTGGCCGAGGATGATCATCTACTAAGGACACTATCTTGGAAATTTTGCAGCATAAATGGAGGAGCCTAGGTGTCACTTGCTTTGCAACATACCATACTGGATAGAAATATGAATGTTGAAGCCATACTCACATGTATTGTTAGATGGGGCTCAAATTTTGTGAGAGCTATGATTTCGGAATATAGAAGATGTGACAAAATTCAGCTCATTAGGATATGCCTAGCTAGTACTTCCTTCGCAACAGTTCGAGTTGAACAAAAACTTTGAAAATTTGCCAAGGAAGATTTACCAGGCAAATGGAGTTGAATATTGTCATGAGGCAATGATTTGGATGATAAAGAATGCCCAATTTTTTGGGGAATTTTGGGAATGCCGAAATATAGGTTGCTTCACAACCTAGGGCAAAAATTGACACATGGACATGACACATAGGCAAAACTGATGAGGTGACGCCTAGTCATAGTAATCCACCCCAACTTACACGGTTATGACCATCTATATTGGTCGTGATTAGCTATAAATAAGGCAACTGATCAGTGCTGTCTGCTTTATGGCCATTTCGTGTAAGAAAATTACGACCTTTATGGCCAAAATGGTCAATATAATTAAGGGTTTGGAGCCCCTGAGCAGCTTTTGACCAATTGGTCCTAAATAGTCGTAGATCTATGACCAATTATTTCAGAATCACTGACAGAAGATCACTAGTTGGCATAT
Source organism: Aegilops speltoides (assembly GCA_021437245.1). Lineage (NCBI taxonomy): Eukaryota > Viridiplantae > Streptophyta > Magnoliopsida > Poales > Poaceae > Aegilops > Aegilops speltoides. Next base: position 578,771 of record CM038143.1, read on the forward strand.
TTCTTGTAATGGATATGAGAGACGAGCAGCGCCACGTGTCACATGTTCTACTCTACCTCACTGGCAATTGGACCTTCAATTTCGCGGGTCTCATGGCCGTCTGACATGGGGCACGGAAAAGAACAACAACTATGGATGCTGGCGAAGATTAGACGGTTTAACGTTGTACATATTTGCATAAATTTAAGAATTTGCTAACGAGGTAGTCAGCTCTGAAATATGACATTTGAGGGTACTTGTGTGTCACTATGCGCGGACGCGCCATCAACGGATGTTTATGAGGACGGATTTGCTGCCATCAACAGATGTTTGTGAGGCCGGATTTGCTGAGTCCAGCTGCAAATGCTTGTAAAGTAAACCAGTATACGAACTCAATCAGTCAAGGCTAGATAAGATGGTTTTGTAAAACAAGAAAAACATTGACCGTCAAACTGTAAAAATTCAGTCAAAGGAAGGAGTTTCAAACAAGTGCAGCTTCTCTCTCTCTCTCTCCACGTGAATGCCATCCTACGCACCACGGCAGAAAAGGCTACAGCAGCTCGTCCAGTCAGTCCCATCGACCCGCTGCAGCAGAGGCAGAGCGTGCACGTCGTCTCACACCGCCCATCCTTCTCCTCAATTACTCTACTGTGCGCGACAGACGTGGCGGAGGCACCAGCTTCAGCAAGCCAAGGCTTCTCCCTCGCATCAATTCGCATCCGGATTTTCGCTCCCAGGTCCCAAGAAGTAGCACGGCCCAACCACAACCAGGCGACGCCGCTGGAAACCGCCGCTCTCGCCCGGTCCTCCTCCGGCTTCCGCTCCGACGTACGTAAATCCTCTCGGCTCTGCCTGCCCATCCTAGTGTTCTTTAAGCCGATCTGTATGTAGATCGCCGAAGCACTTCTTTTCTTGCGCCCAATCCGTCGTACCACTAATGTTTTCTTCTTCCATTTTTCTTGGAAGAGCAGCATGCCGGACAGCAGCGGCGCGACCGTGCTGGACGACCTGCCGGAGTGGCTCGTCGTCGAGGAGATCCATATTTTGAAAAGCCAGGATGATGGAGTGTATTAGTTATTTGAAAAGCCAAACCTCTTTACTGACCAAATTTGTACAAAAATAAATATATATCTGTAATATCAAATTGGTGTCACTAGATTCATCATGAAATGAATTTTCATATTTTGTTTAATTACTATTGTAGATGTCTATATTTTTACGTCTGAACTTTGTCAAAGTTAGATAAATTGGAATATTTAAAAACCTAATACACCTTATATTTTTGAACTAATGGAATATTTGATTTGGCGAGTGGGGGAGATGATGGAGTGTGTTTTCTTTTTATTTGTAAGGAAAATGATTATTTTCAACTGGCTGGTTACACAACTCACTAATTAAGCCGCCCGCTGTGCACGCCACTGCACTTTCTTTATCTCAAGTGGACACACGTGAACCACCCATCCCTATCATTTTCCCCAAAATGAGATCCCCTTTCGTCTCCATCTCTGCCCTTCCTGCTGCTCCTCGCCATGGCTCATGTTTTTTTTCCTCTTATGCTGCTGTGAGAGATGCGAGATACCCGTACGCGGCCGCTGAGGCGCCTGGATGCAGACTAGCAGCAGCTCGCTGCGTGCTACAAGCGGTTCAAAGGCTGCAAACTGGCATCTGCTCGTCGGTGTGGCAAGGTGGGGGCGCAGATTTAGGAAGAACTCTATTGCAAGTCTCAAACAGGATGATGGCACTGTTGTTTCTCGCCATGACTCTATGGCTGGTGCCATTTGGATGGATTTCAAGAGCAGAATGGGACAATCCACGGTATTAATATGTCTACTTGTCTGCTATCATTAATAAGGTGGATGGTTTGGAGGACTTAACCAAACCTTCTGACAAGGAGGAAATGGACAAAACTGTCAAAGAAATGCCAATTGATAAGGCCCCTAGCCCAGATGGTTTTAATGGATTGTTCTTTAAAAAGTGCTGGGGTATAATTTGCAAGGATTTTTATAACCTTGCCGAGGCTTTTCATGCTGGATCTGTTAATCTTGAATGCATGAACTATTCCTATATCACCCTTGTCCCCAAGAAGAGGGCCCGTCTGTCAGTGACTATAGACCCTTCTCCCTCAGTGGCACGGGAGTTAAGTTCCTCTCAAAAATGGAAACTAATAGATTGCAAGTGGATATTATGAAATGCATTCACCAGAACCAATATGGCTTTATCGGGTCTAGAACTATTCAGGACTGTGTTGGCTGGACTTTGGAGTACATACATCAATTCCATCAGTTCCAAGAGGCCCATTGTTATCCTTAAGTTCGATTTTGAAAAAGCCTTTGACTCCATTGAACATGAAGCCATTTTCCAAATTCTGAAGCATAAAGGATTCAATCAGAAATGGATTTCTTGGGTCAAGCAGTTCCTTAGTACCGGCACTTCATATGTCCTGCTTAATGGGGTGCCAAGTAAACAGTTTCTTTGTAAGAAGGGGGTTAGACTGGGTGACCCTCTCTCTGCTATTGTTGCGGACTTGTTACAATCTATAGTAAATTATATGCATAGGAAAGGCCTCCTCCAGCTCTGAGTTCCTTGTCATGATAAGGACTACCCAATAGTGCAGTATACTGATGGCACTTTAATCATCTTGCCTTCTGATGAAACTCAATTGAAATCACTGAAGAGTATGTTATTGTTGTTCTCCCAGTCCACTCGCTTACATGTTAATTATCACAAATCTTCTATGTTGCCTATGAATGTGGATCAAGTGGAAATTATCAGGCTAGCTGATACTTTTGGTTGTGTGGTTGGCACTCTACCTTTTACCTACCTGGGTTTACCTGTTGGGACAACAAACCCCAAGATCATGGCCTTATGCCCCTAGTGGACGACATGGAGAGAAAACTATCTGTCAGCTCCTACTTCTTTGCTCAAGGTGGTAGAATACAATATCTTATAACTGATTTGTCCTCGGTCCCAATGTTCTTTCTATGCAACTTGGATATACCTGTTGGAACTATCAAACATCTGGAAAGAATTCAAAGACAGTGTCTTTGGAGAAAGTATGTCCAGGACCAGGCACCTTCTATGGCATCCTGGGAGCTGGTATGTAGGCCAAAGAACAAAGGTGGCTTGGGAATTATGAACTTCAAAATTCATAATGAAGCTCTGCTAATTAAACATGTCATTAAATTCTATATCAAGGTTGATGTCCCTTAGGTTCAGTTGATATGGGACACTTACTATCACTAGTAAGTTGCACGTGCAACGCACGTCTCTGCAATGGCGTGTTGGTGCGACGACTTCAAAAGTGAAGTGTGCAAGGCTTGTTTAAGCAGTACATGTCGGGGCGGCAACCCTGAGAGTTTTGCAAGTTCGACGACGCGGACCTTGTGTTTTGTAGGTTGCAACCATTGCAGGCATGTGGAATGATTCTTTTCTTCACCGCGGGAGAGTGCCTAATGACTTCTTTCCCGCAATGATGGAAAAGCGGCCTGTTCGATAGAGCGAGTCCCCCAGCTAGTGTGTGTTTGGTTGGCTTTTGTTGTGGCATTGCTATCAAGAGTGGGCTCAGCCTGTGTATTTCTGAGTGTTCTATAGGCTGGGCTTGGCCCTTTTGTTTTGGTTTTCTCATTTTTTTCATGATTAACTGGACAATCTTCTGCTTAATGAATGAAACGACAAAGCTTTTTGCTTTGTGTTTGAATTTATTTTACTCAACTAAAATTCAAATAGATATAATATGTTTTTTAAGTAAAGAAGGCATGGTAAACACAAAGGATAACACTCATGTCTGCTTTGAAAATGCACACAACATAGAATCAAATTTAAGAAGGCTGAGAACCTCAAATCACTTTGATCGCTCATAGGTAGCTCAATTATACTGTTTTTTAATTTGAATAGGTAATGTGTCTGCGTTGCCATGGTAGCAAAAAAAGTGAAATAACATTTGATCAAAACATTCTTTTGTTTTACAAACGGGTTCTATATCACTTTGAAACTGGCGTATGCCTTTTTCTTACTCTTGATGAGTCGCCCATCCATGCTTTTAGCGCCACATTCAATCCACCATGCATACATTGGCATCATGCCACCAATCCACGAAGACAACACGCAGACTCACCTTCTTTTGGCTAGAAGATGCTTTGTTCTCGTCGCCCTCCTTGCCATATCTATCTTCTAGTGAGCAAATCAAGGTCTTATTATTGAAGAAGCCACATGTGCTTGTGCGGACCTGCACCAATAGACAATGACGGTGATGATTAGGCTGGGAACTTGGGAAGACAACGACGTACAATTGATGGGGTTGCCGATTGTGAAGCTTCAGCCCACAGTGGCTGCTCTTTTTCATAAAAGACGTGACCAATAATAGCCGGAGCGAGGAAAAATAGGAGGACAATGGCTACCGGATTAACTCGGAGATATGATGATAGAGATGCATTGGCAAAGCAGAAACTGCATGCAATTGAATTTATGCAAAAAGCAACACCAAGCAGCAGTAGCATGTTATCAAGATTTCTTGTGCTGACACAAGTGTGACTAACACTGTAAGAAGGCTTGGATATTCTTGGGTTCAGATTTCAGAAACTTAAACGGTGTATAATTCCATCACTACTTCATGATGCTCTCTAATCATTCTTTGACTGTACCTATCTGTTATAAAATGCAAGAACTACGACTCTCTTACTATTATTAAGTACATACCTTGATACTCCCTGGTTCTAGAATCTGCAGCCTCACTAAAAACTCTGAATCACATTGGCATGTGCATCAAGTTTCAGGGAAACATGATGAGGTAAATAGAGAAACTTGTATGTGGGTGTTGATTGCTGGTCATATTAAGGATAACTTTCATGAATATTTGATGGCAGTTACACATACAACATTATTGTTCTATCATAGCCTAAATTGGATTGATTTCTTATGTTAGAACTACCCTTTAATAACAACCCACACCTTCGCTACGGAAAACATATACTGTATTTGTTACCTCCAATCGGTCCTCGATCTGACCCTGTGATTTTGTTATTGTTTATGAATTGTCAACAATTCCTATTGTACAGTGAGTCATGCATGAACAAAATCCCATGTGCAGAACCCTAATGTATAGGATTGAGAACCGTGAGGCATGAATAAAATCCCCTGTACAGTTCAGCAATAGGAAATCCTCTGAACAAAATCCTCTGTCCTTTGGTTGGAAGTGCAAAAGAAACTCAGTTTGGTATGTTGCAGATTGGTATGTCACACACTATGGCAATACTTTTACTCAGTTTCGTCAGTTATGATATCTTACTTGAAAGAACACCTAAACTTAAACTCCTTCATCTTCTTCATGCAAGGCATATTTTGATTGCTCAAATCCAAGTACTGACTAATAGTACAGTGGGGTTCACTGAACACAGCGGTGAACATTTTCATGCCCCGGTGATCTGATACTTCTATCTCTGCTACGGTTTTACTGTGATTCAAATAGGACCTGGAGGCATTAGGCATTACCAAAAAAAGTCAGAGAATTGCCATAATTTACAACAGGCTTTTGGTTTCTGAAACTCTATTGCATTAAGTGGATTCCAAAAAAGAAACAAAGAAGAGTTTACTAACTTTGAGTTGTAGATGAAGAGTGCAGACCAAAGTGTAGAAGTCATGCACGTAGTATTAAGTTCACTTGTCAGGGATTGCCAGCCAGGTAACGATTTTCAAATCAACTGATCTCCAATTTCATAAGTTAGTTCATGAGGCATCGATCCACCCAAATTTAATGAAGTTAAAAGCCTGAAAACAAAAAAATATTTTAGAGTCGTGAAACAAGTGAATCTTCTAACCATACAAGTAAATCTTAAATTATGCTACACAACTTGGTTTTGACACCATAAACAAAGTTTCAGACAGCTACATGGAATATACAATTGTTACAAATAATATCAGTATTAGCTTACTTATAATTACTACTGTAGCCTTGGCAACCCATAGCTCATAGATGAATCCATTGGTGGCACTCTACTACCATTGATGAATCCATTAGGAGTGTGCCTGCTGAATCAGCATCTTGCCATGATCGTCCAGTTCTCTGCTAACATAGATTCCAATGCTTGTAGTAGGTTGAGATCTACCTAGAGGCATCTTGCAAAAAGAAACTTACTTGCGGCGAAGGCGGAGGGGCGGCGTGGCGGAGGCCAAGCTGCGGCTCCAGAGGCGGCGAAGGGCGTGGCGGGGTGGCTCCGGTGGCTGGGGAGGCAGCGACCCGCTGCGGGGTGGCTCTCGCTGAGGGAGTCCTGGACTAGGGGGTGTCCGGACAGCCAGACTATCATTATCCGCCGGACTCCAAGACTACGAAGATAGAAGATTGAAGACTCGGCTCGTGTCCGGAAGGTACTTTCCTTGGCGTGGAAGGCAAGCTTGGCAATACGGATATGTAGATCTCCTACCATTGTAACCGACTGTAACCCTAGCCTCTCCGGTGTCTATATAAACCAGAGGGTTTTAGTCCGTAGGACAACATACATTACAACAATCATACCATAGGCTAGCTTCTAGGGTTTAGCCTCCTTGATCTCGTGGTAGATCTACTCTTGTACTACCCACATCATCAATATTAATCAAGCGGGGCGTAGGGTTTTACCTCCATCGAGAGGGCCGAACACAGGTAAAACTCTTGTGTCCCTTGTCTCCTGTTACCATCCGCCTAGGCGCACAGTTCGGGACCCCCTACCGAGATCCGCGGTTTGACACCGACATTGGTGCTTTCATTGAGAGTTCCTCGTGTCGTCACCGATAGGCTTGATGGCATCTTCAACCAACAACGCTGTCTGGGTGAGACTTTTTCCCGGACAGATCTTTGTATTCGGCGGCTTTGCATCTGCGGGCAATTCTCTTGGCCATCTGGAGCAGATCGAAGCTTCGCCCTGGCCGTCGAGTCGATTCGAAGCTTAAACTTCACGGCCGATGTCGCGGAGACTTGATCTTGACGGACTCGAGCCACATCAAGCGCGCCAAGATTGTGTCGATGGGCACGACCTAGCTGTGCCGCGGACGGTGCCTTGGTGGCCTTTTCGGATCTCCTTGCCATTAGCCCGGAGCCGATCGCCCATATCGAGGGCGGTGGGTGACGCCGCCCGGGCTTCAACATCCACGGCGATGGGCGAACACGATCTTGTCCCTGCGAAACCCGTGATTCCGGCGCGGACTCCTCGCGGACTCGAACCTCCCGCGCCCTACCAATCGATCCGGATTGGCGCGGTTATGGAATTCACCGCGCGGACATCTTTCAATACTCGCCTTGGGGCGATATCCTGAATTCACTAAAACATCTCTCGTTATCAAGAGAGTCCTGGCCGGACTATGGCCAGGATGGCTGGGGTTCGGATGACGAAGAAATTCAGAACCCACCCACCGCCCACTTTGTAGCCACTGTCGACGATCTAACCGACATGCTAGATTACGACTCCGAAGACATCGACGGAATAGACGACGATGCCGGAGACGAACAAAAAACAGAGCTTATACAGCACAACAAGACCACCTTGTCACATGACATATATATGGTGGATACCCCAAAGGGGAGCGATAACGAGGACCAACGGGCCACGGTGGAAGATAACCCTGCCGATAAACGACCAAAGCGACGGCGCAAACGCCGCGCTAAGTCCCGCCTCGACGACAACAACGCTCCCAATGAGCCCGCTGTACGGCAGGGCTCACAATCGGACGACGAACATGCACATAAGCAACCGTCCGAACACGACGATTCAGATAACCAATCCAAGCCCGGCGAAGACAATAGTCCGGATGACCATATGCCTGACACGTCGCCGGAGAATAAGAACCTTCGGAAAAGACTCGTCAGCACTGCAAGAAGCCTGAAGAAGGAAAAACGGAAGCTCAAAACAGCGGAAGACACACTCAGAATGAGATGGAGCAAAGTGCTCAACACCGCAGATAAGTACGGCAATGACCACCAATCAAAGAGCTACCCGAAGCGCAAGCTGCTACCGGAATTCGACGAGGAGGCCATAGAGCCTCCACCGTCTAAAAATAAAGGGGCTGCCTGGTTGGATAGACGGCTAGAGGACAGGCCAAATTATGAAAGCGGCGTCACACATAAATCCACCAATGAACTCGGAAGAGTAGATGGCCCAGCCAGGTCCATTTACGGGCCAAAGGAGAAGGCCCCAAGAAGCAAGGTAACACGTCAAGTGTCCGATGATAACGGCACACACAAATACAGGGGCGCCGCACACCCGCTATGTTTCACCGATGAGGTGCTGGACCACAATTCCCAGAGGATTTAAACCCATCAACATAGAGGCCTACGATGGAACAACAGACCACAGTGCGGATAGAAGATTATATATTACATATACATATGGCGGAGGAGGCGATCTCACGCCATAAAATATTTACCACTCAAGCTCAAAGGGCCAGCCCGTCATTGGCTTAAAAGCCTCCCGAAAATCTTGTTGGAAGCTGGGAAGAGCTCGAGGACGCGTTTAGAGAAAATTTTCAAGGGACTTATGTCCGGCCTCCGGATCTGAGATGACCTAAGTCACATAACTCAACAGCCCGGAGAGTCAGCGCGGAAATTCTGGAACAGGTTCCTTACCAAAAAGAACCAAATAGTCGACTGTCCGGACGCTGAAGCCTTAGCAGCTTTCAAGCACAATGTTCGAGACGAATGGCTCGCCAGGCACCTCGGTCAAGAAAAGCCGAGGACAATGTCCGCACTAACAAGCCTCATGACCCGGTTCTGTGCGGGCGAGGACAGCTGGTTAGCAAGATGCAGCACCAGCGACCCAAGTACATCCGAGATGAGAGATGGAAACGGAAAATCATGGCGCAAAAAAGAGCAGCGCGGAACAAAGAAAAAGCCCAAAAGCACGGCGGTCGGCGCGGATTTAAAAGCTCACGGCCAAATAGTAAAACACAGCCTCTAAAGGATGACAACGACGAATTGTCCAACTTAAAGAAGATTTTGGGTCGGATATGTTAAATCCACAGTACCCCCGGAAGGCCTGCAAATCACACCCACAGGGATTGTTGGGTTTTTAAACAGTCCGGCAGACTAAATGCCGAACACAAGGGGCTCGACGCGTCAAGCGAAGAGGACAAACCCCACCAGCAGAGCACCGGAAAACAAAAGAGTTTCCCACAAGGGGTTAAAGCAGTAAACTCACTTCATGTGATAATACGGAAAAATAGTGCGGCACTTCGCACGGTCCAACCCAGCAGACAATAGAGATTGGACATTAAAACCAACCACTTTCGACCACTTGGACTATTCGAGAAGCGTTCGAAATGCGGGTCGAACTCCCCTGATATTGAATCCCATAATAGACGGATTACAATTTACCAGTGTCCTAATGGACGGAGGCAGTGACCTAAACCTGCTGTATTCCAGAACAGTCCGTAGGATGGGGATAAACCCTGCCAAAATACGACACAGCCGCACTCCCTTCAGAGGAGTAACACCAGGCCCTTACGCCAAGTGCACAGGCTCCATATTGCTAGAAGTCGTGTTCGGGTCACCGAACAATTACCGACGTGAAAAATTAATTTTTCACATCGTCCCATTTGAAAGTGAATATCAAGCACTCTTGGGGCGTAAGGCTTTTGTCCGCTTCAACGCTATACCGCATTACGCGTCTCTTACACTCAAGATGCCCGGTCCGCATGGCATCATTTCGGTGCGAGGATCATTTCAAGACCCCGAACTCGGATAGACGAGTCCGGCGGCAGTAGGCTAGGGGCTCCCTAGCCGCATACCCCTTCACAGGGGGCTGCGTGCACAAACAACCGCGGGTTCATGCGAACTCTGCTTTAATTACTTATATTTTTATTATTTATTCTACATATTTTCCGCACAAATTGTTTTAAACTAAAAGCTCCTCTGTTTCTACAGATGAGCGATGTGCATACCCATCCAGGATAACGGCGCAATGGAGACACAGGCGCAGACGTGCAGTTGGGACCCGTTGTGAGGATTCTTTTCAGATTAAGACCCTGCGTAGACCTTTTTTTACTGTCTCTTGTTGTTATTCTCCCTTGGCTTCTTCTTATAGCCAAAGCGGAGCCTGACGCTTTGGCATCAGCCGCGTCATAAGACCATGCCGTACCCGAACACTAGGGGCTTAGGGCATCATTCTGCCCATTATTATAAAGACCGAACACCTTAGGGAGTGTTCGGCGTCTCGAGTTAGGCATTATATGCATCAGCTCCGAATCATGTCTTTGGTCAAATGTTGGGTTTTCCCGGCTCCTGTGTTTTGCTGCCTTCGTTCCGTATCAGATCATCGGCTAACGCGGCACCAGGAGAACTCTGCGATTGTGCCCGGTTAATTTGGCGAGCACCTCGAGAAAGCCAAAACCGATCGTCATGATATCTGCGAGAGACTGGTCAACCACTCGATCGACATTTGGAATGTTTAGAATTCCCCGCTTTGACGAAGGACCGTTTCCCGGTCAGGCACTTACGCACCCCGAATTCGGAAAGGTGCGGGGCCACCAGGGGTTATATCGTAGCCCCACCCTCGAGCTCCATTGGCTAAGTGAAAGAGATAAAGCATTATAGTCCGGATTGCCTCGTTAGCTACGCTACCACCTCCTTATAACAGGACCGAGATGTCGGATTAAGTGTGAAAACGCTATTTTGCGAACACCCGGCACCTTGTGCGAGGGGCTGAAGTCAAGAGCGCATCTTCGGGTTATACACAAGTATCGAAGCGGCCGCCGACGGAGAAGTTTTACTACTTGGAAGCACAAGTATAAAAAGAAGTCATACTATAATCATTGATCCACAAGTTAATGCGTTCAATCGAACGTTACATTTTTTGAGCATTGCGACTCTATTACATGAGCGCCACGCATAACTTCCCCGAAATAGTGCTCGGCGAGGGCGGTTTTCATCGAACCTGGCGGCAACAGCGGGCGTCCATCTCCGGACCTGCGCCTTCACACAGGCGAGCCATCGCGCCCTCGATGCAGGCCGACCGCTTCATCTCCTTGATAAGCGGCACCCCCAAGGAATTGCTGCGATGGCGAAGTAGCTCGTCGCCTTGGACCTCTCTGGCCAGACATGGGCCACGATGTCAGTCATGGCCAGTCCGGACAATCTGTTCAGTTCGGCCCATTCGGCCAACCGGTCCGTCAGTGGAAGAGGGCGATCCGGACTGTGGAATTGAGACCAATATAACTCTTCCGTCTCGTGATCCCCCTGGCTCCGGAAGTGTTTCACGGCATCAGCCTCACTCGCAGCCAAGTCCATATACGGATCTTCCGGACTCCATAGCCGCTCAAATTGAGCATACTTCGAATCCATAAACCGGCGACGCATCAGAAAAGGCTTGCCAGCCGCGATCTCTCCGGCCTGACGCAGCTCCTCCTTCATAGCCCGCATTGCAGAGCGGGCATCCTTGGCTTCGGCGGTGGCCTTCTTCAGGTCTTCCCGCTCCGATAAGCGCTCCTTTTCAAGAGCCTCATTGCGGTCGGTAGCATCCTTTAATTTCTTGGCCAATTCGGCCACCTCCGCCCTGCTTAGGCAGTGTGCAGCCCTTTCGGCCTTCAACTCCTCGGCCGCCCTCGCGGCAGCCGCGTCACTCCTTCGGGCTTGCTCCTTAGCTAGAGCAAGTTCGGCCCGAAGGCTCTCCACAGCAGCAACACTGTCTGTATAAACAGCATATAACTTATCAGAGGCGGGCTGTGACCCACTCAATAAAGTGGCTGCGGAGAACTATTTTACCTTGCGACTCGTCAAGTCGCCTGTTGACAAGTGCGATGTACTCATCTGCTACGTCAAGTTGCCGAGCTAGCTCGGCAAACTCACTAGTCCGGCTAGCCCCCGGACCATCCGCCACCTGCATAGGAACGACGGAATTCATTTCTTTAGATTTCGATCCTCAGTACGCTGTCGTTGCCGACAACCTACCGAGTCTCAGGGGCTACTATCTATACAGGGCGCATTTTTTATATGCAAAACTGTTAAAAGACAAAGGGGTGCGCCATTTTCGCATACCTCAAATCCCGCCAACAAGCTCATGGCGGCATTCATAATCCGCTTTCAGCGGACGAAATCCTTCCAATCACCATACGCATTAACGCACGGTGATCTTCTGAAATGGACGCCCTCTCAAGCAGACCCTTCAGTTCTCCCGGCCGGACTCCGCTGGGTGCCGAACTCTCTGGCCCCTCCGGACTCGGGGACGCCCTCCGTGACGACACTTCGGGCTCGCCTGCCTCATCTGGCGGCGCTGCAGACGGAGGCGTATCGCTCTCCATCATCTCCGGAAGAAGGTCCCCCGAAGATGAACTCATCTGAGAAGGCTGCAGATCCGAACTGCCATATAAATATTTCAGTTACCTACAGAAGCACAAACGAAGGTACTTCCTTGCTAATTAACTTCCTCTTTCATACTCACGGCTCGTTGGAGAGCTGGCCCTTCGGCGATGATTGCGCGTCCGGATTCTCTCCGGACGCCGGACCTCCCGGTGAGGATTTCTTCCCACGCTTAGGGGCTTTGGCCTCCGGATCTTCCGAGGCGGTCCTCTTCTCCCTTTGAAGGGAGGGGTTCTTGGTTCCCTCCTCTTCAGTCGCCCCTTCGGGCGAAGTATTAGCTCCTTTATTTCCCCCGTCGCCCCCCTCTGTGGGCGCAACCTCCAACATTCGACCAGCACGGGCTCCGGTCACGGTCTCTCGAGGGGGCTGGACACCTTATCAGCCTTGATCGCGCCACCCATTCTGTAAAGGACAAAGGGTCGAGCGAACTTTTGAAAGGCATATAAATAGGATGTCCGGACTCGAGCTATTTACCCGAGTATCCGGGCGATCGCGGCTTAGGCCTGCGTCCTCGGCCCGAATCCGGACACGCCACCTGCGGTCCGAAAAACAGCTTGTACATCTCCGTGGGTGACGCACCCATAAAATGTTGGAGAATACGAGGTCCCTCCGGATTGTACTCCCATAGACGGAGAGGACGACGTTTGCAGGGCGGAAGATGCCTGATTAGCATAACCTGCATCACCTTGATCAAGTCGATCTCCCTCGTTTGGAGGTCTCGAATCCGTCCCTGCAGTGAAGGCACGTCTCCGGACGGCCCCCAGTTGAGCCCTTGGTTGACCCACGACATCAGTTGGCGTGGAGGTCCCGGGCGGAATAAGGGCGGCGGCTTTTGCCTGCTGCCCCTCGGAGCGGTGATGTAGAACCACTCCTGCTGCCACGGTCCGAGTTCCTCTTGGAAGGAACCCTCGGGCCACGGGGCATCGACCTTTTTGCTTATGGTCGCCCCGCCGCACTCCGCTTGACGCCCCCCAATCATCTTAGGCTCCTCCTTATAGGTTTTCAGCCATAGGCCGAAGTGGGGGATGACGCGGAGGAAGGCTTCGCAGACGATAATGAATGCGGAGATGTGGAGGATGGACTCCGGAGCCAAGTCGTGAAAGTCCAGCCCGTAGTAGAATAGGAGCCCTCTCACGAAGGGATCCGTCGGGAAACCTAATCCCCGACGGAGGTGAGATATGAAAACAACGTATTCGCCGGGCTCGGGGGCTGGCACGGCCTGCCCTGGGGCAGGCAACCTGTGCAAAACCTCGTAGGCCAGGTACTTGGCCTTACGCAACTTCAATATGTCCTCCTCCGTGACGGAGGAGGGCATCCACCGGCCCTGGAGGTCGGAGACGGACATGGTTGAGGATCCGAAGCGCTCGAATCTGAAGCTCTGGGTGTTGGAACTGGGAGCGGAGGGAAGATTCGATGCGAGATTAAAGAACAAGGACAGGCCTTGGTCCTCTTATAAAGGGGAAGAAATACCAAGGGCCGTCTCCGTGACCGTTTAGGATTCCCTTCGATAGAGGTGGGCGTGGCGGCGGAGCGGTTGGGTTACCCACGCACGTATTGATGAGGATCCCGGAATAGAGGGGACACGATCTCTGCTTCGACAAGACGTGCCAAGGAAACCGCTTCGCTAAACGTGCCGAGGTGGAATAATAAAAAACGATTCAAATAGAGGGCTTGGTAGCGGTGTGATGTCACGCCGCATAATACGTGAGCAGATTGAGTCAGTGTATGTGTTTTATTCTCTCTACGGTGGAATGTGGAAATTATTTTTGCAGAGCCGGACACTATCCTGGTGTTCATTATCTTCTCTGGATTATTCAAGGGAGGAACCCGCCTTGCAATGCCGAACATTATGCATGCCGGACTTATCGTCATTGAAGACTGGTTCAGGGGCTACTGAGGGAGTCCTGGACTAGGGGGTGTCCGGACAACCGGACTATCATTATCCGCCGGACTCCAAAACTACGAAGATAGAAGATTGAAGACTCCGGCTCGTGTCCGGAAGGTACTTTCCTTGGCGTGGAAGGCAAGCTTGGCAATACGGATATGTAGATCTCCTACCATTGTAACCGACTCTGTGTAACCCTAGCCTCTCCGGTGTCTATATAAACCGGAGGGTTTTAGTCCGTAGGACAACATACATTACAACAATCATACCATAGGCTAGCTTCTAGGGTTTAGCCTCCTTGATCTCGTGGTAGATCTACTCTTGTACTACCCACATCATCAATATTAATCAAGCAGGACGTAGGGTTTTACCTCCATCGAGAGGGCCCGAACCTGGGTAAAAACACTGTCCCTTGTCTCCTGTTACCATCCGCCTAGACGCACTGTTCGGGACCCCCTACCCGAGATCCGCCGGTTTTGACACCGACACCCGCGGCTGGGGAGGCGGCGACACGCAGCGCCGCGAGAGGCGGCGAAGGGCGCGACGGGCGGCTCCAGGGTGGGGAGGCGGCGACACGAGGCGCCATGCTCCCGCGACCGGGAGGCGGCGACACGAGGCGCCGCGGAGGCGGCTAAGGGCGCGACGGGCGGCTCCAGCGGGTGGGAGGCGGCGACCAGCGGCGGCTCCCGTGGCTCCGCGGCGTGAGGCGACAGTGAAGGCCGCGGCTTCCCGTGGCTCGGCACGAGCCTGCGGCGATGGGCGCGGTTGCGGGAGGCGAACGGCGCGGGATGAGGAGGAGGAGGTCGTGTGAGCGAACGGTTCTTTTTTTTTCTGGGGACAGATTAGCGATCGATCTATTGTGGCTTATTGCGTGGTTGGTAGAGTTAAACACAGAAGGATTAAGAACCGTTAGATCTTGATGATGGATGGGTGTGATTGCTTGGATCTGCCCTTCTCTTCCTTTTATAGTAGTAGTAGATGATAGGGGATCATGCCACTACTCTTTGTGGCTCTTTTTGGTGGAGAGATATCTGCAAACTGATGGATAAATTCAGTATGGTGCCTTCTGTTCAGGTTAATAGGGGAGACTTTGTCCTTTTCTGGTCTGATGTCCGTAGCTTGGAAAGCCCTACCATCCACTTGGATCGTAGGTTCAGCAGTTTGTTTTCATCTTCTACTGATCCACTCATCTCAGCTAGTGAGATTTTTGCCACCTCTACTCTCATCACATTGTTCCAACTGCCTCTGTCTGAAAGAACTTTCTTGGAGTTACAGACTCTTCAGGGTTTGATTATGAACTTCCAAAGAAACAATTCTTGTAATAATGTCGGGTTGTAGAAGGAGGATAATAAGTGTTATACTGCAAAGAAGTATTATACTTTTCTCCACAGGACTATTGTGCCCAACCCAATCCTGAAGTGGGTCTGGAAAAGTTGTTGTACTATGAGAGTTAAGTTCTTTGCATGGATTCTCATCATGGATAGGCTCAAAACCCAAGACATGTTGGAGAGAAGACACTGGAATGTTTCGGATTCCAAGTCATGTGTTCTATGCCCCACACATGTCAAGGAGAGCAGAGATCATCTGTTTTTCTCCTACAATTTAAGTTGTAGGGTATGTAATTACTTGTAATTTTCTTGGCAAGGTGGCGATGATATGACTGTGATTGCATATATGCTGCTAGAAGAGAATTTTATAAACCATTCTTTACCAAGGTGGTCTTCCTGGCTTGCTGGAACATCTGGATGGTGAGAAATGATAGGGTGTTCAGGAACATTACACCTTCGTTTAGAAGGTGGAGAGCTAATTTCATTCATGATATATCTCTGTTAGCTCATAGGATTAAGGCTAAATTTAAGGATGACTTACTTTGGTGGTTTTCCTTTTTACCTCATTGAGGTGAGTTTCATGTTCCTATAGGCTCTAGCTTTTTCGGGGTCCAGTTTGGACCTTGTATATTTGTACATTGTGTTGGGGAGGAAATTTTTTTTGAGGTTGTGGGATGCTTTACCCTACAGTAACATTTCAAAAAAAAACATTGTCAGGAAGAAGAATGTATTTTTTTCCCAGTGTTTTCTCATCACATTGAAGCCACACAAATATAACTCATAAATTCAGGTGCATCTACTTAATCTTCATTGATGATATACGCCAAAAATAAACATGTAAGGTCATTAAGTAGGCAATTCCCCATGACTAGTTAGGTTAACATAATCACCACTACCACATGTGAAGATGTGGCTGATTCATGTGGGTCATCTTTCAATGGCCATATTTACAATCTAAGACCAGTTGATAGATGCATTCCAGACAAATATTTCATCGATGATTATTCAACTCTAAAGATGGCCGCCATTGCTCGAGGAATTTTGTTTATTGCATTTATGAGGGGTAAGAGATAGAGGTGATGTTTGAAGCACAGGATCCAAGGCCAAGTTAAAAAAGCTCGAGATTTGTTTCAGGCTTTCAACCCTACAATGAACGAGTATGTATTGAATGCTGGTGGTCTAAGTGGCACTGGTCTTTTTCATTTTAGAACCGAGAACCCCCCCCCCCCCCCGGCCTAATCTTGATTTTGTTAGGTACTAAGCTAGCCTCTTCATCCGGGTACATACTTGGCTAATTCTTTTTCCCTATATCTATAACTCTTCTTTGTTGCCTGCTCAAGTATTTTACTTCCAAGTGTTGTATTAATTATTGAGTGACCATTATCTATTTTTTTAACAGAACTGTCTGGTAAGCTAAATAGTTTCTAAAGCTAAATAGCTCAGAACCTCTTATTAGTTATAAATGGTTTCGACAGTTTAACTTACCTTTGCGTGTAGTCAGTTGCAGTGCTAATTTCCGCAGATCGCTAGAGCCCCAGAATCTCTTACACCTGTAGTTTGCACATTCTAAGCCTTCATCCCCGTCATTGTTTACACTTGTAGAGCATCCTTGGCTGTGCATATATGGTGAACATGATCTAAAAAGGGGAGTTTTTTGCGGGGGGCATGATCTGAAAAGGGGATTTTTTCTTTGCGGGGGACATGATCTAAAAAGGGGAGTTAACAGCTAATGTAACACTTATTTGTAAGAGCAAATAGTACTGTACAACACTTAGAACTTATGAAACCTAATGAGAAATTCGTTCTGCCACCATATGTATCACATCCATAGGAAGGGGACCTAGTAGGACTAGCACGGAATAAAGTTCAAATTTTCCTGTCTTTTAGGAAACATATGTAGCCAATATATATGCATGACATGACAAAAAAAAGGTAATGGGCAAAATTGTCTCTGACCAAATTGTAACAACACATCACACTGTTTAAAAGATGCAACTGCATTTGCTGACCACGGATCAAATTATCAGGCATATTATGACACATGTGCTCAGAACCTTCTGAAAAACATGCGGATATGTGAATTCCAAGGTTAATTATTAATTGTTTGATGGATAGCAACAGGCGGAGACACAAATGTAAAAGAACAGGGTTCACCAGCAACTAAGTCTGGTTGCCTAAGACGAAGTTCAGACGCTTAAAAAACATACCACGGATCCTAGAAGAATCATGAGCTCCCATGATTCCCTAGATGAACACCATTAATCCCATATCTTCTGAGGACAGCGTACGTGCAGGAAATCTAGCAACAGGAAACGAAAGTGGTTGTGGAAGTGCTTGATGCTGGCCACCGTCCATGCCGTATTTAGGTTGGGATGGTCATGGCCTACGGTCGCCTTATAGGGGAACAAATTGCATGGGTTTGGGATTACGGCCCACTCCAGGTTATGAATCGTCTTTTCATTTAAGGTGGATTCCATCCATGAAGGAATAGATGTGACATGAGCCTCGAGGGAGACCTCTTGAGAGCTAGTCAACGCCTAGCTTCATGGTGGCTCTTGAAGGTAGCTAAGAAGGAAGGAATGCCAAAATTGTGTATAGGAAGATGAAGGTAAAAACTCTGGCGAAGATAGTAAACAAAAATTGATAGCACAAACATAGTAATTTTTTACTACCCTAAGGCCAACTCCACCACACGACCCCAAACGGACGTCCGGATTGGCCGGATTTTGTCCGTTTGGGGCGCCGATGGGTTCGCCCGTGTCCGGCTTTGTCCGGTGGGTCGTGCGTTCGCCCACCGCGCGGCCGCACCCCAAATCATGTCCGGGGTGGACGTGAATAAAAAAGATATAAAAACTAGAATGAAATGACCTAAAAAGTAAATAAACACATTTAAAAAAATATAAAACATATATAGGGATACAGCCACAAAACGGCCCACTTGCTCGGTCCATTTAAACGGCCCAGTTTCATAATTAACATCAAAAAATAATAATAATAAAGCCTCCCGCACACTCCTGCCGCGCCCGTCGGTGTCGTGGCCGTCGCCGTCTTCACTGGCCGCCGGTGTGACGAGGTCGACGTAGGCCGGCGGCGTCCACAGGTGGGCTGGCGGCGCGTGGTAGACGGGGGCAACCTCCTAGGCCGGTGGTGCCTGCACCACCTCCTCCCGTGGCGAGGCCTCCCGCTCTGGTGACCGTGGCGGAGTGGCACACCAGTTCACGCCCATGCCGGCGGCCATCTCCGGAGCAGTGCAGGACCAGCCCCACCCCTGGCCCAGCAGCTCCTGGAACACGGCCGGCGGCTCCTCCTCCATCACGTCCTCCATGACGGCCGCCATCTGCAGCTCCAGGAAGGCGACGTCGCCGGCGGCAGAGAGGGCCATGGCCTCCTCCAGACCGTCCCATTGCCGCTCGTCATGCGTGCTCATGGAGTCCTCCATGACATGCTGCACGAGACGGGCCTCCTCCTCCGCTGTCATGCGAGGAGGTGGAGGTGGCGAAGGAGACGGGGAAGGTGACAGCATGGGCGTCAGGCCGCGCACCCGCGTACGCCCGCATGCCTCTGCACGTGGCCGCCGCGGCCCCGACACCGTGCCGGCGAAGTACGACGCACGGCGCGTGCCGTGCTCGTCCTGGAGCCATGTGTCCCACAACGGGGAGTCGGGGGCATACCTGTAGTCGTAGTACAGGTTGTCGGGGAGGAGGCGGCGGCGGCGCGCGATCTCGTCGCGCCGGGCACGGCCGCTCGCCGGCTCCGGAGGGATGGGGACCCGGTCCGTGGAGAGGTGCCATCCGTTGGGGAGGTGGACGTCGCTCCACGGGACCGGTGTCCTCGTCTCCCAGTACCTCCGGCACACGTCATCGCAGATGTACTGCCAGTCGCGCTCGCCGGCGGGCCGAGGGGCAATGGTGAAGGGGGGCGGCGTGGGGCTCGACGCGAGGAGCGCAGCGGTGACGCGGGCTCCTCCTTCTTCATGGATCCGCGGCGGCGGCCCGAGGAGGAGCCGGCCTCACGGTCGTGCTTCCCCTTGCGGCCGTAGTTCCAAAGGCCCATGGCTGCAGCCGGCCGGCGAGGTCGACGACGGGGAGCGGTTTATGGTTTAGAGGGTGTCGGGTTTCGAGGGGGCAGAGAGGGGCCGGAGTGGAAAGTGTGGACGACGACCGGTCCACGCCTTCCCATTTAAGAAGGACGACGACCCGGAGCTGTGCGGATGACAGGTGGGGCCACCCGCCCGTGCGCATTAATGTTGGCGGGTGGGAGGTAGGTGGCCGCTTGCCACGCGGCCCCGCCGCGGACGTTCGAAGCGTCCATTCGCTGTCCACCGCTACCCAAACCCGACGCAAGTTTGCGCTCGAAATGGGTCGGCCCGGACACAAAACGGACCAGATGGGTCCAGGCCGTTGCGCGCTGGGCCGCCTGGTTTGTCCGTTTTGCCCCAAACGGACGGGGCCGGACAAGATAGGGTCGCGCGGTGGAGTTGGCCTAAGTTTCCATTTTACAACATGGCAGTTTAACAACTAGTTTGCGTCAACCGTTGTGACGTCATGTTGGGGCATCGTACAACCCCTCCCCATGTGCGGTCGACATAGAGTATATCCGATGAGTTGCAAACACACAGTTGTGCAACAACTTGTACAGTTCCGAAGATCTTTGCCCAAAAGATGGAAATATTTCAACCACCTGTGCCGTGAAGTAACTGGACAAAAATCTTAACACCAATTTGGTTTTTTTTTGGGTCTTTATTTTTGAAGACAATGTTTCCTTTCTAGCTATGTTGGAAATTCTCGTGAATTTCAATTCTTATTGATGGCTGTCATTTTACTTTCATAAAATCCAATATACCAAAAATGGTCAAGTGAGTACAAACTTTGGCATGTGCATGAATTCGGAACACCCATTTACTATTTCATTTTTCTACTTTAATCAACTAGTTCCACATTTTTTTGCTGCTAAACAAAGTAATCCACACTATGATCATCGCCAACTCATATCACAACAGCTAGAACCTAGAATAGAGGAATATAATAGATTAGTACATAATGCAAAGTTTATGTAGATTATAAATGCACAAAAGGCACTCTCATTTGACAGGTCTCGGCGCCACGCACTGCATCACAAACGCCGGTAAGGACAAAAATCGCGGCAGGGTGATGTCTTGGTGCGGAGGAAGACGAGCCTCCACCACGCCACACCGCCGCAGGTCCATATGCTCCCTGGTTGTTGGCTTCCTCTATCCTAACACGCGAGGAGAGCTAATCTCGAGAGGGCCTCTATGCCCGCCTCCACTCCCGTACTTCTGCCGCCGCCACTGCCCTAAGACCTCATCTATATAAAGAAGTGGCTTCGCACGCCTGTATATGAGGTAACCGGAAAAAAAACTTCAGTCACTGCCTGGTCTTGGTTTTAGTTTTGAGGTAAATACACTAAAAGTATAGTTGTACACGATAGTTTGATACACAAACTTGTAATATACGTGATTCTGGTCATCAAACTTGCGTAGACGTGCAACTACGATCACATATCCAGTACACAGGCATATGCGGTGCTTGGTTGGCACACCAACGAGGACTGGGCCCACTGTCAGTGACAAATGGCGCTCGCAGGAACATGTTTTTGCACAAAACCCCTCGCTTTTTTTATGAAAAAAGTCAAAAGCTGATGGGTCCGATGTGTCAATAGAGAGCGAAAATTTTGTACAATTTATATATAAGGCGTGAGGGTATAATTCGTTTTGTATTCATTAAATATTTTTATTTATTAAACCTATTAAATGTGGTATTAACAAAATACTTTTAATGTAATACACAAGTGTATATTTAATAAACAGTTAACTCTACGTTTTACTAGTATTAAGTCACATCATGTGCACGGTAGACATTTAGTTGGTCATCCTGGATGTTTTATTATGAATGAAATCGTACTTCCTCCATAAACTAATATAAGAACATTTAGATCACTAAAGTAGTGACTTACCTGATTCAGTTGTCCAGACCTTGTTGTGCGTGCATGATGTTGCGAGTTCGATCCCTCGGACCATGTCATAGTGGCCTTTTTTTCCCACCAATTAACGATCTGCCTTTTTCTGCAAATAAAAAAGCAGAGGGTGTCTTTATGAAAAAACATGTTGCATCATGTGACCGTATTTGCATGTCCGAGCAAGTTCGATAACTAGAATCGTGTATTTTACAAGTTTGTGCACCAAATTAACCGTAGTGTGCAAGTTCTAAGACTTCTAGTGTATTTACCTCTATTTTTAGATCAGTCATTTGAAGGCAGTGTTTCATTTTTTATCTATGCTGGAAATTCTCATGAATTTTAGTTGTCATTATTACTGTCTTTCCTAAAACCCAATATCAGCAAAAATTTGTCTAAGCGAGAAAAAAGCTCTGGAGTTCAATCCCTCGGACAATGTCACAGTGGCCTTTTTCCCTACCAATGATCTGCTTTTTTCTGCAAATAAAGAAGCGGAGGGTGTCTTTATGACAAACATGTTGCGCCATGTGACCATATTTGCATGTCCGAGCAAGTTCGATGACCAGAATCATGTATTTAACAAGTTTGTGCACCAAACTAACCGTCACGTGCAAGTTCTAAGACTTACAGTGTATTTACCTCTTAATTTTTAGATCAGTCATTTGAAGACGATATTTCTTTTTTTATCTATGCTGAAAATTCTCATGAATTTTAGTGGCCATTATGACTGTTTCTACTTTCCTAAAAAACAATATCAGCAAAACTGGTGCAACTGAGCAAAATCTCTGGAGTTCTATCCATTGGACCATGTCACAATGGACATTTTTCCTACCAACGGTCTGCTTTTTTCTACAAATAAAAGAGCGGAGGTTGTCTTTATGAAAAAACATGTTGTGCCATGTGACCGTATTTGCACGTCTAAGCAAGTTTGATGTCCAGAATCACGTATTTTACACGTTTGTGCACCAAACTAACTATCGTGGGCAAGTTCTAAGACTTTCAATGTATTTACATCTTCATTTTTAGATCAGTCATTTGAAGACAATGTTTCCTTTTTATCCTGAAAATTCTCATGAATTTTAGTGGTCATTATGACTGTTTTTCCTTTCTTAAAAATCAATAAGAAAAAATTGTCTAAGTTAGAAAAAACTCTGGCATGCGCCGGAATTTGGAACACCCATTCACTACTTTAGTTTGCTACTTTAATCTAGTGGTTCCCCAATTTTTGTGCGTAAACAAAGTAATCCACACTAAGATCATGGCCAGATGATATGACAACAACTAGAAGATAGGATTATTATAGAGAAGTACATCATGCAAACTATATGTGGATATAAATTCAATAAAAAACACAAATTTGGCGAGGTTTTAGGTTTACTATTCTCGTTAATGTCACTCGATGCTGCTACGAGAGGAATTCATGGGTATTACAGTGATTTCGAGGTCCCATCTTAGCGCCCCTAACTCGGATGTCAGGAGAAACATTATGATCCTCTATAGTGTCAGGTTGTCAGCATCAGCGGCAACCCCCACTTCAAAGTTACCCAAGGGAATGTGCTCTCTAGCTCTAGGTTGTCATTGTTGGCGGTGTTATCCTCAATCGCCACAGTGATCTGATTAGCCACCTTTGAATTATTCATGTGCACTATGGCACACATCACCTTCCAGTGGTGGGCAGGAGGAAAAGGTTTGAGTTCGCTTCTAGGCAAAGTCTTGTTGTTCTAGCTACACGACCAATGTAAAGATAATTGTGCGCCTTAGTTACTGGTTGCCTCTCAAGCCTAGCTAGCTCCCTTGACATGCATGCAAAGCTCAATGGGTGGCCACTCGGCGGCCATGCTACACTTAGCTATGTTCATCATGTTTGTTCAGTTCCATGCATATATGACATGCATGATGCATCACTATAAAGGTGAAACTCTTAGTTGCTCTCTACCTGCTTCGTAGAACTACTCTATCATACGTAACTTATAAGCTTCACTACCATTACCCAGGTTTCATTAATATGCATGAGGACCTATATTGCTTTGAGAAGTTATAAAGAATTGATGCTTGGTTATTAGAGTTCTTCTATGGTAGTTGAAAAGTACCTCAACCAAAACGATGTTGTCGCACTTATATATGGATAGATTTTGAGAGATAATTCTGGTTGCCTAATACATTGACGGATTCAGAAGTTTGGAGGCTTGAAAAGAAAACATCACATATCCTAACAGAATCATGAGCTCTCATGATTGCCTAGAGGGATATCATTCATCCCATATCATTTGAGGACGGCGTGTACGAAATCTTACAACATAAAATGAAAGACATCATGGACGTGCTTGATGAAGGCCACCATCCAGGCTGTATCTAGGTTGGGCTAGTCATGTCCTATGATCTCCTTGTGTAGGGGATCAAATTTTGTGGGTTTGGGACTACGACACATACTAGATTATGAATAGTCTACTCATTCAAGGTGGATTCCAGCCACGAGGAAATCGATGTGACATGAGTCTCAACGGAGACCTCTTCAGAGGTAGTCAACCCCTAGCTTCTTAGTGGTTCTTGTCTATATTAAGGAGGAAGCAATGCGGAAACTATGTATAGGAAGACAAAGGTAAAAAGACATCATTAGTTTTTATTACCATAGGTTTTCCAGTTTACGACATTGGAGTTTAGCAATTAGCCCACAGTTCACTGTTGCGAGGTCTACTTGGGGCAGCGTACACCATGCCATGTGCCGCCACATTTTGTCAGACACTTTCGGCATGTGTGGTCAACATTGAGTACATCCGATGAGTTTCAATACAGATTTGTGCAATAATCGCGAGAGTTCACTAGCGTCGACAAATCTTTGCCCAAAAGATGGGAAGATTTTCAACAACCACCCAAAATCTCCTTGGATCAAATTCTCAAACAATTCATGAGTTGGAGATCCCATGGACTTCTCAAACAACCCCAAATCCCCTTGGGATAGGGTTGATATGGCGTCTCACAATGTCTCTGGCATTCCATCGAACAACTCTTGCCCATTAGCATGATAGATGTGGATGTGGACAATGCGACCTGGGTATGCTGTGGAAGGAAATGCACACGCGTGGGAGTGACCCCGTTAGTGTCGCCATTAGAAGCATGCCCATGTGTGTTGTCTTGGAAAAGAGATGTCGTTCGATAGGGTGATGTGGCATAACCCAGGTGTAACCCACATTGGTTGCCCGCGAAGCCACAACCTATGGATGTCAAAACGGAAACCTAGTCAATGGGAGCCTACTTGTATGCGATATCATCGCTAAGTGTTTTTTTTATGAAAACATCACTACAATGTTTGCGGAGCCAGATTTATAATTGTTGCAAAAAAGTGCAAGGAGAAAAGCATGTGAAATATAGAAAACCTGAAAATTCTAATAGAACCTTACATTCGAGTTTTATTGTCATTGTTCATATTCTCGGTATCTAAATGTTATGGCAGCAAATATCATAACTAGTCCTCTTTCCCAAGGTTATTTCCATATTAATATCGTTACCAGTTCTCTTGTCCAAGGAAGTGCCCCTTCATTATTTTAAGTGTTTTCTTTGTGATTTTTGAATTATTTCCTGAAAAAATTAACCAGGTTCAGTTGAGTTTCTGACTAGCGCCTCTCACATGCACGAAGAGATGAAAAGGACGTGTCAGTGCTATATTTATAAGGTTCAGTTTAGCTCCATGCTTTATACATCATTCAAAGAAAAATAAAATAAACTCCTAGTTGCTCCGTAGTAGCTTCTGAAAATTATTCTGTCGATCTTCCGTGTTTTATAGAGCTGCACTATTTGTTGATTTTCATTCATCGTGACAACCAATAATTTCACTGTGAAGCTATGCACATATAATACTAGGCCATAGTCTTTTGTTGTAGCGAAAAAGTAGCTCAACCATCCAAACCTCATGCATCCGACGGGTAATAACATATCGCTAGTGTTCTTTGGGTTAGAGTTCAATGGTGGGGGGTATATTATGTTGGCTTGAATTGTCAAATATATCTCCTGCAAAAAAATTGGTTAAACATATAACTATAAAAAAAAATCATGTTTGCATCCGCACACGGCCTTGATTCTTTTTATTTTTCTATAGCCATTTTTTAATAGTTCGCTCAGACTTTAGGGATGTAATGTGGATCAAGAATTCTAGGAAATAAAATGTAATCAAGCTTACATAGGTAGTTACGCCCACCTACCTAGATGTGTATACCCACCAAGATACCCTAACTAATATATGATATGTTCTCAAAGTAAAAGTTCAAAATGAATTGATGAAAAAAAGAGGAATGGAAAACAAGTCTGTCAAACGTGAGAGGGTGTGTAACGGTGGGACTGATCGAAGAAGAGAGT
This sequence comes from Aegilops speltoides, assembly GCA_021437245.1. NCBI lineage: Eukaryota > Viridiplantae > Streptophyta > Magnoliopsida > Poales > Poaceae > Aegilops > Aegilops speltoides. Next base: position 604,602 of record CM038143.1, read on the forward strand.
GGCGCCGTCCTCCTCTGAGGGCAGTGACAACAGCTTCTTTCAAGACTATGCTCATGCCGTTCCCAGACAACCATGTCTGCCTTGGCCTAGGCAGTATGCATTCACCATGAATTAGCACGCTGAATCTTCCCCTGGTTGCTATATATCTAGATCTATAATTCGTTATTTTTTCATCTGGTTGTTTGTTATTCACACCTCATGTTTGGAGATTGCTTCCCACATAGATATGCATGTTATTCTCAGCTAATTATGCATGTTTGAATATATTTCCAAGAGCAAAAATTAGTTAATGTGTATGTTCATGATTATGATGATCATGGTGCGTATCCAAACATATTGATTCTACTGTATGACCCCATGTTCCACTTTCCCTTGTGTTTTCCACCTGAAAATAAAGTGAAAAATTAGGCCGATTTGTTGATTTCTGTTCTTTGATATGAAATATCATGATTTGAATCACAACTTGAAAGGAATTTAAACATCCAATGCTCCAAAATGTGGAAAAATTAAGAACCACTGAATTACTAGAGAAGTGAAAATAAATCTAAAAAGTGAAATAGGTTGAAACATGGAACATGTTGAAATGATTTGTAAAACCTGTCGAACACATTTGTAAGGGAACTAAGATGCCTTGTCCATGTAAGGAAAGCCAAGGGATGAATATTTTCACCAGTTAATATATACTATATCAATTTCTCTTTTTACGTGAAATGAAGAGGCAATTTCAATATCCATAATCGATCTACATCAAAATTTATTTATTTTTTCTAAAGGATTTACTGTTGCAAACTTCATTCTTGACCTAAAAATCAATGAAGGTCAAATTGGCGTGGGATGTGGAGAAAGTGTGCTTTTTTACCTCCTACTAATCTTAACACATTCAACATATATCCAATAAGTTCATATTTCCATTTTTCTATTTTATGAAACAAAAATCCTATATGTACCCACAAAGATGAACATTGGATTGCCAAAATCAACAGTACATTCATACATGATTACATGCACCAAGCATTGGCTTCTCTCTCTTGCTTGCTTCATCTTGCTTACGGCCCATCTTTGACATCAAGTATTGATTTTCCTATTGCCTCCCGTACCTATGCCTAATTGTTGTTGCAGTATTTAACTTAAGTTTACTTTATGTCAACACAAGGGCAAATGGAAAGTGTGGAAAGACAAGCATGAAGGGAGATTGGTTATACGATCATGCTATGCGGATCTCTTTTCTGCTTATGCGAAGATTCAAATGAGATATGTCCATGGGACATAGAAGACAAGATGGATATATATGAGGTGCATGAGTAGTGCTGATGTTGAGAAGAAATAAGGACCGAGCAAAAGACATTAACAAAAAAATGTAGCGGCTTGTGGTTGGCAGGGTACACGTACTAGGAATATTATCACAAATATGTCTTTAAATGGCTATGTATGACAATTTTAGAGAGGGAGTCCAGCACCCCTTGTATGGAAATATATATTCCATCCAGTTTTCAAACTAACAAAAATAAGTTCTTTAATAATCAACACATACTTTTTTGTTAGTACGGAAAAAATTGCAGATAGGAAATATGGAGGAGCTAGTGACATGGAGATACTAGAAAGGAATGGGAGATGTTGAATGTACATTTGAAAGTATGAGGGATAAGTGACAAGATGAACACTCATTTTTCAAATGTATGTTTAGAACACTTCCGCTGATGTGGACAACAAGTAGTTGGAGCACCTTCTGTCTGCTAACAACAGCCCGGAGGCGGAGAATGCCACCTTTGATATTCTGCTGGACCTGGAAGATGCCAAAAACCTCGACCTATAGGATGCTCACGAAACTCCTTATCATACCGTGTTAGCAATCCCAGCGGCATTGTGCAATACTAACAAGATTGGTGACTCTGAGGCCATGTTAGACTTTTGATTGCTACGCGCTGCTTCAAGCCATGCACTGGCTTCTTCTTTTGATCAACCTGCGGCAGGGATGGTCATATCATAATTCTTAGGTGGAGTCACAGACTCACAATGTTCTTTGCTGAAGAATTATACACCATATTTGTTAAACCTGTTTTTTATGTACTTACGATATACTCCTATTAGTCTATATACTGTATGATGTGTGGCATTTCGAAGTTTGGTGGTCAGGTTGAATGTCTGTCTGTTAGCAACTTCTCCCATTGATTGGTACAATAAGAGCAATATCTCCATGGTGGTTAAGGGCATGAATCCCTCTTCTGATTAACTGGTGCTACTCATGTGGTTCTTACCACAGATTTGTAAAATGTGGTTTAGTCATAGACAAATCTTATTGTAGTGGAACCAATTAAAGAGTGTTCAGCATGGCACTGGATGGAAAGATGGTGAGCGCCTATAGACGCGTCGTCTAGACAGCAAACAGAGATTGCGCAACCCCCTTACCGAGCTGCCTAAATGGGCCACAGTCCATTTAACAAATTTTGCGCCAACGCAGTCAAATAACTGTGCCGAGCTGCCTAAAGATTTCAGAATTGCATCAGCACACCTCCTTAGTCCTTTTTATTGTGTTCGAACTCATCTAAGAATGGTAGTATGACTGTACCATGTAATAAACATCAAGGATTTTTTAGGGGGGAGGGGGATCACAATAAAGCTTACGTAGGTAATTAGGCGCACCTGCACGGATGCCTATACCCAACAACATACTCTAACTAACAATTGTTATGCGTTATCACTACTAGAAAAAGGGCTATAGATGAAATGGACATTAATGGCCCACCAGACATGTGGTGCGCCACTACTATATACTAATGGCGCACCATGTGTTGGTGCGCCATTAGTGTCCAAATACTAATGGCGCACCACATCCACGGTGTGCGCCATTAGTAACAATTTTTTTTTCAAAACTAGTAATGGCGCACCAGGGGATAGTGCGCCATTACTAGTTAAACTAGTAATGGCGCACCACATCCACGGTGCGCCATTAGTACAAAAATTTCAAAAAAAAATTCAATTTTTTTTCAAAACTAGTAATGGCGCACCTCGGTATAGTGCGCCATTACTAGTTAAACTAGTAATGTCGCAACACATCCATGGTGCGCCACTAGTAAAAACAAATTCAATTTTTTTTCAAAACTAGTAATGGTGCACCGTGGGAATGGTGCGCCATTACTAGTTCAACTAGTAATGGCGCACCACTTCCACGGTGTGCCATTACTAACTTGGCCCAAAAATTCCCCGAATGAACCCCCCGGACCGCATTTTCAGTTTTTTTTTTAAAAAAGAAAATGATGAAAATGTCCAAAAATAAAACAAAATAAGTTTCCTATGTGATATGTGGTCTAGTTGTTGGAAAAATTTACAAATATGAATTTCGACTTTATTTGCAAAATCTCTCAGGAATTTGTAAAATGGGCATAACTTTTGCATATGACCTCGGATTAGAAAGCTTTTTATATGAAAAATCATCTACTCAAAAAGTTACATCCGAATTTAACGTGGGGGAACCCCGTTAAACATTTTCAAAATCCTCAAAAACCTAACAGAAAAAAAGTTACGGGCCTTTTAAGATCTGGAGGCAAAAAAATTCAAAAAATTTCAAACTTACTAGTGGCGCACCGTTTGCTAGGTGCGCCACTAGTAACAGAAAAAAAGTTAGTTTTGAATTTTTCTTTCAGGATTTTTTTTTCAAATATGATACGTAATATGAACGGAAGATTGAAATAATTTTTCAAAATTTCATCACACTCATGAACATGAACAAAGTCCTAAACATCAACAAGGTTTAATAGGATTGATATGCTAGATATATCAACAAGTGCCTGTGAAGTGAGCTGTTGCAGGGGTAGGATAGAACTCTGAAGTTAAGCCCGAGATTAAGCCATAGTGACCTGAGATTAAGAAAAAAAACGAAAAACAAATTGAAAAAAAAATAAAAAAAAATTCTGAAAAAAATATTTGAAAAAAAATTGTTACTAATGGCGCATTTCTATGTGGTGCTCCATTAGTATACCAGATACTAATGGTGCTGGGGTTGGATAGAACTCTGAAGTTAAGCGTGCTTGGGCTGGAGTAGTGTGATGGTGGGTGACCTTTCGCGAAGTTTGACCACGGAGTGTGATTTGACCTGAGATTAAGCCATAGTGACCCGAGATTAAGAAAAAAATGAAAAAAAATAGTAGGCAAAACTGGTGCGCCATTAGTAGGCCTTTTCCTAGTAGTGTATTTGGCTAAAAAATAATTATATCCATAATTGATCTGCATAAAAAATTTGTGGCCTGGCATTTGTATGGTCTGGCAAAGAGAGGGAGAGCAGCACCCATGTGCATGGCTATAAACAAAAGCAAGCTAGCGGGTTCTTTAATATTCGACACATACTTCTTTGCTAGTATGTATAGATTGCAGATAGGATATATAGTGGTAGTGGCTTGGGGAGACTAGAAAAGAATGGTAGAGATTTTTAAACAAAATTTTGGAGTAGGAGGCATCAGGGCAAGGTATCCTCTGCTCATGAGGCACTCGTGCTACCGGTGCTACGGGCTTTCGAGCCGTTGGATATGAGATCCAACGGATCTCAGGAGCTGCTGTATCTACGTGCAATTTACGAACTCCTGAAGGGAGTTTTTGCAAAAAATGTCTAACATTTGCTGAGAGCTCTTGGATCTGAGATCCGATGGACGAGCTCGTGCGGGAGCATCTAGGCTTCGGTGCCCCGGGAGCACCAGTTATTTTCCCGAGGCATCAGGGACAAGATGAACATCCACTCAGATGTATGTTTAGAATAGTTAGGCTGTTGTGGACAACCTGGAGCAAGAACACCTCATCGATGCTAATGACAACTCGGAGGTGGAGAATGATACCTCCGATATTTTGGTGGACCTAGGATACGGCGATAACCTCGACCTACAGTCCTCATGAAATTTGCAATCATGTTGTGCTAGTAATCTCAACGGTGTTGTCCTACATTGAAAAGATTGGTGACTGTATGTTGAGATTGCTTCAAGCCACAGACTAGTCTCCTCTTTTGATCAGGTTGTGGCAGGGATGGTTGAATCTTGAATATCTGCTCTTGTTATATCATAATTCTTAGGAGTCTCGATTAAGTGGAGTCAAGCTAGATGTTCGTTGCTGAAGAAATATACACCATGTTTGTTAAACCTACATTTTCTGCACTTGCGATGGATTAGTCCATACTGTTTGATGTGTGGTTTTTCAAAGTTTGGGTATCCCTCTGAATGTCTGACTGTCAGCAACTTCTCCCATCGATTGGTGTGGTTGGTCCTAGATAGCTCTTGAGATTAACTTGTGTTGATCATGTGGTTCCTCAGATAGCTTTGTAAAACTTAGTTTGTTGAGACAAATCTTATTCATTAAGGGTCTTCAACATACCACACTTTATGGAAAGATGGAAAACTCCTACAACGCGTGGCAATCCTATTCCCCCGTATCGCTGGGGTAGCGTGCAATCGTCAACCCTAGTGCGGGAGCTGCGACACTATGGGCCGGCCCATTATACATTTTTTTCTCCACTAGTTTTGGGAAGGTTCTAGAACCATCCCTAAACTAGGTTTTCTCTTTTTACTTTTTCTATGTTTCCTTTGCTCAAATCCATTGATGAAATTTTGAAATCCTAGAATAATTTTCAAATTCATAATATTTTTAAAATGCAGAAAAACATTTTCAAATTCATAATATTTTTAAAATGCGGAAACATTTTCAAATGCATAAAACAAGTCTTCTGAAAGCGCCCGCTCATGGGTGGGCCCACATGCACAAGCTATAGAAGGGATTTACGTACTGGAGTAGCCCAACCACTTATTCAAGCTGATTGCCAAACGAGTAACATGACTATTTAGTGACAAGGCATCAGGCTGCTGACTATAGACGATGTTGGAGACGACTCCATGACTCCAGCAATAGCAGCTACATGAAATTGACTTTACTCTAGCTCCATTTGTATGACCACTTGCTAGAAGCATCCTTTAGCTGCTATTGGACATGTATACTCTAACTCCTAGTTGTTAAGTACGAAAATGAGTTCTAGCTCAAGGCCTATATTGGAACCTGCAACTTAAACATATTTTAATGAATGTTCCTCATGTTCCTAATGCCTCCTACTCCGAGTGGTTGTAGTTTCAGTAATTCTTCCATTCTTCTCTCATCTTGGAAGCAACCAGCTCCTCCTTTGTGTTTCCTATGTACAATGTTTCAACACAAGCAAAAAAAGGTACCCCTATCTCGAATATTCAATTCTGAGCTCAGGCTCAGATGATCCTGAAATCTCCTGCGTTCGTTCACATATAGATCCGTGCCCTCAAATGTATTCCGGTTAGTATTCCGGGTGTATCGTTTCTGGCTATTGTGTGGGCGTAGGAGCATTTATTTCGGTGGCAGACGTTACGTTGTACGCAGAACATCTGATGCGGGCACGGCTCGTTCAGTTGCCTGTGCCAGGCTGAGCCGTCCCGATTAAACGGCCATCAGCAGTTCTGCATGGCCCGTCCTTAGCACCTATCCAGAGCATTTTTTACCGGCCTACCCTGTTCTATCTTTTGAAACACACATGTCTGTGAGGGGACGTATGAGCTAGGAATTTTGTTTTTCTGTCATATTACTTACCAAGCGCAGTACCCATTCCTCGTTACTCCCTCTGTCCGAAAATACTTGTCCTAAAAATGGATAAAATAGATGTATCTATAACTAAAATAAATCTAGATCCAACCATTTCGAGGACAAGTATTTCCGGACGAAGGGAGTATTAACAGCTCAGATTGGCATCCCACAAGTGCGAGCTTTTTCAAATTCAGAACAGAATGTTATGCCAACTCACAACAGTGCACACACCAATTAATATAGTTTCCATGCCATTTCAAGTACTATGCCAGGTTTTTGCTGCTAACAACCACATGATGTGTGTGGCATCTCACATCAATGCACACAAGTAGTTCTACTCAATCTACTTACTAGGTCTTCTATAAGTACAAATTGACATAAGTTCCATACGAAATCAAATATTAAGAGGGGGTTTGCGCGCTCCAAAAGCGCCGGAGACATAAGGGGGGCACTTCCATGGTCAAAGCACAAGCGTCGCATGGACAAAAGATCTGAACAACCCGCGCCATTTCTGAACCACGACTCATTCCCATCAGTCAACTATCTCCTCGCATAGGAAACCTGTAAGATCCCCCTTGTTCCCCTTCATGGTCAGAAGTTCATAGGCAATTTTCTTCCACAGGTCATCTAGCTGCGCCTGCGGCAAAACAGAAACAGAAAACATCTTTTTTCATTAGCACTGACCTGCTTGTTCATTTTTTTATCGAGAAACCACCTCGCCTTACCTGGCTGAGCATTGAATGAAGGTAGAGCCCGGTAAATTCGAGGAAGTAGTGCACGATGTACACATCGCTGTCCTTTATTGCTTTATATTTTGAAAAAATATATTTGTTTTTTGTTAAGGAAGAACACATTCACCTCGTGCATGGTTCATGCTGCGCCACTAGCCGGCCCGATACATCTTCATTTCCTTTGCACTCAGCATGCGTTGTATGCATCTCTGGGCAGTTATCATCAACTCACCACCAAGAGCCAGCTCATCCTTCAGGTCGTGGCATGACACCACTGCAGCTAGCGGATAGAAGTGACTGAAGCATTTCCTGGCAGCAAATTCAGTGTGGCAGAGCATCAATACATGATAAAACACCCATGAAGGTAAAGCAGTTTTAATTAATCCAGTTGAAGTCTTTACTTCTGCAGGACGTTTTCATCACACCATGGCATGTTGCTGTAGAACCTCAGGATATCGGGTGTGGTTGGTTTGTGCCCCAACTAGCCCCACCAAAATTTTAGCATGACCAAAGCTAGGGCATGACCAATTTTTTGTTAAGTTGATCTTGTTTGGTTTAGAGCCAATATACTTGCCAACGTTTTTGGCAAAATCAGTGAGCCTCAATTTGGGTTTACAGCTAACTAACTTGTCACACTATGAACTTTGACAACTAGGATTGATCATTGTTTGGTTTGCTTGCAATTTAGTTTTAATTAAAAAGAAGGGACACATATTTAAAACACTTAATTAACTACAATGTGCCACATAAAAAAACGGGCGTGTAAAAGTACACATGCACATCACATATGTCCGTGGAAAGAATGCTGACATCCAGAGGGAGCGACCTGGACAGGCTGGGCACGCCAAATATATGGCATTGATCCAAGCAATGACCAAATCTGACGGGCCAGCCAATTTTTGGTAGTGTCGCCGTTGGTTGTAAACCAAACATACCGATGATGCCTAGTGGGGGCATCATGCTCCAGGCCGACTGATGGGGAATAATTTATCACCCAACTCCCTCTTGCATGAAGGATCTGCAGCTGGTTTTCCTGATTGTTCCTTACCATTGTAAGACATCATGTACAGAATGTCATACCTCTCCAGGTAGACAATAATAGTTTGTTGGTGATTAGAAGCTACGCCACAGCCACCCACCCCAGCCAAGCTCCTTGTTGGAGCTGGCCCATCTCCACCATCTGCATATTCAGTTTTCTTGTTACAAACTTTGCTTTACATACCTAGCAACTGCAAACAATCTTCTGTATTGATTTGGTCCACTCGGTGTTCAATCTTGGCATACCTTGTCCCAAGCCCAATTTCCCATGAATACAAGTCGTAGAAGTGGTATGCCTCCACAACCAGGTCGAAGCTCAGTCCATGTTCATGGCTGCACTACACTCTTAGTCGACTCCTGGGCGAAATTGCATATCGAGTGCCTGCCAGACGAGTTAAACTACCTATGCACCCTATCTCCCAGCAATTCACACATGAATGAGCATTTTAATTTAATTGTTCTACACTCGTACATACACCTATTATGCCATAACAGAGATCATATAGCAGTGTACAAGATCAGAAAAACAGTATCATACGGCGTACGCTGCGCGGGGTTGACCCTGTCTGTCGATTGAGCAGACCTTGTTGGAGAAGATTGCCGTCGCCGGCGTGAGTCGCCCCCCCCCCTCTCACGCCCCCTGTCACAGCCATGGGAGGCGGTGGAATCAGCGATAGCCGTCGGCTTTGTCATGGCGGCACACAAATCTGTGAAATCCATAGATCGCCAAGCGGAGAGGGTTCACTTACCGGCCACGGCATCAAGCAGGGACTCAAGCTCAGCATCCACCATGGCCAACCTCCACGCGCGATCCCAGCTTTCCGCAGCCTCTGGGATCGCCTGTAGCCGGCAGTAGTGGCGGCAGGTCTCTAGAACGTCCTAGGTTTTTTTTTGGGTGAGGGTTGTGGTTTGGGGATCGATCGGTGCCACATTGACTGGTTGCGCACATGTGGTCCAGTTTTTTCTTCTGTCGGCCCAGGTTCGCCGAGCGTCATGTACTAACGTAGTGTTCCAAGGCTCAGCCCAAACAGTACACATCCTGGTCCACGGACCATAGCGACCTGCGCGCCGCCGTCCCTCGGCCCGCAGGTTCCTGGCCCACTGACGTGCACTGTTCTCTACCGTATATGCATCGTGGCCTATTTTTCTGCTCTCTCTGCGCTTATGCGTTAGGCCCAGTTATGCGAATCCCAAGTCATGAACCAATGACAGTGATTTCGGGAGCAGCTGAGCTCGGGCACCGAATCGCTGTATCCCCCCTATCTTGATTATTCTAGAAGTCTAGAACTAGTTTACTTTTTTGTGTGTGGACATAGGGTAGAATTAATATATATCCATGCAATGGGAAAACACTAGGACCGGATCACATGGGTGCTACACTCCCCTCTTTTTAACCTAACCATACACACATGGGTGCAACCAACCACCTTGGTGGCTAAACCTCACATATCTAGTAGTGACACATGGGAACCCATGCACCGAGCCCGCAAAAAAGGAAGAAGAAAAGGGAACCCATGCACCAATATGTGTCTGTGTTGTATAAAACAATTTTGTGCGAGATGATGTTGTGTAATTGTTGTGCACCCACAATCAAAAACCATATTTTGATGGTAATCACTGGTAAACGCACCCTGGCACAGGCTTGGCACATCCTTTTTCGGTATTTTCAGCTAGTCAGCCCTTATTTCTGCTTAACATCAGCTCCACTCTTTCAACCCCTATGTCAATCTTGTCCATCTAATTCATATCACTCTGACTCATACATCACAATGCATGTTCACAGAAGCAAAAAAGAAAAAAAAACTCGCATAGATCGATACCATTAGTAAGGCTCTGTTCAGAAAATAGGGATGCAAAACCAAGTAACAGTAAAATAAAATAAGGATGGGGTGAAGTACTGTAAAGTGAAAAAGCACGGGCTTTTAAAACGTCGGAACATGCTCTTCATTTGATCTTGGTTGCTTTGCTTGATGTAAAAGCTTCACTTTCCTAAGTAAACAGTAAAGTCTATGCAAGGATACAATTCCATACGAAGGCATGCCTGTTCAATTCCTGTAGAAACCCCATGGACGGGCCTAAATGGTATAATATATAATATATATATATATACCGATCTCGCTTGGAGAAACTTATGTTGCTTTTCTTTCCCATACTTCTCATTTCTTATTGTGTCAACTACAGTTTCAGGTTTATCGTCTAATCACATCGTGGGTTGAATAAGGAAACAACCATGCATGTTTCACTCGGTGTCGCACCAGTGTGCATTTCTAGCTACCGGCAGATTTAATTAACCAGACAACCGGAGAAGAATCAAACAAGCCGGCTTTTCCTAGCTCAGTGCAGTATTGTCTCGGATTTAAATAGAGCCACCTCTTGCAGGATGAACTCCTCTCCCCACAAAGCACTTGGAATCACCAGGGTTGTGTCTACACCCGGCTCTACTACACCTTGTTGAACTTGAGTGTACTGTACCACCAGGTTGTCGTAACTGGTAGGGTCATATACGTTTCTGCCATCAGCTGCAGCATAGTGCTCTAATTACATGATGTCAGTGCCGAGGGCGGGCTCATGCTCGTTGTTGAGTTCTATCCTACATTGGACCCTGCAGCCTGCACACATTTGGGTGGGTGCTACTCTTGTTCTTGATGTCTCCTACTCCCAAATTGTTCTAGTTTCACAATTATAATCTCTCTAGGCTTCTAACTCCTCTGTGTTTCCTATCTACATTCTTTTAACACTAGCAAAATTTACTAGTATTATTCTAGAACTAGCTAGTTTGCTTTTGTTTGTGTGGAATATATATATACATGCCACACCAAATACATCAATTGTGTCAAAGCAGATGGATGCGACACTCCCTTTCTCTGTCCAAACCACACATGGAGATTCGTGCGCTAGTACGTATCGGTGTTTTTAACTGTTGTACACCCTCAATTAAAAATCATATTTTGATTGTATTTCCTGGTATGGACCGTGGCACAGGCATGCCATGTTCTTGTTTGGTACTCCGGGTTACTCGGATCTTATTGCTTCTTAATTAACATATACTCTTCTCGACCCTACTCCTGCACCCGCAATATATGCTCATCTGGTTCATTGAAAAGTATTGTGCACACATCAAAATGCATCTTCCTGGACACAAAAACAAAATCCACACAATATATAATCAGTCTCGCATGGGAAAGAGAATGGTGACTTTCTTCCCATACTTTTTATTTGTTACTTTATCAACATTGTATAGACTGAAGTTCGAGTAGTGCAACAAAAAGGTTTCATTCTTAGATCTGGAAGGGAAGGCAATAGGAAAACCACCACTTCCCTTCAATAAGACTTTGACCAATAATTACTCCATTAACATGTGGTTATGTGACACAAATGTGATATGACCATACCCATGTCCTTACTTATGATTATGGTTTTGCCTACTAGAGACCATGGATTAATAGAGCAACTATAAGTCAAAAGGTTTCCCTAGCAAATCAAAAAGTTTTAACTTATGCCATGTAATCACCTGTGTCACATTCCTTATTGATGGTACTTTGTCAAGAAGAACAATGTTTTCTTATTTCACATCTAGTACATTGTCAAGAAGAACAATGTATTTATTTTATTTTTAGTGTTTTCTATTCACATTAAAAACACACTACTATCACACATAAATCAATGTGCATTTACTTAATTGTCATTGATGATATACGCCAAAGAGAAAGATGGGATGTTATTAAGCATACAATTCTTCATGACCACCTTTTGCAAAATAATCACCACTATAACATGTGAATATGTCATTGATTCATGTGGGTCATCATTCAATGTCCATATTTACAATATAAGACCATATATGCATTCCAAAAAATATTTCATCGATGATTATTCAACTTTGAAGATGGATGCCATTCACACCTCAAAGAAGATTTTAATCAAATATTAGGAAAATGTGATGGCTATTGCATTTTCTCTCTATCAACTAGGCACACACAATCTTCGTTCTATATCTATCTATAATTGTGATTGCAGCTTATACTGATAGAATGATGCCCCGCTCCGCTTGGCCTCCAAACACTGACAACCGTGCAGTCAGCCATCCCGCGGGTTCCGAATTGGATGTGCTCCCTCGTCAACCTCCAACAGTTAGAGTTTGAAGTGCAGAGGTTCAAGTATGAAGACCTCTGCGTCCTTGGAGGCTTACCTGCTCACCACGTTCAGACACTAATAGGTGAAAGAAATGTCTGAAGGACAACCCATGCTCGAGTAATTTCGTTTACTTTATGTGTGAGGGGTACATGATAGACATGATGTTGAAGCATGATCCGTGTCCAAGCTAGAAAAGCACATGATTTGTCTCAGCCCCACAATGATATGGGTATCTCTTCAGTACTGGTGGTCTAAGTGGTGCTGGTCCTTTCGATTTCGGAATCGAGAACCTGTCTACTAGTGGTCAGGTAAGCTTTAGAATCAAGTTATGACGGTGAACATGATCACCAGAAACCTATGAGAAATCTACGAGAAATTCATTCTCAGCACCTACTTATTACATCCATGGTAAGAGCAACTAGCATGACTCCCAACAAAGTTAATCTCCAATTTTCCACTGTGTTTTTGGAAACATATGTAGCCAACAAATATGCAATGACATGAAAAAACAAGGTGTGGAATAAGAAATTATGGTCAGAGTCTGATTGGGGAAGAAGAAAAACTTGTGTTCAGTAATAGTAGCAAGTAGCAACTACTCCCACCGTCCCATATTAACAAACGGATGTATCTAGCACTGAAGAATGTGAGCCTAGTCTTTGTAGATGCAGGAGAATTTTCGAACAGGAGATGAAATTAATATTTCATCATAGCACTAAAACGAGATCCTATGCCGAACTTGGTATGTAGCAGGGTATGCATCTTTATGTAATTAATTCGCCCTTATGGCATTTGTTCCTGACCTACTTTAATTTAAATATGTCAGAGTAGGCCCTTGTTTTTCCTGTAAAAAGAAACTAGTGTGGTATGCCACTTAATCAAATATATACACTGATTTGGACAATTACAAACGTAGTGCAAACTCCATAATGCCTACATATCTCCGTTTACTTAATAAGGAGTGGTCTACCATTCCTAACTAGTCAACTGACAGCATAAACCCTTTCAAGCAAAAACGATATCATAACACCCAATATTTCAAGCTTCATGCACGCAACATGGAGCAAACTTCTGAGGCAACATCCTTGGATTTTAGTACAGTACATGAAATTCTATATGTCCATCAGTACAGCAGAAAAGTAAGACAAAAGGCATCGATGAAAACATCATTAAAAATTAATAAAGAAATGTGCAACATCATTAAAGAAAAATAAATACTAGTAGCGAGCCATATAAATGAAACACATATAGTTGTTCATCTTCATGGTGACAGTCAAACGTTTCTCCTACTTAAAAGTTTCTGCCAGAATTACTGTAAGAGAAGTGACTTGCATTTGAGATGTACTAAACAAATAAAGGTTGGGAGAGGTAACCTACAAAGAAAAGTTAAGCTCTCCATTAGCAGTCAAGATCAGTATCTAGGCAAAATCACTAGAAAAGGTTTCAATCAGTGCCCTGTTCCAGAAAAGATTGGTATTTTTTGGGGAGTAACTCTTTATATTCCTGGCCTTTCCCCCCTGACACAAGTGCAGTCAACAAGCTAGCAGTGGAAGCTTCAAGGGTGAACCTCCTCTCATCAATTTTAGACAGATAAGTCCCAGCCCTGGGCACCTCCCCTTTCCGAAGTAAGCTTCTAACTATAGCATTTAGCATATGGGAGTCGGCAACACATCCATTCTTCTCCATAGAAAGGAATAGATCATCAGACTCTTGTAGAGAACCTTCTTCAATAAGTTTTTGTATCATTAAGCTATATGTAATAACGTCGGGCACTAATCCGTTGGCCCGGATACCGTCAAACAAATCTTTGGCTTCTGCCTTCCTGCCACATTTAAGCAATGCACCAATCATAATATTAAAAGTGATAACACAAGGCTTAACCTTCCCGGCCAACATTTCCCTGGAAACAACCAATGCATCATCTATCCTTCCATTCTTAGAGTAACCATCAATCAGTATGTTGTAGGTGATAACATTTGGTTTCAAGCCAATTGAGACCATATTGTCAAGTAACTTCCTCACTTCATCCATCTTACCAACGAACAAGTATCCACCCATCATTGTGTTATAATTACACACATCAGGCTTCACACCCATGTGTACCATCAGGTTGAAGAGATCTTGGGCTTCCATAACCCTTCCGTTTTTGCAAAGGCGGTCCATAATTGTGTTGAAGAACACTGTGTTGGGACAGATGCCGCGATCCAACATCTCAGAAAATAGTTCATGAACCTTCTCCCATTTGCCACAAGAACAGAAACCACTAATAAGTTGGCTGAAAAGCATGATACCAGGGAGTAATCCTTCATTTATCATTTGTTTGTATTGGGACATAGCAAAATCCATTCGGCCAATACTAGAAAGCAAGTTTATTACCGCTCCGTAGTTCGCAACATCAGGGTTCAATCCTTGCTGCCGCATTTTTGTAAATATATGCAATACATCATCAACCATTTTTTCTTTAGCATAAGCAGATATGAGTATGTTGTAGCCATAATGATCTGGTGAAATACCATTATCATCCATCAACTCAATGAGACAATTCATATCATGAAAAGATCTTTCCATAGCATACCCATGAAGCATAATGTTGTAGGTAGTAACAGTCGGTTTTTGGCCCAAACTGATCATGGAATCAAAAATCTTCCTAGCTTCTGCGCATCTTCCATTCTTGCAAAGATAATCCATCTGTATATTGTAAGTTACAATATTTGGTTGAACACCATTTGTAGTCATCTCCTTGAAAATCCGATCCACCTCTTCGCACTGTCCTAATGAATAATATCCATGTATCAGACTATTATATGTGGCAACATCTGGCAGAATTCGTCTATCAAGCATCTGTTGAAGAACCTCCTCAGCCTTGTCCATTGCATGAAGCTTGCACATGCCAGAGATAATCGAACTACAGGTCACAACATCCGGCGATACCCCCTGACGCAGCATTTCACAAAATAGGCTGTAAGCCTTGCCTACCTCACCCTCTTTCAACAAGCCATCGATTACGGTGCTATAGGACACCACATCAGGTTGGCAGCTACCTCCATGCTCAACCATGATGTGAATCAGGTCGAGAGCCTCTTGGCTTCTCTTCTCGTTGCAGAGACCCTTGAAAAGAATGTTATAGGAGAAAATGTTTGGTATGCAGTTAAATTCAGGCATTACTCGGAGTACGATGTCCATTGCATAGCTGGTCTTCTTCTCCGCACAGATGGCCTTGAGTAGGTGGCTGAAATTGACGATAGCTTCTGCTGCAAATCCCAACTTAATGACGTGTCCCATGGCAGCGTGTCCAAGGTCCAAGCGGCCAGCACGGCAGCAGCAGTCGACTAGAATGCCATAGGTGATATTGTGTGGAGGCACCTTGGCTCTTGCAACACGGTTGAAGAGGGAGACGCCGAGCGCAGGGCAATCACGGCGGACCACGGTGAGGAGGCAGTTAATGGCGCGGACCGAGGAAGGCCCAGCAACCTGGATCAATTCGTCGAACAGGTTGAGTGCATCGTCAGTGCCAATGTCTCTGGCGCTGTACCGTTCTTCAATTCTCCTCTCCAAGATGCGTCTGCTGACGCGGACAAGGCGGCGGCTCATAGCTCCAGAGGGCCTGAACCTACCGGATCCGGCGGTGAGGGGTAGGATGGCGCCGCCGCCGCTCACAACCTACCGGACCGGCGCAGCCTGGGCGTTAACCTGGAATATGAAAAAAAACGAGAGCAGAGTTAGGAAGACTAGGTTGCTCCATGGCCGCCGTTGCTCACCCCCGAGGTACAGCTGCTCTAGGAGGTACAGTGTGGTGGCGTACACGAGATCTGCTGCCGGCGAGCCGGTGGAGACGGCGACCACGCTGATGAAGACGAGGAGAACCCCGCCGCTCGCTGCCGCCTGCCGGTTCCAGACCCTCCCTGGACGTTGGCTTCCGCTATACCGAAGCTGGAGAGGGCCTCGCCGCCGCCGCCGCCGCCGCCGCCGCCGATGGCCGTTGGCTCTCTGAAGTCTGAAGAAGAAGTGGCTGCGCACACCTAAATCGTGAACAGAAATCTTCACGCATTTTTTTTTTGGGTCCAGACACCTGCCACAGCCATGCGGGCCACACTACTCAGAGTCGAGACAGCACCTTCAATGGGGTAAAAGGACTTTTTTGAACCAGAAAATCCTATTCAGCTCTTCCTACATTTTTTTAGTTTTTTTAGTTGAATCTTTCTTTTTGAACTTTTTTTTAGTTGGAGCTATTCGTACATAGTCATACAAAAGTTACGGCTACCAACTACTCCTTTCAGTCCAAAATAAATGTTGCGGCTATTATTATAGATCAGAGGGAGTGATATATTTGCCCTCGTTGTTGAATGGCTTGCTTAAAGGAGTGAGTTATCAAACCCACGAGAGGATGGTGTCCTTTAAGCAAGGGTTTCTGACAAGTTTTTACGAGAGAATTAAATTACAGCTTTTGACTGGATCGGAATCTTGCTGACACTAAAACACTTATACTACCTCTCTCTCAGTTTACAGGGCGTGTGCGTACCCCTAGGTCGTCAATTTGACCAACCTAATACAAGTCATATATTACAAAAAATATACCAACATAAACTACGGAGTTTCTACTTTCAAAAGGTATAATTTTCGTGTTATATAGTTTATATTAGGGTGATAAAATGGGCAACCTAGGTATACGCGCAGGACTTGTAAACTGAGACGGAGGTAGTAATAGAAATAGGCATGGGTGTGGTGACTTATGATTACAACCATAAATTTGTGTCGGGGCCATTATGATCTTAATTTGTGCCCTGAAGGTCATCCATCAAGATCTGCTTGCTTCTTATCAAAGTGGGTTGTGTGTTGAATTACATCTTGACCGAAACGCGTCCTGCATCAAGAGTCAGTGGTCGAACCGAAGACCATATCCGTTGCACGGGGTTGCCTCGGTAATTAAGATAGAAATAATCAGACTAATACATTGCGCGTTAATGACTACACCTCTTGAATCACCAGAGATATTCCGTGTTATCGTACTAAACATTTCTGTCACTAGTGTTCAGAATAACACATCACGGTCTCTCTGCCCTTAGTCTCCTCGTTACTCGCTCTCCATGATCCTGGGTACCTGCAGGGGTGAAGAACGCGAGCAAGACAAGATAAAACTACGAAGCAACTTTGTGCTACACATACGAGCTGACGTTATTTCAAAGCCTTCCATCTATCCCTCCAACAAATACATCGGGTTGCAAGGACTTGCCTCAACCCATGACCTTACTGAACTACTCATACATGAAGATCTGATCACACGAAGAACTCACTGAAGATTGATTGATTGATTGATAATATGTCTTGTAATGGATGCCGGATGGGATATAAAAGTACATGTATGACTAGATGGTTGAGAACTATGGTGGTGATGAAGGTGGTTGCTATAGAGATGAGAAATGGTGACAACTAGGGTTGATGGAGATGATTGTTGCGAAGATGAGGATGTGGCAACCTGTCTTGTTGCTCATTTGACATCGAGCGGTAGTGCCATCGGAGCAGTACTACCGTCCATTTGAGAGGTACTTCCGCTTTATATCACAGACTCAGAGGAATGACGGTATTGAAGCGGCGCCAGAGAGAAAGTACCACGCAAAGCAGTACTAGCATGTAACTACCGCTCAACAACCGCTTATGCTTATGCTGAAATGGGCAACAGAAGCTTGCAGTCTCCTCAAAAGTAAGCAGAAGTAGCGGCGGTAGTAGGAAGTGGAAGTACCGCATGAGTGGTACTACCTTGCTACTACCGTGTCAGTGCCGCTAATTATCCAGAGAGCAATAGAGGGGCTTTTCCCAAACGGTAGTACCTACGGTAGCACGCAGCGGAAGTACCGTGTAAGAAGTACTACCATGCTACTACCGTTCCACTTCCGCTAATTAACTAGAGAGCAACAGAAGCTATAAAATAGGTGAAAGTAGGAGCAACACTAGTCCGTGGAAGTACCGCCTAAGCAAACTAATGTGGACAAGAGCGGTACTACAGCCTTGGTGCTTCAAAATTCCGTAGGCAAAAACAGTTGAATCCTCCAACAGCCTTGGTGCTATAAAATAGGTGGAAGTATGCACATGGGGTTGTGTACGTATTGAATCGACCCATACCGTTCTAAAGCGGCCCCCGCTTAACAGTACTGATTTCCTACGATTCAAGTTAACCAAAAAGAAACGCCGGAAAAACGTCTTTGCTTTTTCTATCGCCGAGAGGAACAGAATCGTCTTGTGCAACATATGATGATATCTGAAATTCTCAATGCACACAGTTAGTCCACAAAACGCATTGTCATCAATCATCAAAACCATTAGAGAGAGACATGCCCTAACACAAGCATTTGAAGAGAGATAGTAGCATTGTGTCTCAAAAACAAGTATCGGTGTTAAAACAAAAACATGTGTGCTCCCCGTCTAACGCCTTCCTCGATGACGAGGACATTATACTAAGCACAAGAGAAACCTGACACTCCCTACAGCACCTAACCCCCCCATGCACACACAACCTTAATTCTATCTAGCAAGCTTCAAAATAGGTAATCAAATCTTCCATGGTGTGGTTCAGCATCGTTGGTGAGGAAGAATAATGCATGCAAGCATAATTGGAAAAAAAAATCCCAATAGCAAAATGAGATGAAAATCCGATCGAGTTAAAATCATAAGAAAGAGCAGTTCTGTCATTTGTGTATTCTGTCCTCAAACATGCTGTGCTGACTAAAATGGACTCATGACTAGTGACTCAAGTCTAGATAAAGAAGATGAACTGCCTATGGCACATCACCGTAGACAAGTAATACCCTCATGTTGCGGGCAAATTAATTAGCTGGCTTTTGTCGCCGAGCTTTGGTCTGGCTTCTTTCGATTTCGGTCACTTTTATATCACGGTTCCAAGGTCTCTAGTTACACGATCCATGACAAATACAAGTTGATCAACAAGGTAAAAAGCATCGTTCATGCACCATGTCCTCGGCTCTAGTTCTTCCATGAACGAAATCGATTTGCTGCAGTTTGTAGGAGCCAGAGAATGGGAACGATGTATTTGTAGGAATTATAGCGAAGCCGACGAGGACTCAGAATCCTTGTCAGTGGTCGGATTACCATACCAACTGCTGGTTGATTAACGAAAAGGAAGGGGTGTGCCTGAAAATCCGCACTACGTAAATTCAGAGCTTGAAACCATGTTTGACACTTGACAATATACTAGAAGGGTTGGGCGTGCTTTGCTGCGCCATTGATGTTGTTGAGATTCTTAAATTTTTGTTTACTCGCTCTATTTCAAAATATATGGTGTATTACTTTTTTGAAAAGTTATACGTATTTAAGTTGGATCAAATTTGTACAGAAGTATTTCAAAATCCATAATAAGAAATTGGTGTTATCAGATTCATCATGAAATGAATTTTCATTTTTTTGTTTAATATTGTGGATGTCGATATTTTTGGATCTAAACTTGGTCGAAGTTAAAGAAATTTGACTTTCCAAAAAACTAATACCCCTTATATGTTGAAACTGATGGAATATTTAGTTAGCCGGTGGGGGAGATGATGGAGTGTGTTTAGTTTATTTACAATGTGGTTATTTGGTGGGCCTTTCGCAGTGTGATTCTGTGCTGTCCGCTAATCAACCCATATTTTTGTTGGAATTTTTTTGCGTCAGTGCTTGCATGTACTATATTCGTGCTATAGCATCACATGGTGGCACTTTTTCTGGGTGAGGGTTGTCTGGAGGGGTGTTGATGTGTTTTTATGGGCCGATTAATGTTGATTGGTTTGAAAATCGTTGGCCCGATCAAAATGGTAAACCAATTTCAAAATTGAATACCTCAATCGAGTGGAAGAGCTTTAAAATTAGGTAACATGCAGAATAAATAATTAGATGGGGGAGGGCTCCTTAAGAAGTTGTTGACCCGGTCAAAATCGGGTGACCCAACTTTAAATTGAAGTTCTATTAGTTGTGAAGATTTAAAAAATAGAAAGTATAGTGTATTGTATAAAAGTTTGGACGAGTGAGTTTTGAGAAATTATTGACCCGGTCAAAACTGGGTGACCAAATTCCAAGTGAAGACCTCAATTGATTGTAAGGCCTCTAATCCTAGAGAGCTTAGTGATATAGTTGGACATTTTCCTGTTTAATTAGGTTCATTTCCGTATAAAAGATATATGGATCTGCTAGTGAATCGCAGCCCCTCTTGTCACTGCCATTAAGCGGTGTGGCTCCATCTACTCCAAAGCATGGCCGCCTCCCCTTTAATACTTACCATCAACCAAAGGGACTATAAGGCAAAATATGAGATCTTCACCATGAGAAATTATTCGCAGCGTGTGTTCATTAATGAAATACCGCAGCTCTATAAATTCCAAACATGGGGCTATTTTGTAACCTAGCAAAGAGCAACTTGTAGGTTTTTCTTTTGAGTGATGCGTCATGCATGGAAGTAAGCTGAACTTGCTCAAACATCATTTCGCATGGCCTTTTGATCTCACTATACATGTTGGAACTAGCTTGCTAGGCATGAGAGGCAATCAGGATTCAATGGGCGCTGCTATCAGCTGTCGATCCTGTGAGATACCATCGCATTGCCGAGCGTGTTACTAGTATACCAGACTGACATTGCAGAGTCAGGCGATCATGTCCATGAGATCTACTACCTCATCTGACGAGTCCAGTTGCCGATGATCGCGTCGAAACAGGAGTCGCGCCGTGAACATGAAGCTAAACCATTGTGTATCAGGTAACGGGTACTGATGCGTACGACCCTTCAAAACTGGAGTGATCGAAACACAGCTGGCTAGTTTGATGCAACCAGCTGACCGATTTCTTGCAGCAGCAATGAAGACATGATCTTCCTATCTCCTTTCCTTCCCGGGGGTTACTTTTACAAGCATCTTATATTTGACTATTTAATATTTATACATGACAAGAAAAACCATAACAAAACACGACATTACCCTTGTGTCGTTCTCTCCTTATGCCTCACATCTCCTCCTCCCTCCGGCCTCCTTCTGCACAATCTCAGTGGCTGGCGGTGAGTGGGAAGGAGGTACGGTTTTCTTCGCTTGTGAATGGCTTTAGGTTTTCTATCTTCCTGTTCCGGCCTATTCCTGGCGATGAGAGCCAAAATGGAGCGATCTGAAGTGTGCTGCTCTGATTGGGGCTGTGTTCGTCCGATTTGGCTTCTCTTTGCTACCATAGTCCATAGTGGTGGCTGGGAGAATGAGGGGTGTAGGAGGGATCCTGCCTTATCCATGCAGGAACGGGAGCCTCAATTTTCAGCTTTTGCTGTCACATGGCTGATTCTTGGTCTAAAGATGCAAGCGTGGAGGATGCTAGAGGTGGCATACTATAACTATCAGAAAGATGGATGTAGATTCGGGAACATGAAGTTAGCATGCATATACCATCCTTAACAAGTTGCACTAAAGTACTCTGACAAAGTATAGGTTGTACCAATGGGATTAGGACATCATGCAGCTCCTTGGCCCTGCAGCAAGCCAGTTTCAGCCATACTAAGATCAGCAGTTTCAACAAAGTATACGCTGTACTCTTTTTTACACAGTGCTTTTGCTACTAGCAAGAACAAAAAGCTGTTCATGTGGCAATTGCAGCAGTTGAGTCGTTCAAGTGGACAAATCCACATAATCCATGGCAGACAGCGTTGCCAGCACTGTAGGGCAATGAGAAGAATATAGTGCAAGCTCAAATAACTGCGGCTGGTGACATATAGGGAAGGAGCTGCAAGCTAGCTTTTCATACGGATTGCTACATATCATCGTTCATCTGGAGAGTGACACCGGCCCTTCAACAGCCTATAGACAAGCGATGTGTACGTCAGCCGATACCACAACATACACACAAAGCCGTTGATAACCTGCAGCATGCCTAAGCTTAGGTCTGTGAGGCATCATGAAGTTCAACATCTCAGGCTAGATACATCCGTATCTAGACGAATCTAAGACAAGAATTTTGGGACGGAGGGAGTACATGTGAGGATGCAAAAGAGGTTGTGTACGTTCACACTTTTGTTTTGCAACATACAGTCCGCTGCTTATCTCGTACCCAAGGAAGAAGAGAACCTCCATCACGTCACTCAGTTGCAGTTCCAGTCGCTCCCTCAGAATAGTGTTCTGCCTCTGCAGATGTTGATGTAGGCGCAGTTGGGATATAGAGTGAGAAGACTGTTAGCCCAAACTACATAGTACCAAGCTTTCGAGCTTCGGACACAGCGGATGCTGGAACAACTAAGAGACGAAGGAGTACGAACTAGTAGAACACTGCCGCTATGTTCTAGACATGAAATACACATGAGCTGAAATACTAGTACTCCTTTTTTCTGAAACAAAACAAATTTTAAACTTTTTGGTTTCAAAAAATTCTGAAAAAAGCTGTGCAAGTAAACAAGGATGTTATGTGTATGCGTCTAAAATTTCAGGATGATGGAGTTTATTAGTTATTTGAAAAGCCAAACCTCTTTTATACGGCTCAACCACAACCAGGCGACGCCGCTGGAAACCGCCGCTCTCGCCCGGTCCTCCTCCGGCTTCCGCTCCGACGTACGTAAATCCTCTCGGCTCTGCCTGCCCATCCTAGTGTTCTTTAAGCCGATCTGTATGTAGATCGCCCAAGCACTTCTTTTCTTGCGCCCAATCCGTCGTACCACTAATGTTTTCTTCTTCCATTTTTCTTATACAAGAACAGCATGCCGGACAGCAGCGGCGCGACCGTGCTGGACGACCTGCCGGAGTGGCTCGTCGTCGAGGAGATCCTGGTCCGGCTGCCGACCAAGGACGTGCTCCGCTGCCGCGCCGTCCGCAAGTCGTGGCGCGCTGCCACTTCCACCGACAAGTTCGTCCTCGACCACCACCGCCGCCAGCCGTCGCTCCCCATCATCCAACAACTCGACGAGGGCATATACTGCCTGGCCTCTGCCGGAGACCAGAAGATACGGCCCGTCCTCCGGTACACGACGAGGCGGGAACCAGTTTCAAGCATGATACACCACGCCGCCTGCGATGGCCTCCTCATCCTGTCGCGGCACTCCAGCTTCTACATCTGCAACCCGGCCACCCGCAAGCGCGCACCCCTGCCGCATCCTCCGCTACGGCCAGGCTTCAGCGGCGCCACCGTCGTCGCCTTCTACCGGCACGACGCATCCGGAGAGCATCAGGTGCTCTGGTCGACATTCTCGGCACCCATGGCGAGGGGTGCCACGGTCGAGCGGCCTGCTTACTTCGTCCTCCCGGTGGGATCGAACCGGCCAAGATGCGTCCAATGGCCGACAGTTCTAGGGAAATTTCCCGCCAGTCCACCATCGAACCCGGTCCTCGGACGACCCACCAGTCCACCATCGTGGTGGCCTGCACTGGGCACTGGGCCTCGGCATAACGGTATTCGACACCGTAACTGAGACATTCCGGCAGATGAGCCGCCCAGCACAGTTGCCGCCGGGCGGCAGGGTGTCATTATTCGATATGGGCGGCGGCCTTATTCTGCGCCGTGTCGCTGCCGACCATGTCACTCTAGACGTTTGGATGCTGCAGGACTGTGATGCCGAGACGTGGGCCTTTCGATACCGGATTGACTTGCGAGCGATGGAGGCATCGCCGCCGCTTAATCTGATGGTCACTTGTTTCGTCCCTTACATGGCTGTGATCAACGAGCGCGAGCTGTTGATTCAGCATTGCCCTGACCGTCTGTTGCATTGTGACATTGACGGTGTGTTTTTAGGGGATGTGGAAATCGGAGAGCATGGAAGCGTTTCGAGTCCATTTGCAAGCAGTTTGACACTTACTCGGCATCACCTCCAGGAGAGCATGATTTCACTTCCGTTGTTTGAGATGCAACAAGAAGATGCCGTGGACAAGGAGCCTCCGTTCGTCATAGTTCTGTAAGATGCCGCGCTAGCTCCATCTATGATACTTTGGGCTCCTTGCTTGCTGTTCTCACTATTTCGTAGTAGAACTGAGCTATTAGGATTTTGGATGGAGGAAGTAGCGATCATATTATCATCATTTGGTGCTCGTTATGCTATCTTGAACACCATGTTAATGTTCTGAACAATATGGAGTATCCATGCTAGAGAACTGTTGCAGTTTACTTTCAGTTCTAAGCTTCTTCCATGTTAACTTTCAGTTTGTAATGTTGAAAAGCATGAAAGGCAGTTGCAGTTTGAAATGCTAATTTATCCATGAGAAGTTATGGTGTTTTGGTTGTTGAAATGGTTAGTTCTGATATTCTCTTCTCTAGTGTAGCGCAATATTTTGATGTTTCATGTTCAGTACACACTTTGATCCTATTGCTTTTTCGAAAAGGACTTTGATCCTATTGCTGAAATGTAAACTTCTTTCTATCAAAAACTGGCAAGCAGTACTTGTCCCATTGGCTTTCACCATGTTGGCCAATAGAGCTTGGCTGAATCTTTTGTGTCCAGGATTAGAGCCTTATTTTTCTGGGTCAGGAATAGGTCCCAAATTGTGCAATCTTAATCATCATGTGTTGGTCTGATGGAAGGCTGGTGTTCGTTTACTGCTGGCGCTCAGCTCCGCTGTTAGGTTGTTCTTTGTCAGTTTTACTCAAAAAGAGGAGTTGAAGATGTGCTCCTGTTGCAGCCTCTAACCTCAGGCTGCAAGTGGACGCGGGCTGCCTGCAGTGTTCACGTGCAAGCCCACATAATTTGCGTTCGCGGACACCCGCGGTGCCCACGTCCAAGCCACATAATTTGCGTTCGCGGACACCCGCGGTTAGAGTCTAACCCAAATCAGTCATGTTGTCTGTTCATTTTTCTTTTTGAGAAACATGTCATCTGTTCTTTGTTCTTACTACTTCTTTTAGTACTGCATACACTTTGTATGGCTGAAGCTGCGCTGCTGCTAAACATCAGTTAATGCTTGTTATGCTGTCCTGAACATCATGTTGATAATATGAAGAATGGAGTATCTACGCTATAAATTTTTCCTACTGTTATGCCCGTTGTCAATTTCGCTTCACATTTTTAAGCAGCATGAATTGCATTACCGCGGTTCAAAAGAATTCCCTTCCTGAGAAGTTATGGCACATTTTAAATGTTGGAGTGGTACAAAGGCACCTAATGAATTTCGTGTCAAGTTAGATGGACCTGGTCAAAATAGTGGTATAGAGGGAACTCAGCTCTTTAACAGGTGATGGGAAGTAATGACCGCCTGTTGATGCTCTAAGCTCGATCTGCATCATGATCACCTAAGGTAAGTTATGCTGTACCGAGGGAACCGAAGCAACTAGTGATGATCAGCTATGCTACCTGGATGCTTGGGTGAAGCCAAAATGTACCATAACGATTTGTTGGCCATTACAGAAAATATCAGCCTTTGTTTGAATTGTTTGAATGGATGTCAATATTTTGGCATTGACAGTGTTTTTTTACCCACTTTACTGTTTCTAATCAATCAACATTGGCTAACGCATGTGCAAATAAAATCTTGACCAAAACTTTGGTTAGAAAATTATTTGAAATGCCAGACATTGTATGGAAATTGGACCTCCTGTCAAAATGTTTAGTCTGTTCTTTCAAAAATATGAACTGACATGGCTGCCATGTACACACTCCCATAGCTGCTCATGGAATAAAAAATGATTCATATGTGAAGTAATTTGACTTCATTCGTGAAGTAATTGGACAGCCGAAAATTTAAATCAAACATATAGATGGTGCATGAAGAAGTTACACACCAATTTCAGACTGGTTGATTCTTCTGCGCTGTACTGATAGACTGACAGAAAAAATGAAGGGACTGCGGATCTTCAACTCGATCTGCTGCCGTTTGTTCATGGGGTATGACGAATAGCAAACGATAATTGGGATGGCGAAGGTTGCACCAACAGAAGCCCCAGTCTGGATACAGGACTTGGGCACAGTTAAGCAAAACCTTCCCACATAAGAATGAAGAACATGTCGAATTGTATATATATGCTAAAATTCATCTTCCAGAAAGAAAATTGCAAGTCTGCAAGTGTGTACTCCCTCCGTTCCTAAATATAAATCTTTGTAGAGATTCTACTATAGAGCACATACGGATGTATATAGATGCATTTTAGAGTTTAGATTCACTCATTTTGCTCCGTACGTGGTCCATAATGAAATCCTTCCAAAGGCTTATATTTAAGAACGGAGGGAGTATATGCGAAGGTTGTTCCAAGAAATATCAAGTCTGTACATTAGCAGTTCTTTGCATGCGCCATGGTCTTTCAGTACGATGATGCAGATAATAGATAAAATTGCAACCAACATACCGAGTCGCCAGTGGTCACTCACCCTTCAGTCGTCACTCCCATCCGCTGGCTGGAGCAACTGGATGTCCGGTGGAATCTGGACCGATTGGCTCCACGGCTCCGGGCTGCAGCCATAGTGCCATACTGAATGAAACGGGTCGGCAAAATCCAAGAAAATAGTGCTGGCCAGATATTGTATGGGACAGAGTAACAGATGCATATATATGATAAGATCACACCAAATGAAAAACACGGAACTTTTACTTCTTACAACTAACGGTTTCGGGACGGGGAAAGCAAGAATCCAAAAGTAGATGATTGGTTACCTTACCTAGCTAATTGGATTCGCTAGAATTTTACATTGGAAACCTGCATTTCTGTCAAGTTGTTTCAAATAGCGCACTTCATGGTGGAAAGGGTACATAATTTTAGCACATTTTGGAGGAGAGTAAGGAGGACCAGCCTGGTATGCCCTGGTAAGCCTGGTAATGATAGTGCAATAGATAATGAAGAGAAATAAAATTCTAGATTCTTTCCCTTGATACAAAATAAATTCGGTCCTCTCAAGCAGAAAATTTGGAGGCATTGAGTGAGAAAGGAGCGGAGAGTGACGAAATTCACCACCAGCTTATTATGCTTACCTTCCGCATCCTACAGAATGACTGCAAAAGCTGGAAAAACCAACAAAACTGCCTTGCTAATTTCGTCATTACCGGACCAACAGTCTGGAAGTCAATTTCATCTTAGCTTTCTCTCCAACTGAAATCTAGCACTTAGCATCCAGTTGTGTGCTCATCAACCTAGTGTCACCTATTACCACAAAACTAATCATCTGGAAATCAAAATTTCCACGGTGGTAAACAAAAATGAAATCAAAGGGTTATCTGGTTAAAATATGATGCTGAACGTTCAGGTAACATTTAGTCTGAAAATGGATACACAAGGGCAAAACTTTAACAGATAAACAATAAAGGTACTGAAAACTCAGAAAGTCAAATAATTTAGAGAACTAATAAGCAAGTGTAGGTTCATACATATGAAGAGGCAACCAGTATAGTTCAGTACATCTTGCAAGACCAACCCATCTCCTCCAAAAGACAGGTGGCTAGTCATCCAGAAGTTAACCCAACATCAGCATAACTCAAGATAAGAAAGTAAAAGATAAGAAACTAGTTCATTTCAGGTGGCGACATGTCAACTAAACTGACTATTTTTGAGGCATAACTCAAGATTAGCACATTAAATTCTGCGAGACTTGGTAGCCCTCTCAAAGACATCAAACATGAGAGCAGGACAAGATCTTTTGAGGTGTGCATACCCCTGGCTTGCGACCACATCATCCATTCTGTTTGAAGAGAGGATGAATTCAACACATGCATCTTTCAGCTTGCTGCAGTGATGCTGATCAGCTAGCGCCAATGTTGTCGCCACAGTTTGAACATCAAGGCTCTTGCAGAGAATACCTTGGCATAACATCTTCATCCTGTCCATGGCATACCTATCGGCGGCCACCAGCAGGTGCTTAACCATGTCTTGGTTCTCACCATCATCAAGGTCATCCATAGCAGCAGGCAGCGAATCTGTGTAGATGAAGTGAAGAAACGCCTTGAAAACAGGAGGCTCCATATCTTCGATGATTATGTTGTCACCCGTGGAATTGCTCAGGGGTCCATAGAGTTGAGCATCGAAGACCGGCGATCGCGTGGCGAGCATAATCTTGTGAGCAGGGAAAACCTCGCCTTTAACCTCAAAGGTCACATCTGCTCCTCTCCTCCCATCCAGCAGTTTCTTGAGATGATTCGACAGGTCCGAGGGCGGCACCTCAATATGTGTGGCATCCGAGACGGTCTCCTCCTCCTCCTGCACCTGCGGCTGCTTGATAACCTTGACTTCACACTCAATCACCAGGCGGTCGTCCCGCAGGTACGATGCTAGCTCACTCTGTTTCATGAACTTGTCAGCTCCATAGCCATCGGGATCTTCATCTGGGTCGACGGGGGTGTACTTGCTGGTAAACCTGCGGACCACC
The DNA here is from genome assembly GCA_021437245.1 of Aegilops speltoides. Classification (NCBI taxonomy): domain Eukaryota; kingdom Viridiplantae; phylum Streptophyta; class Magnoliopsida; order Poales; family Poaceae; genus Aegilops; species Aegilops speltoides. The sequence continues at coordinate 633,351 of CM038143.1, forward strand.
GACGGCAGAGCGCTGGTCGAGTCGATGAGCCTGAACTCGAAGTCCGCCCTGACCTCGACGTCCCTGGTGAGGAGCTCGAGGTAGACCGAGACATAGCCCCTGCACTCCTGGGATATGTCTCCATCGGGGTAGTAACGGACGCACCAGTCATAGCCGCCGACGGCGAAGGTGGCGGACCGTATGGACTCGCCGGCGCCCATACCCTTGTGCAGATGGTAGCCGGCGATGTTGAACACGTGCTTGCCCCTCGCCGTCTCGGAGGTGCACGTAGACACGGTCGTTGGCAGCGGTGGTGCCATGCTGCAGTTTGTGCGGCGGCGGCGGCGGCGCATGTGGGGATATTTTCAGAGGGAATGGGGAATGCGAGGGCACAGAAGAGCTACAAGAAGCAAGCACAGGTGGAGGCCCATCAACTTGAGAGCTTGGCCCACTTGCTACAACATCTCCATCAGTGCACATAACCAGCAGTAATTTTTTTTCTCAAAAAAATAAAAATAAATCAGCAGTACATTTTGCTAAAAGAACCACCTCTACATTTCCCTAAAGAAAACCAGCTTGTCAACGCCTGGAATTTATGTATAGTACTCTCTCTGTTTTTACTTATTATCTTTTTTTATTTACTATGTATATTAAAAGCTAAATCTTATAAAGTTTCAATAACTCTGTACAAAATAATATGAACATTTACAATAAAAAAGTTATGTTGTGAAGATATATTCAATTATTGATTTGGTATCTCCATAAACTTTGTTATAATTAACAGAGTTTGACATGAGAAAAAACAAATGTGCAGAGTAGATGAAAACGGAGGGTGTACGAGTTAAGAATGTAGGCCTAGGCATTCACATAGGGGGGGGGGGGAGTTGATCAGTTTAATTCTTCGATCTAATAATATTTTCGGTTTTCACAAAATAAGGTCTTCTAAAATTTGGTCTTTGTGGATGAGAAGTAGGAAGAAGAGTGAGGGTATGTCACTGCGCTGGCGCTATCGTCGGTACCAGCCACCAGGATCAAGAAGGGCTGTTGGAGCATCGACTGGCTAGTTGGCATATGCTTGATCTCACGATGCCTCATGCAGGAGAGTAGGTGAGCCGTGAAGGGCTAAGAGCATCTACAGCCGGGTGCCCTACATCTGTCTCAAACGTCCGGGCAGGCCGTTCGGTCACTGACCGGTCACAAAAAACCGACCCAAACGGAGCTTTCAAACGGGCCTCAAACGCCCGGATTGATCAGCACCCCTTATATATATCCGTCCCAAATGTTGGACGGATATGAGGCGGCATGCCCCGTTACGTCAGCCCGGCCCACCAATGGCCCACCCCGACCGCACAAAATCTCCCGTCCGGAAGAAACCCTAGCTCACTCTGCTCCGCTCCGCTCCCCAACGCTCCCATTTCCCCAATCCGTCCAATCCCTAGCGCCGGCGAGCATGTCCAACACCCGCGGCCACTCCAACGGTAGCTCCGGAGACGAGGAGGAGCTAGCGCTCCATATTGCGCTCGAGCGCTCACGGGTCGATACGGGCGGCAGCTCCAGGTCTGGTGGGATGCCACCCGTCGCCCGTCGCTGCAGCACCGGCCCTTCCCGCCCCGCACACGGATCTACGAGGCATGCCCGATCTACTCCTCCCGCCCCACGTCCTCCTCCACCTCTGGCCGCCGCTCAGCGCGGGGGCAGCGGTGGATTCTAGTGCCCGCTCCGCCGACGCCGCGGATGCGGACTCTGGAGTCGGAGGCACGTCCTGCCCACCTTGAGAGGCAGAGGGCAAGGGAGATGGGGGCAGGTTTGAAGCGGTTGCGCAGTGCACCCGCCGCCGCCGCGTGATGCCGGTGCCTGACGATGAGGACCGTCTCTTCGAGTGGGTGTGTCGTCGATCACTTACTGAGGCGGAGACGAAGGCCCAACGGCTCCGGAGGATCAACACCAAGCAGCTCCGACAGAGACGGTGAGGGTGGCCAAGCTGAAGTGCAAGCTAGACCACACCGTCCGGCGCTTGCAAGGCTACATCATCATCTCCGATTCCTCCTCCGAGGACGGGACCGACGGCTCCAATGTGGACCTACCTCTTGCCACAGACTCCTACAGCTGCGCCGGCGAACGGAAGAGCAAAGGGCCGGCGAGGAAGTGGTGAAGCTCGCGTTCTCCTGTTTATAATCTAGTGCTAGTTCTAGTATGTAGTTACAATACTAGCAATATGCCCGTGCATTGCACGGAACATCAACATGCACTTTTTTTACAAAACACCTGTTGTGATTGACCCATACGGGAGTAATCCCATGTGTAAAAAACTAATGATATCTCGAGAAAGAAAAGAAATAAGGTGAGGAGGAGTGGGGCATGATGATGATTGGTGGTCGGACTGTAATAGCTTCTAGCGTGGTTGCTGGTGACCAACTTTATATGAAATGAAAATGATTCTCTCGTAGTATATAGCTTCGTTATGTCCCCATTGCCATCAAAGTATGTCAATATCTACATCACACCAATGAAACAAGGATCTTTCCACATATTACAGTAGTTAGTGATTGGTGTGCAAGTTGAAGTTTTACTGTCATATGTCAAATACAACTGCCATATGTCAAATACAACAGACTTAGTGACCATCATAAATAGTCAATCATGGCAATTAATTAAGTAAATCCAAAGTATAATTAACTCTACTCAATTTTGTCTTGTAAAGAAAACACAAATCTATGTAATTTGCAAGAAGAAGAAATCAAACATGTCTAAAAACGGTTTTAAGATGATGAAGGTAACTTTTTTTTGCGGGGAGACGAAGGGAACTTTTTGGAAGTGGAGAATCAAGAAATGTTTGTAATAACGGAATATAGGTCAACTCCTATCATATTTCTCAATCTCTGCCAATCCCAAGAGGCTCTAACGAGTGGCAAGGAAAATATGTTTACTCCACTCAAGCACCAGTAAATATAGAAGGGAACATGGTATCGATGAAAATCCGAACAAATCTTATTAGGCATCTTCGGTTTAGTAAATTTACATGTGGCCCATCTGAAAATAAAAACATGCAATCCGATAATCTTGCACTTGCCTAGCACCGTGCAACATATATTATTAAAAAAACAAAGAATCACACTCTAAGAACACTACATTTTTTCCTCCTAATCCTTGTACAAGTAACTGGGTCGCACTCTGCACATGATGCATCAAGAAATGTACTTTTCGATCTATCTATAGTGAATGATGGAAATCGATGTGCCCGCACGAACCACGATAGGGTCGGGTCTTTTTATGAATCTATCAATCCTTAGATACATGCATCATTCTGTTCTCTCGTTGCATTGCATACTTACTCTCATGATACCACACCAACTACTGTGATCAAGGAGTATATATTACTACTTATTCAGTAATACACCAACTCGACTTGAATGAAATCAAAACAACATCCATGACTCTCATCAATGTGTAGTGGGAGCTGTGCAATGAGTACTACCCCTGCGCTAAGGTTACTAGTACTACAAATACTAGTGAGAAAAGTAGAGCGCCACAGGTTACTTACTCCATATAATTTTCCCATCGCATTGCTCACACCATATTGCTTAGCACCAGCCTCTCTTACAAATCCATAGAGAAGAAAGATGCGGATTTAGCCATAATGCTGATCAGAGTAAACTATGGTAGAGTATGAATGGATGGCATCGGGAAACATACATTTAGAACATGGCGAACACATCGTGGAAATTTACTTGTTGTCGCTGCTATTTTAACCTTGCACAGCACAACTGTAGCAACTCTGCTGGACTGGGCGTAGGTAATTAAGCAGCTCAAAAGTTAGTGCCCCGGAACTTGATTAGCATCCTGATCACCGTGGAAACTCTCCTAGACACTGCGACTGGAACGTGTATCGTCGTTGTCTAGTTGCCTAGCACTACTAGTGCCAATGATGTGTCTTTAATAATGTTACTATCTCGGCTCGGCTCAGCTCACGCAGATTCTGAAGCATCTCACGTTGTTCTGAAACAACTGGGAACACTATGTGTCATTTCCGGATTTCAAGTGTTGAGAAATGTTTGCTTGGCTAATCTTGTGGTTAATCCTATAGTCTTGATTAGTTTATTTGCTGCAGGTTTACTTACTATTGCATCTCCATTTGTTCACTTGTGTTATGTTTGTATCATACATATTAGCAAAGCTGCCTGGGTGTTTGGGATGTGGCCAGAACTTACCATAACAATTTGTTGGCCACGACAGATGATTTTTTCTTCGTTTGAATTGTTCCAATGCTTAACTAATGAAAACGTGGTAAGTAAAACCTCAGCCAAAATTTTGTTGAATCATTCCTTGGCTTTATTTATAAAGTGGGGCGACTATTTAGAGAGAGACTTTCTAGGAAAAATGTTTAGTCTGTTCTCTCGAAAATATGAATTGGCATCATCATGAAAAAATGGAAATGAAGCAAAAATAGACGGTATAGACTATGACGGAAACGACAAAGGAGCTGGGGATATCACAAATCTTCAACTCAATAATCTTGTGCGGTTGGCGACATTTGCACGCAGAGAAGCCCGATTTGGGTGCATGACTTCGGAACAGTATTCTATATATCCTTCCCACATCAGGGTAAACTACATGTATAAAATTTATCCATTTGGATGCAAGATATTTACTTAATGGATTTGGAATGTGTGGAAGCAAGAATACAATAACAGATGACCGGCTGGTTACCTGGCTAATTGGATTTGTTAAAAAAATTGCTTTGGAAGCATTGGAAGCATGGGTAGGGAGCGCACGTTGTTGTTTTTGTAACCAAGATGAAACAATACAACACATGTTATTAGATTGCCCTCTCGTGAAGCTCCTTTGGCGTTCTATTCATATAGCCTTTAACATCACTCCTTCAGCTAGCATTGACTCGTTATTTGGGACATGGCTAACTGAAGTAGAATTAGTCATTGTGGCACGTATTCGTATTGGAATATGCGCATTACTTTGGGCTATATGGAACTGCAGGAACGATATGATCTTTAACAGACAAAATATTTTGAATTTCTTGCAGGTTATCTTCAGAGCTACGGCCTGGATCCGTACGTGGTCGTTACTCACTCCTACGGACTCCCGGGAGCATTTGGTTACTGGATGGAACCGGTGGGAAATGGTAGCGCGGGATATTTTCAACCGGTTTGTGGATGGCGATTCAATCTTAGGAAAGGTGTCTAGTCATCTATTCCTATGATCATGCCGGTTGTGTCTTTTTCTTCATTTAGTTTTTATTGATCACTTTTGCTCCATTTGTGAGTTGTACTGAATTTAAGACTATGACTTTGGTTCAAACTTTTTAATAATATGCCCACATGCATCTCTCGGATGCAGAGGCCGGGGGCAAGCCTCCGTTTCCAAAAAAAAAATGCTGTCAAGTTGCTTCACATTAGGACACTTCACATCAGTGCATAATTAAGAAAATCAAATTATCCAGTGTTGAAATCCAACACTAGCTTGATATGCTTACCTTCTACATCTTACAACGAGCCTACATAATAAGCTAGATAAACCAATAAAACCATCGACCTTCATGAGGTTCATCAGAACACTTTCATGATTATTAACTACCCTTTTTCATTTCTTCACTACTGGATCAACTGTCGGGAACAAAAGCAAAGTCTACAGTAAAAAACAACCCTAGACCGTGCGTCTTCCCCGCGGTGACTCGGACGGCGGCGCCGACTCCTTCCTCCCTCACGTCTGCTCCCTCTCTTCGTCATTTCCGCCGGCTGGAGCCACCTGGGCAAAGGCACTCATGGTGGTTGGCGGCGGGGCCCTATTCCCTCTATTCGCGGGTGGTTGATAGGGGCAGCCTGGCTAGGCACAGGCGTTGAGCTCGGGTGGTGCTCGGCGGAACAACAATGAGCGTTCAGGTTAGCACCCAAGCGAGCGACAAGGCATCGGGTGTTGGTGGTTTGCTTCAGCGATGTGGGTGGCAAGGCGCGTTGTAGCGGGTGATCCTAGTGAGGCTGTCGCCGGCGGTGGCAGCCAAGCCTAGATCCGGATCTTGAGTCCCCAGTGCGCCCCGTCGGAGAGGTTCTGTGATCTGTCCCTTCAACGTGGCTGGTAGGGGAGGTCGAGCGAATGCTCTACACCTCGGGGTCGGTGGCGACGATGCCTGTAGGGTCATTATTCTATTGGGGCACTGCCTTGACCCTCTCCTTACCCTTTGACACTGAGGGTGAGAACCTTTTGTCCGCTTTGGTTGGCGCGGCAGTGGTGATGCTTCATGTCGTGTCCCTCATGGGGCGTCGTTGATGAGTGCAGTGATCCCTCGGGTGGGACGACATGTCTTATGAGTTTCTCCTCGCTAGCGCGCTACAAGCATTTCATGTTTGTGCATTGTTTTACCGTTCTCGGCTTGCTTTGCCTTCGATTTTCCTTTGTCAGCTCTTGAGGATTTCTCAATAACTTGTATCGGTTGGTCGTGTGGCTTTATTGATATAAAGCAAAGCGAAAGCTATTTCGACATCAATTGTTTGGAAGCCAATTTCATCTTATCTTTCTCTCTGACTGAATTCTAGAATTTTGCATCCAATTGAATGTTCATCGGCCTAGTAGCATCTATTATCACAAAACTAGTTACATGGAAATAAAAAATGCCTCGCTGTTCAAATAAATCCTGTCCAAAATTGGTTCCCTCATCCTGCTCAAGTAGAAAATTTTCCTTCTATATATACCATGCCATTTGCGATCAAATGAAAAGAATTCGTATTGTTTCACCTTCAAAACATGCATTGTGATGATGGATTGCTTTAGATAGACCGGAGTCTTCCTTCCTGCTCTCGCGACCCCGGCACCGCCGGGGGAACCCTAGCCGCACCGCTGCGGTCCCCTCCCCACCTCGCCCACCTCCTCGCCGGGCAATCTCGGGGCGTCAAGGATGGTGGCGACGGGGTCTGGGCTGCCCTGCCTCTGCGTGGGGAGTCTTGGATCTGGAGCGGTGGCTCCTTTGGCGAGGCACGGCAGGCTCCGGCGAGCAGTCGTGCGGGCGATGGATCTGCCGTCCTGGCCGCGCGGGCGGCGGGATCCCAGTGGTCGTTGGAGGCTGGCGGCGGCTTCTGCGGCGGTCGGTGCGCACGATTTGGCGCCACCCCTCCTCCCATGTTCGGTGTGCAGGGCCAGCCTGGTCGGGCCGCGCTTCCCTTGGTTGTCGGTTCTGTACAGGAGGCGCTGGTGGTGGCGGGGATCTAGTTCGGGCGAAATCCCTGGCCGGCCATGGCCGGCCGCCCACGGCGACGCCTAGGGCGCCGTTTCCCTCCTTGGAGGCGTCGGTATGGACTGATCTCCTCACTTCCTCTACCCCTAGGTCTCCTGGCCGAAAGCCCTAACTTTGTTGGACGGCGACGGCGCTCACAGCGCCATTCCCTTCTTGAAGGCGCCGCTTTGGGAACCTTGAGGTTGGGTGGCGCTTGTGGGTGGTGGGCGATGGAGGTCATGAGGACCTATCCTAGCATGGATCTATGTCTATTCTTGGAGATGGACTCGCGTAGGTGGAGGTCGTCGTTTGGCGTCGTGGTGGCGTCCATGGCCGAAGATCTGCCAAGGCTCGCGTAAGTGGAGGTCGTCGTTTGGCGTCGTGGTGGCGTCGATGGAGGAGGACCTGCTAAGGTTGACACCTCAATCTGCTATGAAGATGGACCAGTGGAAAATGGCGGCGACGATACATGTGAGTGTGTCGGACCGGTTTGTGCCCTGGACCCGGTAGATGGCTCGGTCGGGGCCTCCGGCTTTAGATGTTAGGCTTAGGTGAGAGGTCTGGGTACGTGGCCCGGCTTGCACCCCTTCATCGGATAGGAGTAGCGGCAGATGTTGCCAAGATGGCGGATTCAGGCATATTGTTGTTCTACTTTGTAAGGTCCTCAAGAATAATCAATAAAATGGCCGCATGCATCTCCTAGATGCAGAGGCTGGGGGTCATCCTCCTTTTCTAAAAAAACATGTCTAATTAATCGTAGCACTTTGGGTCCATCTGATCTCCTCCTCACACATTAGTTTGGCCATGAATTCGTGCACCTCTCACTTGGCACTTGGCAGCATGTTTTGTGGCAGAAAGAGGGACCGTATCTGCTTTAGTATCTAATAAAGAATCAACAACGGCAAACAACAGATTCCTCCTATACACACCACTCAGAACTCTTAGCTCGGCCTCGTAGAAATTGTCAGAGGTGACGAATTTTAAGCTGCCACCTCCCAACATTAGTGTTCCCTCTTGTTTTCTTAGACCATTCTTAAGCCACCATGTCAATAAAACCATCCCGTATGAACCACGACAGTCCAAAAGAAAAAGAAAACATGACCTGTTCCCGATGTGAACGGCTTCCCCGGAGTAAAAAAGAAGACGAACATGGACATGTGGTCAGAAATACTCTGAAGAGTCTGCACCATCACCGAAGGAATGCACACATCCTTTTATTTTCTCGTTGCATTGCATACTTACTCTCATCAACACCACACCTACGATTATCATCAGGAAGTGCATATACTAGTTCCTCTGGTAAATATAAGTCTTTTGAGGGATTCCACTATAGAGACTACATTCAGATGTAAATAGATGCCTTTGAGTATTGGTTCACTCATTTAGCTCGGTATGTTAGTCTATAGTGGGATCTCTAAGATGGGGATTTAGCTTTGATGCTGATCGAAGTAGAAGATGTTTTTTTTTCGAGAGAGTAGAAGATGGTAGATTATCAATGGATGGCACCAGGAAACATACGTTTAGGACACACGAACTACATTGTGGACACATTTCCTTGTTGTCGTTGCTGCTTCCCCTTGCATATCACTGTTTGAGTGCATGTGTTTACTACTTCTCATCCCCTTTCTTTTTTCACGAAGGGTGTTCCAACAGCCCTGATAAAATGATATCTGAATGGTGTCCACATGCAAACATCACACTAGTCCACTACTAGCTGTAGAAATCGATAGGAGGAAGCGTACTACCCTCGTTGGAGGGCCGCGTGTATATATAGATCGATGGGCACTAGTAGAAAAAGGGGGCTTTCGTTCGTGCCTGGCCAGCCCATTAGTCCCGGTTCTGCCACGAACGGGGACCAATGGAGGCATTTGTCCCGGTTCGTGAGCCCAGTGGGCCGGCCGGGGTCTCGTGCGCATTGGTCCCGGTTTGTCTGGGCCCATTTGTCCCGGTCCTTGGCACGAACCGCGACCAATGGGCCTTGCTCCTGGCCCACAACCATTGGTCCCGGTTCGTGGCAGGAACCGGGACAGAAGGACGACCTTTAGTCCCGGTTCCAGCCACGAACCAGGACCAATGGCTTGCCTATATATACCACATCGCCGGTGAGCAGAGCACCCCACAGTGCTCTGTTTTTTGCTGGCCGGCGAGGGGGAGGGCATTGGGTGCTCTAGCTCACCTCCTATGCACATGAGATGTTCGATGAAATGCCCGAGCCACATTAGTTAAGATTTCTCCTCTCGAAGCTCGACCTCCAAGCTCCATTTTTTCTGAGATTTGTCTAGGTTTAGCGGTCCGCCACGCCCCATCCTTGTCTTCACCGTCGTCGATCGCCCGCGCGGATCTCGTCGCCGGGACCACCGTGGTGAGCCTCTTGTTCTTATCTTCTTTCTGAAAGAAAACAAATCTTACTTTAGATAGATACTTGTCTAATTTTCTTACTTTTGACACACATAATTATATATAATGCACGCAGATGAACCGGCAATGGATGTACGGTGACAGACACACCTCTGAGTACATTAAGGGCATGCATAATTTTCTCGAAGTGGCTGAGGCAAACAAGCAGAATGGTTTTATGTGTTGTCCATGCCCTAATTGTGGGAATACGAGGTCTTACTCTGACAAGAAAATCCTTCACACCCACCTGCTTTATAAGGGTTTCATGCCACACTATAATGTTTGGACGAAGCACGGAGAAATAGGGGTTATGATGGAAGACAACGAAGAAGAGGAGGGCGATGACAACTATGTGCCCCCTGAATACGGTGATGCTGCAATGGGGGAAGCTGAAGATCCAGGGGAACCAGACGATGTGCCCGATGATGTTCTCCGGTGGGTCATTGTTGATGCAAGGGAAAAGTGCGAAAGTGAAAAGGAGAAGCTGAAGTTCGATCGCATGTTAGAGGATCACAAAAAAGGGTTGTACCCAAATTGCGAAGATGGCAATACAAAGCTCGGTACCGTACTGGAATTGCTGCAGTGGAAGGCAGAGAATGCTGTGCCTGATTAAGGATTTGAGAAGCTACTGAAAATATTAAAGAAGAAGCTTCCAAAGGATAACGAATTGCCCGACAGTACGTACGCAACAAAGAAGGTCGTATGCCCTCTAGGATTGGAGGCGGAGAAGATACATGCATGCCCTAATGACTGCATCCTCTACCGCGGTGCATACAAGGATTTGAACACATGCCCGGTATGCGGTGCATTGCGGTATAAGATCAGACAAGATGACCCTGGTGATGTTGAGGGCGAGCCCCGCAGGAAGAGGGTTCCTGCAAAGGTGATGTGGTATGCTCCTATAATACCACGGTTGAAACGACTGTTCAGAAACAAAGAGCATGCCAAGTTGATGCGATGGCAAGTGAGGACCGTAAGAAAGACGGGAAGTTGAGAGCACCCGCTGACGGGTCGCAGTGGAGAAAAATCGAGAGAAAGTTCTGGGCTGAGTTTGCAAGTGACCCAAGGAACGGTTTGCTTTAAGCGCGGATGACATTAATCCTTTCGGGGAGCAGAGCAGCAATCACAGCACCTGACCCGTGACTCTATGTATGTATAACCTTCCTCCTTGGATGTGCATGAAGCGGAAGTTCATTATGATGCCAATTCTCATCCAAGGCCCTAAGCAACCCGGCAACGACATTGATGCGTACCTAAGGCCATTAGTTGAAGAACTCTTACAGTTGTGGCAGCTGTACGTGCGTGGGATGAGCACATGGGGGAAGAATTTGACCTAAAGGCGTTGCTGTTTGTGACCATCAATGATTGGCCCACTCTCAGTAACCTTTCAGGACAGACAAACAAGGGATACCACGCATGCACGCACTGTTTAGCTAACACCAAAAGTATATACCTAGACAGATGCAGGAAGAATGTGTACCTGGGCCATCGTCGATTTCTGCCGACCAACCATCAATGTAGAAAGAAAGGCAAGCATTTCAAAGGCGAGGCAGACCACTGGAGGAAGCCCGCCATGCGTACCGGTGATCACGTACTTGCTATGGTCTCTCATTTACACGTACTATTTGGAAAGGGTCCCGGCGGACTAGCTGTTCCGAATGACGCTGAGGGACGCGCAACCATGTGGAAGAAGAAATCTATATTTTGGGACCTACCCTACTGGAAAGAGTTAGAGGTACGCTCTTCAATCGACGTGATGCACGTGACGAAGAACCTTTGCGTGAACTTGTTAGGCTTCTTGGGCGTGTATGGGAAGACAAAAGATACACCTGAGGCACGGGAGGACCTGCAACGTTTGCATGAAAAAGACGGCATGCCTCCAAAGCAGTATGAAGGTCCTGCCAGCTATGCTCTTACCAAAGAAGAGAAGGAAATCTTTTTTGAATGCCTGCTTAGTATGAAGGTCCCGACTGGCTTCTCGTCGAATATAAAGGGAATAATAAATATTCCAGAGAAAAAGTTCCAGAACCTAAAGTCTCATGACTGCCACGTGATTATGACGCAACTGCTTCCGGTTGCATTGAGGGGGCTTCTACCGGAAAATGTCCGATTAGCCATTGTGAAGCTATGTGCATTCATCAATGCAATCTCTCAGAAGGTGATCGACCCAGAAATCATACCAAGGCTAAGGAGTGATGTGGTGCAATGTCTTGTCAGTTTCGAGCTGGTGTTCCCACCATCCTTCTTCAATATCATGACGCACGTCATAGTTCATCTAGTCGACGAGGTTGTCATTCTGGGCCCCGTATTTCTACACAATATGTTCCCCTTTGAGAGGTTCATGGGAGTCCTAAAGAAATATGTCCGTAACTGTTGGGGATATTACCACTAGGCGTGAACCGGCCTACTTGGGCCGGGTTAACTTCATTAGTGGTATAAGCAGATGAAGGCCCAAGGCCTATAGTCGGTTTAGAACCTGTAGCCATAAACCGGCTTGATGTATAACTTGTATTGTAAGTTAGGAATAGAGAGATACCAACCGGGATACGAGTATGAACCGGTTGGGACTCTGTGGACCGACGGGCGTCACTCATGTATATAAGGGGACGACCCGGCAGCGGTTCAGGAGAGACAACCACAACTCGAGCCTAGGGAAGCTTGTTTGCTCCCTAGCCATCGAGACCACATCAATTCCATCACAACTAGACGTAGGCTTTTACCTTCATCGAAGGGGCCGAACTAGTATAAATCCTCGTGTCTTTGTGTCCGCTTTAACCCCTTCAAGTAAACCCGTAGCGATGGCTCCACGACAAAGTCCTTTCACTAGGACATCTGCCGTGACAAATCCACGACAGTTGGCGCCCACCGTGGGGCTATCGCACGATGGTTTGACGATCTTGGAGGGCAAGCTCAAGGGACTCGATGACCAAGAGTCGTCGTGGCAGGATCTACATCGACGACGCAGGATGGGGTCCCGAGGCCGATTCGATCGAGTATGGGTACCGGGTCCCCTTTGGTGGCATACACGTTTTCATCAGCAAGATCGGTGAGCCTGGGCCTAAGCCGGACATCTGCACCGACCTCGTCGAGACGGCTCAGCGTGCGAGATCTACCCAGGGTAAACCGGCCGTGAAGCGTGTCTTCGTTGGAGTCGTCCACGAAGGAGAGCGTGAGGACGGATCAGAACACGGTAGCGAGACCGTCGTCTATTCCGGTGACGAGTCCTCAACCGGAGAGACCGAATCGCTATACCAGTTGCAAGACGATCAGGTTAGGGGCTGTTCCGATGGCGACAGTATTCCGGACCCCCCAGGCCAGGTCAACCGGGTTGGAATATTCATGGCCGGCACACAGGCGGCGAATCACTCTTCGACCGCCGCAGCAATGCTCTCCGGATCAGCAGCGGCAGCGGCAGCAGGGGCAGGAGGCCTTGTGCGCCCGCCGGTTCAAGTTCTATCTGATCTGTTTGATGCACTAGCCGCGCTTATGGCAGAGGCCAATCCGGCGGATCAGGAGGCCCATGATGCAGAGATTGCAAAGGTGAGAGAGCAGATCGTGCAAGCCAAAGCGGATCTGGCAGCAGAAAAAGACAGGATGGCCACAGAGCGGGCCGCTTTGGACGCCCAGGCTTATAAGCTCATGCTTGACCAGAACGCATCACAGGAGGTCTTGAAGCGGAAGCACAGATCACGCCTGCCGTTAGGGTTTGACCCCCTAAATCTCTTTCACACTCTAGGAGCTGGACCCAGTAATCCGCCGCAGTACCTGGAGGCAAACCGGATCGAGGCACCAGGGCCAGGAGCGACGGTCCAACCCCGCCTGATGGAACCTCCTCAACAGAATATTGTGGTTCCTCCGCCGATCCAGACGCCCCCGGATCATTATTCGAATCCTATGGACAACCTTGTTGCAGCTGCCGCGCGATTGGAGGCTATCCCGGTCGAAGGGGACTCTCCGCAAGCGATAGAGACGCGCCGGGTTAAGGAGCTTCTCCGGACCGCGCTGATTCAGCAGGAAGCATATTCGTACAGTCGTGACCGGATTCACTCCACATCCCGTCCAAGCCAGAGCTATAGCAGGTGGATAGATGAACCGGCCATATCGAGCAATGCGCGAGGCCGTGAAGCGGCCCGTGGCAATAACCCGGTAGGTGGTGTTCGCGATGCTCAGGATGTGGTGGACCGGGCCCGGGCACGAAGGGAGGCCGAGTTAGCAGCACAGAATGATGCGGGTCAACTTACACCGGTTCGTCCTACCACCTCCGCCGGACCAGGGGTCGCATCCGCTTTGGGAGTGCCTTGTTTAATTCCCGCTTTACGCAATGTGCGCCTGCCCAAAGATTTCAAGGGTCCGCGCAAGGTGCCGAATTACACCGCTGATTTATCTCCCGAAGCGTGGGTAGAAAGTTATGAGATGGCCATGGAGATGCTAGATGTGGATGAGACCGCGTGTGCAAAATACTTCACCATGATGCTTGAAGGCACGGCTCGTACTTGGTTGAAGAGCTGCCGCCCAATTCTATCAGCTCATGGGCCCGATTGCGGGCGGTTTATCCAAATTTCAAGGATACATGTAAGCAGCCTAAGTCCATAGTAGACTGGCGGCTTGTGTCCAGGAGGACGGAGAATCAACGACCCATTGGGTGCGCCGCGTTTCGGAAGTTTTGCACTCGTCTGACAGGATCAATGCTGACTCTGCGATCTTAACCATGGAAGGAAACTGCCGGTTTAAGCCTTTATAATTGAAATTGGGACGCATGAAGCGTTTCTGTAATGACATGGGAACTCTCATGGCCGCTTTAGTGAAGTATGCTGATTCGGACAGTACCAAGGATCCGAGACTGATGATGATGAAGCAGGAAGGAAAGAAGAATAGCAACTCCAAGGGGCAACAGTACAAACCGGCGGGTCATGGAAACGGAGGCAAGCGCAAGGCGGATGGCAGCATGGACTTTGTGGCCAACACTAATGCACAGGACAGGGGGCAGCGGCACAGAGGTAAAGCGGCAAATCGTAATGGGGCTCCCAATCCTAACGCAAACTGTTTGAATTATTTGTTGAATCAGCCTTGCCCAAAGCACGGGACGAAGGAGGCGCCGGCTAACCACCTTTGGAAGGATTGTTATATTATGCAGGAGTTTAAAAACTCTAATGCCTTCCGGTATGACCACGGGTCAGGTGGCGGTTCAGGATCCGGTTTCCATGGTTCGGGTCACGATGGAGCTTCCGGTTCAGGTCTCAATCAGGGCGGTCACAACAACTAGAATAATCAGAACGGCCAGCAGCAGCAGCAGCAGCAGTCGGGTTATCAGAGCCAGCCAAAATAGTTGAACAATGGGCAATATCATGTTTTCACAACTAGCTTGGATAAACGCGACCGAAAACTCCACAAGCGAGCGGTGAATTCTGTTGAACCGGCCTTACCACGTTACTTACGCTGGTCAGAGCAGCCTATCGTGTGGAGCAGAGAGGATCACCCGCCCCGGGTTGATAATCCGGGCCAGCTAGCATTAGTGGTAGACCCTCAGGTGGGGGGTTATAAGTTCACCAAGGTACTCATGGATGGAGGGAGCAGTATTAACATACTATACTATGAGACATTCCGCCGCATTGGTCTAACAGACAAGGATCTCAGACCGTCTAATACGGTGTTCCATGGTGTAGTGCCAGGCAAATCTGCATATCCTGTTGGTAAGATAGCCCTAGATGTGGCTTTTGGGGACGAGCACGATTCCCGGTCGAAAAAACTAACCTTTGAGGTGGTGAAGATCCGGAGCCCGTATCACGCCTTGTTTGGGCGGCCGGCTTATGCCAAGTTCATGGCGCGGCCTTGTTATATCTACTTGCAGCTCAAGATGCCGGGTTACAAGGGGACAATAACGGTTCATGGGAGCCGTAAGGTCGCTTTGGAATGTGAGGAAGGTGATGCGGCTTATGCAGAGTCGGTCTGTGCCACGGAGGAGTTGAAGTACTATAAGGACAATGTTGATCCGGCGGATATGACCCCTTTGAAGAAGCCAACTACGGAGCATGATTCGAATCTGAAGTTTAAATCGGCAGCTGAGACCAAGCTTGTTGACTTCGTGCCCGGCGATTCGTCCAAGCAGTTCACTGTCAGTGCCAACCTGGATCCCAAATAGGAAAGCGCGCTCATCGAGTTCACCCGTGAGAATCGGGACATTTTTGCATGGAAACCGTCCGACATGCCAGGTGTACTAAGGGAACTCGCTGAGCACACTCTTAATGTGGATCCTAAGTATAAACCGGTGAAACAATTCCTCCGCCGGTTTAACGAAGAAAGGCGCAAAGCCATTGGAGAGGAAGTGGCCAGGCTTTTAGCAGCTGGTTTTATCATTGAGGTGTTCCATCCAGAGTGGCTTGCTAATCTGGTGCTGGTTCTTAAGAAAAACGGCACTTGGCGTATGTGTGTGGATTACACGGATCTTAACAGGGCTTGTCCAATGGATCCTTTTGCCCTCCCCCGCATTGACCAGATCATTGATGCCACGGCGGGTTGTTAGTGTTTGAGTTTTTTGGATGCATACTCTGGATATCATCAGATCAAAATGGCGGTTAAGGACCAGGAGAAGACAACGTTTATTACTCCCTTTGGAGCCTTCTGCTATGTATCTATGCCCTTCGGGCTCAAGAATGCCCAAGCCACCTATCAATGGTGTGTACAGAATTGCCTACATAAACAGATCGGCCGCAATGTGCATGCCTATGTGGATGATATTGTAGTAAAGTCAAGGCAGAAGGAGACGCTGGTGGATGATTTCAAGGAAACCTTTGACAACTTGCGAGTTTACAAGATGGTGCTTAATCCGGCCAAGTGTGTCTTTGGTGTTCCGGCAGGCAAGTTACTAGGTTTCCTGGTGTCTAACAGAGGAATTGAGGCTAATCCGGAGAAGATTACGGCTATTACCTCCCTGGCTAAACCGAAGTGCATCAACGATGTTCAGCATTTAGCGGGCCGAATCGCCGCACTGAGCCGGTTTATCAGCCGCCTCGGAGAGAAGGCCATCCCTTTGTACCAAATGCTGAGGAAGACAGACCATTTAAATGCGAGTCCGGCTCTTGATAAACATTCGAGGACTTGAAAAGCGGCAATTAGCCAATCCGCCTGTTCTTGCAGCTCCGGTCGACAAGGAGCCACTATTATTATACGTAGCAGCCAATGCTCGGGCAGTTAGCGTGGCTATTGTGGTGGAACGCAAGGAGGCGAGCAAGGAATATCCGGTTCAGCGGCGGTTTATTATATCAGCGAGGTGCTTATTGAATCCAAGCAAAGGTATCCGCATTGGCGAAGCTGGTCTATGGTGTCTTCATGGCGATCGGAAGTTGAAGCAGTATTTTCAAGGGCACCCCATCACAATGGTCGATTCAGCTCCTGGGTGATATCATACTGAACAGGAAGCGATCGGCGGATTATAAGTGGGCTATAGAGCTTGGGCCACATGGACTGAAGTATGTACCTCGGACGGCGGTGAAGTCTCAAGCACTTGTTGATTTCATCAATGACTGGACGGAGTTACAAGCACCAGAGGAGAAGCCGAATCACACATATTGGACTATTCATTTTGATGGATCCACTAGTGCAGAACCGGGCATTAGCACCGGTTCGTAAGGCCCTATAGTGTCGGTTACATAACTGGCACTAATTAGTGGTCACTAAAGGCCCCCCCTTTAGCACCGGTTCAGCACGAACCGGTGCTAAAGGGCGACCGCGTGGCACGAGCCAGCTCCGGGGACCTGGAGCCCTTTAGTACCGGTTTGTAATACCAACGGGTACTATAAGGTTTGGAGGGTTTTTAGTTTTATGATTTATTTTTCATTTAATTTTGTGTTTCCATTTTAATTCTTTTTTGTTTGCTGGTATTTTACGATACTACACATTGTACGTTATATATATATATATATATATATATATATATATATATATATATATATAATTTCTAGTAGAACCAATCATGCATATATATATATCACATCAATGTCTCACAAATTAAACCACCATATTAATTAATTCACACATACACACATGTACAGATATATACAATTTCAACTACATATGAATGTTGCCTTCGGAGCCAGTCTAATTGGTGCCTTCGGAGCACGATGACAATTGAAAGTGGTTTTCATTGGGGCGGTAGCGGGTAATAGAATTCTCCATTCGGATTTATGACCTGGTCGAGCAAAAATCCCACTATTTCCTCTTGAATTGCTTCTACGCGCTCCGTTTCTATGAGCTTCTCCTGCACCTCTTTGAACTGTTAAGAAGGAGATCAATATGCATGTGTATTAGTTGTGTGACTAGCTAGATATCGATAATGGTGTAAAAATTGTGAATAGTGTTCTGACAAGCGTACCCATTGCTGTCTTTGAGATATGCTCCTTTCGGACGCCATCATGCGAATATTCTATAAACGCAGAATGCACACAGATCAGTCCCTACCGCTTGAGGCCTTTACAAGAATGGAATTTGATCAGATAAAAATTAATCAAGCATGATAATTAAAGAGATGGCAGCTAGCTAGCTAGCTAGCTAGTACTACTTAATTACTTACCTTGGGTGAAACCATTCAAGCTTTTGTTTCCATTACGCAGGCGTGACGCGATGAATCTTGCCCAAGCCCTGCCCGCCGACAAAGAAAATGAATAAAGGGGTTATTAAATAGTTCATATCATGAAATGACGAACTAAATAGGCGAGATATATAGTTAATAATGATTGAAATTACCTGTTGACTATCCCATACAAGATGTTAAAGTCAGTGTTTTTGAGACTAGTGAGTCGAAGACTTCAACTGTTCAAGGTCAACTTTAATGATACACAAGACCCAGTGAAATCTGCATGCACACACGTTTACATGTCTTAATTAAGCAGGCATATGTTAGCAAAAACATGTAGCTAGCTAGTAGGCAAAAATAGAGAATTTGTAGTACAAGACAGTGTGACTCACCCAAAGTGGTAAGGAAGTAGTATATCTTCATTGTATTTGAGGCGCTTCAAGAACTCTAGCATGCTGCTTTCTACTTCCTTTGCATGATGTTCATTTATCTTCCATGTGAATTCATTAACGGTGTTTGGGTCAATGAACCCAATGCCATAGCGTCCACCTTTTCTCATTTCATATATCTTCATCCTGCATAATACCACAGAAAAGAATATATATAGTGAGGATAATTACAGGTAATGATTGATCTCAAAAGGATCACTACAGCTAGCTTGAGACTTAAATTATAGAAAGAAATCACTTCTAGACAATAGCAACCGCGATAGATTTGTCGAGTGCTTCCTTATTGTATAACTGAAACAGTTCTAAATACTCAACGGACCCAGCTTTCTCATGGTAGTAATGGTCCTCCTTGACATTCACCATGAGGGACACTCGATCTGAAATCTTGGTAATGTTCATGTACCATTGATGCAATTCATACATTCTCGTTGGGAGGTTCTTGACCTTGTGCAGCGCGACCAAAGGTTGGCCCCGGACATATTGCCGTTTACTTCATCCTCTCTAAGCAAAGGCATGGGCTCGATCTCGAGGAGTTGTCCAACAGTGATGTTGAGAACTTCAGCCTGCATTATATGCTCCTCCGTTATTACCACATTGCCCACCTCGGGAACATGCCTGTTTGCCCACAATAATATTGGGGTGCGTCTTCACCTGTTGTTGGCACAACAAGCGAGGGATCGATTACGCTACTGTTCTTCCGGTGGGAATGGTTTTCCGCATTTTTGGCAGCTGCTTCTTGTTTGCTCGATCCCGATGTAGGCGTGCTCGCCTTCCTTTGTAGACGTGCTCGATTTAACTTCCGATGTGGCGCTCATAGTCTGTGTCAACAGGCTTGGAAGCTAGTGGTTGAGCCATCTGAATGAAGTGGTCAATCGTTTCCTCGTGCACTTTCTCCCTTGGCGGCGGTGGCGGTTTTGGTGCAAAATGGGCTTCCACCTCGGCCTTCGATATGGCTATGATTTCCTCCTCGGACTTGTCATAAGACCTCTGCGGAAGAGGCTTGTGCTTGGACCATATTTATACCGCTTGCCTCCGCTTTGTACTTCTGTACTACCTCGACCAGACTGCTACGCACAGAGCTGCGGGGTGTCTCTGCGATTCGAGGCGGCGGAGATGGCTGACGGGACTGAGTTGGATGAGGAGTGGCTGAGGTTGTGCCGGACTTGGAGGAGGTGGACGTCGATGCTGTGGCGGACTTGGAGGAGGAGGATTGTCGACACTTTGCCGGACTTGAGGAGGAGGATTGTCCTGACACTTTGCCGGACTTGGAGGAGCGGGAGTCTGCTGACTCGGTGGCGGACTTCGACGAGGACTCGGGTGACGCGGTGTCGGTGGCCTTGGAAAGATGATGCAATCCTTTTTCCATAGGATGATACGATGTTTGGCCTCTTCGAGAAAGCGCTCGCCGTCACCTCCAGCAATGTCAAGCTGTAGCCCCGAATATGGGTCCAGCACCTCATCAACCACGACACGAGCAAAGCCCGCTGGAATCGGGTTGCAATGGAAGGTTGCCTCGGGGGGATTTGTGAAAGCACAGCCGTCCGCCACCTTCATGGATATGTTCTTCATTTTGTAGTGTAGCTCGCAGTTAGTGTTCTCCGTGATGTCATCCACGGGGTATCTACCCAGCATTGGGTCGTCCGGGACGGAACCCACGCTGCTTCTCGGCATGGATGGGCCGGTGCTATCCAATGCTGGATCATCCGCTAGCTGCTGCAGCTTCCTTGAGACCCCTTTGATGGGTAAGTGAGTCGATCTGCTCCTGCTGCCGCTGGAATTTGACTGCCAATTCCGCTTGACTTGCTTCTAGGCCTTGAAGGCATTCATAGTCCCGCTTCCTCTGCTCCTCCTCCATCTTCCTCTTCTTCTCCTCCGCAATCTTCTTTCTCGCACGGGTTCTGTAGTCGATGTTCCAGTCTGAAAACCCCTCATACCATGGCAGAGCGCCCTTGCCTCGTGTTCTTCCCGGGTGTTCAGGATTTCCCAGGGCACGCGTAAGCTCGTCGTTCTCTCTGTTGGGCTGGAACACCCCCGTTCGTGCCTCTTCTATTGCAACAAGTATCGCATCGTCGGCTCCCTTCAGACTTGCCCTCGTCGAAACATTTCCTGTCTCCCGGTCCAACTCCCCCCATGCGCATAGAACCAAGTCCTGACCCTGGCGGGCCAGCTCTTAGTAGCCGGAGTGACACCTGCATCCTCCATCTCTTTCTCAGACTTATCCCACTTAGGCATTGCCACCGCATAGCCACCTAGCCCCAGCTTATGGAACTTATCCTTTTTTGGCATTCTTCTTGTTTATTCTCGACCGTTCCTTAGCTAATTCCGAATCCTTGAATTTCACGAAATCGGCCCAATGATCACGTTGGTTCTCCAGTGTTCCCTTGAATACTGGAGTCTTCCTTCCTCCGTTGACGTACTTGTTCCATTCCCCATTCTTGTAGTTCTTGAATGCAGTCGCCATCATCTTAAGAGCAGCCTCTTTGACTTTCTGCACATCTGCTTCTGTGAAATGATCTGGTAGGGTGAAATGTTCCATGAGAGTATCCCAAAGCAGATCTTTTTGATTCTTGTCGACATAAGTAACATCTGGACGTGGCTTTCCGGGCGCTCTCCATTCTTGAAGTTTGATCGGAGTTGGTCCTTCACAAGAACTCCGACCGCGAACGAACTTGTCCGCAATCTTCTTAGGCGCTATTGGTTTGCCAGTAGGGCCGCATGCCTCGATATTGTACTTTACGCCCGGCTTCAACTTTTTGTTCGGGCCTTGTTTCGTCCTTTTGTCTGAAGATTTGCTCGATCCGGATGGCTAAAAGAACAAATATCGATTCGTTAATATATCTTCAAGTCATTTAAAACATGTGATGATCACAAGATGCCTGCTTATATAAATATATATACCTCATCGGTGTTTGTTGTTTCAGGATCATGTTCTTCGTCATCGTCATAATCATTCATGACTTCGTCGTGATCGAATATCATATCACCCTCTCCGTGTTGTTTAGAAATTGAACCGTCATAATCTTCTTCATTTTGATTATCATCTGCCGCGTATCATATCAAACATGGTCTGTTCTCCTCTCTGTCGGTATGTATCGCCATAGCTTTTGTTTAACTAATCCAAAAGAAATATAAAACAATTTAGTATTCAAATCTCGAATAATAGATATAATCTCGAATACATCGTCCAGAATAATAGATATAATCTCGAATACATCGTCCAGAATAATAGATATAATCTCGAATACGTCGTCCAGAATAATAGATATAATCTCGAATACATTGTCCAGAATAATAGATATAATCTCGAATACATCGTCTCGAATAATATATAATATTGAATAGTACATCACTGGCTATTAGCTAATAAAGATCGAATACTACAGAAGAATCTAGGACACTCGCGGTTCCTCCGTGGCAGGCGGTGGACACCCAAAGAGAAGGAACCTCACGGGATCATAGCTGAAGTGAGATCCTCAAGATATCGCCACGTATTGGAGAACCTGCCGCCCTCTAACGCAACCATGTAGCGATGGGCGTGCTCGTCCTCCTCCCTGACACGGCGACGTACCACCTCCGGCGGGGCCGGGTCCCTCCGCACCAAAACTGGCCCACGCGAACGCCATCAAACGAGATCAGGGTCGACGACTGGACCCGCGGCCGTGTTCCTCGTCAAGCGGCGCGCCCCTCCAAGCAGCACCTCCCAGTGCCAGCCCGGCGGAGCCCAGTCCCGGACATGGGTCGGCTGGACGTCGTCGCGGACGGGTCGACGGTGAGGATGCGGGCCGGGCATCGTCGAGAACAAATACTAGCTATATGCCCGCAAAAAGTAACATTTTTTTAATGATTGGACTTTGATAACTAAAATTTCTAACATTTCTATATATATAACTAGCATTTCTATAACATTTCTAACAATGCTATATATAACTAACATTTCTATAACATTTCTAATATTTTAGAACTAAAAAACAGAAAAAATTATAACATTTCTATATATATAACTAACATTTTATAACTATTTCTATAACTAAAAACAGAAAAATTTCTAACAATTCTAACTTTTTATAACTATATATATTTCTATAACTAAAAACAGAAAAATTTCTACAATTTCAAACATTTCTAACAAATCTAACAATTCTAACATTTCTAACTATTTCTAAAAACAGAAAAATGTCTAACAATTTCTTAAAAACAGAAAAATCTATAACTAAAATGTATGTGTGTGTGTAAAGCTCACCGGCGGCTAAGCGAGAGAGGCGACGGGGCGCAGCACGACGGGACGGCGACGGGCGCGGCGACGACGGGCGGCGGACGACGGGACGGAACGACTGGGCAGGGCAGCAACGAAGGGCGGCGACGGGGCAACAAGCGGCGGCGACGACGGGACGGGCGGCGACGACGGGGACGGGGCGGCGAAGACGGGGACGGGGCGGCGACGGGGGCGGCGACGACGGGGACGGGGCGGCGACGGGGGCGGCGACGGTGCAGAGGAGAAGAAGCAGAGGGAGATGAGAAACTGACGAAATTTCGAAGTGTTTACTTATATAGAGGGCACCTTTAGTACCGGTTGGAGCCACCAACCGGTACTAAAGGTCTGTTTTGGCCAGGCCAAGCGGCGGGAAGCGACCCCCTTTAGTACCGGGTGGTGGCACAAACCAGTACTAAAGGCCCCCCTTTAGTACCGGTTTGTGCCACGACCCGGTACTAAAGGGGTGCGCTGGCGCAGGTGCGGTGCGGAAGTTTAGTCCCACCTCGCTAGTCGAGGGGCTACCGCACTGGTTTATAAGCCCCAGTGCGGTAGCTCTCTCGAGCTCCTCTCCTAATCAGGCCTACTGGGCCTACCTGTCCTCCTCGCCTTGTGGGCCTACTGGGCCTTCGCGGGCCTGCATCCTGGCCCAATGAAAGGTTGTGTCGCTAGTCGTATGCAGGCCGCTTTGGCCCAGTAGGCGGGCTTTTTTTGCTTTATTTTTTTGTTTTATTTATTTTTGAGTTGTTTTTTGTTATATTTAGAGTTTATTTGTGAATATTTTTGCTTTAGGTACAAAAAGTTACAAACTTTCTCTTAGTGCCGGTAGATTTCAAATTTGAATAGTTTAAATTTTGAATTATTTGAAATTTTTGTGAATCACTAGTTTGTGAATAACTTAACTTTGAAAAAGTTTTTCCAGTGATTCTTTTTCTTATGTTCAATATTAGTGTGTTTTATCATTATATTCAATTTAGTAATGCTTAGGATATTTAAAAATGAAATGCCTTTGTAACAGTTCAGTTTTCGCTGGAAACCCCGATACTTCAAAGTGATTGTCCATTTTGTACACGAAGTGCATCCAGTTTTTGCCGTAACCCTCTCTACTTTCTTGCACATGCTATTTGTATGAAATTATGATACCATGCCAACTTTCAACCTTTTCTGAGTTCATTTGAATTGCTTTTCAATTTCAGGGTCATTTAGCTTTAAAAAATCAGTAAATGCATGAAAATATTTTGTTTGCACATAAAATTTCTTCGCGTTTCAAATGCCAAAACACATAACTACCCTAACTATTACAGACATTTCCTCCTGGGTGTGAAACACAGAAGAAAGTGATGATAGTGAAGCCGATCACATCCCAGATCTTTGGGTGTGAAACTTTTTCTTCGCGTGTGTCCCTTTGTGCCGTAACCATGGAAAATCTTCATCATTTAATGGGATGCTCGGTTCAATATTCACTGTGAATGGAGCAATTTCATCAAACTTTTCATAATCTTCTGACTTGTCTGTCTTGTCATCCACTCCCACGATGTTTCTCTTCCCAGAAAGAACTATGTGCCGCTTTGGCTCATCATACGATGCATTCGCTTCCTTATCTTTTCTTTTTCTTGGCTTGGTAGACATGTCCTTCACATAGAAAACCTGTGCCACATCATTGGCTAGGACGAATGGTTCGTCTCGCATACGCAAGATTGTTGAGATCCTTGTTGTCATTCCGTCATGCGGGTCTTCCGTTACCCGCCTCGTGTCATATTGACCCATTTGCACGAAACAAAGGGACCTTTAAACCACGTCGATAGTCAAGTTCCCATATGTCCTGTATATAACCATAATATGTTTCCTTTCCGTCTTGGTTTTCGCATCAAAGCGGACACCACTGTTTTGGTTGGTGCTCTTCTTATCTTGGGAAATCGTGTAAAATGTATTACCATTTATCTCGTACCCTTTGAAAGTCATTATATTGAAGATGGTAAGCGGGACAGCAAGTACAGGTCATCTTCAATAGAGGTGGCATGCATGGTGCGTGTCGCAACCAGTTGGCGAAACTCTGGTTTGTTCACGTGTAGTCCACTCATCGAGACCGCTCCGGGTGTTTGGAGCGTAGCAAATTCTTGTGTTCATCCATATACGGAGCCACCAAGGTGGAATTCTGTAGAACTGTGTAGTGTGCTTCAGTGAGAGAAGGTCCGTCCATACATATTATTTGTTCCCCTCCTAGCGTGCCTTTTCCATCGATGCGCCCTTATGCCGCGATTCAGAACACCAATCGGCTTAAGGTCAGGAATAAAGTCAATACAAAACTCAATGTCCTCATTTTGATGGCCCTTGGAGATGCTTCCTTCGGCCTAGCACGGTTATGAACATATTTCTTTAAGACTCCCATGAACCTCTCAAAGGGAACATATTGTGTAGAAATACAGGACCCAAAACGTTAATCTCTTTGCATAGGTGAACTAGGGCGTGCGTCATGATGTTGAAGAAGGATGGTGGGAACACCAACTCAAAACCGACAAGACATTGCACCAAATCATTACGTAACCTTGGTATGATTTCGGATCGATTACCTTCGAGAGATTGCATTGAGAAATGCACATAGCTTCACAATGGCTAATCGAGCGTTTTCGGTAGAAGCCCCTCAATGCAACCGAAAGCGATTGCGTCATAATCACGTGGCAGTCATGAGACTTTAGGTTCGGAACTTTTCTCCGCCATGTTTATTATTCCTTTATATTCGACGAAGCCGACGGTACCTTATCGAGAAGGCATTCAAAGAAGATTTCCTTCTCTTCTTTGGTAAGAGCGTAGCTTGCATGACCCGATGTATGCTGTCTTCTCCGTGCATCGTTGCTGGTCCTCCGTGCCTCGGTGTATCTTTTGTCTTCCCATACACGCCCAAGAAGCCAAGCAGGTCACGCAAAGATTCTTCGTGGCGTGCATCATGTCGATTGCGGAGCGGACCTCTAGGTCTTTCCAATATGGCAGGTCCCAAAATATAGATTTCTTCTTCCACATGGGTGCGCGTCCGTCCGCGTCCTTCGAACAGGTTGTCCGCGGGACCTTTCCAAATATCACCTTCAAATCCTTGACCATATCATGTACATCAGCACCGAGACGATGGCGAGGTTTCGTCCGTGATCCGCCTCACCTTTGAAATGCTTGCCTTTCTTTCTTACGGGATGCCTGCTCGGAAGAAATCGACGATGTCCCAGGTACACATTCTTCTTACAACTATTCAAATATATACTGTCGGTATCATCCAAACAGATCGTGCATCCGCGGTATCCCTTGTTTGTCTGTCCTGAAAGGTTACTAAGAGCAGGCCAATCATTGATGGTCACAAACAGCAACGCCTTGAGGTCAAATTCTTCCCCCATGTGCTCATCCCACGCACGTACACCTGTTCCATTCCACAGCTGTAAGAGTTCTTCAACTAATGGCCTTAGGTACACATCAATGTCGTTGCCGGGTTGCTTAGGGCCTTGGATGAGCACTGGCATCATAATGAACTTCCGCTTCATGCACAACCAAGGAGGAAGGTTATACAAACATAGAGTCACATGCCAGGTGCTATGGTTGCTGCTCTGCTCCCCAAAAGGATTAATGCCATCTGCGCTTAGACCGAACCATACGCTCCTTGCGTCATCGCAAACTCCTTCCCGTACTTTCTTTCGATTTTTCTCCACTGCGACCCGTCGTGGTACTCTCAACTTTCCGTCTTTCTTACGGTCTTCTCTGTGCCATCTCATCGCCTTGGCATGCTCTTTGTTTTGGAACAACGTTTCAACCGTGGTATTATAGGAGAATACCACATCACCTTGGCAGGAATCTTCTTCTGGGCGCTCGCCCTCGACATCACCAGCTCATCGCGGCTGATCTTATAGCGCAATGCACCACATACCGGCAAGCGCTCAAATCCTCGTACTCACCGCGATGCAGGATGCAATCATTAGGGCATGCATGTATCTTTTGCACCTCTAACCCTAGAGGGCGACAGCCTTCTTTGCTTCGACGTACTCTCGGGCAATTCGTTGTCCTTTGGAAGCATATCCTTTATCATTACCAGCAACTTTCCAAATCCCTTGTCGGATACACCATTCTCGCCTTCCATTGCAGCAATTCCGGTGTGGTGCCCAGCTTTTTCTTGTCACCTCACGCAATTCGGGTACAACAATTTTTGTGATCCTCTAACATGCTTTGCAACTTCTTCTTCTCCAAATCACTTGCGCAGTTTCTCTTTGCATCGGCAATGGCCCAACCTAGATCATCAACAGGCTCATCGATGCCTCTTCTTCACTTCTTCCCGCATTGCCGGCTCAGCTTCTTCCGCATTACCGGCTCAGCTTCTTCCCCATTGTTGTATCATCGTATTCAGGGAACCCATGGCCGGGATAGCTGTCGTCGTCCTCTTCTTCTTCATTGTCTTCCATCATAACCCCTCTTTCTCCGTGCTTGGTCCAAACATTATAGTGGGGCATGAAACCGGACTTAAGCAGTGGGCGTTAATGGTTCTTGGCGAGAGTAATTGTGACCATTCTTACAGACACCACATGGACAAGGCATAAAACCATCCGCCCGCTTGTTTGCCTCAGCCATAAGCGTAAAAGTATGCACGCCCTCAACGAATCGGGAGAGCATCGGTCATCGTACATCCATTGCGGCTCATCTTCATTACACAACACCGAATAGACCAAATTAATACAAGTTCATACATAAAGTTCATACAACACTTAAATGCAACAAACAAATAACTCTCTAGCTAAAGCATTTAAATGCAACAACAAATGCGATCAAGATCGCAACTAAGGTAACAATTGATCCAACAGCATAATGATACCAAGCCTCACTATCGATGGCATATTTTCTAATCTTTCTATTCTTCAAGCGCATTTTCTCCATCTTGATCTTGTGATCATCGGCGACATCGGCAACATGCAACTCCAATTCCATCTTCTCCCCTCAATTCTTTTCAATTTTTCTTTCAAGTACTCGTTTTCTCTTTCAACTAAATTTAACCTCTCGACAATAGGGTCGGTTAGAATTTCCGTTCACATACCTCCTAGATAAAAATATCTATGTCAACTTGATGGGCATAATTTGTCATAAACACGAAATGCAACTAATAGTTTTAAAAGAGAATATACCACATCCGAATCATAACAAGGACGAGGGCCGCGGGGACGGATATCAAAACCATGGCACTATGTATAACAAACAACGTCGGGTAAGATACTTATTACATGATTAACTATATATCCAAATCACACAAACATCAATTTTTATATAAAATTACATGAACAAGAGGCTCACCACAAGGTGGTGCCGTGACGGACAGTGTGAGGCGATTGGCGGTGGTTCTGACGGAGATTTAGAAGGCACTAAGTAAACCACACCTACATATGCAAACTAAGTGTTATTTTTGACCTCAAATTGCATATAAATCAAATACTAGCACATATATATATTTCCTCCCAAATTACTAAACTCACAAATTAGTAACTATATAAAGCATTGCAAGAGCTAATCTAGCAATGAGAGATGAAAGGACAAAGTTGCTAACCTTTGTGATCATTTGAATGGATGGGGGCCTTCAAATCTTGACAAATTTTGGGCAAAATTTGTGGTGAGCTCGAGATGAAGAGGAAGAACAGAGAGGAGAGGAGAGGGGAAAGGGGGAAGAACAGAGCAAGCTGGACGAAGGGTTTATATGCAGGAGGACCTATAGTACCGGTTCGTGGCAAGAACCGGTACTAAAGGTGCTGGAGGGGGCCCAGACTGACAACATCCTGCCACCACCCTCATTAGTACCGGTTCGTGGCATGAACCGGTGCTAAAGGTTAGCCACGAACCGGTACTAATGAGAGCGGCCCGGCTAGCCGTTGGAACCGGCACTAATGTATACATTAGTGCCGGCTCTAATACAAACCGGCACTAATGTGCTTCACGTTTGACCCTTTTTCTACTAGTGATCCAGGCAATTGGAAGGCTCGGGGGCTGGAGTCGTATTAACTTCCCCACGAGGTGATAAGTTTTGTTATGTTCTCCGCTTAATGTTCCTTGTACTAATAATGCAGCTGAGTCTGAAGCCTTGCTCCATGGTCTCCGGATGGCTAAAGAGATGAATTTAAGCGGGTTAAGTGCTTGGTGACTCGGACCTCGTGGCTCAACAGTGTCCGCACTTGGGATTCTAAGGACCGCTCATGGCTGCATATCGTCGGAAGTGGATAATATTGCGGGTTGCTTCAAGGGTTATCAAGTGGATCATGTGGACCGTCGGAAGAATGAAGCGGCGGACGCTTTAAGCGGTTGGGCTCTCGGCGCAAACCGGTCCCGCCTAATGTCTTTACGGGCGTGTTGCACAATCCGTCGGTCAAGCTCCGGTGAAGCGGATTTGGCTATTCCCGATCCGGAGGCTCAATTGGTGGCAGCCCTGCATGTCATTCGGATTGGACAGTTCCTTATCTTGCGTACATGAACCGGGGAGTTACAGAGGATGAGATTCTAGCCAGCAGATAGTCCGCGATCCAAGTCTATGACGATTGTCAATGGTGAATTGCATCATTGCGGTATCGAGGCGTTTCAACGTTGTGTTTCCCGAGGAAGGCTGTGAAATCTTAAGAGAAATCCATGAAGGGATTGTGGACACCACGCCGGTTCAAAGTCTCTGGTGGCAAAGGCGTTTAAATCACGGGTTCTCTTGGTTGACAGCGCATCCGATGCGGAGGACTTGGTTAAGCGGTGTGATGGATGTCGAAATTTTCAAGGCGTGCTCATGTGCCGGCTCAAGAATTGAGGATGATCCCAATAACGTGGCCGTTTGCAACTTGGGGGCTGGATATGGTCGGACCTTTTAAAAGATCCAAGGATAAGAAAACTCACCTTTTGGTGGCAGTTGACAAATTTACCAAGTGGGTTGAAGCGGAGCCTGTTAGCAAGTGTGATGCAGCAACAGCGGTGCAGTTCATCAAAAAGGTGATTTTTCGGTTTGTCTTTCCACACAGTATCATTACTGACAATGGTACCAATTTATCCAAGGGCGCTATGAAGGAGTTCTGTGAACGTGAGCACATCCGACTTGACGATCGTCGATGGCGCACCCAGTCCAATGGACAGGCAGAACGAGCTAATCAAGAGATCTTGCGAGGCATCAAACCCCGGCTTATGGTCCCATTGCAAAGAACACCAGGATGTTGGGTTGAAGAGCTACCATCTGTACTATGGAGTATCAATACTACGCCAAACCGATCCACAGGATACACACCATTTTTCATGGTCTACGGAGCAAAGGCGGTTCTCCCTAGTGATATCCGGCACGATTCGCCTCGTGTGGCAGCTTATGTTGAAGCGGACAATGAGACAGCACGGCAAGACGCTTTGGACCTATTGGACGAGGAGCGTGATATAGCGGCTACCCGTTCGGCGATTTACCAACAAGATCTTCATCACTATCATAGTCGCCGGGTTAGAACCAAAACTTTTCAAGAAGGAGATTTGGTGCTTCGACTCATCCAAGACCAGACAGATATGCACAAGTTATCCCCACCTTGGGAGGGACCTTTCGTGGTCAGCAAGAATCTGCACAACGGGTCGTACTATCTGATTGATATTCGAGAGCATAAAGACTCACGCACATCAGAGGAGGAGACCAACAGGCCATGGAACATAGCTCATCTTCGGCCTTACTACACTTGAGCCATCGGCTCAATCTATGTACATATCATGACAGTGTATATATTATCTTTGATATAATAAAACCGGAGCCTCAACTAAAGCGGGGTCTCTGTCTTTCTTATCATGCGTGGTTACATGGAGTGGCTCTGTTTTTAAAGCGGCCTCTGGTTTACCCCTTGACATTTGCTTTTTATAAATCACTTGGGGCCTTGGTCATGTCCGAACCAACGCGACACCTTTTGATAGGCGACAGCCACCAGATCACTTGGGGACATGGTCAAGTCTGAACCAGTCACGCCTCTTGATCGGCCTAAGGCCACAAAATCACTTGGGGGCTTGGTCGAACCCGAATCATTGCCACGCCTCTTGATTGGCATATATGCCACGGTTTCATTTGGGGACCTGGCTGACTTGAATCATTGTCACTCCTATTGGGGGCTTGATCCTATCCGACCATGGTAACACCATCTGATCAGCTCAGTATAGCATATTTTTGCAAATGGTTTTTATCATTGCCTTTGCTTCCATGTTATTTTCATGGCTTGTTTGTTCTTTGTTTTTGTTGGATTTCTTTTATGTCAACAAACACCTTTTTTCCGGTTCAGCCGATGGATTTGATTCCCCTTTAATCCGGAGAAGTATGCCCGGTTTACCTTTTCCTGTTAACATCATGGAGTAACAAGGGGGTTTGTATTGACTCAGTACGGTTTATACGGGAGCTGTTTTCTCCCCCCTTGTTGACGGTAATGGTTTATAAAAACCTCCGCTTCAAGGTTGGCTAAGCCAGCTTCATGCCCAGACATGGCAGGTATTTTGTATCACCTATTTGTTATATTACTGATACACATATCAAGATCATAAACCGGCTGGCGGTATAACCGCCACCGAAGTTTAAATTTTTCTGATTGCAGGAAATATGAGTTGAGGTTTTTTCGAACAAAAGCTTCAGTACTTATGCACGAAGGCATATTCAAGGTAGAAGTATTCACTATCCTATTACAAGGCAACACGGTGCCTGAATAAGATCATTGTTATTTTGGAAAGTTGCCAAAGACAGCTATCCAAACCGGCTTCCGGTTCAAGCCTGCTCCTCGTCATCGTCCGCTTCAGCTTCCTCGTCTCTACCCATTGGCTGGAAATCAACAGTGGTCCAACCAATTCCCATTAAAGCGTGGAAAACAGCCTCTTCATGGATCAGGGAAGACGGTTCAATGTCAGGAGCGTAAGTATGCTTATGGATTGGAGGAATCAGATTCTCCGCTTCAAGAGTTGGGGCAGGCACTCGCTTGTTCTAATCGTTGTATTGCGCTTGATAATGCGTCAAGTCTGCCTCTTTAGCTAATTGACAAGCCAGAGGTCGCACTGCACGGTTTATTACCCTCAGATCATCTTCGTTAAATTCAGAGCCATCTTCCTTCAGGCTGGGATAGCCTTGAGCTGCTTCCACAGGGTCAAAATCTGGTACCCATGCCTTTGCCCGGATCAAGGTGTTAATAGCTCCGGTTCGAGCAGCGGATTTTTTCAGCTCCTCAATCCGGGCTGGAAGCATTGACAACCTGTTAAGAGTGTCCTGCATTAAAGAGGGTGCCGGGTTGTTATGAGAGGCTGTGGTGATGATCCGCTGGGCTCCGGTATACAATTGTTCCACTAAGGTGTAGGCAGCCTTCAGTTTCTTCCGCACATCATTTCCTAAGTGCCCGATGCGTGTGCCTACAACAATATAGGGACGGTCTCAAACCGGATTTATACTACAGCAGGTTCAAGTTATCACAGAAGTTAAAAGGAGCTTACCAAAGATCGCAGCGGTCATGGAGTGTATTTGCCGCTTTACGGCCGTAAGTTCATCCACCACCGGTTTAAGGGCAGCTTCAGCATTTTCAGCCCTTTTGGTTAAAGCGGCCTTCTCAGTGGCCCAATCAGCCCGCTCTTTCTTGAAGCCTTCCTTCAGCTGTTCAGCGATGCTCAAGGTGCTGGTTAATTCTTCCTTTGCCTTGTCTGTTTCAGCCTGTTGGGTTTTCAAGGTCTCCTGCAAATCGGCAATCCGTTCCTCCTTGATTCTCACCTCAGCCTGCATACAGACAACATTTAGCTTTAAACAAGCGGTCCAAGAAATTGAAGTATTAACCACACAAAGTTATACGCCTGATACTTGGGGGCTAATGCACCTTCAATTTTCATATATTACTAGATTGCAAAGTCCCAAGCTCAATACAGGTATTCAACTTGGCACTTGGGGGCTAATGGCTATTTGATCAAATTATGTTCTAAGGATAGTTTTTTATCGGAGCCCCGGTTTAATTATGCTAAGTTAAACCGGCCCTTGGGGGCTATATTGATGGATTTCAAAGTGTTGAGGATCGTATTCAAGTCCCGGTTTGTGAAGGTTACAAACCGACCCTTGGGGGCTAGGAGGATTGATACAATGGCGGTCGAAAGAAGTAAGTTACCTCAAATTTATCCCTCATCATCTTTACCAGACCAGCTTCACAGTCACGGCTAGTATAAAGCCGGTTTAAATAGCCGGAATGAAGATCTTGGGCACTCAGAGCAGCATATGTCTCCAGTTCAACATCCCACTTTCCTTTATTCAGAGCGGAAAAATCCTCTTTTACGGTATGCTTGGTTAAGGTGACAGGATTCCTGGGTTCAAAGCGGCCTACACCGGTAATCACAACGTCATCATCTTTGGACTCGCCGGTTTGTGTTGGTGCGGTCGGTTTGTCAGCAGGACTGTGGGATTTCTCAATCCGGACGGAGCTGGCAGGCGGGTCAGCAGAGACTGAAGTATTAATAGGCCTCTCTTCGGGAATAGCATCGTCTTGCAAAGGAGGATCATTGGGAATATCCTCAGGAGCAAACGCTTCAAGATCTGGCGTTTTGTCATGTTCTGGGGCTACATCTTCTTCAGCCGCTTTATCCAGGCGGGCTTTCTTGCTTGGTTTAGGCTTGGCCCTGAAAGAAAATCAAAGAGTCAAGGAAAAGCATAAGCCATCTATTATATAATTAAAATAAGAGTCAAACAAGCCATTACGTTGGTCCACCTATGCTAATATTTTTCACACCGTTTGATTATAATAACAATGGCTGAGATTTAAAGGTTTTACGTAACACTGTAAAAGATATGTACAGGTTGTATTGGACTATCGTGTTGTCATGCTATTTGCATATCAGCATAAGGTACGTAAACCAAAACTTGCATTAATGCCATCTCAAAAAAAAAAACTTGCATTAATGCGGACGTGGGGAGACCGGATAGCAAACGGAACCACATGTTGTAATCCGGATGTGATGAGACTAGGATAGAAAGTCGTGCATGTCCCACGTACGCCCATGCATATACATAGAAAAAAAACAATCTGTTTTTAGTTACAAGTAAAATCAGAATCATGTTACATAAGAAAAATCAGATACGGAAGCACATTATTATAAGGATGTAATCCTGCAGGCAGAAAGTGAGGTTCCGAAAAAGATTTTCTCTAAAGCTCTCACCTGATTTGATACGCACAGGTTACGTACAACAGTAAAATAATCTAATAGAACTGCTAGCAAGAACATGTATGTGCACCAACAAAAAGTGGAGCAGCGACCTTGAGGCAATTTTTTTTAAAATATCTCTTTTTATTTTGATTTTTCCATTATGTTTATGCAAATAATGTAATAGAAAAATACACGTAGACTACTCATCCTGTAGAAGTTAGGTCCTAAATCATGCAAAGGGAATGCCACCTCCATAACTAATCTATTCAAAAAATAAAACTGATCTATCTATTATATTGATCTAAAAAAATAAAAGTGAACCAAGGAATTACATGTATCGTACAGGCTAAAAATATATGCACTCTTGATTTAATTTATGATGGCTGAGATTTAAAATACTATATATGTTACACAGAATTATAGTCACTTACAATATTTTTCATAGACATGTGCTACAGTGAAAACTGAACATAAAAAAAGTTATACCCGTGTCATATACGGAGCATGAGAAATAAGAAAAAGAAACCACAAAAATTGAAAACAGGAGTGTCTATTGTTAAGTTATATGCTATCACGTCCCTTCACTAAAAAAGTTAGCCATATCACGTACAGATAAATACCTTTTTTTTGCGCAAAATACGGATAAATACCTTAATAAGCACTGGTGGAAAAACAGGCTTTCCGTCCAGCCCCATAAGTCATGGGCTGTAGGAACGCGACCAATGGGACCTTTAGTCATGATTTCGAGGTGAACCGCGACCAAAGGCTCGGGCCCAGGCGCTCGGTGGCCAGCTGGTGCACGTGAGGGCTTTAGTCGCGGTTGGCCAGACAACCGCGACTAAAAATGCCGAAAGCCTTTAGTCATGTTGTCTGGCCAACCGCGACTAAAGCCCCTCCCTATATATACCCGTCCAGCAGCCAACACTTAGCCATTTGGAGCCATTCTCTTCACAAGTGGGTGTAGGTTTGCTTTTGGTTCCTCTTATGCACATAAGGTGTTTGATGAAATGCCCCAAGAGCATGAAACAAACATGACATGAAGTGTTGGAGCCACACTCTTCGATCGCATGTTAGCAACTTGATGAACCTTTGATGTGTCAATATGCATGTGTGTAGTTCATAACAAATGCATGATGGTTAATTATATATTTTATATTATAATAATGCAGATGAATCGGCAATGGATGTCTGGTAACCGACTCTCCGCGAGTTCACTACGGGTTTGAAAGATTTCCTCGTAGTGGCTAATGCGAACAAGAGGGGGTTTTGTTATCTGTCCATGTGTTATCTGTAAGAATGAGAAGGGTTACTCTTCCTCAAGAGTTGTTCACATGCATCCGCTTGAAGGGTTTCATGCCAAGCTATAATTGTTGGACCAAGCATGGAGAAAGAGGGGTTATAATGGAAGAAGATGAAGAAGGGATGATTTCATCGATGAAAGCTATCTTGCTCATTTGGTGATACTTTCATGGAGGATCTTTGAAGGTGAAGGGAAGGTGAAGAAGAGGCGCGTGATGATCCCGTTGATGATCTTGGTCGGACCATTGCGATGCACGGAGACGCTCTAAACCGAAAAGGAGAGGAGAATTTGGATCGCATGTTAGAGGATCACGAAAGGCGCTGTACCCGGATGCGATGATGGTCTGAAAAAGCTGGGCTGGGCTGCTGCTGGATTTGCTGAAATGGAAGGCAGAGGCAGGTGTAGCTGACTCGGCATTTGAAAACTTGCTGAAAATGTTGAAGAATATGTTTCCAAAGGATAACGAGTTGCCCTTGAGACGTCTGAAGCAAAGAAGGTTGTACGCCCTCTAGGTTTAGAGGTTACGAAGATACATGCATGCATCAACGATCGCATCCTCTACCATGTGAATCGAGAATTTGAATGAATGCCGGTATGCCTTGCATTGCGTTATAAGATCGAGGCGATGACCCGGTGGCGATGTTGAGGGCGAAACCGTGAAGAGGGTTCCGCCAAGGTGATGTGGTATGCTCCTATAATACCACGGTTGAAACGTCTGTTCATGAACAAAGAGCATGCCAAGTTGTTGCGATGGCACAAAGAGGAACGTAAGTCGGACGGGAGTTGAGACACACCGCAGATGGAGCATAATGGAGAAAGATCGACCAGATGGTTCAAAGATTTTGCGGTGGCGCAAGGAACATAAGATTTGCTCTAAGCACGGATGGCATGAATCCTTTTGGCGAGCGAGCTCCAGCCATAGCACTGCCCGTGACTCTATGCATCTACAACCTTCCTCCTTGGTTGTGCATGAAGCGGAAGTTCATTATGATGCGGTGCTCATCCAAGGTCCGGCAACCCGCAACGACATCGATGTGTACCTAAGGCCATTAGTTGATGAACTTTTATAGCTGTGGGGTGGTGTCCGTGTGTGGGATGAGCACAAACAAGAGAATTTGACCTCTGGCGTTGCTTTTCGTAACCATCAACGATTGGCCTGCTCTTAGTAACCTTCGGGACTGTCAAATAAGGGATACAATGCATGCACGCACTTGCTTACATGAGACCGAAAGTGTACATTTGCCAAATTGTAAGAAGAACGTGTACCTTGGGCATCGTCGATTTCTTCGAAAATTCATCCGAAGAAAGAAAGGCAAGCATTACAACGGCAAGGCAGATCACCGGCGAAGCTGCGGAACGACCGGTGCTGAGGTATTTGATATGGTCAAGGATTTGAAAGTCATCTTTGGAAAGGGTCTGGCGGACAATCAGTTCGAAGGGAGCCGACGGGCACGCAGCCATGTGGAAGAAGAAATCTATATTCGGGAGCTAGAATATTGGAAAGTCCTAGATGTCCGCTCTGCAATCGGCGTGATGCACGTTCGAAGAATATTTGCGTGAACCTCCTAAGCTTCTTGGGCGTGTATGGGAAGACAAATGATACAAAGGAAGCACGGCAGACCAGCAACGTTTGAAAGACCACGATGACCGGCATCCGGAATGGTTTCAAGGTCGTGCCAGCTACGCTCGACCAAAGAAGAGAAGGTCATCTTTTTGAATGCCCGAAAAGTATGAAGGTCCCATCTGGATTCTCGCCCAATATAAAGGGAATAATAAACATGGCGGAGAAAAAGTTCCAAAACCTGAAGTCTCACGATCGCCACTGATTATGACGCAATTGCTTCCGATTGCTTTGAGGGGCTCTGCGGAAAATGTTCGATTAGCCATTGTGAAGCTATGTGCATTCCTCAATGCAATCTCTCGAAGGTAATCAATCCGGAAGTTCTACCACGGTTCTGTAATGATGTGATCCAATGTCTTGTCGGTTTCGAGTTGGTGTTCCGCCATCCTTCTTCAATATTATGGCGCACCTCCTGGTTCACCTAGTCGAAGAGATTTCCGTTCTCGTCCTGTATTTCTACACAATATGTTCCCCTTGAGAGGTTCATGGGAGTATTAAAGAAATATGTTCGTAACCGTGCTAGTCAGAAGGAAGCATCGCCAAGGGCTATAGAAATGAGGAGGTAATTGAGTTTTGTGTTGACTTTGTTCGACCTTAAGCCGATTGGTCTTCCTCGATCGCGCACGACGGGGAGACTAAGTGGAAAAGGCACGATCGGAAGGAAATCAACGATATGTATGGACGGCCATTCTCGATGAAGCACACCACCTTGTCTTGACCAATTCCAACTTGGTGGCTCCGCACTTTGAGAAACACAAGAATATTTTACGCGGACAACCCGGGAAGCCTGAATCTGGATTAGGAAGGCCCACATGGAGACTTTCGGCAGTTGGTTGAGAAAACATTTAATGAATGACAATGATGTTGTAGATCAGCTGTACATGTTGGCCAAGACACCATCTTCGACTATAACGACTTTCCAAGGGTACGAGATAAATGGGAATACATTTTACACGATCGCCCAAGATAAAAAGAGCACCAACCAAAACAGTGGTGTCGCTTTGATGCAGCAACCGAGAATGGGCAAAAGGTCACATATTATGGTTACATAGAGGAGATATGGGAACTTGACTATGGACCCTCCTTTAAGGTCCCTTTGTTCGGTGCAAATGGTTCAAGCTAACAGGAGGTGGGGTAAAGGTGGACCAGCAATACGGAATGACAATGGTGGATTTCAACAATCTTGGTTACCTTGACGAACCATTCGTCCTAGCGAAAGATGTCGCTCGGGTTTTCTATGTGAAGGACATGAGTAGCAAACCGAGGAAGCGGAAAGATAAGAAAACGATCAATTACATCATGCGATGATTCAAAGCGCCACATTGTTCTTTCGGGGAAAAGAAACATCGTGGGAGTGGAGGACAAGATGACATGTCGGAAGATTATAATATGTTTGCTGAAATTCCGCCCTTCAAAGTGAACACCGACCCAAGCATTAAGTTAAATGATGAGGATGCTCCATGGATACGGCACAATCGTAAGCAAGCGAGGGACACAAGGGAAGAATTGATGTGTAATAATTTATTGTACCAAACTTTGTATTTGGTCGATGAACTGAATGATGTATCAAACCTTTGTCAAACCTTCAAGGATTAGTTTTATTTTTCTGATTTTTTGATATATAATTGTATTTTTAAGATTTTAAAATGAATTAGTTTTATTTTTCTGATTTTAAAAGGAAAAGGAAGAAGAAGAAAGAAGGAAAAGGAAAAAACAGAAGAAAAAAACAGAAGAAAAAGGAAAAACAGAAGAAAAAACAAACAGAAGAAAAAAGGAAAAGCAGAAGAAAAAAACAAGCAGAAGAAAAACATAAGAAAAAAACAAATGTAAGAAAAACAGAAGAAAAAAGGAAAAAGGAAGAAAGCGAAGAAAAAAAGAAGAAAAACAAGAAAAGGAAGAAACAAGCAGAAAAAAAAAAGAAGAAAAAAGGAAGAAAAAAACAGAAGAAAAACAAGAATTTAAAATGAATTAGTTTTATTTTCTGATTTTTTTGATATATAATTGTATTTTTAAGATTTTAATAACATAAATAAATAAGTAATTAGAAACTTTAATAGCAAAAATAATTATCATAAAGTAAAATAAATAAGTAATTAGAAACAAAATAAAATAAAATAAATAAGTTTTTTGTTGTAAGTAGAAACAAAACAAAATAAATAAAGCAAAAATGAAAACAAAAACAGGCAAAAAATAAAAACAATATGTGAAACTCCTTCAAAATTAAAATAAAGCACAAAAGAAATAAAACAATACAAATTAAGCAGAAAACAATAAACCTAAACTGCTGCGGCCTTTAGTCGCGGTTGGCGAACAACCGCGACTAAAGGTCAGAACCTAATCATGATTGGCAGACCAACCGCGACTAAAGGTGAAGCGAGAGCATAAAAACTCATAAAACCCCTTTAGTCATGGGTGGGCGGGAGACCCGCGACTAAAGGCACCTTTAGTCATGGTCTCATCGCCAACCGCGACTAAAGGGGGGCTATAAATACAAAGGCTCCTCGACGCCGCCGCCGTTTCGCTTTGTTCGTCTACGCCACGCCCTCGCGCCGCCGCCGTCGCCCTCGCCCTCGCGCCGCCCGCCGTCGCCCTCGCCCTCGACGCCGCCCGCCGTCGCCCTCGCCCAGCCGCAGCGCGCCGGCCGGCCCGGCCTCGTCTTGCCGCCTCGCTCTCCCCTCCGGCGATCCTGAGCTCGCGTGTGCTCGCCCCTCATCTCCTCCCATCAGCCAGCCGGACGGCCGCCTCCACCGCTCCCGTTCGAGGCCGCCCGCCCGTCATGCGATCGGCGCACCTCCTCTGCGGTGCCAGGCCACGGCCTTGATCGCGCCATGGCGAACCGTCGGGAAGGGCGGACCCATGGCGAGGCCTGGCCGAGCGCCCACAGGAACAAAATTCAAAAGCACAAACATTTTTGGATCCATGAACAAAATTTAAATCGGGAAAATTTTGAAACTCCTAAATTTTGTGAAAACCGAACATTTTTGAAACTCCGAACAAAATTTCAAAACACGAATAATTTTATAAAAAGTGAAGAAAATTTGAATATGTGAATTTTTCTTGAAATCGGAAACATTTTTGAAACAACGGCAAAAAAATTGAAAACACAAACAATTTTCTGAAACTCCGGAACAAAATTTGAAAACACGAACAAATTTGTGAAAATCGAACATTTTTGAAAATATGAACATTTTGAAAAATAGAACATTTTTAAAAGGAGAACATTTTTAAAAAGAAAAGAAAAAGAACAATAAACAAAAAAGAAAAGAAAACGAAACAGAAAAAGAAAGGAAAAGAAATGAAAATAAAAAAGGGTTGGGAACCCTCGGAAGGTTCCTAAAACCGGACGTGAAGGATTTACGTGATGGGCCGACCAAATCGTTCGCTCACGGTCGCTCAGAGGTGCGTTAGCTCGACAGTTTGACGCAGACAGCGTCATATAGGAAATTCAACGTATCCTATCACTTTGTTTGGCGTCGGCTACAACGGGCGGTGCATTAGCAGCAAGACAGCGTCGGCTACAACGGGCCACATATTGGAATTTCCTCCTCTCCGTGACGCCGTCGTCTGCCGCCCGTCTCGCTCTACGCGACACCCTCTCCCACCCTTCCTCGCCCCTCCTTTTGCCACCGCCCTTTCGCCACCGCCACCGCCACCGCCCCTTCTTCACTTAATTAATTTGTTTTTACTACATGTTTTCAGGGTGACATAATGGCGGCGATAGAGCTGACCTGATTATGGACAACTATGATCCGGACGGTGAAGCACATATGTTCGGCATCATAAGCGGCGATATTCAATATGTGCCGACCGGAGAAGAAGAAGATGATATCTCTTCTTATCTGAACCTTGACGGTGAAGATGAAGGGCGCCGTCAACAAGATGATGTCAAGAAACGTCGATAAAGCAGCGATCTTCAAATGGAAGTAGCAACCACCTCCGCGCCGAGGTATATATATACATTGAGCCTCCGGTGATACAAACTAACTGATTTGAATAAATATGTGTACTAACACGCGACTCTCTTTCTTATTTTAGCCCTCGGCCGGATCGTCGAAACAATCGAGTACGTCGTCAAAGCGTGGCGCAACCAAGACGATGAAACAAGGAGAAACATGCACCATCGCGGTTGTCGACAGTGAAACCGGCAGGCCGCTGGAG
The DNA here is from genome assembly GCA_021437245.1 of Aegilops speltoides. Classification (NCBI taxonomy): domain Eukaryota; kingdom Viridiplantae; phylum Streptophyta; class Magnoliopsida; order Poales; family Poaceae; genus Aegilops; species Aegilops speltoides. Next base: position 674,443 of record CM038143.1, read on the forward strand.
CCCCGCAAGAACGCCACCAAGTTTGTCAGCCAATGCGGAGCCATTGTTAGAGACAACGTCTCGATCACCGTCCAGGAGTGGAATGAGCCAAAGAAGGCATGAATTGATGGTTTCACTTTTGTCGATAAGAGAACAAAAAAAGATTGCTTCAAGAAGCTTATGGAACATTTCGTTCTACCTCCGGAATACAACAAATTCGATGAGGAGGGTAACAAGATTGAGGAAAACAAGGAGAGGAGGAGGCTAGTCAAACAGTTAAGCTCTTCATAAGATGGCCGACGATTCGGAAATTCAAGCAAAATCTAGCCCGTGACTTTGTCAAGCGAACAAGACTCGGATTTCAAAGGACAATATGAGAAACTGAAACATGATTGGCCAGAATTTGTGAAGCAAAAGAAATCGGAGCAGTTCATTGAAATATCGAAAAAATAAGGAAAATGCGGCTAAGAAGGAGTACAATCATGTTATGGGGCCAGCAGGGTATCGCATTTGGGTGCCTAGGTTGGAGAAGATGGAGAACGAGCTGAGGGCGCGAGAATCCGTCCAGTGCACGGAGGATGGGACCCAAGGGCCAAAAGCTGGTGGTACGGGCATGGGGAACGCTGAACCGGAGGCAGGGGAGTGTGTTTACAGGCAAATTAATTAAACCCACCCAAGCCCTTATTGGCGCAATGAAGGATGCTCAACAGGGAAGATCAAGTTCAACAGAGAGAACGACGCGGCGACAAAAGCCCTCGGGAATCCGAACACGGAGGGCGTGTCACGAGGCATGGGGCACATTCCGTGGAAAATAGGGTTCCCTCGAGCGATGACCCGTCTGATTCTGAAGCCGAAGAGAAAGATGGATCGGGAAGCGGATGTTGTGGCGCGGTTGGCATCGGAAATGGAAGTGATGAAAAACCATGAGTGTACTAGTAGCGAAAGAGATTTAGCTCGGGTGCAGCATGAAGATCATCCGGCGGATCTCGGAAGCCAGCAGCGGAGAAGCAGCGTGGCTTCCACGGAGGCCCCACCGGCTGGTGCAGATGCACCGACGATCGAAATTACTGCACCGAGCCTCGGTGATCGAAATTACTGCACCGGAGCCTCGGTGGTCGAAATTACTGCACCGAGCCTCCTCGCTACCCGTTGTCACACCTAGCTAGTTCATGCATTAGAGTGTTGCATCATGTCTAATTTTTTCAATGAAACTTGAAATGGGATTGCGTAACCCCACCCCCTCTGAAACAACTAGGGTTTGCTAAAAATATTTTCGATGAACACGAAATGCCCTTCTAAAATGTCCATCATTTTGTCTTGGTCCGAAGCTCGCCAAAAGTGATGCACAATTTCCTAGGTCATCTTTGGGTCTTTGAATTAAATCATAGCTATTTGAATTTGGGCATTTAAAATTCATAAAATATTTCAAATGTCCAAATATCTCCAAACTAAAATGTTCCATGTTGGAAATATTCCAACATTGGACCAGGATTATTTTGGTGAATTTTAGAACCTTTACGGTATTTTAAATAACTCAACAAAGTTCGAATAATAGAAAAGAAAAATGAAAGCGAGAAACTAACTGGCGCCTCGGCCATTGGCCAGCCCACTGGCCGCCCAGCCAAGCACCGCGCCAATGAGCTGCTTACCCGGCCAGCGCAGTAGCGAGGTGCTCGACGGCGAGCACGCATGGGTGCCACGCACCTGCCGCCGTCTCGCCGCTTCCCTCGCCTTGCCACGTCGGGGTCGACCCTCGCTCTCCCGCACCCCAGACGCCCCGTTTCTCTCCGGCTCGCCTCCTTCGCTCCGCCACGCCATGGCCGACGCCACCGCCGCAAGACCACCGTCGTAGCCGCGCCCTCCGTCGACCCCACGCCGCGCCATCGTGTTCAGACGCTCGCCGTCGCCGACTCCTTCGAGCTAGCCGAGCCCGAAGCGCCGCGTGCTCAAGACGCCGCACCAAGCTTCGCCCGAGTCCGCCGCCGGAGATCCCTTCAACGCCGTCGCCGCTGCAGCTCCCCGACCACGCCGCTCGCACCGTTGCGTCCGCTGTGAGCCTAGCTACTTCCTCGACCCTCTCTCTCTCGCTCCCGTGCACCACAGCGAGCACACGAGGATCGCACGCACACACCGCCGCGGACCTCGTCGCCGACGTGCCCCCGGCCGTTCTCCGGTCACTTCACCGTGTCCATCGCGTTCACCACGACGCGCTGGAGCTAACCACGACTCCACGCACCTCACCGCACCCCACAGACGAGTTCACTTTCACCCGAGCTCGGTGGCGCTAAACTTCGCCGGCGGCGTAACTCCGCCACCTCGAGCCCAACGGACTCCGCCAAGAGTTGCGGTTCGTCCTCATTGCACTCCGGTGGCCTCCGCGCCTCATTTGGTGGCGGAATGGCCAAAACCACTTCCGCGCCGCGTCGGCTCGCCCGCGGCTAAACGCCGATGGGTTTGACCGGGTTTGACCACAGGTGGGCCGAGTTGACCCGTGGGTCTATGACATGTGGGCCCAGCCACGCTAATTAAACTAGTTTAGTTTTAATCAAATTTTAATTAAACCAACCCCATCGACATCGCTGGGACCCACTGGTCGGTTTGACTGACCAGCCCGTTGACCCCCGACGTCATCATGACGCAAAGGTCTTGATGATATTTTAATTATTGGACTTATTTTTACACAGAAAATTCCAGAAATTGTTTCAAACTTCAAAAATCCATATAAAATCAACCATAGCTCCAAATGAGACAAATTATATATGTAAAATGATCAGAAAAATCCAATCTTTCCATCTGTACAGGTTTCATGCATGTTTACAGAAGCTAACTTGCTGTTTATCACAGAACAAGTTTAAGCACTTTAAATGATCATAATGAGTTTGGAAATTGCATTCTTAGTTCAAAATGCTTCAAACTCATTTGGTCCTAGTTGCATTAGCCCAAAGCACTCATTTTGCCATGTCTCATTGCATGCATCATATTGTTGCATCTTGTTTGGTAATGCTGTATCGGTGTTCATGGCAGGTTCGGCCTCGAGGAGTACCGTGATAACCCCGACGAAGAACAATACCCGTGTAACGACCGTCGAGCAAGCAACCAACCATTTGATCATATCGATAAAATCCCATGTTCTTGCTCCTGCTCTCATTTCTGCATTAAGACAACGCGATTCAAGCTGCTGTGTCTGCGGTAGTTGAACCCATTTCCTCTGCATGACTGTCATTGCCACAATAACTAGATGAAACCCACTAGCATGTGTAGGAGTTGATTGAGCCATATGATTGTGTTGTTCCTACCTTGCTATGCCTGCTATGCTTAGAGTCGTGTCGGTCTGGTTCATCCGGTGATGGCTAGAGTGAAATGATCGAGTCGACGAGAGTAAGGTGTTGAACACGATTTGGTAAAGGTATCGATGAAAGGCCATGTAGGAGTACATGGTGGGTTGTTTCATTGAGGCCGTCCTTAAGCTAATCGAGATCTGTATGTGTGATTTAAGATTCAGCTACTACCATGCATTGGGCCGAAACCAATGGACCCTCTAAACTTCTTATTCACCCTAGCCTTCGTCCGGGAGTTGCAAGTAGTTTCGGTGTTTGTAGCCTCATGGAGGCCGTGGACAGCGCTGACCGTAGGGGTGGGCTGTGATGCGGTAGGTACGCGGCACGGTGTACCGGATGCCCGTTTGGTATCTCGGGAACCCTGTTCACATCGTTTGAGGCTGTGGCGAGACTTGGCCGAACTCCTCATAGATGGAACTCAAATAGGCGATAAACCTGGACTAGGGGCTTAGGTGTCTAGGTAGGTCGTGGCCGACACCCACGTTGGGCTTCCGCTTGAAGGTTGCCGAGTACATGTCGTAAACGGCGATAAGTGGTGAGCGTGTATGAAGAAGTACACCCTGCAGGTTAATATCATCTATTGAATAGCGGCGTCATGATTAAGGACTACTTGGTTGCCTATACGGTTCATAGACAAGTAAATGGATACTACTAAAAGCCTCAAGATAGCGTGAGTGCCGAGGATGGCTTCCCGTGGGAAGACGGGTTGGATCCTCGGTGGTGTATTGAAATGATGAGTAGTGGACTCGAGTCATAAAACTATTTCAAGTTGGTGTCTCGTGGGATAGCTTAGCCATGAGTCAAAGCTGGCTTGCTGCAATAACCCCACCAACCCTTCTTGATAATATGCATGTATGTAGGGTCGATGTAAGTCTTCTTTGAGTACCTTTGTACTCATGTTGCTTTAATTTACATTTTTAGAAGATGCCTCAAACCCTTCCGACGGGTTCTTCGTGAGCGTTGACATCGATTTAGTAGACTAAGGCCAGTGGTGATCTGTGCAAGAGAAGGACCATGTAGTATAGCTAGGCTTACCCTAGTCTATTTTATTTTACTAGTTATGCGTACTCGGACAAAACACTTCGCTGTTGGCTTGTATGCTTGTATGACTTGTATGTGGGTCGTGCGACCCGCACTTGTGTGTATGATATGAATGGCTCTCTCGAGCCTTTAAATAAAGTACTTGTGTCGAGAGTCATGTTGTGATGCCGTGTTGTATTTGCACATATCGAGCATATTGTGTGTATGATTGCAATGCTTGGTATGTGTGGGATCTGACTATCTAGTTGTTTATCTTTAGTAGCCTCTCTTACCGGGAAATGTCTCCTAGTGTCTCCACTGAGCCTTGGTAGCTTGCTACTGCTCCGGAGCACTTAGGCTGGCCGGCATGTGTCCTTCTTCGTTCTGTGTCTACGTTCCTTCGGGAAATGTCACGCATTGAGTACCGGAGTCTGTTAGCCGCTACTGCCGGTTTACGAGTCTGCTAGCCCAGCGCTACAGCCCGTAACTTACTTGCTGTTGACCGACACGTTCGATGCTGGGTCATGGATGCCTGTCCCTGTAAGTCTGTGCCACTTTGGGTTTACGACTAGCCATGTCAGCCCGGGCTCCTTTTCATATGGATGCTAGCGACACTATCATATCGTGTGCCAAAAGGCAAAGCGGTCCCGGGCAAGGTAAGGCGACACCGTTGGGTTACCGTGCGTGAGGCCGCAAAGTGATATGATGTGTTACGAGCTAGATCGATGTGACATCGAGTCGGGTCTCGACAGCGTTGGCATCGAGCCGGACTGCTGTAGGTTCTCCAAGCCAAACCTGGTCGATGTTGAGTCTAGAAATGCTTTAGTTATATGTAGGGGAATTGATTGTGGGATGGTACGTAAGGCTCATTTTACTCCTTTATCTCATGATATTACGATCTGAGTCGGTCCATTCTTCCATCGGGGTTAAGGATTAGGATCTCTTCTCTCTATTAGGCTCACGTGTTACTAATCGGTAGTACCTTGTAGGTTTGATGGTTACAAGCCTGGTTCAGTTTTACTATCTGTTATGTTACTAAATTGGACCCGTAACCTTGATATGATATTGTTGAGTGGTTGTGCAGGTCCTTGTGAAATGTCTCAATCCTTTGAGCATTTCTGATCGTTATCTGTCCAAATTCGCTAGAAATACTAATGTCTTTGCATTGTGGTTGTGCTTCGGATGGCCACTCGTGATCACAATCAAGTGGTTAAATCGACCAGATGCATTGGTGTGACCGGTCATACATCCATGCTAGTTAGGGTTATGATCGAAGCGGGATACCGTTGGTACCCGAATACACAGCTTGAAGAGCGATGTCGAGATTTTAACCAAAGTCGGTATCTTTGCACCGTCGGTGTTCCCCTCTTATCTGGTTGCACCGAGGCCCTTCACAGCTCCTATGGGCTTGGTGTTACTATTGATATGGCGGTTCAAGATGCTGCATATTCTATGATGACCATTATACGAGCCAGGAATGGGCTGCTCCGCAACACCGACTTTCGGTATATGCCAAGTTCACTTCCTGGAGCGTTTGGTTATCTTCGAGCCATCTATCTTGATTCGGTCAGAGGACTCCCTAACCCGTACTACCGCTGAGTTGCTCGAGGACAAGGACCGAGAGAGTCGGGCCTTGAGGATGGAGCTCTTCAATGCCCGTGCTGATCATTGGGCTACCTTGACTCGCTTTGCACCGGCTGTTCAAGCTGGTTATATGGATATGAGAGATTTGTATCCTGTCAGGGCTGATCTGCCGGACATGATGGACTGGCGTGATGTGGGAGGCATCACCCCACCTCGTGGTCCTCGCTTGCCACCGTTCAGAGGTCCAAGACCTCACCCTTGCCCTTACGGTCCACAGGCTCCTCGGGACCGCCTGTTCCTGCACGATCACGTTGAACTCCTGTGTTACGGAGGAGACTTCTATGAGAACTACTACGGAGACGTCGAGTTAGTAGTAGTCCCACTAGTATTATAACAGTTGTATTTCCACCGTCCTGCGTGACTCGTGGAATATGACTTAATGTGTACTAATTCCGGAGGTGTAGCAAAAATAATGTATAGGAGCTTGGTGTGCCTCCGATGAGATGTAATCTTCCTTTCACCGAAGTAGTACTTTGTTTGGTCTTGTACTAAACCTTGTATGGTGTGTATGACGATGGAATAAAGTAGCAGTCTCTGTATCTGCCATGTCATACGGATGATCATCTCGCATTCCAAGTTATCCATTACATTCTACCTTTCTATGTCAGAATCTTGCCATCCTGGACTAAACCCTTGTTTTGTTTCCCTAGGATGGTTAACACCCGCAACAACCCTGCTCCGCCAGAGCAGGCCGAAGGCAGCAGAGTTGGAGAAGCGAACCTGCCTCACCCTCCTTCTCTGGCCGAAGTTATGCTAGAGGCCGAGAGAAACAAACGGGAGACCAACCGTTTGCTGGAGCGTATCGAACAGAACACAGCCCATCATCCGAGAAACAACCTGGTGTCGCTCAGCGACTTCATCAAGTTACATCCACCTACCTTCCACCACTCCGTCGAGCCTCTCGACGCCGATGATAACTTCGCAAAGCATTACCCACAAGCTGCGTTACGCCCGGTAGCTGAGGCGGACAAGGTCACCTTTGCTGCATATCATCTTGAGGGCCCCGATCTACGTGGGAGAACTATATGGCTATGCCCGATTGGCCATGTCACTACTTGGGCAGAATTCAGCGAGGCTTTCCGTGAACATCACATTCGGAGGGTCTCATGGATAAAAGCGTGAGGAGTTCTGCAGTTTCACCCAAGGCCGTCTCTCCGTGGACGCCTATAGTAGAGAGTTCGGTAATCTTGCACGTTATGCAACTGAAGAGGTCTCCACTGACGCCAAGAAACAGGCAAGGTTCCGCAAGGGACTTAGCCCCGAGCTCCGCCGAGATCTCCGTTTGCATGAGTGCACCTCTTTCCAGAAGCTTGTTAACAAAGCCATCAGCGCTGAAACTGGTCAGACTGATTTCGAAGCAACACGCAAGCATGGCGTGACATGGGTTCCTCATCCGGTCTTTGGACCACGAAGCGCCGTGTGTGGGTGCCTAATACGCCTCGCCACCCAGATTCACACCGAGGCCATCCTTCCAGCGCCTCGCCCGATTCAGCGGTATGCACCAGCTAGGCCCTATGGTGGACCAACCAACAACGCCTCTCGCGCCAGCCCGTGGCGTGCTTCAAATGTGGTGAATCAGGCCACTACATGCGCGATTGTCCCAGACCAACCCCAATCAGCCTGCAAAGCTGTTGGCGCGGCAAGCCAGCGGGAAAGGTGTTCTATGCCTGCCGCCACCACCGCACGTGGCCATGTTAATTGTGTCTCAGCTGAGGAGGCCCAAGAGGATCCCAACGTCGTGCTCGGTACGCTTCTTGTTAATTGCCACCCGGCATCCGTTCTTTTCGATACTGGAGCATCTCATTCATTCATATCCGAAAGCTATGCTCGCTTGCACAACACTACATTCAGTGATATGCCCACCTCCATGGTAATTCAAACCCCGGGATCCAAATGGCAAACTTCTAGAGTAAGCCATGGTAATGAAATTCAGGTCGACAGACTTGTTTTCCTTGCATCGTTGATAGCTCTCAAATCTTCGGATATTAATATCATCTTGGGTATGGACTGGATGTCAGCCCATCATGCCAAGATTGATTGTTTCTCTAGGACTGTTCAACTTACGCACCCCTCGGGAAAGATAGTCAATGTCTTGACCCGAATATCCAAGCGCCAACTATATTCTCTTAATGCCAGTCCATTGCCAGACCTCGAAGACGTTCCGGTAGTCCGTGACTTTCCGGATGTCTTTCCAGAAGAATTGCTGTGTGTCCCACCGATGAGATGTTGAATTCGTGATAGACCTCATTCCAGGAACTGTTCCAATTTCTAGAAGACCCTATAAGATGGCACCCCTAGAACTAGCCGAACTTAAGAAACAACTCGATGAGGCCTTGCAAAAGGGTTTCATCCGTCCTAGTTCATCTCCTTGGGCTTGCCCCGTCCTCTTCGTCAAGAAGAAGGATGGTACGGACCGGATGGTTGTAGATTATCGACCCGTCAACTTGGTCACAATTAAGAACAAGTATCCGCTCCCCAGGATCAACGATCTGTATGATCAGCTCGCAGGATCCTCAGTCTTCTCTAAGATGGATTTGAGGTTAGGCTACCATCAAATCAAAATCCGAAACGGGGACATTCCCAAAACGGCCTTTGTTACTCGTTACGGCCAATACTGAGTACACCGTCATGTCCTTGGCTTGACCAACGCCCCAGCCACATTTTCCCGGTTAATGAACTCAATCTTCATGGAGTATTTGGATAAATTCGTCGTGGTTTACCTCGATGACATACTCATCTATTCCAAGAACGAGGAAGAACATGCCGAACATCTAAGGCTAGTGTTGATGAAACTTGAGAGCATCGCCTTTATGCCAAGTTTTCTAAGTGCGAATTTTGGCTGCCAGAAGTAACCTATCTAGGACATGTAATTTCTGGTAAAGGTATTGCTGTAAACCCCGAGCGAGTTCAAGCCGTCCTTAACTGGACTCCACCTGAATCGGTCAAGCAAGTTCGGAGTTTCCTTGGCTTAGCGAGCTATTGTCGCCGCTTCGTCGAGAACTTCTCCAAAGTTGCTAAACCTCTAACTGAACTCCTCAAGAAAGATAAAAAGTTCGAGTGGACTCCACAATGTGAGCACAGTTTCCAGGAACTGAAAAGGCGTTTAACTTCTGCCCCCGTGCTGGTACCACCAGATTTCTCTAAGGACTTTGTTATCTATTGCGACGCCTCGCGACAAGGACTAGGCTGTATTCTCATGCAAGATCGACACGTAATTGCTTATGGTTCACGGCAATTACACCCACATGAGGAAAACTACCCTACTCATGATCTAGAGCTTGCAGCCGTAGTCTATGCACTCAAAACCTGGCGACATTACCTTCTTGGTAATCGTTGCGAAATCTACACTGATCACCAAAGTCTGAAGTATATATTCACCCAACCAGATTTGAATCTCAGGCAAAGACGTTGGGTTGAGTTGATTTCAGATTTCGACTTAGGGATAACTTACACCCCAGGAAAAGCCAACGTCATGGCTGATGCGCTAAGTCGTAAATCTTACTGCAACAACCTGATGTTGCAACAAAGTCAACCACTTCTCCACGAGGAATTTCGGAAGCTCAACCTTCACATTGTTCCTCGAGGGTTCCTTTCCACCTTGGTGGCGAAACCTTCCCTTACGGATCAGATCATCAAAGCCCAAAAGGTAGATCCGGGGATTTCCCGCATCAAAAGAAACATCAAGAAAGGAGTTGCGGATTGTTTCTCCATTGATGATCAAGGAGTCGTATACTTCGGAACCCGCCTAGTGGTTCCTAAGGTGCGAAACCTGCGGCGATTGATTCTTAAGGAAGCTCATGAATCCCCTCTCACCATTCATCCCGGTAGCACTAAAATGTATCAGGACCTACGCCAGAGGTTCTGGTGGACTAGGATGAAGAGAGACATTGCTCAATATGTTGCTAACTGCGACGTCTGTCGTCGTGTAAAAGCAGAGCATCAACGGCCTGCTGGCACCCTTCAACCTCTAGCTATTCCTGAATGGAAATGGGATAAAATTAGTATGGATTTCATCACTGGTTTTCCCAGGACCAAGAGAGGGAATAATGCTATCTTTGTCGTTATCGACCGCCTTTCCAAAGTAGCCCATTTCTTACCTGTTCGCGAGAGTATAACCGCTAGTCAGCTAGCCGATTTGTACATCTCCCGAATAGTATCTCTTCATGGTGTTCCATTGGAAATAAACTCGGATCGAGGAAGTCTCTTCACCTCTCGATTTTGGGAAAGTTTCCAAAACGCTATGGGAACCCATCTCTCCTTTAGCACTGCTTTTCACCCTCAATCAAGTGGTCAAGTAGAACGTGTCAACCAAATCCTAGAAGACATGCTTCGAGCTTCTGTTATCTCATTCGGAATGGATTGGGAGAAATGCCTTCCATTTGCCGAATTTGCTTATAACAACAGCTATCAATCTAGCTTGGGCAAAGCACCTTTTGAAGTTCTCTATGGACGAAGGTGTCGAACACCTCTTAACTGGTCGAAACCGGGAAAGACAATTCTTTGGCCCGGATATGATCCAGAAGCGTAAGAGCAAGTTCGCATCGTTAAGTGAAAAGTTGAAAACAGCCCAATCTCGTCAAAAGAGTCAATATGACCGAAAACATAAGGCTATGACTTACGAGATTGACGAGAAGGCTTATCTTCGGTTACTCCTCTGAAGGGAACCCATCGCCCGGTATCAAGGGCAAATTGGCTCCTCGCTACATTGGACCCTTTCGCATTCTTGCCAAACGAGGAGAAGTTGCCTACCAATTGAACTACCTCCGCATCTCTCCAAAGTCCACGACGTCTTCCACGCTTCTCAACTCAGCGTTGCTTCTCGGATCCTATCCGTGGAGTGGACCACTAAACGCTTGATCTTCAAGATAATCTCACATATCGAGAATATCCCGTTCGAATTCTCGATCAAGCCGAGCGTACCACTCGACGGCATAATATCAAGTTTCTCAAGGTTCAATGGTCGCACCATTCTGAGAAGGAAGCTACATGGGAAAGGGAGGATCGTCTTCGACTTGAGTACCCCGCCCTCTTTCCGGAGGAACCTAAATCTCGGGACGAGATTCTTTTGAGTGGGGGTGAGTTGTCACACCCTAGCTAGTTCATGCATTAGAGTGTTGCATCATGTCTAATTTTTTTCAACAGAAACTTGAAATGGGATTGCCAGAACCCCCAGCCCCCTCTGAAACAACTAGGGTTTGCTAAAAATATTTTCGATGAACCTGAAATGCCCTTCTAAAATGTCCATCATTTTTGTCTTGGTCCAGAAGCTCTGCCAAAAGTGATGCACAATTTCCTAGGTCATCTTTGGGTCTTTGAATTAAATCATAGCTATTTGAATTTGGGCATTTAAAATTCATAAAATATTTCAAATGTCCAAATATCTCCAAACTAAAATGTTCCATGTTGGAAATATTCCAACATTGGACCAGGATTATTTTGGTGAATTTTAGAACCTTTACGGTATTTTAAATAACTCAACAAAGTTACGAATAATAGAAAAAAGAAAACAGAAAGCGAGAAACTAACTCGGCGCCTCGCCCATCTGGCCAGCCCACTGGCCGCCCAGCCCAAAGACAGCGCCGCGCCAATGAAGCTGCTTGCCGCCAGAGCAGGCGGCGAGGTGCTCGACGGCGAGCACGCATGGGTGCCACGCACCTGCTCGCCGTCTCGCCGCTTCCTCGCCTTGCCACGTCGGGTCGACCCTCGCTCTCTCCGCACCCCAGACGCCCCGTTTCTCTCCAGCTCGCCTCCTTCGCTCCGCCACGCCATGGCCGACGCCACCGCCGCCGACCACCGTCGTAGCCGCGCCCTCCGTCGACCCCACGCCGCGCCACCGTGTCAGACGCTCGCCGTCGCCGACTCCTTCGAGCTAGCCGAGTTTCGAAGCGCTTCGCGGTTTCAAGACGCCGCACTAAGCTTCGCCCGAGTCCGCCGCCGGAGATCCCCTTCAACGCCGTCGCCGCTGCAGCTCGTCCCCGACCACGCCGTCGCACGTGCTCGGCGCTGTGAGCCTAGCTACTTCCTCGACCCCTCTCTCTCGCTCCGTGCACCACAGCGAAGCGACGAGATCGCGACGCACACACCGCCGGACCTCGTCGCCGGCGTGCCCCGCCGTTCTCCGGTCACTTCACCGTGTCCATCGCGTTCACCACGACGCGCTGGAGCTAACCACGACTCCACGCACCTCACCGCACCCACACAGACGAGTTCACTTTCACCCGAGCTCCGGTGGCCGCCAAACTTCGCCGCGGCGCCAACTCCGCCACCTCGAGCCCAACGGACTCCGCCAAGAGTTGCGGTTCGTCCTCAACAGACTCCGGTGGCCTCCGCGCCTCATTTGGTGGCGGAATGGCTAAAACCACTTCCGCCGCCCGCGGCTCGCCGGCGGCTAAACGCCGGTGGGTTTGACCCCGGGTTTGACCACGGGTGGGCCCAGGTTGACCCCCGTGGGTCTATGACATGTGGGCCCAGCCCTGCTAATTAAACTAGTTTAGTTTTAATCAAATTTTAATTAAACCAACCCCACTGACACGCGGGACCCACTGGTCAGTTTGACCTGACCAGCCCGTTGACCCCCTGACGTCATCATGACGCAGTGCTGACGCAGTATTTTAATTATTGGACTTATTTTTACACAGAAAATTCCAGAAATTGTTTCAAACTTCAAAAATCCATATAAAATCAACCATAGCTCCAAATGAGACAAATTATATATGTAAAATGATCAGAAAAATCCAATCTTTCCATCTGTACAGGTTTCATGCATGTTTACAGAAGCTAACTTGCTGTTTATCACAGAACAAGTTTAAGCACTTTAAATGATCATAATGAGTTTGGAAATTGCATTCTTAGTTCAAAATGCTTCAAACTCATTTGGTCCTAGTTGCATTAGCCCAAAGCACTCATTTTGCCATGTCTCATTGCATGCATCATATTGTTGCATCTTGTTTGGTAATGCCTGTGTATCGGTGTTCATGGCGGGTTCGGCCTCGAGGAGTACCGTGATAACCCCGACGAAGAACAATACCCGTGTAACGACCGTCGTGCAAGCAACCAACCATTTGATCATATCGATAAAATCCCATGTTCTTGCTCCTGCTCTCATTTCTTGCATTAAGACAACGCGATTCAAACTGCTGTGTGCTGCGGTAGTTGAACCCATTTCCTCTGCATGACTGTCATTGCCACAAGAACTAGATGAAACCCACTAGCATGTGTAGGAGTTGATTGAGCCATATGATTGTGTTGTTCCTACCTTGCTATGCCTGCTATGCTTAGAGTCGTGTCGTCCGGTTCATCTGGGTGATGGCTAGAGTGAAATGATCGAGTCGGTACGAGAGTAAGGTGTTGAACACGATTTGGTAAAGGTATCGATGAAAGGCCATGTAGGAGTACATGGTGGGTTGTTTCATTGAGGCCGTCCTTAAGCACTGAGATCTGTATGTGTGATTTAAGATTCAGCTACTACCATGCATTGGGCCCAAACCAATGGACCCTCTCGGCTTCTTATTCACCCTAGCCTTCGGTCCAGGAGTTGCAAGTAGTTTCTGGTGTTTGTAGCCTACTGGAGGCCGTGGACAGCGCTGACCGTAGGGGTGGGCTGTGATGCGGTAGGTACGTGGCACGGTGTACCGGATGCCCGTTTGGTATCTCGGGAACCCTGTTCACATCGTTTGAGGCTGTGAGCGAGACTTCGGCCGGAACTCCTCATAGATGGAACTCAAATAGGCGATAAACCTGGACTAGGGGCTTAGGTGTCTAGGTAGGTCGTGGCCGACACCCACGTTGGGCTTCCGCTTGAAGGTTGCCGAGTACATGTCGTGTAAACGGCGATAAGTGGTGAGAGCGTGTATGAAGAAGTACACCCTGCGCAGGTTAATATCATCTATTCGAATAGCCGCGTCCGCGGTTAAGGACTACTTGGTTGCCTATACAGTTCATAGACAAGTAAATGGATACTACTAAAAGCCTCAAGATAAGCGTGAGTGCCGAGGATGGCTTCCCCGTAGGAAGACGGGGTTGGATCCTCGGTGGTGTATTGAAATGATGAGTAGTGGACTCGAAAGCATAAAACTATTTCAAGTTGGTGTCTCGAGGATAGCTTAGCCATGAGTCAAAGCTGGCTTGCTGCAATAACCCCACCAACCCTTCTTGATAATATGCATGTATGTAGGGTCTGATGTAAGTCTTCTTTGAGTACCTTTGTACTCATGTTGCTTTAATTTACATTTTTAGAAGATGCCTCAAACCCTTCCGACGGGTTCTTCGTGAGCGTTGACATCGATTTAGTAGACTAAGGCCTGTGGTGATCCTGCAAGAGAAGGACCATGTAGTATAGCTAGGCTTACCCTAGTCTCTTTTATTTTACTAGTTATGCGTACTCGGACAAAACACTTCGCTGTTGGCTTGTATGCTTGTATGACTTGTATGTGGGTCGTATGACCCGCATTTGTGTGTATGATATGAATGGCTCTCTCGAGCCTTTAAATAAAGTACTTGTGTCGAGAGTCATGTTGTGATGCCGTGTTGTATTTGCACATATCGAGCATATTGTGTGTATGATTGCAATGCTTGGTATGTGTGGGATCGACTATCTAGTTGTTTATCTTTAGTAGCCTCTCTTACGGAAATGTCTCCTAGTGTCTCCACCGAGCCTTGGTAGCTTGCTCTGCTCCGAGCACTTAGGCTGGCCGGCATGTGTCCTTCTTCGTTCTCGTGTATCGTCCCTTCGGGAAATGTCACGCATTGAGTACCGGAGTCTGTTAGCCCGCACTGCCCGGTTTACGGAGTCTGCTAGCCCAGCGCTACAGCCCGTAACTTACTTGCTGTTGACCGACACGCTCGATCTTTGGGTCATGGATGCCTGTCCTCGTAAGTCTGTGCCACTTTGGGTTTACGACTAGCCATGTCAGCCCGGCTCCTTTTCATATGGATGCTAGCGACACTATCATATACGTGTGCCAAAAGGCATAAACGGTCCCGGCCAAGGTAAGGCGACACCGTTGGGTTACCGTGCGTGAGGCCGCAAAGTGATATGATGTGTTACTGAGCTAGATCGATGTGACACGAGTCGGGTCCCGACACCCGTGGGCGATATAAAGGAGATGAAAGAATGTCATCTGTATTATCCTATCGGGAACATGTCCATGAAGGTAGCCATCGGCAGTGCTTTACCATGTTTACCTGGAGCACTCCACCACAACAACCCCATTCAAGATGGCTATGCTCGTGTCACGGTGGAGGACATAGTCCCAAGGTTTGAGGACCCTGGAGATTGAAATTGCTACACCTGAAGGGGAGAAAAGACTTGGAGATGTCAAGCGCCATTACATTCTATGGCAAAAGAAGTTTATCAAGTTTCCAGGCGAGGCGCCAAGGACAACAAGTCCACCCCCCTACGGTGGTGGTGGTGGCGGTGGTGGTGGTGGTGGTGGTGGTGGTGGTGGCGGTTCACCTACACCTCCGCCACATCAGCCGACA
Organism: Aegilops speltoides; assembly: GCA_021437245.1. NCBI lineage: Eukaryota > Viridiplantae > Streptophyta > Magnoliopsida > Poales > Poaceae > Aegilops > Aegilops speltoides. The sequence goes on from CM038143.1 coordinate 689,904, forward strand.
CCGCCCCCGATCACAACGTCCGGCGGGTGATCATCCGCCGCCCCCCAGTCCTCGTCCGGCGGGTGATCAGACGCCGCCCCCCAATCCACCTACGGCAAAGAAGCAGAAGCAGTCCTGGATTATTAACCCGACCCTTATGTACCTAAGACCACAAAGGTACCGGAGCCATCATCAAGCCTCTCCCCACAAGGCCTTGGGAACGAGTGCCGAGGAAGTCGACGCGACGGCTGCTGATTTGGAGAAATGGAAGGCGGACTGCAAGAAGAAAAGAGAGCCCGAGCCCAAGCCGGTATTTTCGATGAGCAAAAGAAGTGGGCTAAGTCATTTTGAGCACACCGTCCCAAGCGCCAAGAATCGCCTACCGACTATGCACGTGAACTTGCAGCAGGCACTCATGTTCAAGGAGAACAAAGAGCGGAGAAGGCCGAAAGTAAAAAAGCGGAAACAAGTTGCCCAGCTCGGGGAACAAAGTAAACAATCGATTGCCCGCTTATAGTGGAAGCCTTCGTCCGGATGCCCCGAGATCATACAAGCTGCGGCAAAGACAGGATTGATCAGAACGAGTGCCGAGAACAAGCGGCCAACTTAGGTATTACTCTTCGTGAACTATTAGGCCTTGACGAGGCGCCATCAAGGAGGTAGTAATTACATATGTCAAGAATGGGCCTCTCGTCGAACTGCGCGAGAAAAGGATCTACCCGACCAAATGAAACGTCTCGCTGAATTGGTACAAGGGTTACATAAAAATAAAAACGCCAAAGAATATATTTATGCGGAAGTTAGACATGAGCATCACTTCAAACATTACTATGTACAAATTGCAACCGAGTGAATTGTTCCAGCTTTTCAATCTGCTTGAGCTCGACAAATCTATCATCGGTTGCTACGCTCGTAAGTGATTTATTAATTTCTACCCCATCTCGTTCATATTGCCTGCACTATATATATGTCCTAACTATATTGTTGTGTCCTCTATTATACATGCAGAATGAAGATTAAGGAATGCGAGTAAGGAACATCCATGATGTTGGGTTCATTGACCCACACATCGTTAATGGAATTGTGTTGAAGCATTACCCCGCCGACGTGGAGGAAGACTGTGGCAGTTCCTTACAAAGCAGGAACTCAAAAGTGATATTCTATTTCCTTACCATTTTGGGTGAGTGTTTCGTCTTGAGCACATTCTCTTTTGTTTACTCCATGCATGGTAGGTGGCCGCTAATCGATGAGTTATGCATGACGTCTTGTGCATGTATCGTGTCCGCAGTTCCTTTGGATTCTGCTAGTAATTAAAGTTAACACCTCGTAATGTCTCGCCCACGACTCTCTGAATATGGATCCAAAGCTTTGGGGCGACATGAGAAAAATGCTGCAGAAGTAATTATTTTCATTCATTTGCGCTCTATATCGATCGGCCTATTTCGTTCATTTCCTAATATCAAGTAACTAATAACTCTCTTGTTCATTTAATTTTCTTTGCCTCGTAGGGTTTGGAGACGGTTCAGAGATACAAAGGTCGGTGAATTCAAAAAGAGCTAGAATTCAAAATGTTAAAGCCTAAGAATTTGGGGATATTCAGCCACCGTTGACCAATCTATGTGGATACTATGTCGTGAGAGGATCCGAGATACACCTCGAGCGGGTTGATCCGAGTGATACCAATGCTCGGAGGAATAACCTCCGGTGGATGCTTAGTCCGTAAGCTCGCTTCCGACCACTTCAAGAGGAACTAGCTGGATGGTTCGTAGGGAAGTCCTCCATCCTAAAGGAGAACACTATTACGAGGACGAGAAATTTATATGGATTAAATCATGTATGGAAACTTGTTCAAAATTGTATATGGTCATCCGATGATATTGAATATATATTGTATATTCCTCTTGAATTCTTTTTGGTTCTAATTTCAAATTTATTTGAAATTGTACATTCATATGCATGTATGTAGTACCGTAGAATATATGAAACTCCTTCAAAATTAAAATAAAGCACAAAAGAAATAAAACAATACAAATTAAAGCAGAAAACAGGTTTAGGGGGGCTAAAACCCTAAACTCTGCGGCGGCCTTTAGTCGCGGTTGGCCGAAGAACCGCGACTAAAGGTCCTCCGCCTCGACGGTCACTGGCGCCCACGTGGACGGGCCGTTAGTCGCGGTTCTTAAGCAGCCGCGACTAAAGGTGGGGGGCTTTAGTCGCGCTTAGTTGGTCGCGGTTGCGCAGCCGCGACTAATGGCAGTTGCGAACCGCGACCAAAGGCCTTTTTTCCACCAGTGAAGGAAGACAAGAAAAATACCGTCCATTAGGATCCCTTCCAAGCTTCTATATGTCAGAAGCTAAACATTGCTTCCGGCCAGCTCTCGGAGATGATCCAGTATTGTTTAGCCCAATAAGCCAAGAATATTACAGTTCATGGCTACGCACTGATAAACAAACAAATTTGAAGCCCACATGAAATTATATGCATTTTCAGTTACACCAGATGGAACCATAGGAAATGTTCAAATAAGCAGCGGTAGATTGGGATGCATTCCCATACCAATTGAAAACTTATACACAATATATGTATGCTCCAGCTATAAAGCAAATATAAACCGAATCCTCTTTAAATGAGAGATATTAGGATGAGGTATGTCTCACATTCTAAATGTTTTTCATGCATGTAACCTTTGTATGATCTTAAAAATAGCTAAGTTTGGGAAGTTTTTCAATGACATTTAGTGGCTATATTTATTTAATAAGTCCATCCTAATAGAATTTTAAACATGTAATAAGAGCTAAATTTGGATTAATAAATGCTGGTAAAAACTTAAATAAATTTGGGAACTCAGTAACATGCGAATGTAGTGATTGTCATCCTAAGTAAGGAAACATGCCTAGAATGAACGAACATGTTTGATAATAGAGAAACAGATCGAAAGTAGGAATGGATACGAGGGCCATCATACATGATACATTAAATCCATGACATGTAAAGCAATACTCGATTGGTTGACCGGAAATATATATATATTTATAAGGATTTTTGTAAATGCCGCACAAAAAATTCATCCGACTGATGCCAACGTCTAATGTTACATATGGGTGTGTCACACAAAGATATCAAACAAATGCCGCGTTTGAATAATAACTATTGCAAGGCAACACAACAGGGCATTTGTTTTTGAGGGGACAATAAGACAAATTTGATATGTGGATTACCATGATAAAAGAAGAACAAGCAATAGCAAGAGCCAGTGAGATAGAATGGATTAGCTTCTATAAATACAGACCGACAACTACATTGCATATTACAAACATAGGTAGGTAATTTGAGAAAGATGTACTTAACCGTCAATAATATAAGACGTGCAAAAACACAAATGTGTCAAATCTAGCCGCGCAATGCGCGGGTAACACTGCTAGTTACATAGTATACTGGAAGCATATGTTCATCCTAGCTTACCCAAGAACCATTTTCAATGGTGGTAGCTGAGTGGCCCACGATTCACCAGAAGATGAATGAGAAGTAACCTGATAATCGGAGTCGGATGGATTAAGAGGTTGACGGAAGAAACCCGCTTTAGGATTTAAATCAATAAAAAGGTCGGAGACCTCGGAGCGGCGTTTTCGAACCGGACTATTTGGTAAACCGGCGGAGGTAACTACCTGGCCACTGTGCCGGGTTGTGCGGCGAGCTTCATGTTGCTGAGTCTTCATAAGAAATTTGGGATCCAAATAAGCAAGAGGATGAGAAAATTTAACTTTCCGGTTTGCCTGGCGAAATTTTGGCAAAGGCAAGATTTCTGAATCGGAAGAGAGAATAGTTACCTCAACGAATTCTGCATTGCTGGCTTCAGCATCGTACTGACAAGCATCATCATCAATAAGGCGTGTAAAAAGTAAGCCAAGTGAATCAAGTTCTACCTCAAGGTCCGGGTTACCCACATCATCATCAATAGCTGGGTTAGATGAAGCGGTGGTTTTTCTCTTGTGAGCTGGCTTCTTGATAACCTTGGTCTTGGGCCGGGTTGACCGCCCTGCCTTCTCCGTTTTGTCTTGTGGAAGCTTCTTGCTCCAAAACGGATTATCGCCCTGGATCAGCAGTAATTAAATGTCAGACAGATAAAGCAGTAACAGGTTCAGCAATATAGAGCAATTAAAATCTTACCGCTGGCGGTTTGTTGGTGGTGCAGTAAGGAAGCAGACCGGTTTGAGCACAGAGGTGCTCCGGCTCATTCAGCATCTTCTTTACAGAATCTGTGACTTCATCATCGGAGAGTTGGATTTTAGTGTGTCGGAGTGGGTCATCGACACTATCAGTATACTTGCACATCAAACTAGAGCGCCGGCTCAGAGGCAGTATGATCCATGACATCCAACATCGTGCAAGGTCTATTTCCGTTAAACCGTTGGCCATAAAGGCTCGGAGTTTGGACAGTTGCGGAGCATATTTAATTCTCTCTTTGGCGCTTAGTCTTTGTGGAAAAGGGTGAGTGTTGCTGAGCCGTTCCGGACGGAAGCCAGGTAAGGGATTTTCATTGTCAGGGGAGGTATCCTTGCAATAAAACCAAGTTGCATTCCACTCCTTGGGGTGAGTATGGAGTTTGACGTGGGGATAAGTGATCTCTTTCCTCTTCTGAATGGCCATACCGCCCAATTCAGTATTGGGGCCGTCGGTAAATTCAGTGCGACGGTTTAAATGGAAGCAATCTCTAAACAAATCGACTGAAGGCTCCTCTTGAAGGTATACCTCAGAGAGCACTTGAAAGTGACATAGATTGGTAACGGAATTGGGACCAATATCCTGTGGACGGAGCTGAAAATTGGCTAACACATCAAGGTAAAATTTAGAACCGGGCGGTTTGAAGCCCCGGGCCAAGTGATCTGCAAAGACCACAACCTCTCCCTCCTGAGGTGTAGGAGGACATTCATTTCCAGGAACCCTCCAGTGGATCGTATCTTTATTGTCTAAAGCGCCGATCAGGACTAGATCATCCAACTGAGATTCTGTGACGCGAGAGGGAACCCAGTTGCACTCATATACTTGTTTGGCCATGGTGAGATCTACAAGAAATAGGTGATCCGGTTCAAGAATATGTTGGATAAAAGAAGGTGTTGATCTAAAATAAACCGGAGGCAATACCTATAAACCGGTCTTCTACAATGCGGCATCATATGGATTCTGGCGGTTCAACCAGGGGACTAATGGTATATGTCGGTTTAGTAACTTTTTTCTATGGTAAGTTAAACCGCCTGACCTAAGCATCGGAAGCAATTGAAGTTGCGGAGAGCTAAGTATGCAGAAACAGGTTTCACAAGATCCTATTACAGCCGCGGATCTACAGCAAGCTCACAAAAACAGAAATATTCCGAAGAGTAGGGCGGATCGGAAGTGAACCATTGAGCGGGTATGTGCGTGAGATCTACGGACTTAGATGAGAAATTACAGGCGGATGTTTAAAGATTACTATTGAACACAGCGGGGGTTCACAGATTCATTCAAGAGTCAGAGAACAAGTATGAGCAAGCGACGAACACAGCGCGAACATGAAACCCTAAGAACAGATCTAGGTCAAGAAGAGAAGAAAGCTTACTGGAAACGGAGAAGATGCGGAAGGATACCGCAGGGCTCTGGTGCGTTCAGGTTGATGCAGCGGCCCAAGACGAAGCAGAGGTCGACGGCGGCAGCGGAGCTCCAAGGCTGGCGATGCGAGGAAGACGAAGAAGAAGAGACGAAGGGAAAGGAAAAGAAATGACCCTTCGGTCTTATTTATAAGGCAACAGAGTTAGGTCAAGCGCGCGGATCCAGGAGCTATTGTTAAAAGGAGGGTGTTATAAATGATAAATGTCATGATGACGTCATGCCGGTTCACAGCGACCAGAAATGATGACGACATGGCGGTTTACCAATTACCAGAAGATGTCCAAGACACAAGATTTTGGGAAGGATTGACATGAACCGGTTCAAATCAATCTGGGGCCTAATGTTGGGGATATTACCACTAGGCGTGAACCGGCCTACTTGGGCCGGGTTAACTTCATTAGTGGTATAAGCAGATGAAGGCCCAAGGCCTATAGTCGGTGAGGGAGTCCTGGACTAGGGGGTGTCCGGACAGCCGGACTATCAATATCCGCCGGACTCCAAGACTACGAAGATACAAGATTGAAGACTCCGTCCCGTGTCCGGATGGGACTTTCCTTGGCGTGGAAGGCAAGCTTGGCAATACAGATATGTAGATCTCCTACCATTGTAACCGACTCTGTGTAACCCTAGCCTCCTCCGGTGTCTATATAAACCGGAGGGCTTTAGTTCGTAGGACAACATACATGACAACAATCATACCATAGGCTAGCTTCTAGGGTTTAGCCTCCTTGATCTCGTGGTAGATCCACTCTTGTACTACCCATATCATCAATATTAATCAAGCGGGACGTAGGGTTTTACCTCCATCGAAAGGGCCGAACTGGGTAAAAACATCGTGTCCTCGTCTCCTGTTACCATCCGCCTAGACGCACAGTTCGGGACCCCTACCGAGATCCGCGGTTTTGACACCGACATTGGTGCTTTCATTGAGAGTTCCTGCGTGTCGCCACCGATAGGCTTGATGGCATCTTCAACCAGCAACGCTGTCCGAGGTGAGACTTTTCTCCCGGACAGATCTTCAGATTCGGCGGCTTCGCCTGCGGGTCAATTCACTTGGCCAACTGGAGCAGATCGAAGATCGCCCTGGCCGTCAGTCAGATTTGGAAGCTTAAACTTCACGGCCGATGTCGCGGAGACTTGATCTTCGACGGACTTGAGCCTACGCCGAAGCGCCGCCGCCTTGTGGCGATGGGCATGATCTAGCTCTGGCGCCGAATTGCCTTGGTGGCGACACGGATTTGCTTCGGCCATTAGCCCGGAGCCGATCGCCCAGATCGAGGGCCGGTGGATAGACGCCGCCCTGGGGGCTTCAACATCCACGGCGATGGAGCCGAACACCAATCTTGTCCCCCGCGAAACTCGTGATTCCGAGGCGCCGGACTCCTTGCCGGGCTCCGAACCTCCCGCGCCCCTACCAGTCGATCCGGATTGGGCGCCAGTTATGGGATTCACCGCCGCGGACATCTTCCAATGCTCGCCTTTTGGCGATATCTTGAATTCACTAAAGCATCTCTCGTTATCAGGAGAGTCTTGGCCGGATTATGGCCAGGATGGTTGGGATACGGACGACGAAAAAATTCAGAGCCCACCCACCACCCACTTTGTAGCCACTGTCGACGATCCAACCGACATGCTAGACTTTGACTCCGAAGACATTGACGGAATAGACGACAATGCTGGAGACGAACAAGAAATAGAGCCTATAAGGCACAGGAGGACTACCTCGTCACATAAAATATATATGGTAGACACCCCAAAGGAGAGCGATAACGAGGACCAACGGGCCGCGGCAGAAGATGACCCCGCCGATAAATGACCAAAACGGCGGCGCAGGCACCGTCCTAAGTCCCGCCTCGACAACAACGCTCCCAAAGAGCCCGCAATACGGCAGGGCTCACAAACGGACGACGAACACGCAGATAAGCAACCGTCCGACCAGGGCGAGTCAGATAATCAGTCTAGGCCAGGTGAAAACAACAGTCCGGACGACCTCACGCCGGACACACCGCCGGAGAGCAAGAACCTTCGGAAAAGACTCGTCAATCTCGCAAAAAGCTCAAGAAGGAAAACGGAGGCTCAAAACAGTGGAAGACACACTAAGAATGAGATGGAGCAAAGTGCTCGAACCCATGAATAAATGCGGCAATGGCCACCAATCAAAGAGCTACCCGAAGCGCAAGCTGCTACCAGAATTCGACGAGGAGGCCATAGAGCCTCCACCGTCCAAAAATAAAGGGGCCACCTGGTTGGATAGACGGCCAGATGACAGGCCAAATTATGACAGCGGCGCCACACATAAATCCACCAACGAACTCGGAAGGACAGATGGCCCAGCCAGGTCCATTTACGGGCCAAAGGAGAAGGCCCCAAGAAGCAAGACAACACGTCATGTGTCCGTTGATAGCGGCACACACAAATACAGGGGCGCCGCACACCCACTATGTTTCACCGATGAGGTGCTGGACCATGAATTCCCAGCAGGATTTAAACCCATCAACATAGAGGCCTCACGATGGAACAATGCACACAGAGTGCGGATAGAAGATTATATACTACATATACATATGGCGGAGGAGACGATCTCCACGCCATAAAATACCTACCCTCAAGCTCAAAGGGCCAGCCCGTCATTGGCTTAAAAGCCTCCCAGAAAACACTGTTGGAAGTTGGGAAGAGCTCGAGGACGCGTTTAGAGCAAATTTTCAAGGGACTTATGTCCGTCCTAAGGATGCAGATGATCTAAGTCATATAACTCAGCAGCCCGGAGAGTCGTGTGAAATTTGGAACAGGTTCCTTACTAAAAAGAACCAAATAGTCGACTGTCCGGACGCCGAAGCCTTAGCAGCTTTCAAGCATAATGTCCGAGACGAATGGCTCGCCAGGCACCTCGGTCAAGAGAAACCGAGGACAATGTCCGCACTAACAAGCCTCATGACCCGCTTCTGTGCGGGCACGATGCAGCACCAGCGACCCAAGTACATCCGAGATAAGAGATGGAAACGGAAAATCACGGCGCAGAAAAGAGCAGCGCCGGAATAAAGAGAAAAGCCCAAAGAGCGCGGCAGTCAACGCCGGATTCAAAAGCTCGCGGCCCAATAATAAAACACAGCCTCTTAAGGATGACAGTGACGAATTGTCCAACTTAAACAAGATTTTGGGTCGGATATGTCAAATCCACAGTACCCCCGGAAGGCCTGCAAATCACACCCACAGGGATTGTTGGGTTTTTAAACAGTCCGGCCGACTAAATGCCGAACACAAGGGGCTCAACGCGTCAAGCGAAGAAGACAAACCCCACCAGCAGAGCACCGGAAAACAAAAGACTTTCCCACAAGGGGTCAAAGCAGTAAACTCACTTCATGTGATCATACGGAAAAACAGTGCGGCACTTTCTAAAAAGAGCTTCGCACGGTCCAACCCAGCAGACCGTAGAGATTGGATATCGAAACCAATCACTTTCGACCACCTGGACTATTCCAGAAGCGTTCGAAATGCGGGACGGATTACAATTTACTAACGTTCTAATGGATGGAGGCAGTGACTTAAACCTGCTATATTCAAACACAATCCGTAGGATGGGGATAGACTCTACCAAAATTCGACACAGCCGCACTTCCTTCAAAGGAGTGACGCCAGGCCCTTACGCCAAGTGCACAGGCTCTATATTACTAGAAGTCGTGCTCGGATCGCCAAACAATTTTCGACGCGAAAAATTAATTTTTCATATCGTCCCATTTGAAAGTGAACATCAAGCACTCTTGGGACGAAAGGCTTTTACACTTCTCTTACCGCATTACGCGTCTCTTACACTCAAGATGCCCGGTCCGTGTGGCGTCATTTTAGTGCGAGGGTCACTTAAAGACCCCGGACTCACATAGACGAATCCGGCTTCAGCAGGCTAGGGGCTCCCTAGCCGCATACCCCTTCACAGGGGGCTGCGCGCACAAACAACCGCGGGTTCATACAAACCCTGCTTTAATTATTTATATTTCTTATTTTACACATATTTTTCGCACGAATTGTCTCTGCAAGTAAACGTTCCTCTCTTTCTCTGAGATGAACAACGTGCATACCCGTCCGTGATAACGCGCAACGGAGACACAGCGCAGCGTGCAGTAGGGACCCGTTATGAACAACGTGCATACCCGCCCAGATAACGGCGAACGGAGACACAGCGCAGACGCAGAGGGACCCGTTGTGAGGATTCTTTCAGATTAAGACCCTGCGTAAACCTTTTTTACTGTCTCTTGTTGTTATTCTCCCTTGGCTTCTTCTTATAGCCAACGCGGAGCCTGACGTTTTGGCATCGGCCGCGTCAGAAGACCATGCCCGTACGCGGACACTAGGGGCTTAGGGCATCTCTGCCCATTATTATTATAAAGACCGAACACCTTAGGGAGTGTTTGGCGTCTTGAGTTAGCCATTATATGCATCAGCTCTGAATCATGTCTTTGGTCAAATGTTGGGTTTGCCCGGCTCCTGTGTTTTGCTGCCTTACGTTCCGTATCACCGGCTAACGCGGCACCAAGAGAACTCTGCGATTGTGCCCCGATTAAATTGGCGAGCACCTCGAGAGAAAGCCGAAAACTGACTGTCATGATACAGCGAGAGACTGGTCAACCACTCATCGACCACCGGAAAGTTTAGAATTCCCCGCTTTGACGAAGGACCGTTTCCCGGTCAGGCACATATGCACCCCGAATACGGAGATTTGCGGTGCCACCAGGGGCTATATAGCCCCACCCTCGAGCTCCACTGGCTAAGTGAAAGTGATAAAGCATTATAGTCCGGATTGCCTAGTTCGCTACGCTACCACCTCCTTAAACAGGACCGAGACGTCGGATTAAGTGTGAAAAACGCGCTATTTTTGTGAACACCCCCGCACCCTGTGCGTGGGGGCTAAAGCCGAAGACTGCAATCTTTCAAGTTATACAAATGTATACGTAAACGGCCGCACAGGAGAAGTTTTACTACTTGAACGCACAAGTATAAAAAGCGGTTATAACATAATCATCGTTTTACAAGCTAATACGTTCATTTGAACGTGATATTTTTCGAGCACTGCGACTCTATTACACGAGCGCCACGCATAACTTCCCCGAAGTAGTGCTCGGCAGGGAGCCGGCTTTCATCCGAACCCTGGGAGGCAACAGCGGTGGCATCCATCTCCGGACAATGCGCCTTCACACGGGCAAGAGCCATCCGCGCGCCCTCGATGCAGGCCGACCGCTTCATGTCCTTTATATGCGGCACCGCTCCAAGGAATTGCTGCAGTAAGCCGAAGTAGCTCGTCGCCTTGGACCTCTCTGGCCAGACATGGGCCACGATGTCAGTCATGGCAAGTCCGGACAATCTATTTAGCTCGGCCCATTCGGCCAACCGGTCTGTCAACGGAAGTGAGCGATCCGGACTGTGGAATTGAGACCAATATAGCTCTTCCGTCTCGTGATCCTCCTGGCTCCGGAAGTGCTTAACGGCATCGGCCGCACTTGCAGCTAAGTCCATATACAGATCCTCTTGACTCCACAGCCGCTCAAATTGAGCATACTTTCCATCCATAAACCGGCGACGCAGCAGAAAAGGCTTGCCAGCCACGATCTCTCCGGCCTGGCGCAGTTCCTCCTTCATAGCCCGCATTGCAGAGCGGGCATCCTTGGCTTCGGCGGTGGCCTTCTTCAGGTCTTCCCGCTCTGATAAGCGCTCCTTTTCAAGAGCCTCATTGCGGTCGGTAGCATCCTTTACTTTCATGTCCAATTCGGCCACCTCCGCCCTACTTAGGCAGTGCGCAGCCTTTTCGGCTTGCAACTCTTCGGCTGCCCTCAAGGCAGCCGCGTCACTCCTTCGGACTTGCTCCTTAGCCCGAGCAAGTTCAGCCCGAAGGCTCTCCACAGCAGCAGCACCGTCTGTACAACAGCATACAATTTATCAGAGGAGGGCTTCGACCCCCTTAAATAAAGCGACTGCGGAGAATTTATTTACCTTGCGACTCGTCAAGTCGCTGGTTGACAAGTGCGATATCAGCATCCGCCATGTCAAGTTGCCGACTTAATTCGGCAAACTCATTAGTCCGGCTGGCCCTCGGACTATCCGCCACCTGCATAGGGACGGCGGTATTCATTACTTGAGATTTCGATCCTCGCACGTTGTCGCTTCGACAACCTACCGAGTCCGTGGGCTACTATCTATACAGGCGATTTTATGTGCGAAACTGTTAAAAGACAAAAGGGTGCGTCATTTTCGCATACCTCAAATCCCGCCAGCAAACTCATGGCGGCATTACGCAATCCGCTCTCAGCGGACGAAATCCTTCCAACCACCATACGAATCAACGCACGGTGATCTTCTGAAATGGACGCCCTCTCAAGCAGATTTTTTAGTTCTCCCAGCCGGATACTGTTGGGTGTCGAACTCTCTGGCCCCTCTGGACTCGGGGACACCCTCCATGACGATACTTCAGGCTCACCCGGCTTATCTGACGGCGCTGCAGACGGAGGTGTATCACTCTCCATCATCTCCGGAAGAAGGTCCCCCGAAGATGAACTCATCTGAGAAGGCTGCAGATCCGAAGTGCAATATAAATATTTCGGTTACCCACAGAAGCATAAATGAAGGTATTTCCCTACTAATTAATTCCCTCTTTTCATACTCACCGCTCGTTGGAGGGCTGATCTTTTGGCGATGATTGTGCGTCCGGATTCTTTCCGGACGCCGGACCTCCCGGGGAAGATCTCTTCCCACGTTTAGGGGCTTTGGCCTCTTGGTCTTCGGAGGCAGTCCTCTTCTCCCCTGAAGGGAGGGGTTCTTGGTTCCCCCCTCTTCAGTCGCCCCTTTGGGCGAGATATTAGCTCCTTTATTTTCCCCTTCGCCCCCTTCTGTGGGCGCGACCTCCAACATTCTGACCAGCACGGGCTGCAATGCGGTCTCTGGGAGGGGGGCCGGACATCTTATCAGCCTTGATCGCGCCACCCATTCCTGTAAAGAACAAGGGGTCAGGAGGCGAACTCTAGAAAGGCACATAAACAGAATGTCCGGACTCTGAGCTATTTACCTGAGTATCCGGGCGATCGCGGCTTAGGCCTGCGTCCTCGGCTAAATCCGGACACGCCACCTGCGGTCCGAAGAACAACTTGTATATCTCCACGGGTGTCGCACCCATAAAGTGTTGGAGAATCTGAGGTCCCTCCGGGTTGAACTCCCATAGACGGAGAGGACGGCGTTTGCAGGGCAGAAGATGCCTGATTAGCATAACCTGCGTCACCTTGATCAGGTCAATGTCCCTCGCTCGGAGATCTCGAATCCGGCCCTGCAGTGAGGGCACGTCTTCGGAGGGCCCCAATTGAGCCCTTGGTTGACCCACGACATTAGCTGGCGTGGAGGTCCCGGGCGGAAAGAAGGCGGCGGCTTTTGCCTGCTGCCCTTCGGAGCGGTGATATAGAACCACTCCTGTTGCCACAGTCTGAGTTCCTCTTGGAAGGAACCTTTGGGCCACGGGGCATCGGCCTTTTTGCTTATGGCCGCCCCGCCGCACTCCGCTTGACGCCCCCCGATCATCTTCGGCTCCACCTTGAAGGTCTTCAGCCACAGGCCAAAGTGGGGAGTGACACGGAGGAAGGCTTCGTAGACGATAATGAATGCGGAGATGTGGAGGATGGACTCCGGAGCCAAGTCATGAAAGTCCAGCCCATAGTAGAACAGGAGCCCTCTCACGAAGGGGTCCGTCGGGAAGCCTAAACCCCGACGGAGGTGGGATACGAAGACGACGTATTCACCAGGCTCGGGGGCGGGCACGGCCTGCCCTTGGGCAGGCAACCTGTGCGAAACCTCGTAGGCCAGGTACTTGGCTTCATGTAACTTCAATATGTCCTCCTCCGTGACGGAGGAGGGCATCCTCGACTCTGGAGGTCGGAGCCGACATGGTTGAGGATCCGGCGCTCAATCTGAGGCTCGGGTGTTGGAACGGGGAGCGGGAAGAGATTCAATGCGAGATTGAAGAACAAAGACGAGCCTTGGTCCTCTTATAAAGGGATGAAATACCAAGGGCCGTCTCGTGACCGTTTGGGATTCACCTTCGATAGAGGCGTGGCGGACGGAGCGGTTAGGTTACCCACGCACGTATTGATGAGAATCCGGAATAAGGGGAACACGATCTCGCTCGACAAGAGGCGTGCCAAGAAACCGCTTCGCTAAACGTCTTTGAGGTGGTATAGTAAAAACGGTTCAAACAAAGGCTTGGTAGCGGTGTGATGTCACGCCGCGAATACGTCGCAGATTGAACTAAGTGTACATTTTATTCTCTCTACGGTGGAATGTGGAATTTATTTTGCGAGCGGACACTATCCTGGTGTTCATGATCTTCTCTGGATTATTCAAGGAGGAACCCGCCTTGCAATGCCGAACATTATGCGCGCCGGACTTATCGTCATTGAAGCCTGGTTCAGGGGCTACTGAGGGAGTCCTGGACTAGGGGGTGTCCGGACAGCCGGACTATCAATATCCGCAAGACTAAAAGACTACAAAGATACAAGATTGAAGACTCCGTCCCGTGTCCGGATGGGACTTTCCTTGGCGTGGAAGGCAAGCTTGGCAATACGGATATGTAGATCTCCTACCATTGTAACCGACTCTGTGTAACCCTAGCCTCCTCCGGTGTCTATATAAACCGGAGGGCTTTAGTCCGTAGGACAACATACATGACAACAATCATACCATAGGCTAGCTTCTAGGGTTTAGCCTCCTTGATCTCGTGGTAGATCCACTCTTGTACTACCCATATCATCAATATTAATCAAGCAGGACGTAGGGTTTTACCTCCATTAAGAGGGCCCGAACCTGGGTAAAAGCATCGTGTCCCTCGTCTCCTGTTACCATCCGCCTAGACGCACAGTTCGGGACCCCCTACCCGAGATCCGCCGGTTTTGACACCGACAGTCGGTTTAGAACCTGTAGCCGTAAACCGGCTTGATGTATAACTTGTATTGTAAGTTAGGAATAGAGAGATACCAACCGAGATACGAGTATGAACCGGTTGGGACTGTGTGGACCGACGGGCGTCACTCATGTATATAAGGGGACGACCCGGCGGCGGTTCAGGAGAGACAACCACAACTCGAGCCTAGGCGAAGCTTGTTTGCTCCCTAGCCATCGAGACCACATCAATTCCATCACAACTAGACATAGGCTTTTACCTTCATCGAAGGGGCCGAACTAGTATAAACCCTCGTGTCTTTGTGTCCGCTTTAACCCCTTCCAGTAAACCCGTAGCGATGGCTCCACGACTAAGTCCTTTCACTAGGACATCTGCCGTGACAAATCGACGACAGTAACCTTGCTAGGTGAGAAGGAAGCATCTCCATGGGCCATCAAACAGAGGATGTCATTGGGTTTTGTGTTGACTTCTTTCCTGGTCTTAAGAAGATAGGTCTCCCTAAATCGCAGTATGATGGGAGACTGACTGGAAAAGGCACGCTAGGAGTGGACTCAATAATATGCAGGGACATGCATTCTTGGTCTCAAGCACACTACACAGTTCTACAGAACACGTCTCAGAGGTGACATCACTGTTTGTGATGAGTTGTACTCGTTGTCCAGGGGACCATCTTCGACTGTATTGACTTACAAAGGATACGAGATAAATGGGAATACATTTTTACAAGATCGCCCAAGATCAAAAGAGCACCAACCAAAACAGCGGTGTCCGCTTTAATGCAACAATCGAGAGGGGAAAGGACACATATTATGGTTACATAATGGCCATATGGGAACTTGACCATGGACATGATTTTAAGGTCCCTTTGTTTAAGTGCAAATTGGTCAACTCTGTCAGGAGGCGGGGTACAGGTAGACCCACAGTACGGAATGTCTACCAGACTGAGAAAAAGAAAAGATAAGGAAGCGAATACATCATACGATGAGCCAAAGTGCCACATAGTTCTTTCAGGAAAAAGGGACATTGTGGGAGTGGAGGGTAAGACAGACATGTCTGAAGATTATGAAAAGTTTCATGAAATTCCTCCCTTCAAAGTCAAGGCTGACTGTATCCTGATAAACGATGAAGATTATCCATGGTTACGACGCAATAAGCAAAGCACACAAGTGAAAAAAAGTGAAGACTTTCTCTGCACAACTATTATGATGATACCATGCCAACTTTCAACCTTTTCATAGTTCATTTGAAATGCCTATTGTAACAGACGATTTTCCGTTTGAAATCCTGATACTTTGAAACAAATTGTCCGTTTTGTACACGAAGTGCATCCAGTTTTTGCCGTAACCCTCTCTACTTTCTTGCACATGCTATGTGGGTGAAATGATGATACCATGCCAAGTTTCAACCTTTTCAGAGTTCATTTCTAGTGTTTTTCAATTTCAGGGTCTTATAGCTCAAAATAAAGAATTTAATAGAAAAACAATTAACAAAATCTGGTTTTTATTAAAATAGATATTTAAAACAGATAAACTTTAATAAAATATATAAGTAGAAACCAAATAAAAATAAAATAAACTTTAATAACATAAAGCAAAAAGAATTATCATAAAGTGAAATAAATAAGTAATTAGAAACAAAATAAAATAAAATAAATAAGTTTTTTGTCGTAAGTAGAAACAAAACAAAATAAATAAACAAAAAAAGAAAATAAAAAAACAGGGAAAAAAACATGCCACCTACTAGGCCACCACTGCCTGAAAACGACTAGAAACCAACCCATGGGCCAGGATTCAGGCCAGCAGAAGGCCCAGTAGGCCCATCAGGCATAGCGGTGTCAATTAGGCCCGTAAGCCTGCAATGGAGAGGAGCTCGAGAGGGGTGCGGTAGTGGGGCTTATAAACCATTGCGCGCCCCTCTCAACTAGCGAGGTGGGACTAAACTTTCGACGTGGGCGCAGTAGCACAAGGCCTTTAGTCCCGGTTGGTGGCACTAACCGGGACTAAAGGGGTGCATTGGTACCGGTTCCTGGCACCAACCGATACCAATGCCATCCTTTAGTCCCGGTTGGTGCCACCAACCGGGACCAAAGGCCGCCGCTTCCAGCCCTTTGGGCTGCTGAAAAGAGGCCTTTGGTCCCGGTTGGTGGCACCAACCGGGACTAAAGGGTGGCATTGGTACCGGTTCCTGTCACGAACCAGAACCAATGCTTCGTCTATATAACTAGCACTTGTGAAATTTTTCACTCAGTTCGTCTTCCCCGCCCGCCGCCGCCGCCAAGCTGCCCCTCTGCGCCTCGCCGTTGCTGTCGTCGCCCTGCCTCCGACGTCGTCCCTGCGCCACGCCCCGACGCCGTCTCCGCCCGCCCAGACCCGTCGCTGCCCCTGCCCCGACGCTGCCACCTCGTCATCGTCGCCGCGCGCGCACCCTGTGAGCGCCGCCCCGATCCCCACCTCCTCCTCCCTGTAATGGCCGCCGCTGCCGCTGCGCCGCCGCGACCCCTAGCTATTAATTTGGATGTGTAGTTAGATTTGTAATTTATTTGTATTAGTTTGGATGTGTAGTTAGATGAGTAGTTAATTTAGTTGTTGTAATTTAGATGTGTAGTTTAGATTTTTTGGTGATATTATTATTGAATATGCAAATGTTTGTATGTTCATATATATGCATAGAATATATGAATTTTTTTCATAGAATTTTTATGATTTTTTTCTGTTGTAATTTTGTTCATAGAATTTTTATGATTTTTTTGTTCATAGAATTTTCTTTGTCAATTTATGTATATGTTCATATTGTGTAGGAATCTGAAAATTGTGTATGATCGAAGTCATTTATGTATGTTCATATTTAGAAGAAAAAGATGGAGAGAAAAAAGGAATATAAGAACAGGAAGAAGGAGAAGAAGAAGAATAAGAAGAAAAGGAGAGGAAGAAGAGGAGAAATAAATAAGAAGATAAAAAAGAAGAAGGAAAAAGAGTAGAAGAAGAAGAAATAGAGGAGAAGAAGAAGAAATAGAATAATATATTATTCTATTTTTTTCTTCTCCTCTATTCCTTCTTCCTCTCCTCTTTTTTTCTTTTTTTTCTTCGATCTCCTCCTCTATTCCTTTCTTCTTCTCCTCTTTTTTTTCTTCTTCTTCCTTTTCTTATTTTTTTATTGGGTATGTCGTTGTCGATATATATACGTACCCCCCTCCCCGATAACTTTTAGTAAGTACTATTTAGAAACTGTTTAATAGAATTAGTTAGAAAAATAATAGAACTAGTTAAACTAGCTAGTTTATTTTTAGTAAGTACTACTTTATTCTATTTATTGTAAGGAAATTAATAGAACTAGTTTTTTTAGTTAAAGCAATTGTTCCCACATCGACGTCGACGATGCCTATCCCGCATCCTCGTTGTCGACTCGGCGGAGGAGGCCGGCTTGATCAGAGGGGCCATTTCCCGGGCTGGGCTCCGTCGGGCTGGTTTTGCAGGGTGCTACCTTTTGGGGGGCGTAGGTTGGTGAGGGGCCAGCCCGTCGTTGACCCGATCCTTGTTTGGTGGTGGCACTACAACAGGACAGAGCTTTTGTAACACCGAGTTGTGTTACTACAGGCCCAAAAGAGCGTTACTAGGCCATATAGTAACACAGTTTCAAATGCGTTCCATTAGACCGTGTTACTAAGTGATGTCAACTGTCACACATAATAAATGTTACCATATGTTAAAAAAATGTGTTACTATTCGATTATAGTAACATGCATATTATGTGTTACCAAACATGTCGGTAACACATTTTTGTAATTATAGTAACACACATAGTAACATATATTTGAAGACATAGAACATTGCTGGTAATATGTTTTTGTAACTATAGTAACACATTGGTAACATATATTTTTATCGTTGGAACACAAGTAGTAACATAATATCCAAATATCGTAACACTATAATTTATAGTTGTCAACTTCCACAGTAACAAATTTTGTAACTATTGTAACACTAGCAGTAACACTACTATATTAATATGGAAACATAATTTTTTTTAATTATTAACCATAAAATTCAACACCCATTTTATGAATATACATTTATTTAATAAAAACACTGTAATTGCAAAATAGTTAATTGTTTTTATATTTTGCTTGCCACGGTTAGATTGGTAGAGAAATTGAAGCACGACAGATACACAAATTCAAAATATCAAGATATGTACTATGAATATACAAGTGTGTATTATAGTTATGCATTACAATAAATAAATACAAATATTCTTAGGTGCAAAAGCATATCATTTATATCAATTTAACTATAGAAAACAAAAGTATGAAGAATATTACACCATAGCATTTGCATAAATTCGACAAAAGAAAAAGATCTTTTGAATAATATTACATTTTTCAATCTATCAATGTAAACTACAACTATTGGGAAGTAAAATCTTCAAATTTTATTTGCTTCCTGTTCCAACCGAAGTATTCAGCTGCAAGTCAATTATCCTTGTTTCAAATCTGTAAAAGAAAATTGGACCTTATAGTTATGTAATTAAATATACACAAATATGATTTCGGAATATGGAAGAAAAGACTTCAACTTACAAAACTTGAAGGCCAAGCAATTAAGTATCCTGAAGAGAAAGCTTCACCAATTGTCCTGCAACCAGAAACTTCCCTTACTAACTCCTCATTATCAAGAATAGGTTCATCTATGCGCACATGGAAAAATCTAACTGAATACCACCAGCCTTAGTAGCTGGATCAATAGTCAAAAAAGTACCATACAACGTGTTGCCTGTTGGGATATGATGAAGTCTTTAAAACTACTTCAAAAGTTATGATCATTATTAGCATTCAACAGCAATAATAATATAATTTGCATGAATAATATGATCTCTATTTTAATGATATCCTAAAATACATGCCCCATAAAAACTAAATAAACTAGACTAGCCATCAAAGTCTAATGCCCAAGGATACCTCACTTGCTCACGCTTGGTTGAAGTTATCCTTTACTTGTAGATTTGTAACAGAAGTCATTTTTCAAGGAGGCATGTTAGATTGGTTTGGGTCGGGAATTTGAGTACAGTAAACCCATGCCTCTTGGCGGATCTTTACCTTGATTGAAGAATTACGCCTTTTTTTAGCGAACTGGATGTGGGCGTTCAGTTCTAGTCCCCTGCTTGTCTAGTCTTGAAAAATATTCAACTGCGCGATCCCTTATTTCCCTTGCCTACAAAGAGACAAATAGTAGATGGAATGATATTCATATCCTAGAGCTACAGAAAGCTGCAACTTCAAAACTCAAAAACACACAAACCTTACCTTTTGCACATAATCAATAACAAGGTCTTGTGGCGACGATGATTTTTGTTGAATTTGTAACTGACCGACATCATCATGCTCGCCATCCTGGTTCCATGACACAACAACGGTAAGAAATTAATATTTTTATATTCAATCTTTGTGACATGAGTGAGAGTAAGTCTAGACATAACTTTTTGGCATGAACGCGACAGATTATTAGCCTCAGAAATGTCATGTTTCATAGACAAGCGTGCCTCAACAGGTCCATTGCATTGGATTCTCTACAAACTGAAATATTAATACGAAGGTTTCAAGTGAAAAGCAATGATATTGTATTGACATTACCTTTGTTTTATCATGTAGTATTTGTAACCGAGAAATGCCAGTATGATTGATTGGAGATTTTCCTACGAACTAACAAGTATGAGTAAAATATTGATATAAATGCATAAAAAGGAAGGGACAAAGAAGTCATTTACCTCTTCTATTCCATTATTCCCTTTGGCATGTTCCAAACAATTGGCAAGCTTGTTCCAAAAGGCTAGCTTTCTTCATTGCATTTTACAACTATTCTTTGCCCCTTCGGCATGTTCCAAAAAAAATTGGCAAGCTTGTTCTCCTGTGCTTGCGTACTTCCTTATGTAATACAAGATTAAGAAAAGCACTAATTAAGTGTCAATAAAACCATTACAAGTAAAGACAGATTAAATAATGACATCACAAGCACAATTTAAATTGCGAATAGACATGAATTCGTACAAGATAAATGAGGGAAGGAGAAAGGAGAATCCACCTAGGACAAGATTTGAGTCTTGGACAGGGAAACCAAGCAGTACAAGTTGTGGACGTCTCCTCTGCAATTTGGGTCGCAGAACCAAGCAATCCGACCAAAAGAAACATGTGAATGGAGAGGGCAAAGAGGTACACAGTAGCATGCCAATGCACTATCAGCTTATCATAACTCGAAATAGAGAGAGGAGATTCAAGACCATGGTCCAGCCACCCACACTCAATGCCATTGGATATAAGATGCGCCTATGAACAAAATCTTATCTAGTTTGAAAACACAACGCTCAATCGACAGATATTCATTAAAAAATCTTCTGTTGGAACTTCGAGATAACAAGTTAAAAATCGGACTAAGAATCCGGGACATTTGCGCATGCTACTTATTTTAATTTCTACCAGTTTGTGCTGGATTCATGTGTGGCACTAGGATGAGAAGGTGGTGATTTTTGTGAAGTGCACACATTGTCGTGCTCCTCGAGTTGTTGACTGACTGTGTGCCAATGAACATGCAGCAATTCCAACAGGACATATTGTCCTGCTCTCATGGGTGAGTACTCATGCGTGTAACATTCCTCATCTGATTTGTTTTACCCTGGTACCTTTGCTTTATTCATTAGACCAAAATTGTCCATGGTCTGCTACTGATCCTAAACTGGTGACCCATCTGTTTAGTGTTGTGGCCGTTTTGTTTAATACCCTCTCATGGTTTGCTACATGCTAATGTCTTTTTTTATGAAATCTCCAAACGCAGCAGCATGTTGCCTCATGTGCCATCCCAATAAGTCAGTGAAGCAGCAGCAGCAAGGTGGCCACGGGGTGAGAAATCAGAGAAACGTACGAGTGAAAGGTTCAGAGGTTAAAGAATCAGATGGATGAAAGTACTAGTACATAGGTGAAACACTTAGATGGATGAACAAGTACAAGTACTGAGATTACAGCTTGCTCCCGACCAAAATAAGGAATTCGTAGCAGGCAGATCTGAGAAGGGGTGGGCGTTCAGATCCATACCAAACACGAGATCGTACCCCTTCAGGATGTAGGTGCCGAAGCTGAGGATCGACGAGGCCGTCGCCGCAGCAATCCAATTGCCGCCGAGGTAAGTCGGGGAAGCGGTAGATCGATCCGGGGGTTGAGGTGGGTGGGGGCGCGGGTGCTGGGAGGGGCTACAGGCGGCGGCGCGCTGGGCGTTCGAGGGCGGCGACGTAGCCGCCGAACAGGGGGCGTGCTGGGCGTTGGAGGGCGGAGAGATAGCGGCTGGGCTGGATGTAGATCGGATTTGAGACCCAGTTTATTTAGCCTTTTGTTGGTTATAATTGAAGGGAAAAGTAAGCGGGAATGTTAGAGATTTAGCGCCAGCAGAAAAAAATCAAGGGAAATCTGGAGGGAAATTGTTTTGGAAGAACCGGGACACTGTTACATATAGTTATTCGTTTGGCATGAAAATTATCTTAAATGTTTTTTTTTTGCATAAAAAATGGAGCATATTTTAGTATTTATCTATTATTGAGAGGGAATTAGATATAGTTAAATAGTAATCGGATATTGTCTTTGGAGGCCAAGCTCCATGGAGCTCGGTTTTGAAAAATTGGAATTTTGTCTACATTTCCAAAAATTCTTGAAAAAAACATACATATACATGAAGGCATAACACATGTGTGGCTGGGGTTCAACCCCGTGCACCTTGGGCCTCAAATTCGATGTCTTCAACCAACAAAATCGATGAAGAACACCGGATTTGCCTGCCTACATCCCTCAAACCAGTGCCGAAACAAGCAATTTCTGAAAACTGTCACCACCACGCGAATCAGCAGTAGACGACACAAAACTATACAAGACGCTCCTCACTCGCTTCTCAACGCCTGTTGGAGAATAAGCATTGGCCATAATAGTACATCATAAAGTTATGATTTGCATTCTCATGTGTATTTACATAACATGTGCAATATAACATATAACAGAGTCTCATGGGAATGCAGGGGAGGGTCTGGCATGGGTACTAGCGCTGTTGTGACCGGGATATCCTGATGTGGAACGATGGGCACGCCGGTGTTGTCATGACAATCGACGGTCAGTTGCCGGAGCGGCGACGATGGCGATGTTGTTGTCGTGACCAACGCACGGCGTTGTTGCGTCCTTGGGGAGCGATGTCGCTGCTGCGATGGGAGCAACACTGCTCCCGGAGGGCGGCTGTGATTCAGAATCAACATTTTCTTTTATATTCACCGAGTCGTGTTGTGATAAAATTGGTGAAGCGGAATTAAGACATTTAGGTGATGAATTTTAATTTGGGCGAAAAGAGGATGTGGGTTGTGTACCCTTGCTTACAAGAGATCAAACTATAAGTTTAATTGTGATGTTGTCTGGTCAAGGTACTTTAAGCATGAGCTTACGATCCAGTTGATATAAAAAAATTGAGGTTGACGACGACTCATGATATTCATTTGTGTCCTTGATCTGTTGCCCCGCCGGCCAAATGGAGCATATGCTTCTCTACCTCGCGAGAGCTAGCGGCACCCAGAACATCGACGACGATGGTTGTACTAACCACAGATGATGGTGAACATTGGTAGTGGTGATCGGAATAGACCCCGACGGAACTACCATAGATGGACTCCTTGTTGTGGTGTCGTCATAGCTCTCGCTAACGTTGGACAATATGCATGGAACCACACCAACTCCCAACAAAAAAAACTAATCTATTGCTCATGAAGAATGACGTAGCAAACGCATATGGTAGAACAATGGACATCCGAAGCAACCTTCAAATAACTTGGGAACGATGGATCTGAGAGGCTGGCACATCAATTCAGTCTCCTCCTTCCTTCCCCTACATGGCAACAGGCCGACAAAGAATATGGGGAGATCTTGCTCCTGATCGGTCGCCTCGACCAAGATCATGTCATTCCCATGCGAGTGCCCATATGAGAGCTACGATCGGCATGGGATAAAGTTGTGACCATTGTGGTGGGTGACTTTGGATGGGCGCTGAGAACACATGTGGTGGTGCTACAAAGTGGTGTTGACGGGATGCTTGAGATGTGACCGACCACCGACGATGTTGCAATGACAGTGATGCGAGAGGGTGACAGCCGGTTGCCACAACAGCAACGATAGGCACGATGATGTTGCAGCGACCAGTGTCGCTACGTGATCCTATGACCCAAGAGGTAACAGATTGACTTTACACCGGCCAGTCGAGTCCACTAACAGAAGACAGACAACCGTCGGGAGTATGGGACATCGCAGCCGCCCCACTATTACCTTGTATTATAGTTCAAAAAAAGGACAGGACCGAGAAAAACACGTCGGGAGTATGGCTAATCTTAATGGACCGTTCCGTGCATGTTTTTTTTTTTTTTGGTAAAAGCGAGCGAACCGGCGGAAAGGCCCAAAAACGAGCGAATCGGTCCAAAAGCCCATCGTCTAATTTATTTTCGTGTGGATAATCTAGGGGTTTTCCCCGAATCGGTGCACTTTCGCCCCCTTCCGCCGCCGCCCCTTCCACTATAGGGCACCACCGCCCCTCCGCCGCCGCCCTTGCACGGCACGGCGACGCCGCCCCGCGCCGCCAGGAGCCCAGGACGGACACTCCGATGCCTCCTCGTGCGGCCGCGCCACCGCTGTGCTGCGTGCTGGTCAAGCGACCCCAGCCGTCCAGGGGACGCCATCGCCGCCGCCTGGTCTCCAGCGTCCAGCCGTCCAGCCGCTGCAGGTCCAGCTACTCCAGCCCTCCCTCCGATACACACTGCGGACCAGGAAGACGGCTGGTCGCCTTCCTCCGCTCCTGACCAGGACGACCGATGGTCGCCTTCCTCCGCTCCCGACCAGGACGCCCCGACCACCGACGCTGGTAATATGATCTCTTTCTTCTCCACTCTGATTACCAATTCTTCTATTCTATCGAAGCATCCATATGTGATACGTCAACTTGTGAAGTTTGTGAACTAGAACTACTAAACTGTGTTGCTTTTGCTGGCCTGATGACAATAGTTGATAAAGAATTAGAGAGATTAGGGAAAAGAATTAGAGATTGGTATTTGGTAATTTATATTTCAGTTTTATTGTGTTGCTATTTGGTGTTCTGAGATTATGAGGAAGACTTGTTTGAGACTATGAGAAAGACTTTTTTTTTTTACGAATGACTATGAGAAAGACTTGCATTTGATTGAGTACTGATTCTGGTTTGCTATTTAGTGTTGGTGATGTGAGGAAGTTTATGGTGATACGGTGATTTATGTTGAAAATATGAGCAAATTACTACGAGATTTAATCCGAATAAACAGAAGATAAATCATGACTACAGTAGCAGAGATTGAACTAATCATGCGAACTAGCATAGCAGATGAACAGATCACATCTAGGGCACATACTAGAAACATGAATTCTACCACGATCTCGAACAGGAAAGATAGAATCACGTACGGTGCAGCGGGAACAGCACCGCCGGCGTTGACTTTGTCGCCCATGTCGTTGAGGATGAGGTTGCCGAGGTCGGGGAAGAAGTCGTCGTTCGCGAAGTCGTCGCTGCCAGTGATCGCATGAAAAGTCGCTCCCCAAAACCTGATCGCCTCTCTCCGTGACAGGATCACGAGAGGCGGGTTCCGAGGCCTGCTGTCCCTTCTCCGGTGCACGCCGAAAGGAGGGATGGAGAAGACTTGATCGGGCGCAATGGACTGGAACGGTGGTGAGAAACCATACTGAAGCGGCGGCGGCTAGGGTAGACGTCGCCTCACTATATAGTGCGGGCGGGTAGGTCGTGGGAGTAAACCCCACGTCCGAGTCGCCACGATCCAAAAGAATCGAAACTGCGTTCAGTAATTAACGCGTCCGTTAATTATTAATTAATGACTCATTAATTTTTCCCGAGCAGCAAAAATATAGACAACGTGCATAGCTCTGTCCTCGGCTCGGCTCAATCCCGCAACCCGCGGCGCGTCGTGACGAGGCGTGGCGTGGCGAGGCGAGCGAGGAGGAGGAGCGCGCGTGTAGGTCTCCTCTTCTCATGCTCATACAAGTGGTAGGAGAGCTCACCTTATAAAGAGGTGCAACTCTCTCTCAACTTATGAGGTGGGACTAAACTTTAGCCTCACTCACTCCACTCACATGTGTGCATGAATGGGCCAAGAGAATTTCAGAAATTTAGTTGGGCTTTGGGCCAAAAGCCCACTAGCAAATTCCAACAATCCCCCACAAAGTCTCATTGGCACATTTCACCATTTGGTTCCAAAACATTGTTTATATACCGGTACTTAGTGGAGACTGTGAAGTTGAAATTCCACTTAGAGATTTATGCTACACTAGATCACAACTTGAATAGTGGACTATGCCTTGAACTACAAGTTTTTCATGAGACTAGTTCCACACAAATTCTTGACTGCACTGGCTGCCGCAAGGCTTCCCTGCTGGTGGAGCGTATCGTCGTACTCGGGGCCTTTCATGAATTTATTAGAGAGCACCCACTTCTCACAGATTGCGGCGTTAACAATCAAATTCATATAGGTGTGTTCCTCAGAGATGCTCTGCAGACAACATCTCTGCTTACTCAAATAAGCCACTTGGAACACATTAAGATAGATATCAACCTGCCATGCAGATCAGGAGAGTATTGCATCTTCACGGGTGGGATAATTAAAATAAGGATACTCTCCTCTCAGCTGACCAACAGCTTGTCTCCCACTTCTACTTCACGGGATCTCCGATCACATAGAGTGGGTTACCACTATGGACAACTCATGCGGTGGGTCTCAAACCCATCTCCATCGATGCATTATCTATCACATTACGTGATAGACCCTTTGTGAAGGGATCTGCCAAGTTTTTCGACGTTTGGATATAATCCAACGTAATAACTCGGAGTTCCTCGTTTCCTGACAGATTTTAATCTCCTCTTCACATGCCTTGAGGACTTCATATTGTCCTTAGAACTGTTTATCTTGACGATCACAGTTTGATTATCACAGTTCATCAGGATAGGTGGTATTGGTTTTTCAACCATAGGTAAGTCCATCAATAGCTCACGGCCACTCGCTTCAACAAATGGCGGTGTCTAATGCTGTGAGTTACGCTTCCATAGTTGACCTCGTTAAGATGGTGCGCTTGCAAGACTTCCAGGAAACAGCGCCACCACCAAGTGTAAAAACATAACCACTTGTGGCCTTAATCTCATCGGCATCAGATATCCAGTTCGAGTCACTATAACCCTCCAGTACCCTTGGATACCCGGTGTAGTGAATCCCATAGCTCGCAGTGCCCTTCAAGTAGCGCATAACTCTCTCAAGCGCACGCCAATGATCATCTCCCGGTTTTGACACAAACCGACTCAGCTTGCTCACAGCAAAAGAGATGTCAGGCCTCGTGGCACTCGCCAAATACATAAGCGAGCCAATAATCTGAGAATACCTCAGTTGATCTCTAGCAATCCGTCGATTCTTTCGAAGCAACACACTAGCATCATATGGAGTTGGAGAAGGCGTGCAGTCGCTATACCCAAAACGACTCAAAACCTTTTCCACATAGTGAGACTGAAGCAGTGTGATCCCACCATTCTCATCTCTCAACAGCTTGATGTTTAAGATAACATCAGCTACTCCTAGATCCTTCATCTCAAAACAGCGAGATAAGAAATCCTTAACCTCCTTGATTAAATCAAGTTTGGTTCCAAAGATCAATATGTCGTCGACATACAGACAAAGAATAACTCCTTCACCCCCACCATGGCGATAGTACACACACTTGTCACCATCATTTACTACAAAGCCGGCAGCAGTTAATGTTCTTTCGAACTTCTCATGCCACTCCTTAGGAGCTTGCTTAAGGCCATATAAAGACTTTAATAACTTGCACACCTTTCCTTCTTGACCAGGTACTACAAAACCATCTGGCTGATCCATGTAAATTTCCTCCTTCAACTCTCCATTGAGGAAAGCCGTCTTGACGTCCATTTGATGAACGAGAAGACCATGTGAGGCAGCCAGTGATAGTAGCACCCGAATTGTGGTCAGTCTAGCCACGGGTGAGTAAGTATCAAAGAAGTCTTCACCTTCTTTCTGGGTATAACCCTTAGCCACAAGCCGTGCCTTGTACTTTTCAATCGTACCATCAGGTCTAAGCTTCTTCTTGAACACCCACTTACATCCTACAGGTTTGCACCCATAAGGACGGTCAGTGATCTCCCAGGTTCCGTTAGCTAAGATGGAATCCATCTCGCTACAAACAGCTTCCTTCGAAGAGTCGACATCGGAGATGCATAGGCTTCAAATAGTCTGGTGTGTCATCCACAAGGTACACAATGAAATCATCACCAAAGGACTTTGCAGTCCTCTGTCTCTTACTCCTTACAGATTTTCATTGTCACCCTCAACAGGATTCTCAACGTGTTCCATCGAAATGGTGGGTTCAGGAATTACAGTGAGTTCCTCACTAGATGGAATAGGTATCTCTGATTTGATGAACTTGACATATCCTTCATAGGAAATATGTCCTCAAAGAAAGTTGCATCATTAGACTCCATAATCGTACCAACATGCATGTCGGATACCTCAGATTTTATTATCAAAATCTATAGCCAATGCTATGAAAAGCATAGCCCGAAGAACACAATCCACGGTTTTTGGTCCAAGCTTGCGCTTCTTGGGAATTGGTATATTGACTTTCGCCAAACAACCCCAAGAACGTAGGTAAGAGAGTTTCAACCTTTTCCTTTCCCATTCCTCAAATGGAGTCATAGTCTTATGCTTTGTGGGAACTCGGTTTAGGACATGACACGCGGTCATTAGCGCCTCCCCCCACCATTCCTTGGAAAGACCCGATGTGTCTAACATGGCGTTAACCAAATCAGTTAGAGTTCGGTTCTTTCTTTCGGCCACCCCATTAGACCGAGGTGAGTAGGAGGCGTCCTCTCATGGATTATACCATGTTCCGCACAAAACAGATCAAATTCATTGGAAAAATACTCTCCACCACGATCGGACCTAAGCCGCTTAATTTTTCGATCAAGTTGGTTCTCTGCCTCAGCTTTATAGTTTTTGAAGAAAGTTAAAGCCTCATCTTTTGATTTCGAAGATACACATAACAATATCTAGTGGAGTCATCAATCAACGCCATGAAATATCTCTTTCCACCTTTTGTCAACACGCCATTCATCTCACAAAGATCGAATGTATAAGCTCTAGTGGCGCTTAAGTCTCTTGCCTCTGCAGTCTTATGGGACTTGCGAGGTTGTTTAGCTTGCACACATACTTGGCACTTAGAGCCTTTGACGAGAGAGATTTTCGAATTAAATTCATATTGGCTAGCAGCGTCATGCAACCAAAGTTAATATGACAAAGTCGTGCATGCCAAATATCTGACTCATTATTGTGGCAAACATTATTAATAACTTTAGTGCAAATATCTGACAAAGATAGGCGGAACAAGCCTCCGCACTCATAGCCTTTTCCAACAAATTGTCCACACTTGGAAATTACAACTTTATTGGACTCAAAAACCAACTTAAAACCATCTCGACATAAACAGGAACCGCTAACGAGATTTTTATTGATTGACGGCACATGATGAACGTTCTTCAGACGCACGGTCTTCCCCGAAGTAAACTTCAGATCGACCGTACCAACACCTCGAACGATGGCATGTGACCCGTTCCCCATCAGCACGGAGAAGTCCCCGTGGCTGGTAAGAAGAAAACATGGAGGCGCCAAGACAAACATGTACATTGGCACCGTGTCAATTAACCAATCGGGATTGAAATCTGAAAGGATGGTAGGAAAAATACCGCACTGATTCCTTCATATCAGTATCACCGATCACAACATTAGCGGACTTGCCGCCCTTCTCATGTTCGCGCTCCTCAAAGCGGTTAGGACACTTCGGAGCCCAGTGATTAGGATCACCGCAGACATGGCAAAGTCCTTCCCTTCTTATGCGAATTCTTCTTGAAGTTGGTAGAATGTGATGGCTTGTTCTTTGTATCAATCTTGCCTTTTCCCCGAGTTTTGTTCTTGTTGTTTTTGAACTTATTGGGCTGGAAGTTCTTCTTACGTACCATGTGGGCACTAGAAGCTCCCACGGCAACTCGAGCACGTGTGTCCTTTGTCTCGCCTTCTCTTCAACATCAAGAGTACCAATGAGATCCGCAACGGAAAACTCCTGTCTCTTGTGTTTCAGGAAGTAGCAAAATTGTTCCACGAAGGTGGAAGCTTGGCAATAATGCCTCCGCCACAAATTTGTCCGCAACACACACTTGAAGAGGTCAAGTTCTTTTGCGGCGATCAGATCTCATGAGCCTGCTGTACAACAGAGCGCTCATCAGTCATCTTGTAGTCATAGAATTGCTCCATGACGCATAACTCGCATCCGGCGCCCGAGGCACCAAACTTGGCCTCGAAGCGCTGCCCACATGTCCTTGCCGTTGTCAAACGACATATACTGAATCCACAATGGAATCATCAAGAACACCCGAAGAGCGCCTTTAAAGAGAGTATCGATCTTTCAAAAGCTTCCAGCTGTGCTGGATTAAGATCGCCTCAAGCTTGCCCTTAGTGGCGCCATAGCAGCCCATGGTGCGAAACCAGTAGACTGCTCTCGTCGCCACCTCTTATATTCGCCCCTTAAAGGCAAAGGCTTCAGACAAGAAGCAAAACCACTCGGAGTAAATTGCCTATAATCAGGTTTTTGGATTGTTGGAAATATGAGCAAATTACTACGAGATTTAATCCGAATAAACAGAAGATAAATCATGACTACAGTAGCAGAGATTGAACTAATCATGCGAACTAGCATAGCAGATGAACAGATCACATCTAGGGCACATACTAGAAACATGAATTCTACCACGATCTCGAACAGGAAAGATAGAATCACGTTACGGTGCAGCGGGAACAGCACCGCCGGCGTTGACGTTGTCGCCCATGTCGTTGAGGATGAGGTTGCCGAGGTCGGGAAGAAGTCGTCGTCATGAAGTCGTCGCTGCCAGCGATCGCGAGTCGCGCCCCAAAACCTGATCGCCCCTCTCCGCACGGGATCACGAGGCGGGTTCGGAGGCCTGCTGTCCCTTCTCCCGGTGCACGCCGAAAGGAGGGATGGAGAAGACTTGATCGGCGGCGCAATGGACTGGAACGGTGGTGAGAAACCATACGAAGCGGCGGCGGCTAGGGTAGACGTCTGCCTCACTATATAGTGCGGGCCGGGTAGGTTGTGGGAGTAAACCCCACGTCCGAGTCGTCACGATCCAAAAGAATCGGAAACCGTTCAGTAATTAACGCGTCCGTTAATTATTAATTAATGACTCATTAATTTTTCCCGAGCAGCAAAAATATAGACACAACGTGCATAGCTCTGTCCTCGGCTCGGCTCAATCCCGCAACCCGCGGCGCGTCGTGACGAGGCGTGGCGTGGCGAGGCGAGCGAGGAGGAGGAGCGCGCGTGTAGGTCTCCTCTTCTCATGCTCATACAAGTGGTAGGAGAGCTCACCTTATAAAGAGGTGCAACTCTCTCTCAACTTATGAGGTGGGACTAAACTTTAGCCTCACTCACTCCACTCACATGTGTGCATGAATGGGCCAAGAGAATTTCAGAAATTTAGTTGGGCTTTGGGCCAAAAGCCCACTAGCAAATTCCAACAATTTATATCTCATTTTGTCTTTTTTGTGACAGAGAACTAGAGATTATTAGTGTATATGATGAGCGATGCTGCTCTTTCTGCTGCAGGTACATGAACAGGCGGCGTTGACAACACTGGCCTCCTCCAGCAGCCAATCTTCGCCTGCTCCTGCTCCTGCTCCGAGCTCCTTTAGCGACCTCACCACCTCGCTTGCTGCCTGCTTCGTGCTCAGCTCGCCCACGAGATGTTCGATCAATTGACCAAATCGAGCCAAGCCAAGTCTGCCTCTCTTGCACAGGCATGGACAACGGTCAGTACTTACCATCATCCAGAGTCGAGTCACCGAAGCAGCGGCGACAGAGAGGAAGAGGCTACATAAGGATTCTTGTGTCCCGAAGGTATGTTCCTTTTGCCTATTCATGTTCCATGCATTACCTGGCTCACGGTGTCCAATCAACTCAGCTCACAGTGATCAATGATTGATCAATATTAACACGATTTGATTT
This sequence comes from Aegilops speltoides, assembly GCA_021437245.1. Classification (NCBI taxonomy): domain Eukaryota; kingdom Viridiplantae; phylum Streptophyta; class Magnoliopsida; order Poales; family Poaceae; genus Aegilops; species Aegilops speltoides. The sequence goes on from CM038143.1 coordinate 721,623, forward strand.
TCAATTTAAAGCGGAACCTACTAGATTATTGGATGTTTGGATGGTCGATATATGTCACTCTCGACTCTCAGTTCATTCTATCTTTGCGTTTTTTTACTATAATGTTTCTATCACGGCGAAGCAAAAGAACGTGGAATTAGTGATGGCGAAACTTTAAAATGTTTTGCATCATTAGGGTTGTTATTACAGTCCATATATGTATTGAAAATAACCTGACTCTTCTGATTTATAATGAACTTCTGCTCATGCGCTTCAGTGAATCTTATTTTGCAGGAAATTTTGCAAGTGGAGGTGAAGGATTGTTCTAAACTGGCAGATGAAGCTATGCGCTCTTTTAGTGGACTTTTATATGTTTGCATAGTTTTTGCTTCAAACATGAAGCTTAGAAAATTTCAGAAAATTGTCACTAAGTTAAGTTCATGTATGACAGATTGTCATTGGAGATAGATACACTTTATGTTAGATTTACCGCCTTGTAAACTAAGCTTATGTTGTTCAAAATTGACGTTTTGATTAATTTGGGATTTTTGTTTCGTGTCAAAACCTGGACGTCTGATTCAATGGTTTCTTCTTTGTTGATGTAACCAGCCTTTGTGTGTGTGACTTCTGTGGCTTACACTTGCAGCTAGGTGCTGGGCGTTGTGCGTGTGTGATTTTTGTGCTTGCACTTACAGCTGGCCCCTAGCCATCTTGCCACCCGGTCAACTAGGCGATGTACACTGCCTAACAACTGCTTGTTTGCTTACTGCTACGGACAATTCTTGTGTTGTGCTGGTTGGAGTGTGTGGGTGTTCTGAAAAAATGCTGTACTGGCTGGAGTGTGTCCGTGTTCTTCTGAAAAAAATTTACTAGCACTGGAACAATGTTCTTTTTTCGGTTTCATGCTAGTACAATACCGGTCTACTAGACTGTTGTTTAGTGGTTGATTGATGCTATAGTTGTACGGATCTACAATTCTTAAGCCTACTTTAAAAAATCGGACTGACAGTTGAACCGTTGAGGCTACCGGTTTAGGTCAACTCGTTCAGGGACAAAAAACTGGAATATTTAAGTTATTTAAAAAGAATTGACCTCTAATCAAATGAATCATTTATTGGTAGGGGTGTTGGACGTGCGGTGCCTGAAGGTCAATGGTTCAATTCCTAGTTTACACATAATTTTCTTGTCATTTTATTACTGGCTTTTTGCTAAAGACTGACGCACCTAAAAAATCGAATGAGGAGCGGACTGTACAGTTTTTAAGTGCACTCGTTTGCTGTTGGTCTTCCACTCCTTCGTGAGTACCGGCGTTAAATTGTTAATTTGACATGATCATTTTAAAGTGTGCATTTGCATTTATGGTCATCAAGTCATCCAAAAAACCGCGTAAAAGTATGGTTAATATGATATTCACTGCAACCATATCGAAATAGTTTCGTACGAGTATTTAGTACGAAACTGTATTGTTTTTGTACCATATTGCCCAAAAAATGAAAACTTTATTTACCAATATAAAAAGGTATTTATAAAAAACACACGTTGGCACGTGGGCTCTGTGTGTGAAGGTATTGGTGATCTCTATATATAGTTGATTTTAGTATTTCCATTTCTCCATATAATATAACTTGTAACACTATGATCAACTAATGATTATGTGTTACTATTCGTAAAGTTCGTAACATATGCCACCAACACATACTTACATGTTACTATATGAAAACATATGTAACACAATGGTACTAACACATATTTACAAGATACTGTAAAATACCGCTGTAACACATTTTGGGGCCTTATATAGTATGTGTTACTACCTGCCATCCAACACAAAATGAGGTGTTACTGGAAATTACCTTGTCACACATTTTGGTATGTGTTACATGATTGTGTTACTTAAAGTCTGTTTTGTTGTAGTGTGGTCGCGTGGGCCAGTGACGGTGCCGATGCTTCCGGACACCGTGGAGGTGGTACGTCACGGTGTCAGCGAGGAGGACCAGCACGTCCATCGCTACATGGTTGCGTTGGAGGGCAGGTTCGACAATACCTGACAGGTTCTTCAGGGATCTCACTGGAGCTATGATCCTGTGATGGTTCCTTCCCTTTGGGTGTCCACTGCCCGCGCCGATACCCGTCGGGCGCTACGGTTCTAGCTGTACTGGCGATATGTATGATAGTATTTGAGGTGTATTAGTGATAATATTTGACGATGTACGGACGCATGGAGATGATATTGGTTTTCTTATAATTGAATGCATCCTAATTTGAATACTACTTTATTTTGGTATTTGATTTTTCTTATTAAATGCTCAAATTGGAAAACTACTCCTACTTTGAATGCTAAAATTGGGGAGCACTATGCAAGGCATATGCATATGATTAGTTGATAGATTATAGGGTTTTTGTTTTCGCAGAAATCTAGGAGCCCCCGGCCCCTCCATCATCCCCGCCGGCATCCCCGTCACCGACCCCCTCCGACATCGAGGTTAGACCAGCCAAATCCTCTTTTAGAAAGATAATTAAACGATATTTCGGGTTGACTTTAAGTCAGTCAAGTCTCCACCATATATGAGAGGACGAAGAATCCCGACTGTTGTCATGGGGGTCGCTTCTCCTTTGTTCCAGTGTGCTAGACATTTTGGTGCAATGCACTCGGGGACAAATGGAGGAGCGACCATCACCAACGGTCGAATGTATACACCACGTGAGCTGAGAGTTTTCAAGAAAAGACTCGACAAACCGATAGTCAACCCGTGATGAATAATAATTATCTAATTTAGTTTTTGTAGTACATATATTTAATTGTACAAGTTTAATCTTTGAATTATGAACATAGGAAATGTCATCATCGGATGATGGAAGTCTCCCGAGGGAGTGCGGGTGGTGCCATGACGATCGAGGTTTGTGCGACAGGCCTCACCTGGACGATGATCGGCGCTTCAGCATTAAGCTCGAGGAGACCTTCGATGTTGAAACGGTACGCAACGGCGACAAGTATTTTTTTCGTAATTAAGCATGACTTCAACTATTTTAACGTGTAATTTTCATCTTTTACAATTCGAGTATAGCTTATCTCATGCCATGCAAGACGCTATGTCTTGGAGAGGATGGATTTTGAAGACCATGAAAATTTTGAAACGAAGAAATTCACCTAAGGACCCATCATGATGTGGATTTTGAAGTAAATCTGCATACTGCTGAGAGCGTCACCCATTTTGGTTGCAAAAATTGGGAAGCATTTTGCAAGATGTATGGTTTTGATGAGGGTATGCTTGTCACCATGGATCTTGATAATCCTTAAATCGAGCAAGACAATATGGACATTTGGGTCCTTGTTGATACGCCTCTAGTTCTACCGCTATGTGAGTTTCTCAAACATAGTTATTAGCTAATCTATATTGTTTATTTCAAAATAGTTGACAGCTTATTTCCATTGACAGCTTATTTTGATTGTTCAAACAATGTGCAAAACATGGTAGACAAAACCCACTACACCGATGGCTCCGAATTAACTTATCAGGAGAAAAATCATCTGGTCGGATTTTGTATTGATATTGAGAATTACAATATCTACAATCAAACTCCTCAACATTATGGTCAATACGTGGCACTAGTGCACGTGTTGAACTACGGTAACTACCATGGAGATACCCTGGTAAGATATTTTACTATTACGACATTCGTGCATCTTTTGCATACTTCTAAAACTAGTACATCAGTGCTAACTATGAAGTTATTACTATATTTTTCAATAGAGAATCCCAGAGGATTGTGTGCCTCATTTGATGTATCAGAATGGCAGCCTTCGTGTTTTGAACATATATCTAGGTCATCCTACGAATCTCAACTGTCCATACCGGATTTCTCGAAGAAGTGGAGACATGCTAATCAATAAATGGAAAAAATGTATGGACAGTCGTAAGGAGGTTCTTGGAAGTAAAAGGAAGCGAAGCGCAAGAATTGGAGACAGGATGATCTCCATTCTCCATAATGGAGAGTCAGGGTCTATATTGTTTTATGCTATTTTACCTTAAAGAGGGTATTTAGATCCTACCTAATACTGATGATCATGTGCTAAGAGCAAAGTAGGGTTGGTTCGATGACTATCAGGATGATGATCGTATGACTTGTTATTAATAACGACTAGAAGTTGTATGATGATGATTAGTAGGACTTGTTATTATGATGATGCATGATGCGAGCATGAAGAGTTATTATATATCTGTGGATGAAATGAACATGGATTGGATTGAAGTGAAGGCAACATGCATGTGGTGCATGTCCAAAGTAGTACAATCCAAACTTGATCAAGTTAGGATTAGTATTACTTTCGACATGCACCACATGTTGCCTCACTTCAATCTAAGTCATGTTTAGGCATAGCAGTAGATGTAGCACGGAGATAAGAGAGGACACATCTCTCTATTAGCTACCTATACCAACCTGAATTAACCCCCAAAACCCCTAAACCACCTCCTTTAAAAAAACAGCCGCTGAAATGCTGACACGTGGAAGCTTATTGGTCCCGGTTGGTGCTACCAACCGGGACCAAAGGCCCTCCTGCCTGGGCTCGCCGGAGCAGCCACGTGGAGGTCCATCTGTCTCGGTTCGTGTAAGAACCGGGACTAAAGGACTAGGGCATTAGTAATGATCCTTTAGTCCCGGTTCCCCAACCAGGACAGATGAGCCTTATGAACCGGCACAAATGGGCCTTTTTATACTAGTGGGGGCTTATCCCATAGGTGCGCATACGTCTCTCAGGGTTACATTCTTGGAGAACAAGAGAGGTCGAGATAGAATCTATTCAACTACCTACATGAGATAAAATCATAACAGAAAGTTACATGCGCTATGCCTAGAGATATACTACGAATAATATCTTCAACACGCCCCCATAATCAAAACTTTGCCAGGTTGAGATTACGCTTGAATTCTTCAAAGCTCTGTGTAGGCAATGCCTTTGTGAAGCCATCTGCAACTTGATCTTTTGAATGAATAAACCGAATGTCCAACTTCTTGTTAGCAACACACTCTCTGACAAAGTGGAAATCTATCTCAATGTGTTTGGTTCTGGCATGAAAAAAAGGATTGGCAGAGAGATATGTGGCTCCCAGATTATCACACCAAAGACAAGGAACTTGCACCTGTGGCACTCCAAGTACCTTTAGCATGGACTGTACCCAAATGATTTCTGCAGTAGCATTTGCTAGAGCTTTATACTCAGCCTCTGTACTAGACCGAGAGGCTGTGACTTGTTTCTTAGCACACCATGATATTAGATTTGGACCAAAAAATATTGCAAAGCCACCTGTTGAACTTCTGTCATCTGGGTCTCTAGCCCAGTCAGCATCAGTGAAAGCACTTACAAGGGTAGACTGAGATTTATTGAATGTTAAACCAACACTTACTGTGTTCTTCACATACCTCAGAATACGCTTCGCAGCATACCAATGTAAGGTGGTAGGTGCGTGTTGAAACTGACAAACTTTGTTCACAGCAAAAGAGATGTCAGGTCTAGTAAGGGTTAAATACTGAAGAGCACCAATCATACTCCTGTATTGAGTGCCATCTTCCTGACTCAGAAGTTCTCCTTCATGCAGAGATAGTTTTTCTGAACTAGATAACGGAGTTGGAGAGGGTTTGCAATTCTGCATGCCAACTCTTCTCAAAAGATCAGTTGCGTATTTTTCTTGAGAGAGAACTATACCATTATTAGTTTGCTTGACTTCAATCCCTAAGAAGAAACTCAGATCTCCCAAGTCCTTGAGAGAAGACTCTGAGCCCAAATCCTTCAGAAGTGTTGTCACTGCTTCACTAGATGAGCTGGTGACAATAATATCATCAACATATATGAGCATGAACATTGTGATATTAGACCTATTGTAAATAAACAATGAGGTATCTGACTTGGACAAAACAAAACCAATATTTTGCAATTTTGCACTCAACCGTGAGTACCACGCTCTCGAGGCCTGCTTCAGACCATACAGAGCTTTATCAAGCTTGCACACATGGAAAGGTGCATTCTTGTTCTCAAACCCATGTGGTTGTTTCATGTAAACCTCCTCTTCTAGAATACCATATAAAAACGCATTATGTACATCCAATTGCCTTAAGCACCAATTCCTAGAAACAGCAATAGACAACACAAGCCTGATAGTAGCAGCTTTAACAACATGACTGAAGGTGTCCTCATAATCTATCCCGTATCTCTGTTTGAAACCTTTAGCTACTAGCCTAGCCTTATACCTATCAATAGTGCCATCAGCTTTTCTTTTAATTTTGTATACCCACGCAATCTATCAAATTTTTACCTTGACCTGGTGGAACCAAGTGCCAAGTCCCATTTTTCCTCAAGGCCTTGTATTCTTCTTCCATGGCCTTTTTCCACTTAGCATCATTCAACGCCTCTTCAACAGAATGTGGTACATCTGTAGAACATGTCAGCCCAAATTTAAGAATATTTTTGTAATTGACAGGATTAATTTTCCTTATTTGTAGACGTGTACCAACACGTGTCGGATGCGCTACAGGAGTTGGCACTGCTAATCTGGTCGCAGAAGATCCGGCTGGGCGTATAGGGCTGGCAGAAGCGGATCCCGAGGGCGATCCACCGTCGGATGCGCCAGGCGATCCGCGCCGGGTACTTTGGATGCCGCATGTCCACAACCAGGTGTACCAGCGCTAGGGGACATGCAGCCGCGGTCGGGGGCTCGCCGGACCATGCCACGCGTGGAGGACGATGACTGTCACGAAGGTGGGTCCATACGCGGCCCACGCGCACTCGATGACGTGTTCGTGGCGCGCCTTGTGGGGGAGGCGCTAACGCTGCAGTGCGCGCCTGACTCCGAGGTGGCCTGCTGTTGCAGGCAATCCTCCTGGGATCTGCGGCCAGCTGATTCCGATGCGGTTGCAGGCGCAGGTGAATCTCCCTCGTGTCCAGCGCCTGTGTCCTGTTCTGCTGCATGAAATATCGGCTGTTGTACATCTTCGTTTGGAGCAATTTCTGCACCATTTTCTGCGCCACAAATTTTTGTATCATCTGCATCACTAGGAGCTGTGTTGTATGGTTATGAGGGTTAGTCATGTGATCATCAAAAATATCATTACCCCCTTGATCTAAGCCGGATAGGGAACTAGGAGGAAGAAGGACTTCTTTTTGTAGAAGGCCTCTGGCATTGGGATGAATATCTTAAAAAGGAAAAATAGTCTCATCGAACACCACATCCCTAGATATGTAAAATCTTCCGGTTTGCACATCTAAGCACTTGACCCCTTTATGTTGTGGACTATAACCAATGAACACACATTGTTTTGAGAGAAAGGAAAGTTTTCTGGTGTTGTAGGGTCGAAGATTGGGCCAACATGCACACCCAAAAACTCGGAGGGAGGCATAGTTCGGTGTGGTTTGCAAAAGCCATTCTGTAGGTGTTTGACAGTTGATGACACGGCTTGGAAGAATATTAATGAGATGTGTGGCAGTGAGGAAGGCTTCATCCCATAATTTTAATGGCATGGAAGCATTGACAAGTAGGGCAAGACCAACTTCAACAATATGGTGTTGCTTGCGTTCAGCGGAACCATTCTGCTGGTGCGCGTGTGGACAAGAAACTTTCCCAATTTTTGGAAGAACGAGCTTAATTTCTCATACTCGCCGCCCCAGTCCGATTGGACTATGATAATTTTGCTATCAAACTTTCGTTCAACAAGTGCTTGAAAATTTTGGAAAACTTGAACCACATCAGATTTATGTTTAATAAGATAGATCCGTCTATACTTGCTATAATCATCAATGAAACTTACATAGTATTTGCTGTGTCGACCAATAGAAGTGGGTGCTTGCCCCCATACATAAGAAAAAATGAGTTCTAATGGTTTGGAAGAAACACTAGTTGACACGGGATATGGGAGTTGATGACTTTTTGCTTTTTGACATGAATCACACATTGTTTCACTACTAGGCTCACCAACAATAGGGAGCATATTTTTCCTAAGCACTTGTTGAACAATAGTAAAAGAAGGATGTCCTAATTGATCGTGCCACCTTGCCGAAGATAACTGGGTGACACCAAAAGCTTGTTTATTTGAGCTCCTAAAGCGAGGGATCAACGGATAGAGCCCTCCAACGCATCTATCTCTATAGAGCACCTTCCTCGTTGCCAGGTCCTTAATCAAAAAGAAGAAGGGGTAAAACTCAAGCAATACATGATTGTCTAAGGCAATGCGATGTATAGAAAGAAGATTTTTTTGAGCACGAGGAGCATGAAGGATATTTTTAAGATGACTAGGACGGCTAGGGGTTTTGATAATTGATTGACCAACATGATCTATTCTCATACCTGATCCATCCGCACCATGAATTTGGTCGTGGCCGCGATATTTCTCACGGGTCGTCAACTTCTCCAACTCTCCTGTGAGGTGGTTGGTTGCGCCGCTGTCGACGTACCAGTTGGTGTCAATACCATACTGGGCCGCAGCAGCCACTTTTTCTTCTTGAGTGTCATCATCAAAGCGGTACCAACAGTCTCTTGCGTTGTGACCGATCTTGCCACAGATCTGGCACTGGATCCAATCATTGTTGGCCTTGTTGCCGCTGGACGAGCCACCACATGGACGAGCACCCTTGTTGTTGTTGTTGTTAAAGGGGCGCCCGCCGGTGGTCTGCTTCTTCTTGTAGCCACCGCCGCCACCGCCTTGCTTCTGTTCCCGTGGCCTGCCATAGCCACGAGGGGGAGCTCCGCCACGACGGGCAGAGTTTGCAGAATACTTGAAGCCCACATCATGGCCTCCTGTGAGCAGCTGAACTCACTGATCGAAGTTGCACACTTGGGAATAGAGTGTGTCGACAGTAACCGGCTCCGTGCGGGCATCTAGGGCCGAGACCAGAGGGTTGTAGTCGAGGTCCAGCCACGCCAGCAGGAAGGAGACGATTTCGTCCTCATCCAGAGGCTTCCCTGCAGCAGCAAGCTCGTTGGCGTATCCACGCATCCGGAAGAAGTATACCGGTGCAGATTGATTGCCCTTTTTGGTATTGGACAGGGAGATCCGAAGATTATTAATACATGAGCGTGATTGAGAAGCAAACATATTACCCAATGATGTCTAGAGTGCTCGTGCCGTCCTGATGGAAACGATCGAGACCAGCACCTCCTTTGACAGGTTGTTCATGAGGTGCCCGAGGACATGCTGGTGCTGACGCATCCAGGCTTCATACGCCGGGTTGATGACGACTTGGTCCTTGCCCTCCTTGTCCTTCACGGTGAGCGTCCTCTCTGGTTCGGCAGTGGTGCCATCCAGATAGCCATAAAGGCCCGCCCCGAGGAAGTACGGCATGATCTGCGCCTTCCACGGGAGGTAGTTTTCACGGGTAAGCTTCTCTATGACCTGGGATCCAAGGCCAGAGAGAGTTGAGGTGGAGGAGGAGGATGACATGGTTTTTTGTGGAGAGATCGATCTAGGCTTCTATGGTTTAAGACGAAAAGGAAGAGGATGCTCTGATGACCATGTAGAAATCAATAGGAGGAAGCGTACTACCCTCGTTGGAGGGCCGCGTGTATATATAGATCGATGGGGCTTATCCCATAGGTGCGCACACATCGGTTAGGGTTACATTCTTGGAGAACAAGAGAGGTAGAGATAGAATCTGTTCAACTACCTACATGAGATAAAAACATAACAGAAAGTTACATGCGCTATGCCTAGAGATATGCTACGGATAATATCTTCAACACTAGCCACAAAACAAGGAAATGTGCTAAAGCCCCTTCCTTCTAGCCGTGAAACTTTTTAGCGCTACTGTTTGCAAAGATTTTGAAAATAATTTTTGAGGATCTAGCAAATCAGTCGCTGATGATGAAAAACATATATATCCTTGCGCAGGTGATAATACAATTACCCTTATTTTTTCATTCAATTGCTTATTACGCTAGTAGCAAGTATGAATAAGTTACAGTAGACAACATAACTGACATGTATGAAAGTGTATACAAAACTATTACAACGAAGTTGATATATGAATGGTGTCGGCATGTCAGCATTCCACTAGGCAACTACTAGCCACAAACTGGCTCTCAAGCATGTGCTAACAACCCTTCGTTCGTAGCCCTGAAACTTTGTAACTCTGAACTATTTGAACTACTGGTACGATTTTCACTGGAAAACTCTAACAAGATGTTATGCATGGGAATGGAAAGCACCAGCAAAACCCTTCATCAAAGAAAGGAAACTGGGATTTGCTGGAGATGCTCTAAGGCCGCACCGCATGGAAGCTAAATTTCAACGTGCAACACTCAAATGCAAGAAGATTCAGAGAACTGTACTTCAACTAAGCCAAGCGTAAAATTCAAATGGTCCGCGCGATATTTTACAAGCTTATGATGTTTCCAGAAAAGCAAATTCTTGTGCAAGCATGCTGCAGTGTCGCACTACTGCATGGCATCTCCGTTCTACAACAACTATTTCAGTACATAAACAGTGTGATCGTTTAGTGTTTCATTCCCAGGATAGATCATAAGAGCTGCCCCTTAAGAGCTCTACATAAGTTGTAACACAATGTTGCAAGTTCAAACTGAAGGTAGTTTAGATTCTTCGTGTGAACCAACAAGTCTAGCACATCTATTAAGCCCGGCTTGCTAACTTGCCGCCCACACATTTGGTATTCCCCAGGCAAGATCTATAGTTTCGTTTGAACCGACTGCATTGCCAGTACAAAGGGCACATGTGTTTCTTCTCTGTGCTCTTGCCTCGATGAATCCAATGATGCAGCTTAATAAGCATATATCACTTAAATGATATTTGAACATAGTTCACATAGCCTTTAGTATCTAAAGAATCAACAATGGCATGCAACCGATTCCTCCTATTCACACCACTCAGAACTCTTAGCCCGGCCTCGTAGGAATTGTCTGAGGTAACGACTTTTAAATTGCCACATCCCAACATTAGTGCCCTCTCTAGTTTTCTTAGACCATTCTTAAGTCAGCATGTCAATAAAACTTTCCCGTGTGAACCATGACAGTTCGAAAGAAAAGAAAAACGGCCTTGTTCCCGATGTGAACGGCATCACCAGAGTCCAAAAGAAGACGGACATGGACATGTGGTCAGAAGTACTCCTTTGAAGAGTGTGCGCCATCATCAGAAGAATGCACACATCCATTTATATTCTCTTTGCATTGCATACTTACTCTCGTTAATACCACACCTACTACTATCATACGGGAGTATATATACTATTTAGTAATACACTAGCTTGAATGAAATCAATACAACACGTACTACTCTCATCAATGTGTAGCGGGAGCTACATAATGCGTACTACTCCACACAAAGGTTACTAATGCTACATATACTAGCGAGCAGAGTAGAGTGCCCACAGGTTACAACTCCATGTTCTCTGTCCATGTCATTGCCTGCACCATATTGCTTAGCCCTGGACTCTCTTGCATATCCATAGTGAAGAAAGATGGGGATTTAGCTTTGATGCTGATTGGAGTAGAAGATGATTTTTTTCTTTTCGATACAACAGTAGAAGATGGTAGATTATGAATGGATGGCACCAGGAAACATACGTTCAGGACAATTGAACTACATTTTGGACATTTCCTTGTCGTCGTTGCCACTTCCCCTTGGACATCACTATTCGAGTGCATGTGTCTAACTACTTCTCATCCCCTTTCCTTTTTCACGAAGGGTGTTCTGACAGACCTGATAAAATGATATCTGAATGGTGTCAACATGCAAACATCACACTAGCCCACTACTAGCAACACAACAAGGAAATGTGCTAATACTCCTTCCTTGTAGCCGTGAAACTTTTTAGCGCTATTGTTTGCAAAGATTTTGAAAATAAATTTTGAGGATCTAGCAAATCAGTCACTAATGATGAAAAACATATATATCCCTGATACAAGTTGCGAAGGTGATAATACAGTTACCCTTATTTTTCATTGAATTGCATATTATGCTAGTAACAATTGGCAGTATAAAATAAGTTACAGTAGACAACGTAACTGATATGTATGAAAGTGTAGGCAAAACAATTAAAATAAAATTGATATATCAATGGTGTCTGGATGTAAGCATCCCACTAGGCCACTACTAGCCACAAACTGGCTCTCCAACATGTGCTAACTGCCCTGAAACTTTGTAATTCTGAATTTTTTGAACTACTGGTACGATTTTTGCTGGGAATAGTCTAACAAGATGTCATGTGTTTGGATGGAAAGCCCAGTGAAATCCTTCAGCAAAGAAAGAAGGGATTTGCTGGAGATGCTCTAAGGCCACATTGCATGGAAGCTGAATTTGAAAGTACAATACTCAAATGCAAAAAGTTTCAGAGAACCATGCTTCAACTAATACATACTTAAAATGTAAATGGTTTGTGCAATATTTTACAAAGGGTAGGAGTGCCCTACATATGATGTTTCCAGAAAAGCAAAATCTCATGCATGCATGCTAAACTGCTGCATGGCATCTCCATTCTGCAACAACTATTTGAATACATAAACAGTGTGATTGTTTCACCTTCAAAATATGTCTAATAAATCTTGTCATTTGCGATCAAATGAAAAGAATTCGTATAGTTTCACCTTCAAAACATGTCTAATTAATCTTAGGGCTTTGGGCCCATCTGATCTCCTAAACACATTAGTTTGGCCATGAATTCCTGCACCTCTCACTTGGCAGCATGTTTTGCGGCAGAAAGAGGGACCATATCTGATTTTTAGTATCTAAAGCATGAACAATGGCAAGCAACCAATTCCTCCTATTCACACCACTCAGAACTCTTAGCCCAGCCTCATAGGAATTGTCTAAGGTGACGAATTTTAAATTTCCACCTCCCAATAGTAGTGCCCCTCTCTAGTTTACTTAGAGACCATTCTTAAGCCAGCATGTCAATAAAACTTTCCCATGTGAACCATGACAGTTCGAAAGAAAAGAAAACACAGCCTTGTTCCCGATGTGAATGGCTTCACCGTAGTCCAAAAGAAGACAGACATGGACATGTGGTCAGAAATACTCCTTTGAAGAGTATGCGCCATCACCAGAGGAATGCCCACATCCATTTATATTCTCTTTGCATTGCATACTTACTCTCATCAATACAACACCTACTACTATCATCAGGGAGTACATATACTACTACCTCCGTTCCTAATTATAAGACCTTTTAGAAATTTCACTATGAAGTATATACGGATGTATATGAACATACTTTAGAGTGTAGATTCACTCATTTTTCTCCGTATGTAGTCTGTAGTGGAATCCCTAAAAGGTCTTATATTTTTATTTAGGAACAGAGGGAGTATTTAGTAATACACTACTAGAATGAAATCAATACGACACCTACTACTCTCATCAACGTGTACTACTCCACACAAAGGTTACTAGTGCTACTGCTACATATACTAGTGAGCAAAGTAGAGTTCCCACATGTTACTACTCCATATACTTTGTCCATGTCATTGCTCACACCATATTGCTTAGCACTGAACTCTCTTGCATATCCATAGCGAAGAAATATGGGGATTTAGCTTTGATGCTGATCAGAGTGGAAGATGGTAGATTATGAATGGATGGCACCAGGAAACACATTTAGGATACATGAAGTACATTGTGGACAACTCCTTTAGCTGTTCGATTGAACTCGCTTAGCTACTTTCCTTTCTTCGCAAAGAGTATCTTAAAGCCCTGATAAAATGATAGCTGAATGGTGTCCAGATTCAAGCATCACGCTAGCTCACTGCTAGCCATGAAACAAGGAAACGTGCTAATGATCCCTACTTGTAGCCGTGAAACTTTGTAATTCTGAAGTGATTGTCCTACTCGTACGATTCTCGTGGGGAAGGAAGGTTTCTCTTTTATCATCATGTGATATATTGGGTCATGAAAAGCCCCATTTCATATTTTTACTATACAAATCATAATGTTGCAGGCTTAAGTCTTTTTGTTGTAACCATGTGTAAATTATCACAGCGCTAATGTTTGCAAAGATTTTGCAAATAAATTTTGGGGATCTAGCAAATCAGTCACTGATGATGAAAAACATATATATCCTTGATACAAGTTGCAATAGTGATAATGCAATTACCCTTATTTTTCATTGAATTGCTTACTACGCTAGTAATAATTAGCAGTACAAAATAAGTTACAATAGACAACATAACTGACATGTATGGAAGTGTAGACAAAACTATTACAATAAAATTGATATATGAGTGGTGTCTGCAGATAAGCGTCCCACTAGGCCACTACTAGCCACAAAAACTGGCTCTCAAGCATGTGCTAACAGCCCTTCATTGTAGCCCTGAAACTTTGCAACTCTGAACTATTTGAACTATTGGTACGATTTTAACTGGGAAACTCTAACAAGATGTTGTGCATGGGAATTGAAAGCACCTGCAAAACCCTTCAGCAAAGAAAGAAAACCGGGATTTGCTGGAGATGCTCTAAGGCCGCACCGCATGAAAGCTGAATTTCAGCGTGCAATACTCAAATGCAAAAAGATTCAGAGAAAATTACTTCAACTAATCCATGAGTAAAATTCAAATGTTCCAAGCAATATTTTACAAGCTTATGATGTTTCCAGAAAAGCAAATTCTTGTGCATGCGTGTTGCACTGCTGCATGACATCTCTGTTCTACAACAACAATTTCATACATAAACAGTGTGATCGTTTAGTGTTTCATTCCCTGGATAGATCATAAGAGCTGCACCTTAAGAGCTCTACGGAAGTTGTAGCACAATATTGCAAGCTCTAACTGAAGATAATTTAGATTCTTCGTGTCAACCAAAGTCTAGCATGTTCATGAAACCCGGCTTGCAAACTTGCCGCCCTGTGCTCCTTTGGTATTCCCCAGTCAAGATCTGCAGTTTAGTTTGAACCAACTGTGTTGCCAGTAGAAAGGGCACAAATGTTTCTTTTCTGTGTTCCTCTTGCATCGAGGAATCCAATGATGCAACTTAATGAGCATATATCAGTTCAATGGTTTTTGGACGTAGCTCACATAGCCCTTCAATGGATAAGCAGGTTGGCTGTAAAACAGATATCAACGCAATTAGCCCACGCTGGATAAGGTGGTTTTGTAAAACGAGAAAAACATGGACTTTTACTTTGTTCTGGCATGCATATCAGAGAATTAGTTCCCAGTTTCTCACCCTGGCTGCTAAATCTGGAACTGCTAGGCTAACATATACAATTACAATGCAAGTATAATCCCAAGCTCCAACAGCCCAGTTGAATCACAAAGATTGATTCCTAACCACACACACTTGAGACCAATATGTTACTAATTTCATCTAGCTTAGTTGTATGCTAGTATAGAGGGTGTTAGTGATATATTGCTGGGACCAATATGCCTCTTAACGATTGCACTACGAACCTTTCTAGTAATACAAATTGCGTGCACCTGAGGAAAATAAACAATTTCACTACATACCATTTTTTACATAGGACAACAGGCTATGTGATGTCTAGTATATTTGAATGTATACGCATGGTGAACAAGGGAACTTGTGATTGCCACAAAATACTCATTTGAAGATAATACATGCCACAAAACAAACTAGTTCCCATTTTTCAATGTAGAAATTTTGCTAATCGCCACAAAATACTTACTTGGAGACAATAAACGCCGCAAAACATAAAGCATGTGCTTTGGTGTGCGTATCAACTAAGATGTCAAGATATGTGGCAAGGCCATAGAAGAGAAATTATGTTAAAAAATACTTGTGCAGGAGGAAGCTACATCTTGATTTGCAGAACACTCAACTCAGTAAATCTTTCAAGCTTGGTATGTGTGGCAGAGTAGTGATTTTAGTCCCAGAGATGACAAAGATAGTAGTATCAGCTATGGCTAAGAAAAATATACTCCCTCCGTTCCAAAATATAAGAACGTTTTTGACACTAGTGTAATGTCAAAAACGTTCTTATATTTTGGGACGGAGGGAGTAGTTGATATGGCTCAAAATCTATTTAAGATCTGTTCTCAGCCTCACTAAATAGAATGTATGTGGTAATTTTATGTAGAAAGAAGAAATGTCAGGAGATGACATTAGAATTTCTAAGGTGCTGAAGATTTCTGTATCTGTTTATGAAATGATGCAACCAAGAAAATAATAAGATAAAGAACATCATACTTGACTTTGCAACTACACCATGGTCAATTTATAATAATGGTTAGAGAATGGTTGGCCCAACATTTAATATACTCTGTTTCTTGACGTTCTAGAACAAGGGTATAATGATCAAGTAAACAGAATGAGGAATGATGTCATTTTACTTATTTGGACATATTAAACTTGTTACATTATCATAAGATATTTCTCGCTATTCATTCTTTTTTGGGGGGGGGGGGGGTATGCAGACATCAGGAGTATGGTTGTTAGTATGCTCAAAGCTTTGATGATAGACAATTTTTAATAGCACCTCGCCATGTTCACTTATTCTATAGATGAGTAAACCGAATCTCCATAGCAAGTCAACAAGAAGTTCATAACTTAGTAGTTAAATCCTCCTAGTCAAGCAACCTTGAGTGCTCACCCTGCTGTGATGTGTACCAACCAAAGAACGAGGCCATGTCATGATGTAGGGATAGGAAGCCCCATGAATGATACTACCAAGGTTGTTGAGCACCGCTGTTTCCATGCAGAAGGATAGGATCCAGCGAGTTGAATGATGATGCTGCCACCACCCACAATAAGCAGACAAGTACACAAAGCCATTCATGATCGCCTTGACACTCACTTCAATTCTTTTAACATCATCTCTGAAATCACACCGAACAATCCCAAGTATCTCCTGCAGCGGAAGCGACTTGTCCTGCATCCATCTCTCGACACCATTGTCATCATCGGCTCTCCATGTCCAAACAACAAGCGTGGATTTGGAATTCAGTTCTACATTAGGTGCGAAGACCACACAAAGCCTTCCATCCTTGGTCTCGCCAGCCGTCAACATTTCATTAACTCTGCTGCTCGGCGGCATATCCATCTGAGAGAACTGATTGTAGCGGTGTTGAGCACACGGGCATCTGTTGTCATTCCAACGGTCCAATAGATGCGACCATTCACCAGCTTACCATGCTGAGGCTAGAGCCCATCGATGTTTATCCAAGGGAAGACCTGCCACTTCCCGGTGTCCGATGATAATACGTCAGCACGCGCCCCGCGTTCGCCAGGCCAGACGCACATGACGCGGTACGACGACCGGTAGTCTTCTTCTTCGGTGAGAATGTGGTAATCAAAATGCAAGCCCTCGCAGTCGTCCCCGTGCGGCGGCAGGGGAAAGAGGTCCATGGTCCGCCTGAGCGGGTTGTAGACGGCCACCTGCCGGGTGCTCCAGTTGTCGAGAACAATGAATCTGTCACGGCAGGCGCCGATTGACCACTCGAAGACGGCATCCTCATCGTCATCATCTTCAGAGACGGAGACAGCATCCTCGTCGTCGTCTTTAGAGACGGGGACAGGGACGGAGACGCCATCCTCGTCTTTGGGGACGCGGACATGAACAGAGACGTCATCCCTGCAGTCGTCTTCGGGGTTGGGGATGGAGACAACATCCTCCTTATTGTCTTCGGGGACGGGACCAGCATCCTCCTTGTCGTCCTCGGAGATGGGGAGGCGGGTGAGGAAGAAATCGGCGCCGCGGACGGCGGCAGCGGTGTCTGGGTTGGAGCGGCGGAGGAGAGGCATGAAGGTAGGAGTTACGGTGTCTTGGATGCCGAGGAAGAGGCCCAGGAGCGGGGGTGGGTGGAGCGCGCGGAACTGGCGGCAGAAAGCGGGGGATGAACGGACGGCATCGAGGAAGGCGCGGCAGCTGAGGGCGGCGCGGACGAGGCTCTTTCCGCTTTAGCATCTAAGGCATCAACAATGGCAAGCAACTGTTTCCTCTTTTACACGCTACTCAAAACTCTTAGCCCGGCCTCATAGCAATTTTCTGAGGTGACTGATTTTAAAATGCCACCTCCCAACATTAGTGTCTCCTCTGATCTTCTTACACCATTCTTAAGCCACCATGTCAGTAAAACCTCCCCGTTTGAACCATGACACTTTGAGAGAGAAAAAAACCCTAAGAGAGTATATATTACTAGGGTGCCCATATTACTACAATTTAATAATACACTAACTTGAATGAAATCAATACGACACCTACTACTCTCATCAATGTGTAGTGGGAGCTACATAGTGTGTACTACTCCACACAAAGGTTACTAGTGTTACATATACTAGTGAGCAAAGTCGAGTGCCCAAAGGTTACTACTCGATGTACTTTCTCTATGTCATTGCTCACACTATAATGTATTGCTTAGCCCTGGACTCTCTTGCATATCCATAGTGAAGAAAGATGGGGATTTAGCTTTGATGCTGATCGTAGAAGAAGATGGTAGATTATGAATGGAAGGCACCAGGAAACATAGGTCTAGGACACAAAAACCACATTGTGGACATTTCCTTGTTGTCGTTGCTGCTTCCCCTTGCACATCCCTGTTCGAGTGCATGTGTTTAACTACTTCTCATCCCCTTTATTTTTACACGAAGGGTGTTCTGACAGCCCTGATAAAATGATATCTGAATGGCCTCCACATGCAAACGTCACACTAGCCCACTACTAGCCACATAAGAAAGAAATGTGGTGAAGCCCCCCAAGCCGTGAAACTTCTTAGCGCTACTGTTTGCAAAGATTTTGAAATAATTTTTGAGGATCTAGCAAATCACAGTCGCCGATGATGAAAAACATATATATCCTTGATACAAGTTTTGAAGGTGATAATACAATTACCCTTATTTTGGCATTTAATTACTTATTACGCTTGTAACAATTAGCAGTACAAAATAAGTTACAGTAGACAACATAACTGACATGTATGAAAGTGTAGACAAAACTATTACAGTAATATTGACATATGAATGGTGCCTGCATTTAAGCATCCCATTAGGCCACTACTAGCCACAAACTGGCTCTCCAACATGTGCTTACTGTCTTGAAACTTTGTAATTCTGAAGTGTTTGAACTACTGGTACGATTTTTGCTGGGATTATTCTATCAAGATGTCATGCATTGGGATGGAAAGCCCAGCAAAATCCTGCATCAAAGAAAGAAGGAATTTGTTGGAGATGCTCTAAGGCCGCATTACATTGAAGCTGAATTTCAAAGCATGACACACAAATGCATTTCAGAGAAATGTACTTCAACTAATCCATGCTTAAAATGCAAATGGTTTGTGCAATATTTTACAAAGGGTAGGAGTGCCCAACTTATGATGTTTCTAGAAAAGCAAAATCTTGTGCATGCATGCTGCACTACTGCATGGCATCTCCATTCTGCAACAACTATTTGAATACATAAACAGTGTGATTGTTTAGTGCTTCATTCCCTGGATAGTTCAAAATCTATTAAGCCCAGCTTGCTAACTTGCCGCCGGCTCTGTTGGTATTCCCCAGTCAAGATCTGTAGTTTAGTTTGAACCAACTGTGTTCCCAGTACAAAGCGCCAAAATGTTTCTTCTATGCACTCTTGCCTCGAGGAATCCAATGATTCGGCTCAATATATATCACTTCCATGATATTTGAACGTAGCTCACATAGCCTTTAACTGGATAAGCTGGTTGGCTGTAAAAGAGATATCAACAAAATCAGCCATGCAGGATAAGATGGTTTTGCGAAACCAGAAAAACATGGACTTTTACTGACTTCTGGCATGCATATGAGCATATCAGAGAATCTCACCCTGCCTGCTCAATCTTGAACTGTTCCAGGTTGCATCACAAAGATGGATTCCCAATCACACACACTTGAGACCAATATATTGCTAGTTTCATCTAGCTCAGTTGTATACTGGTACAGAGGGCGTTAGTGATATATTGCTGGGACCAATATGCCTCTTAACAATTACACTACGAACCTTTCTAGTTACACTACAAACCTTTCTAGTAATTCAAATGGCATGCACCTGAGGAAAATAAATAATTACACTACTGACCGCCACAAAATGAACAAGAGAACTTATGATCGCCACAAAATACTCATTTGAAGATAATAAACTCCATGAAATAAGCTAGTTCCCCTTTTACAATGTGCTCCCTCCGTCTCATAATGTAAGACGTTTTTCGACACTAACACAGTGTCAGAAAACATCCTACATTATGGGACGAAGGGAGTATAAATCTTACTGCTTGCCACTACTTAAAGATAATAAGGGGTTGTTTGGTTCAAGCCAACACCGCCCCTGCCAACCGTGGACTAGAAAAATAATTGGCGAACGTTTTCACCACCCACAGATCGCCAAAAAGTTGGCAGAGGATTGAACTAGCATGCTGTGGAGGGCTTGGGCGCAGCAAAATATTGGTATCCATCCAAATGAGTACAAAAGGGCTGGGTCAACGCCAACTTTTTGGTTTGGCGTATGAGTGCATCAATCCAAACAGCCCCTAAATGCCGCAAAACATTAAGCCTATGCTCTGGTTCACGAATGCACCATGATGTCAATATATATGGCTAGGCCATAAAAGATAAATTGTTCTAAAAATACTTCTGCAGGAGGGAAGCTTCATCTTGATTTGTGAAACACTGAACACGGTAATTCTTTGAAGCTTTGGTATGAGTGGCAGAGTAGTAATTTTACTCACAGAGATGACAAAGATAGTAGTATCAGATACAGCTAACAAAAATATAGGAGATATAGCTCAAATTCTATTTAAGATCTGTTCTCAGCCTCACCAAATTGAATGTATGTGAACGTTTTTTATCAAGAAAGAAGAAGTGGCAGGAGATGACATTAGAATTTCTAAGGCGCTAAAGATTCCCATATCTGTTTACGAAACGATGCAACCAAGAAAAAAAATATAAAGAACATCATATTTGGCTTTCCAACTACACCATGGTCAATTTATAATAACTGTTAGAGAATGGTTGGCCCAACATTAAAAATAGTCTGTTTTCTTGAAGTTCTGAAATAAGACTATAATGATCAGGGAAAAAAGGAGGGATGAAGTTATTTTACTTATTTGGATATACTAACATTGTTATATTATCATAAGATATTTCTAGCTATTCTTTGAGGGGGAATCTTTGGTAAATTACTTCTTTTGTTCTTGTAGAGACTTTGGAAGCATCTTATATGCATTTCCAATATGGAGAGAGCAGGAGTATGGTTGTTAGTAACTTAGTATGCTCAAAGGTTTGGAAATGATTGGCAATTCTCAACAGCACCTCACCATGTTGCCTTATTCTTTAGATGAGTAAATTGAATTACTATAGCAAGACAACAAAAAGTTCATAACTTAATGGTAAATTAGTAATTAAATCTCACCCTCCTAGTCAAGGAACCTTGAGTCAAGGGCTCACCTTGCTGTGTACCAGAGAACGAGGCCATGGCATGATGTAGGGATAGGAAGACCCATGGAGGATACGACCAAGGTTGTTCAGCACCGCTGTTTCCATGCAGAAGGATAGTAGCCAGCAAGTTGAATGATGATGCTGCCACCTCCCACAATAGGCAGACAAGTACACAAAGCCATCGATGATCGCCTTGACACTCACTTCAATTCTTTTAACATCATCTCTGAAATCACACCGAACAATCCCAAGTATCTCCTGCAACGGAAGCGACTTGTCCTGCATCCATCTCTCGACACCATTGTCATCATCGGCTCTCCATGTCCAAACAACGAGCGCGGATTTGTAATTCAGTTCTACATTAGGTGCGAAGACCACACAAAGCCTTCCATCCTTTGTCTCGCCGGCCGTCAACATTTCATTAACTCTGCTGCTTGGCGGCATGTCCATCCGACAGAATTGCATCGTAGCCGTGTTAAGCACACGGGCGTCCGATGGCCTACCAACGGTCCAGAAAATGCGACCATTCACCAGCTTGCCATGCTGAGGCCAGAACCCATCGATGTTTGTCCATGGGAAGACTTGCCACTTCTTGGTGTCCGATGATAAGACGTCAGCACGGGCCCCGCGTTCGCCATGCCATACACACATGATGCGGTACGACGACCGGCATTCTTCTTCTTCGGCGAGAATGTGGTAATCAAAATGCAAGCCCTCGCAGTCGTCCCCGTGGGGCGGCAGGGGAAAGAGGTCCATGGTCCGCCTGAGCGGGTTGTAGACGGCCACCTGCCGGGAGATCCAGTTGTCGAGAACAACGAATCCGTCGCGGCAGGCGCCGATTGACCACTCGAAGACGGCTTCCTCGTCGTCGTCGTCGTCTTCGGAGACAGAGACAGCATCCTCGTCGTCGTCTTCAGAGACGGGGACAGGGACGGAGTCAGCATCCTCGTCTTCGGGGACAGGGACGGGAACAGAGACGCTGTCGTCTTCAGGGTTGGGGGCGGGGACGGAGACCACATCCCTGCCGTCGTATTTGGGGTTGGGGACGGGGACGGCATCCTCCTCGTCGTCGCCTTCGGAGACGGGGAGGCGGGTGAGGAAGAAATCGGCGCCGCGGACGGCGGCCGCGGTGTCCGGGTCGGAGCGGCGGAGGAGAGGCACGAATGTAGGAGTGACGATGTCGTGGATGCCGAGGAAGAGGCCCAGAAGCGGGGGCGGGTGGAGCGCGCGGAACTGGCGGCGGAAAGCGGGGGACGAACGGACGGCGTCGAGGAAGGCCTGGCAGCTGAGGGCGGCGCGGACGAGGCTCGGGAGGGAGGGGAGGCGGAGGAAGATCTCGCGCAGGGTGTCCACGTCGAGGTCGGTCATGGTAGTTGGGTGGAGTTGCGTGGGTTTCTTCGCCGGCGGCGGCGGCGCCATGGCGCACAGGATTCAGAGTTGAGGAGCGAAGGTAGTGGATGGCAGAAGGGGCAGTGATTATTGGGCTCTGGCGGCCCAAAAAGCCCAAGCTATTGAGTTTACTGTTTTGATGAATGCTTCGATGAGGAAGAATACCACGATGATCCTGCTTTGAGACTACCATCTAGTTCTCCATAATCCCTCAAAAAAAATCTAGTCCTCCATAATCCCCTAAAATAAATCTAGTTCTCCATAATTGCCTCAAAAAAAAAATCTAGTTCTCCATAATTTACTCAAAAAAATAATAATCTTGTTCTCCATAAAAAGTGCTTCTGATGCTTTCCTAGCCTTGGATACATAGATACATAGATACCTGGTTTGACGTCTAGTCCTTGATCCAGCACATTGCAATGTTACGTGGGCAAGGGTAGGAAGTTTGATTCACAAGAACGACGCAGAGGGTGCCATGCAAATCACACTAACCGAAAGGTTTGCACATTGCATGAAGTCGGCCTTGTGATCTCCTTCCTAACATATCCCAAGAGGTCTCATGTTCACTACATTCAGTTTGGTTGGTTATCCGAAGATTAAGTTTTCATGTATATCTATCACCGGCGGTGAAGGAGGTTACATTCTCACCGGTGGCAGAAAATTTGCATATCGACTAAACGAGCGCTAGATTATAAGCAGCTCTTTGTTGCATAGCTGTCGATAGGCACTTTTGGAAGTGCGAACTCCGAAGAATTAATCATCATATCATCAAACACTTCACGATATCATTTCAAGACCAAAAAGCGGGAAATCACGAAACCAGAGCTCAATGAAACCATCATTTGACCAATCCAAAATTCAGGCCAACAGGCGAACCAGGTTCAGATTATACTTCAGCAATCTTCGTACCATGGCATAAGAGAACCAGGGACGACCACTTCATGCACAACTAAATTTATGTTGCAACACAAGCTATGCACAACCAAACATATCAAGTCCAGCCATCAAACATAGAATCTCACAAGATATCAAGTGTTATACATAACTCACAATCTCAAGCCAACATGCTACAAAGAGGAAATAACAATTTACATGGGTCCACAGACACCAAAAGATTAATAAAGTCTACACTTCTGCTGATGGAGAATTATATATCCCGTAATATTATAAGTGCAGTGTGTCATTCTTAGCTTCAGGGATCTCCCATCGCCACCCACGCCTGCCGCATTTCTTCGTTAGCACGTATTGTGCCCGCTGGGGGGATCTCGTACTTGTCAAATGCGCCTTCTTCGTCAAGGCCCTAGACATCAAGCAAGGAAGCAATCAATAGACATCTGGGGATTACAAATACCGTGCAGCACAGGTATATATATTCCCTTGCCCTCAACATGAGTCTTAACCTAACCTCCTCAGCTGCAGCTGCTTCCAACTATAAACAACACACAGTTAGCAATGGACCAATGAGGGACAGAAACATTAAAATGCTAGTATAACAAGGAATAATAAGTTAATCAATCATACGTCATCATCGTCGCCTCCAGGGTATGCCATCGGAGGCAAGCTATGTACCCCAAATCGTGTTCCACGAAGCGATTTAGGTGCCCCAAATGGCAAAAACGCGTCCTTCACGTGGCCATAAGAAAATAGAAAAACTTGGTTCGGGTGCTTCATATGCTCGCCGCTTCCATTATTTTGACAACCATGGCAGGTACCTTGCAATGAAAAACGAAAGGACATTTAAGAGGTAAAAAAACCGTGTGTTTTTTTTTTTTTGGAAAAGGGGCCATACCCCAGCCTCTGCATCAGAAAGATGCATACGGCTCATATTATTAAAAATAAAACACGAGTCTCGTAGTACCGAAAGGTCATAGTACAAAATAAAACAAGATCTGCAAATAAGAAAAGCTGAAAGCCACAACCGGCTGGCACAACAATAGGATCACTCTATCCTATTACATGACCGCCATCCAAACCGGTTGAAAATATCCCGCGCTACCATCTCCCAGCGGGTAGACGCAGTAACCAAACGCTCCCTGGCCTCCGTCGGAGTGAGTAGCGACCACATACGGATGAAAGACGTGGCCCTGAAGATAACCTGCAAAAAATGAATGTTTGTTGATCGGTTAAAGACTAAGTCATTTCTGCAGTTCCATATTGCCCACAAAAGTGCACAAACGCCAACCCGAATGTGTCTTGCAATGTCTGCATCCACCCCATCTAGCCATGTTCCAAATAACATACTAATAGAAGTGGGCTGACTGATATTAAAAGCAATATGTACCGACCGCCACAGAATCTTAGCCAACGGACAAACGAGGAAGAGGTGTTTAATGCTTTCGGAATGATCACAGAAGCTACACCGAGACGGACCTACCCAATTACGTCTTGCAAGATTATCCTTAGTCAGAATAACCTGTTTATGTACAAACCACATAAACACTTTAATACGTAAGGGTACCTTAACTTTCCAAACATGAACGGAGGAAGGGATGATGAAGAGTTAATGACAGCCGATACATTGACTTGACCGAGAACACACCGTTCTTAGTAAGTTTCAACGCAGCTGATCAGGGTTAGCGAGACAACCGGACACCCATCAAACGTCTAACCAGATGGAGCCAGGACTCCCAGCGATCTCCAACAAGCGTCCGCCTAAAGCTGATATTGATGGGAACGGATTGTAAAACAGTAGCAACATAGGCACCTCTCGTTGGACTATGTTATACAAAGAAGGATATTGTAGTGCTAGTGGCGTCTCCCCAAGCCACGTATCCTCCCAAAACCTCGTCGTGGTACCATTCCCAACAATAAATTTAGTCTTGTTGAAAAAAATTTGTTTAACTCTCATCAGACCCTTCCAAAAGGGCGAATCTGAAGGTCTCACAGACACGGGCCAAAGTTTTAGCAAAAGATACTTATTGCGTAAGATCTGCGCCCAAGTGGCCTCCGTCTCAGACGACAACTTAAAAAGCCACTTGCTAAGGAGACATATATTTTTTATTTCCAGATTTTCAATACCTAGGCCACCCTGGTCCTTAGGTCTGCAAATAATATCCCACTTGCAAGTCTATACTTCTGTTTAAGCTCATCAATTTGCCAAAAGAAACGAGATCGATAAAAATCTAGCCTTTTCCTAACTCCGACCGGAACCAAGAAAAAGGATAACAGAAACATAGGCATACTAGTAAGGACCGAGTTAATCAGAATTAATCGTCCTCCATATGACATGAGCTTTCCTTTCCAAGAGCTCAGTTTCTTTTCGAACCGATCCTCTACACATTTCCACTCAGCATTGGTAAGCTTACGATGATGAATGGGTATACCTAAGTACGTAAACGGTAAAAGACCCAATTCACATCCGAACAATTGTTGATACGATTCCCGGTCATCATTAGCTCTTCCAAAGCAAAACAATTCGCTCTTGTGGAAGTTAATTTTTAGCCCGGACAATTGTTCAAACAAGCAAAGCAACAGCTTCATGTTCCTTGCTTTCGCCATGTCATGCTCCATAAATATGATAGTATCATCGGCATACTGGAGAATAGATAACCCGCCGTCTACTAGATGTGGAACCAGGCCACCTACCTGTCCTGCATCCTTTGCCCGTCCTATTAAAATAGTCAGCATGTCAGCCACTATGTTAAACAGGATCGGTGACATGGGGTCTCCTTGCCGTAGCCCCTTGTGAGTTTGAAAATAATGACCCACGTCATCATTCACTTTAATCCCAACACTCCCTTTCTGCGTTAAAGAGTCAATTTGGTTTCTCCATGCCGGATCAAAACCTTTCATGCGCAACGCTTGTTGAAGAAAAGGCCATTTGACTTTATCATAAGCTTTTTCAAAATCCACTTTAAAAACTACGCCATCAAGCTTTTAAGAACCGTGTGTACATGAACTAGTTTGAGTTTGAGATATTAAGAACTTCATTCAAGGTAAGAGTATGTTTTATTTACCATTGTCAGTAGGTTGAAGCATGAGTAAACAGTTGGGCACCAACCGCTCAGGCTCTCCCTTAATGTGAGTTCAGCAAAAAAGAGCTTGGCCACGCCATGGTCAACTCCTCGTGCTATTGCAGTGAAATTGATGTGATAGTACAAACTAAGGACGTCACCCTCGCAAATTGCTTGGCAGCGCATGACTTCTTTGAGTTCATATGCAAAATCCTAGAGTGAAAAGCATAAACCCGGTCAGAAGTAATGATTAAATAAGACAGTGTTAGAAGGGAGGGATAGAGAGCTAACCCCCACAAGATTGTGATCATCATTATACTTGTCTACCAGAGCTTGAGCCAACTGGTGTGTCCAATTACGAATTGTATCCATTGGATGAGACTTAGAAACCACCTTACTACTGCCATCAGGCCAGTAAAGACAACGTCGTACACCCATCTCCACAAGAGAAGGCCCAGGCTTGAACCTAGTTTAGAACAGAGCATTTTATATGATTAGTAGACATTTAATTTCTCAGAGGTAACTTGGTACAAGCAGACTAAGCGCTCAGCAATGCTAATAGAGTGACAGAGGCTTATGGCCAATTGCCCGAGAGGGTTGTACTAGTCAGCAAAAACGAACTGAATATCTACATGCCTTTAAGTTATCACTCATCAATGCATAGTTTTTTTAAGGTATCCATTCATTCATTTTCAGATCCCCTAACCCGTCTGCTCTTAACACTGATTTGACCATTTAAACAAATCTAATGGACTGGCCTTAGCACTGTCTACTGTCTAGAACATGCATGAAACTGAGATATACCAACATTCATAATGGTAGCATAGTATCCACATGTTCTTTTAATTTTCCAGCTATGCTTATTATTGTGTACTATTTATACACCGAAACAGGGATACATTACTAAATTTAGAGAAAAGTATGTTTTTGGTCCCTGAAGTTCCCCCAAAAGTATAGACTTGGTCCCTCAATTTTTTTTGGTATATATTTGGTCTTTCAAGTCTCAAAACCAGACAAGTTTGGTCCAAAACCAGATTTTGAGCATGTTGACCGGGGTTTGACCATCTTTGACCACGGTGACCAGGTTTGACCGATGAACAGTAAATTAAAAAAGGAAACAAAATCAAAAAATCTGAAATTTTGTGGCAAGCAACATGCTTGTGAAAACCAACATGCTTTTGAATTTACTTCCTCGGTGACTAGCTAGCATAGAGAATTATCAAGACACGTAAGTGCATGCATGCCCCTAATCATCTTTAATCGATCTTCTCTTGGTACGTTACTTCTGTAGGTATGGCCACATGCATTGTCCAGATGCAGAGGCCGGGGGTCTATCCTCCTTTTCAAAAAAGAAAAAGTTACTTCACGGACGCAACAAGCACATCGATCTTCGCTACCACTTCATACATGACTATGTCGAGAAGGGAATGGTGGCTGTGGAGTTCATTGGGACCACCGAGCAGAAGGCGGACATTCTGACCGAGCCCCTTGGCCGTGTTCGTTTCCAGGAGCTGCGCGACAAGGTGGGGATCATCGACGTCAAGCCCGTTTGATAGGGTTGAGGGGGATATTGTGGGATTAAACCCTGTCGAAAGTAGTGAGGTCAGCCATGAAGTAATCCTAGTACATGTGGTCAGCCATGAGGTCATCTTAGGCACATGAGGTCAGCAGTGATGTAGCATCTAGGACATGATGTAAGCGCTTGGGTCAGGGATTAAGGCCTTGTTTGTTTCAACTTTGATCTGATTTAATCCTAGGGATTCACCTCAGTTGCAAAGCAGATTCACAGTTATATAAGATCCTGTTTGTTTCAGCTTTGATTGGATTCGAATCTCCTGCAGATTCAAGCACACTTTGAGGTGCTTCAACAAATTGCACTAAAAATGACCCAAATTCAGATTCAACTTCACTCGCAATGCTGATTTGAAATAGCTATTTGTTTCAGATTCCAGATTCAGTTTCACTGGTAAAGCTGGTTCGAAATAACTATTTGTTTTGAGATTCCAGATTCAGCTTCACCGACAAAGCTGAATCTGGTTTCTGAAGCTCAAACAAATAGGGCCTAAACCTTGTCAAAAGTAGTGAGGTCCGCCATGAAGTAATCCTAGTACATGAGGTCAACCATGAGGTGATCTTAGGCACACGAGCTCAACAATGAGGTAGCACCTAGGACATTACGTAAGTGCAGCAGCTCAAATAGGTCGGTTTGCACTCCTAAATGGGATAAAATGTGGCACAAGTTTGCTTAAATGGTTATAAATTCAGAATTTTCGCTAAATAGGATAATATATAACACAAACGTGAAACTTGGGGGAGGAAAGTCAATATAAAAGGACGTCTTCCAACATGCAACAGCGCATGCATGTACATCAGTTTCCTATATATATCCTGGAAACAGAAGCTTCACAGGCTGCTCAGGTCCGCCATGAAGTAATCCTAGTACATGACATCAGTTACGCATCCAATTTTGATTGATGCAACTACTTATTACATTAAAAGGACGGAGCTCTGGAGGTGGTGCGTGACTGAGCGTCTTCAAAGACTTCTTGCACATCTTGGAGCTTGTCGGGCTTGAGGCAAGGAGGGATGTATGCAGTGTAAATAGCGCTCATGTTGGGCGCCTCTTTCAGCTGCTGACTTGCCACCTCGAGAGGGGTTTTGGCGAATGCAGGATAGAAGCGTGCATGGCAAGTGTGGGCGAAGATTAAGCTTATCACGAGGAGTGGTGCGAGGATTGTAGAATAGTAGAACTTTTTCAGGCTGATGATACCAATCATGGTAGCCTGATAGATCATTAGAGCTGCAATGATCCTTGTGTGCATGTGTGGCCACATTCGCCCGTTGCTCTCATAACTCGGAACATAAACTCTCAAAACCTGCATTTAGCAACAAGGAGGGACGTAAGGTAATTAAGTCACTTCTGAAATCTGTTCTCTTCAAGAAGCCATGCATGCCTATTTGCCAAAAATAAAAATAAAAATAAAAACATGCATAGGTTGGTCAGTCCAGCTGTTCACATAAACTGAAGTGAATAAAATCTCGATCACCTGGTTTTTTGCTACAAGCCAACCCAGAGCAAAGTAAGCAACACCGAATGGCAAAATCAAAGGCGTGATGACGGAGTAGCACAGCACAATTGTCACGATCAGCATGTCGTTGGGAACCCTGGTGTTATACCTCAGGTTTCCCGGAACCCATGCCGCTCTCACCTCGTCCTCTGTCCTGCATAGGTACTTCCTTTTCATGTGGAAAATGATGAGAGGGACCAAACGGGAGAGCTCAAGCCCATAACCCACAAAGCATCTGTCGAAAACAACAATCAATCGGTTATACAACTATATATTCTACATCTAGCTGGGGTGAAATTCAAACATGTGTATACTGGACTGGGACTGGAAGAAGCTCAGGACAACAACTTAAAAGTGCATAAATAATGAGACACCATCATATCTTACCTGAGTGCAACGAACGTGAAGAAGAAAGTTGCATTTCCAGGAAGCCTGGTGGCAAGCGTCATAAAAATCCCAGGAGGGTTCTTGATAACTTTTTCCAAAGCGCTGAACAATGAGGAACCAATTGCATAGCCAATGAAGACATTGAAGACGATGAAGTAGAAATATTTTCCCGATGCTGCCCTTACCACATGGCTCTGTGAAGGAATCCCTTCCGACTTTGACAGGGACACAAGAAGAGTTGGCAGCACAGCGAGGAAAACAATAAGCGCGATCTGCGGGAGGTAAGCTTGTAAGACCGTTTTAACAAACGGTTGGTCCACAACCACCTTGAGAAAGGGCAGCTTCTCCCTCAGTTTTTCCAGCGTTGTAACAGCAGAGATGGCAGTAATGGGAATCATATAGAAGGCCACGGTCACGAAGACAATGAGATAGACCACTGTCTGTCTGGTGTGCCTGTCATATATTTTCCTTGGAAGATTGGCCCATATTACCTCACGTGGTTCAGGAGCTTCTGTAACAGTCCATTCATCAAACATCTGGGCATGGAGAGTCTGAGATGCAGAGGCCGCGGCAGCTCTACTGTTGAAGAAGACAAAGGCAGCCCGTTGCTGTTTCTCACTGAGGGCGCTCTTCCGTTCATCCTCCAGTTTGGGCAGCAATTCCTTTATCTGTTCATTACAATACTCAATCGTGTCGATCTTTTTACCCATAAGCCCAAGGAATCCCGTCTTATGAGTAGGCCTCGTGCCCTCAGGTCTGTTTGCTGTTTTTGATTCTGCATAGACAGCTTCAGCATGAGCAATTTTGCGTTTGTGACCTTCAATCTCTTGGAAAATTTTATCAGCCTGCATATATAGGGCAATTTTTAGGGTGTGTCTAGTTCTGAGTCGACTGAGACTTAACCAAGTCTCAGTCAAGTGATATAGTATATGAGAAGAAAAAAGAAAAACTGAAAAGAAATTTCTGTACGAATCTCAATGCAAGATCAAAGAAATATAGCATCGACTGAGACATAACGAAGTCTAAGTCGACTGAGACTTAGCAAAACTGTTTTACTATTATCATCTAGCAGGAAATAAGACACACATGTCACGAATAATAAACAACTCCCCTAGAGAAAAGAAAACCTCTGAGTTGCAGTACCTTGGTGATGTCTGTCACAACCATTGCTTTGTAGAATGTGTCAGGATGAAGTGCTCGGAAATATGATTCCACCGAGTCCTTTATAGTTTGATCAGGAGGTGGAATGGGAACGTCTCTCACCAACATGGCAAACTCCTGTGGTTTAACTTCTGATGTTGATCTTGCAGCTGCTCTCAGATTCGAAACATGCTTGTAGGATCTCCATAGTATGAAATAGGTGACAAAGGAGACCCAATAGACTGCTGATATGAATGCCCACAGCCTCATACTTCGGTCCTGGAGAAAATATCAAGACACTACTGAGTTTGGTTGTGACGTTGAATGCCTGTGATTGCATGTCTATAGGAAGCTCCGCGTTTCTATAGAAAAGAGCTCCAGCTACTGCAGTTTTTAAAATTACCATTTCAACCAAACTTCACATCATTATTATGAATATGTAGATAACAAATATGTTACAGGTGATTACAGCAAGAGCAGTTAAACTGTACGCACTCAAAACAAATAGCTAATGTTACAGGTGATTTTCAGTTCAGCAAAAACTTCAGAAACGATGGAGCTAATGGCTAATACTAGGACAGTAATGAGACATTAACTGCCATTCTGACAATAAAAATGTATAATAATGTGCCAAATTATGTGTTTCATCATCATAATGATATGTACAGTAGTAGTACACTTTTTTCGAACTGGTCATCCACCTCGTTATTAAATGGGTAGATCAAGTATGAAGATGCATGGTTCCAGAAGTCTGTATAATTGGAATATCCTAGATTTATTGGCGGCAACAAGGACATGTCATTAGGCTCAAATAAGAGGATTACTTACTTCAATATTGGCCAATGACAATATTTCGAAATGTGTGACGTTCGACGGCATTCTGCCAGTAGAATCCTCCAGAGCATTATCAGTTCCAGCAACCGGCAACAGAACTGGAAGCAACACAATCGCGGCAAACCCAAGGATTGCAAACACTGGAACACAAGAGAATAAAAGATCTGGTAATTGGTTCTAAAAATAAATCTGATAATTGATTCTCAAAAAAAAAAAAGATCTGATAATTGGTGAAAAATCTGCATGCTATATATTTTTTCGAGCAACTACTCTGCATGATATATCTAGTTATCAACCTACCTATATTTGACCGAAAACGCATCCTAGCCTTTTCAACGCCCTTTTTGCACTGCAGACTAAGCAATTTAACAGGTTAAATTTCATATTTCCAGCAATCCTCCATTCATGATAGTTTTATCTCGTTTGAGCCCGCCTTCAGTACAGATGGTGATGACTCCTCTTAAATAAAGGACACACATGGCTCGTGCTTGTCGTGACACTTTTTTTTTTGCAGCTTCCTAAAAGTAAACTCCTTACGTTGGTACATAAATTTAAGGCGGACGCTACTTTTTTTGCGGGGTAATGAAGAGCATCATGTTTGTACGTCTGCATCTAAAGAAAAGAGTTGATGTGCTTGCCCATTCTCCTCTTTGTATTTTTGTACATGTTCATTGAAAAAAAAGACTCATGTTTCCAGTTCGTATCTTGTACATGTGCACCAAAAAAAAGAAGACCAACGCAGGGGTGCCTAGCGCCGGCGCGTCGTGCACCTCCAACCCGCAGCACTGGGGCTCGTCGGTTGTACTCCTACTATTCCAAAATAGATGAATCAACTTTGTACTAAAGTTGGTATAAAATTGGGTCATCTATTTTGAAACGGAGGGACTAGCTTCCACCGCGACTAATGAAGGAGCAAGGGGTAGGTGGGCACGACCATGACGACCGGGCTGCTGTGACGGGCGTGCTCGCATGGCTGGTTTTCAGGGGCGGAGCTACAGGGTGGCCAGGGTGGGCCGCGGCCCACCCTGGAATTTTGGGTCAGCCTATTATACATATAGATCTCTAACTGGGCCAAAGTTAGAAAACGGCCCAACGCACACACCGGTTGACCCACGCAGGACGCAGCCACGCACAGTCCACATCGAGCAGAGCCCTTCGTCGTTCATCCCGACGCGGAGATGCCCTCGCACGGCACTGCTCGACCCCGACGCCCAGCCGCCTCGCCATAGCCGTTCCTCGCAACCTCGTCGCCCGTCGCTGGCCGGAGCCCGGAGCCCAGCCGCCCGGCGCACAGGAGGCTCCCGCGGTCCCGCCTCTCCTTCCTGTCCGCCCTGCCGCCCGTCCCTCTGGTCCAGCCGCGCCTCTCTGCCCGTGCCCCTGCCCTGTGCGCAGCTGCGGTTGCGCCCCTGCGACCATCGACGGCCAGCCGCCTAGGGCCCCTGCCCTCGCCCCGTGCAAATCCGGCGGTAGCCACAGCCGCTCACTCGATCTGTCACCACACCAGCCCCCGGAATACCCCAATTATAAAGGTACCGAAATACCCTAATTTGATTTTTTGCATAATTTTGCAGTAAAATTTAATTGAGAATTTTAGTTTGTTGTATGACCCTATTGATCTATTTATTTGTGATATTGGTAATTAGTTAGAACGTTCGATGCATATTGCTTGTCAAATATTTTTTTTGGAGCGGACCACCCTGATGTGAGATGCTAGCTCCGCCACTGCTGGTTTTAGGTGATGGTTGTGGATAGAGAAGGAAAGCTTGACGAGCGAGAGAACGGAGAGAAGCTGGTGCTGGCTCCTCGGGTGTAGATACTTGCACTCGGCGGCGGCCGTATTGTGGCAACGCCGGCAGCAGACGTGGAGCATGGGCGGGAGGCCGCACGGTGGTGGTCTTTGGCGGAGAAGAACAGAGAAAGAAACAAATGGACAGGAAGAAACGAGAAAAGGACATAACGTTTGGTCCGAAAGAGAAAGGACCTCAATAAGTCCCGAACATTCGGAATTTAAACATGTCATCCGAACGTTTTTTGATGGCAACTTTAGTTGCTGCAAGGTGGCAACTTTAGTTGTTAACACATGGCAACTTTGTTTCAGTTTGATTTTTTGTCAGAAAATTGTCATGTTTGTCAACACCGTCTTAACTAAAGTTGCCATGAAAAGAGTTCGGATTAGCATGCTTAAAAATCGAACGTTCGGGATTTATCTATTCCGAAGAGGAAAGGTGGTTAGGAAGAAGGGATAAGGCAGTTGGAAGTGGGCCCCCAAGTTCCACGCAGCACACGCGCGAGCGACCGGCCGAGCGTTCCGCCGGCCGGCCGATTTTAATCGTTTTCCTAAAAGTAAACTGGTACTCCTCAAATTGGTGGATATGTCTTTATGTTGGTACATGAAAGTAAAACAATCAAACATGAAACTTTATTTCTTACACAACACGACACTATTTTTTTAGAAAATACTATTCCCTTCATTCATAAATATAAGATGTTTTAACATTTTTTCTGATTTGGATACATGTAGACACTATTTTAGTATGTTTGTTCACTCATTTCAGTCAGCATGTAGTCCATATTTCATCGAAAACATCTTATATTTGTGAACAGAGTGAGTACATATTTGTTTAGAGCAGAATACAACATGCTTGAAACCAGTTTACAACAGCAGATTCATCATAGAAATCGTACTCAACGACAGCAGGACTTGATTTTATATTTTGTGCACGAACTCCTAATTGGCGAAGCAAAAGAAAAAACACGGAAACAAATAGTAGGAACCAAACAACCAACTCAACAAAAGCATGGGTAAGAAAATGAACTGAAGAGCGTGGTTTGCTTGGCCGTACTGGACGAGAGGAAGACGAGGTAGACGGCGGCGTCGACTCCGCCGGCGGCGACGACGTCGGGCTCGGACGCCGTGAACGCCTCGCGGATCCAGCCCACGGGGCTGCGCGTGCCCCGCCCGCGCCCCTCACACGGGTCGAGCCCCCGCAGCAGCAAGCTCGGGTAGTACACCGTCGCGTTCCCCGGCCGCCGCGACAGCCACGTGAACACCAGGACCAGCACGACGAAGACGGCCAAGGACGTCAGAATCGACGTCACGAACGACGGGATGTCCATCTCGCCGCCGCCGCCGCCGCTCCACCGGGAGGATTATGAGGGGGTTTAGTAGTGGAGGGAGTGATTAGCGCAGGGTAGTAAATGGGTGGAAAGGGGTGAGCATTGGATGCTTTGGTGTGCCGTGGAATGGCTGCGTGGTGGGGACTGCGGAGTTCATGACTCATGAGCTGTGGAGGTTGCCGACCACCCTGCTTCAAGAAAAGTAGAAAGAGGCTGCCGACCTCCCTTCAGCAAAATGTCTGGAATGCCCCTTGCCTTGGTGTCTGTTCTAACTTTGTGTATGTCCCTTTTTTCTCTTTTGCTTTTGAATGATTCGAATCCTCTCGCTTTTACTCCCCCCATCCGGGTTCAGTCGGACCGCTCGTATTTAGGGTCAAACTTTGATCGTAAATATAAATAATAAAATATAAATTATATGTCATAAAAAAAATATGGTAAGAACCCTCTTTCAAATATAATTTCAATGATATTGTTTTTAAGCCATAGAAATATGATGTTAGCTGTATGTGGTCAAAATTTGACTCAAAATACGAGGGGGCCTAATAAGTTCGGACGGAGAAAGTACCCCTTTTATGGATTCACGAGCTATGTGCCTTATAGGGACTAAGATCAGGTGACATGTCTTCAGGCAGTCACGCCGTAACATGCGGCTGTACATCTACCATCCAAACAAGATACAACGCCTCACAATGGCCCAAGTGAAAAAAAGGGTTCAGACTTTGCTTTTTTAGTCATTCAATAGTAGCTGGGGCAAGCAACAGCAATCATCGAGGTCAATAGTCATGTGCGTTGAAAATTGGTAGACATTTGGTTCTTTAAGTCTCAGAACAGGATAAGTTTCGTCTAAAACAAGATTTTGACCACGTTGACCGGCTTTGACCATGTTGACCGGATTTGACCGATGAACAGTAAATTCGAAAAATAGCAAACAAATTTAGAAAAACTGAAATTTTGTTGCAACCAACATGCTTCTGTGCACTAGGTGCGGGAAAATTTGTGTGGTGTTTCGACTTCCGAGATGCTCATGGCAAAAATAAACAAATTTTGGCTAAAAAGATCAAAAATTGTTTTTTTTGTTAGAGATCCTTGGAAGTTATATTTGACTACAAAAAAAATACATGCACCTAGCGCACCCAAGAATTTTGGTTCTCACATAATTTCATGTTTTTTGGAATTTATTTGCTATATTTTCTGAATTTACTGTTCATCGGTCAATTTGGTCAACATGGTCAAATCCTGTCAAACCTGGTCAACTGTTCAAAATCTGGTTTTGAACGAAACTTATCCGGTTTTGAGACATGAAGGACCAAATGTCTATCAAAAAATCTTGAGAAACCAAGTCTATAATTTTGAAGAACTTGAGGGACAAAAACATAATTTTTTCAAAAACAAAATATGTGTACATTGAAATCGAGAATTGCACCGATCAAGCATGCATCAACCAATTCAGCAACGCATCCAACCCTCATCCACCCATTAGAGAACTATTTTTTTTTCAAACTTAAAGCATCTACAGCCAGGCGTCTCAAACATTTGGGTGGACGGCCAGGTCATTGAACAGTAAAAAAAACAACCGACCCACCCAAGCGCCTCAAACCGGCTCAGACGCCCAGACTAACTGACACCCCACATATACAGACCATATCTAGTGCGGATATGGGGCATGACCGAGCGCGTCCGCCACATCGGACTAATGTTGGGGTGGCGCCGCTCCGGCTTGCCGCCCCAGGGCTAAGTTCAACCATTTAAGCTGGACTGCGACCCCAAGCGGCCAAGCCCTAGATACTCCACTTCTTTCGCTCTCTGCCTCCGTCTCTGTGCTGCCAGCCTGATCCAGCATCTCCCTCTCCGTCTTCCTCTTCGCTTGCCATACACGACAACCATGGGCCGGCAGAGGGGGACCACGTACGCGATGCGGATGCCGGAGCTGCTCGAGGAGATCCGGGCTCGGTGTGAAGCCCGAATAGTAGCCGGATTGCCCTTGGAATCGCCGGAGCGGGATGAGGAGGAGGAGGAGGAGGAGGACGGCGTGACCATGGTGGAAGCAACCGCGGAGAACACTGATGCAGCCATGGGGAAGGATGCGGCGGAGGAGGGCGTGGATTGGACGCGGTGGAGACAGGCGCTGCTGTGCGCGCCCGGGCGCCTTGGATATGAGTTGGGTATGAGGGGTGCCGGTCAGCTCGAAGATCTGAGGTCGGTTTGAGGCGTCGGGTTGGTCGGTTTTGTTTTTTATCAGTCAGTAACCGGGCCATTCGTCCGGCCGTTTTAGGAGGGCTTGAGGCGCTCGACTGTAGATGCTCTTAAGTATGGATGTTTTTTTTTCAGTTTTCTAGTGGGTGGATTAAGGCTGGATGCGTTGATTAATTGGTTGATGCATGCTTGATTGGTGTCTGTTCTCGATTTGAATGTATAAGTGATTCTGTCAAACCGGTCGCTGTTGTTTTCCCTTGCTACTGTCGAATGACAGAAAAAACCAACTCCTAATTGTTTTTTCACAAGTGTGAGGCGTTGGATTTTATTTGGATGGTAGATGTACAACTGCATGTTACGGCGTGGCTACCTGAAGGCAGTCACCTGATCCCAGTCCGCCTTATAGTTGTCTTGTGTGGCTCAACACATAAAAAAATCACGGTGAGAACAGCCCAATATTTCTTCAGATTGATTGTCCTACACTAATTGTGTCTATGCAAATACTAACGGAGGATAGATTCGAGTATGTCTCTTTGGTTCGTGGATTCTATAAACAAATCAAAGGGATAAACGCAAGAATGAACATACAAAACATAAAATTGAAAAACACAAAAATGTTTAAACTCGGATGTTTGGTTTACGGGAATAAGAAAACATAAATCTTAATAATCATGGCAAAATTGAAACAATTTCAATAGAATGTTATTTTGTCAGTAAGGATCTCAGTCTTGTTATTCGTGCATAGGAACTTGGAAAGGAGGTCCAAGAGGAACTACAAAAATACTGTGGTTTTCCTTTGAAATTGAAACCAAAGAGAAGTTTCTCCAATTTTACTTTGCTCCATTCCTTTAAATCAAAAAGAGCAACCAAAAATAATTCCCGCTCCTATGTTGTTCCTCCACATTTCCATTGAACCAAAGAGATGTTTATAGTTTTTGACTCACTCGAACTTTCTTCTGGGCCGCCCATGTTGTCATCGATGTTGGTGCTGCTGTGTTTTCTGCACTGACCGACATCTTTCTGACTATGTGTGGTCCAAAAAAGTAAGATCTTCTGCGGTGGTATTTCCTTTTCTTTGAAACAAATTATTTTTGAGTGTGTCTTTAATGAAGGATTTTACAATTGGCCGTAGTTGTAACAACCCAGGACCAATAATTATTAGGAGTTGATTTGTGCATCATGATCATCTCATAATCATAATACTCCCTCCGTCCGGAAAAACTTGTCAGCGAAATGGATGTATCTAGACATTTTTTAGTTCTAGATACATCCATTTTTATCCATTTATGCGACAAGTATTTCCGGACGGAGGGAATATTTATTTAATTTTAATATGAAATCAAGGATTAATTCAACCCTCACCTTTTTCTAAAAGGGCAAAACCCTAAAAATTTCCTTAGTTAACTCATGCATTTTTAAGATCAATTCAACACGTTGTTTAGTATCAAAATTAACCTTCTTTGAAGTTGAAGATGCAACAAATCAATGGATGCACGAGGTAGGAAACCATACACAATCTCAAAAGGGCACATCTTAGTAGTACAATGCAGCGAACGATTATAAACAAATTCAATATGAGGCAATCATTCTTCCCACATTTTTACGTTATTCTTCAAAACAGCCCTAAGCATAGTAGACAATGTTCTATTGACTACTTCAGTTTGTCCATCAATTTGTGGGTGATATGTAGTACTAAAAAGTAGTTTAGTCCCCAACTTAGCCAATAAACATCTATACAAGTGGCTAAATAATTTAGTGTCACGATCTAAAACAATATCACTAGGCACACCAGGCAAACGAATAATCTCACGAAAGAACAAATCAGTAACATTTACAACATCGTTACTTTATGAATGGTATAAAGTGTGCACTAGTAGAAAACGGACCTAATATGAGACACATTAGTGCCGGTTTGGTTTCGAGCCGGCACTAATGTGTCCATTAGTGCCGGTTCCAACGGCTAGCCGGCCGTCCTCATTAGTACCGGTTCGTGGCGAACTTTTAGTACCGGTTCGTGCCACGAACCAGTACTAAAGAGGGTGGTGGCAGGGTGTTGTCAGTCTGGGGCCCGTCCAGCACCTTTAGTACCGGTTCGTGGCACGAACCAGTACTAAAGGTCGACGTACATAAACCCTTAGTCCACCCGAGCCACTCTGTTCTTCCCCTTTTCCCTCACTTCTCCTCTGTTCTTCCCCTTTCCCCTCGAGCTCCTCACAAATTTTGCCCAAAATTTGTCAAGATTTGAAGGCCCCCATTCATTCAAATGATCACAAAGGTTAGCAACTTTGTTCTTTCAACTCTCATTGTTAGATTAGCTCTTGCAATGCTTTGTATAGTGATTAATTTGGGAGGAATTATATTTGCTACTATTTGATTTATATGCAATTTGAGGTCAAAAATAACACTTAGTTTGCATATGTAGGTGTGGTTTACTTAGTGCCTTCTAAATCTCCGTCGTAACCACCGTCAATCGCCCGCACCGTCCCGTCGCCGGCATCACCTTGTGGTGAGGCTCTTGTTCATGAATGTTTTACATTACCAAATTGATGTTTGTGTGATTTGGATATATAGTTACTCGTATAATTATCTTACCCGTACGTTGTTTGTTATACATAGTGCCATGGTTTTGATATCCGTCCCCGTCGGCCCTCGTCCTTGTTATGATTCGGATGTGGTATATTCTCTTTTAAAACTAGTTGTTGCATTTTGTGTTTATGACAAATTATGCCCATCAAGTTGACATAGATATTTTTATCTAGGAGGTATGTGAACCGGAAATTCCAACCGACCCTATTGTCGAGAGGTTAAATTTAGTTGAAAGAGAAAATGAGTATTTGAAAGAAAAATTGAAAAGAATTGAGGGGGAGAAGATGGAATTGGAGTTGCATGTTGCCGATGTCTTCGATGATCACAAGATCAAGATGGAGAAAATGAGGTTGAAGATTAGAAAGATTAGAAAATATGCCATTGATAGTGTGGCTTGGTATCATTATGCTGTTGGATCAATTGTTACCTTAGTTGCGATCTTCATCGCATTTGTTGTTGCATTTAAATTCTTTAGCTAGAGAGTTATTTGTATGTTGCATTTAATTAAGTGCTGTATATGAACTTTATGTATGAACTTGTATTAATTTGGTCTATTTGGTGTTGTGTAATGAAGATGAGCCGACAATGGATGTATGATGACCGATGCTCTCCCGAGTTCATTAATGGCGTGCATACTTTTCTGCGGGCCGCTGAGGCAAACAAGCGGGCGGATCGTTTTATGCCTTGTCCATGTGCTGGCTGTAAGAATGGTCACAATTACTCTACAGAAAAAACCATTCACATCCACCTATTTAAGTCAGGTTTCATGCCCCACTATAATGTTTGGACCAAGCACGGAGAAATAGGGGTTATGATGGAAGACAATGAAGAAGAAGAGGACGACGACGGCTATCCTGGCCATGGGTTCCATAAATACGATGATACAACAATGGGGGAAGAAGCTGAGCCGGCAATGCGGGAAGAAGCTGAAGAAAAGGCATCATATGAGCCCGCTGATGATCTAGGTCGGGCCATTGCCGATGCAAAGAGAAACTGCGCAAGTGATCTGGAGAGGACGAAGTTGCAGCGCATGTTAGAGGATCACAAGAAATTGTTGTACCCGAATTGCGAAGATGACAAAAAAAAGTTGGGCACCACACTTGAACTGCTGCAATGGAAGGCAGAGAATGGTGTATCTGACAAGGGATTTGGAAAGTTGATGGTAATGATAAAGAATATGCTTCCAAAGGACAACGAATTGCCCGAGAGTACGTATGAAGCAAAGAAGGTTGTCTGCCCTCTAGGATTAGAGGTGCAAAAGATACATGCATGCCCTAATGACTGCATCCTCTACCGCGGTGAGTATGAGGATTTGAACGCTTGCCCGGTATGCGGTGCATTGCGTTATAAGATCAGTCGCGATGACCCTGGTGATGTCGAGGGCGAGCGCCCCAGGAAGAAGATTCCTGCCAAGGTGATGTGGTATGCTCCTATAATACCACGGTTGAAACGTTTGTTCCAAAACAAAGAGCATGCGAAGGCGATGCGGTCGCACGCAGAAGACCGTAAGAAAGACGGAAAGTTGAGAGTACCCGCTGACGGTTCGCAGTGGAGAAAAATCGAGAGAAAGTACTGGGAGGAGTTTGCAGGTGACCCAAGGAACGTATTGTTTGGTCTAAGCGCAGATGGCATTAATCCTTTTGGGGAGCAGAGCAGCAACCATAGCACGTGGCCTGTGACTCTATGTTTGTATGACCTTCCTCCTGTTGGGGAACGTAGTAATTTCAAAAAATTTCCTACGCACACGCAAGATCATGGTGATGTGTAGCAACGAGAGGGAGAGTGTTGTCTACGTACCCTCGTGACCCGGCGAAGCGATCTGGCGTAGAGGAAGTAGTCGACGTTCTCCTCGCGATCCGACCGATCCGGCGCCGTTACTCGGCGCCCGAGAGTTCTTGACACACGACAGCTCGATGGCGCCCTCGAACTCCGATCCAGCCGAGTGTCGAGGAGAGTTCCGTCGACGACGGCGTGGTGACGATCTTGATGTTCTACGGGCGCAGAAGCCGCCTAAGCTTCGCGATGATATGACCGAGGTGGAATATGGTGGAAGGGGCACCGCACACGGCTAAGGAACGATCCGTAGATCAAACTTGTGTGTTCTAGGGTGCCCCTTGCCCCGTATATAAAGGAGCAAGGGGGAGGTGCGGCCGGCTTGGAGGAGGCGGCGGAGGAGTCCTACTCCCACCGAGTAGGACTCCCCTTCCTAGTTGGAGTAGGATTGGGGGAGGAGAAGAGGGAAGGGGGCGCCGCCTCTCCTTGTCCTATTCGGACTGGGGGAGGAGGCGCGGCCTGCCCTAGCCGCCCTTCCTCTTCTCCCTCATGGCCCATTAAGGCCCAATAACCCCGGGAGGTTCCAGTAACCCCGGTGTTCCGGTAAAATCGATTTCACCGGAACCATTCGAACTCAAATATAGGCTTCCAATATATCAATCTTTATGTCTCGACCATTTCGAGACTCCTCGTCATGTCCGTGAACACATCCGGGACTCCGAACTCCTTCGGTACATCAAAATACATAAACTCATAATATAACCGTCATCGAAACCTTAAGCGTGCGGACCCTACGGTTCGAGAACAATGTAGACATGACCGAGACACGTCTCCGATCAATAACCAATAGCGGGACCCAGATGCCCATATTGGCTCCTACATATTCTACGAAGATCTTTATCGGTCAGACCGCATAACAACATACGTTGTTCCCTTTGTCATCGGTATGTTACTTGCCCGAGATTTGATCGTCGGTATTCAATACCTAGTTCAATCTCGTTACCGGCAAGTCTCTTTACTCGTTCCGTAATACATCATCTCACAGCTAACTCATTAGTTGTAATGCTTGCAAGGCTTCAGTGATATGTATTACCGAGAGGGCCCAGAGATACCTCTCCGACAATCGGAGTGACAAAACCTAATCTCGAAATACGCCAACCCAACATCTGCCTTTGGAGACACCTGTAGTACTCCTTTATAATCACCCGATTACGTTGTGACGTTTGGTAGCACCAAAGTGTTCCTCCGTAAACGGAGTTGCATAATCTCATAGTTACAGGAACATGTATAAGTCATGGACAAAAGCAGTAGCAACATACTAAACGATCGTGTGCTAAGCTAATGGAATGGGTCATGTCAATCAAATCATTCTACTAATGATGTGACCTTGTTAATCAAATAACAACTCTTTGTTCATGGTTAGGAAACATAACCATCTTTGATTAACAAGCTAGTCTAGTAGAGGCATACTAGTGACATACAGTTTGTCTATGCATTCACACATGTATCATGTTTCCGGTTAATACAATTCTAGCATGAATGATAAACATTTATCATGAAATAAGGAAATAAATAATAACTTTATTATTGCCTCTAGGGCATATTTCCTTCAGTCTCCCACTTGCACTAGAGTCAATAATCTAGATTACATAGTAATGATTCTAACACCCATGGAGTCTTGGTGTTGATCATGTTTTGCTCGTGGAAGAGGCTTAGTCAACGGGTCTGCTACATTCAGATCCGTATGTATCTTGCAAATCTCTATGTCTCCCACCTGGACTAGATCCCGGATGGAATTGAAGCGTCTCTTGATGTGCTTGGTCCTCTTGTGAAATCTGGATTCCTTTGCTAAGGCAATTGCTCCAGTATTGTCACAGAAGATTTTCATTGGACCCGATGCACTAGGTATGACACCTAGATCGGATATGAACTCCTTCATCCAGACTCCTTCATTAGCTG
The DNA here is from genome assembly GCA_021437245.1 of Aegilops speltoides. Taxonomy (NCBI): domain Eukaryota; kingdom Viridiplantae; phylum Streptophyta; class Magnoliopsida; order Poales; family Poaceae; genus Aegilops; species Aegilops speltoides. The sequence continues at coordinate 765,331 of CM038143.1, forward strand.
CTTCCGAAGCTGCTATGTACTCCGCTTCACATGTAGATCCCGCTACGACGCTTTGTTTAGAACTGCACCAACTGACAGCTCCTCAAAGCTTGCATCAACGTAACCGTTTACGATGAGCTCTTTGTCACCTCCATAAACGAGAAACATATCCTTAGTCCTTTTCAGGTATTTCAGGATGTTCTTGACCGCTGTCCAGTGATCCACTCCTGGATTACTTTGGTACCTTCCTGCTAAGCTTATAGCAAGACACACATCAGGTCTGGTACACAGCATTGCATACATGATAGAGCCTATGGCTGAAGCATAGGGAACATCTTTCATTTTCTCTCTATCTTCTGCAGTGGTCGGGCATTGAGTCTTACTCAACTTCACACCTTGTAACACAGGCAAGAACCCTTTCTTTGCTTGATCCATTTTGAACTTCTTCAAAATTTTGTCAAGGTATGTGCTTTGTGAAAGTCCAATTAAGCGTCTTGATCTATCTCTATAAATCTTAATGCCCAATATGTAAGCAGCTTCACCGAGGTCTTTCATTGAAAAATTCTTATTCAAGTATCCCTTTATGCTATCCAGAAATTCTATATCATTTCTGATCAGTAATATGTCATCTACATATAATATCAGAAATGCTACAGAGCTCCCACTCACTTTTTCTTGTAAATACAGGCCTCCAAAAGTCTCAGTATGAACCCAAATGCTTTGATCACACTATCAAAGCGTTTATTCCAACTCGAGATGCTTGCACCAGTCCATAAATGGATCGCTGGAGCTTGCACACTTTGTTAGCTCCTTTGGATCGATAAAACCTTCGGTTGCATCATATACAACTCTTCTTCCGTAAATCCATTCAGAATGCAGTCTTTACATCCATTTGCCAAATTTCATAATCATAAAATGCGGCAATTGCTAACATGATTCGGACTGACTTAAGCATCGCCACTGGTGAGAAGGTCTCATCGTAGTCAACCCCTTGAACTTGTCGAAACCCTTTGCGACAAGTCGAGCTTTGTAGACGATAACATTACCGTCAGCGTCGGTCTTCTTCTTGAAGATCCACTTGTTTTCTATTGCTTGCCTACCCTCGGGCAAGTCAACCAAAGTCCATACTTTGTTTTCATACATGGATCCCATCTCAGATTTCATGGCCTCAAGCCATTTTGCGGAATCTGGGCTCACCATCGCTTCTTCATAGTTCGTAGGTTCATCATGGTCTAGTAGCATGATTTCCAGAACAGGATTACCGTACCACTCTGGTGCGGATCTTACTCTGGTTGATCTACGAGGTTCTGTAGCAACTTGATTTGAAGTTTCATGATCAACATCATCAACTTCCTCACTACTTGGTGTAGATGTCTCAGAAACCGGTTTCTGCGACAAACTACTTTCAAGTAAGGGAGAAGGTACAATTACCTCATCAAGTTCTACTTTCCTCCCACTCACTTCTTTCGAGAGAAACTCCTTCTCTAGAAAGGATCCATTCTTTGCAACAAATGTCTTGCCTTCGGATCTGTGATAGAAGGTGTACCCAACTATCTCCTTTGGGTATCCTATGAAGACACATTTCTCCTATTTGGGTTCGAGCTTATCAGGTTGAAGCTTTTTCACATAAGCATCGCATCCCCGAACTTTAAGAAACGACAACTTTGGTTTCTTGCTAAACCATAGTTCATAAGGTGTCGTCTCAACGGATTTTGACGGTGTTCTATTCAGTGTGAATGCGGCCGTCTCTAGAGCATAATCCCAAAACGATAGCGGTAAATCTGTAAGAGACATCATAGATCGCACCATATCTAGTAAAGTACGATTACGACGTTCGGACACACCATTACGCTGTGGTGTTCCGGGTGGCGTGAGTTGCGAAACTATTCCGCATTGTTTCAAATGTAGACCAAACTCGTAACTCAAATATTCACCTCCACGATCAGATCATAGAAATTTAATTTTCTTATTACGATGATTTTCAACTTCACTCTGAAATTCTTTGAACTTTTCAAATGTTTCAGACTTATGTTTCATTAAGTAGATATACCCATATCTGCTTAAATCATCTGTGAAGGTGAGAAAATAACGATATCCGCCACGAGCCTCAACATTCATCGGACCACATACATCAGTATGTATGATTTCCAACAAATCTGTTGCTCTCTCCATAGTACCGGAGAACGGGTTTTAGTCATCTTGCCCATGAGGCACGGTTCATAAGTGCCAAGTGATTCATAATCAAGTGACTCCAAAAGTCCATCAAGATGGAGTTTCTTCATGCGCTTTATACCGATATGACCTAAACGGCAAGTGCCACAAATAAGTTGCACTATCGTTATCAACTCTGCATCTTTTGGCTTCAACATTATGAATATGTGTATCACTACTATCGAGATTCATCAAAATAGACCACTCTTCAGGGTGCATGACCATAAAAGATATTACTCATATAAATAGAACAACCATTATTCTCGATTTAAATGAATAACCGTCTCGCATCAAACAAGATCCAGATATAATGTTCATGCTCAACGCAGCACCAAATAACAATTATTTAGGTCTAAAACTAATCCCGAAGGTAGATGTAGAGGTAGCGTGCCGACCGCGATCACATCGACTTTGGAACCATTTCCCACGCGATCGTCACCTCGTCCTTTGCCGGTGTTAAGCAATCCGTAGTCCTGTTTGAGTTGCAAATATTAGCAACAGAACCAGTATCAAATACCAGTGCTCTGCGAGCTCTAGTAAGGTACACATCAATAACATGTATATCACATATACCTTTGTTCACCTTGCCATCCTTCTTATCCGCCAAATACTTGGGGCAGTTCCGCTTCGGTGACTAGTCTCGCTTGCGGTAGAAGCACTCGTTTCAGGTTTAGGGCTAGACTTGGGTTTCTTCTCTGAGCAGCAACTTGCTTGCTGTTCTTCTTGAAGTTCCTTCTTCTTCCCTTTGCCTTTCTTCTTGAAACTAGTGGTCTTATTGACCATCAACACTTGATGCTCCTTGATTTCTACCTCCGCAGCTTTTAGCATTGCGAAGAGCTCGGTATAGTCTTTACTAACCCTTGCATATTATAGTTCATCACGAAGCCTTTGTAGCTTGGTGGCGGTGATTGAAGAATTCATCAATGACACAATCATCCGGAAGATTAACTCCCGGTTGAGTCAAGTGATTGTAATACCCGGACATTTTGAGTATGTGCTCACTTGTGTAACTATTCTCCTCCATCTTGCAGCTATAGAACTTATTGGAGACTTCATATCTTTCAATCCGGGCATTACTGTTGGAATATCAACTTCAACTCTGGAACATCTCATATGCTCCATGACGTTCAAAACGTCGTTGAAGTCCCGGTTCTAAGCCGTAAAGCATGGCACCTGAACTATAGAGTAGTCATCGCTTTGCTCGCAGACGTTCATAACATCCGGTGTTGCTCCTGCAAGAGGCACGGCACCTAGCGGTGCATCCGGGGCGTAACTCTTACGTGCAGCAATGAGGATAATCCTCGAGTTACGGACCCAGTCCGTGTAATTGCTACCATCATCTTTCAACTTTGCTTTCTCAAGGAACGCATTAAAATTCAACGGAACAACAAAGACGAGCCATCTATCTACAATCAAACATAGACAAGCAAGATACTATCAGGTACTAAGTTCATGATAAATTTAAGTTCAATTAATCATATTACTTAAGAACTCCCACTTAGACAGACATCCCTCTAGTCATCTAAGTGATCACGTGATCCAAATCAACTAAACCATAACCGATCATCATGTGAAATGGAGTAGTTTTCAATGGTGAACATCTTATGTTGATCATATCTACTATATGATTCACGCTCGACCTTTCGGTCTCCGTGTTCCGAGGCCATATCTGCATATGCTAGGCTCGTCAAGTATAACCTGAGTATTCTGCGTGTGCAAAAACTGGCTTGCACCCGTTGTAGATGGACGTAGAGCTTATCACACCCGATCATCACGTGGTGTCTGGGCACGACGAACTTTGGCAACGGTGCATACTCAGGGAGAACACTTCTTGATAATTTAGTGAGAGATCATCTTATAATGCTACCGTCAATCAAAGCAAGATAAGATGCATAAAAGATAAACATCACATGCAAATCAATATAAGTGATATGATATGGTCATCATCGTCTTGTGCTTCGTGATCTCCATCTCCGCAGCACCATCATGATCACCATCGTCACCGGCGCGACACCTTGATCTCCATCGTAGCATCGTTGTCGTCTCGCCAATCTTATGCTTCTACGACTATCGCTACCGCTTAGTGATAAAGTAAAGCATTACAGAAGCGATTGCATTTCATACAATAAGCGACAACCATATGGCTCCTGCCGATTGCCGATAACTTCGGTTACAAAACATGATCATCTCATACAATAAAATATAGCATCACGTCTTGACCATATCACATCACAACATGCCCTGCAAAAACAAGTTAGACGTCCTCTACTTTGTTGTTGCAAATTTTACGTGGCTGCTACGGGCTTAAGCAAGAACCAATCTCACCTACGCATCAAAACCACAACGATACTTTGTCAAATAGACTCCGTTTTAACCTTCTCAAGGACCGGGCGTAGCCACACTCGGTTCAACTAAAGAGAGAGAGACAGACACCCACCAGTCACCTTTAAGCAACGAGTGCTCGTGGCGGTGAAACCAGTCTCGCGTAAGCGTACGCGTAATGTCGGTCTGGGCCGCTTCATCTCACAATACCGCTGAACCAAAGTATAACATGCTGGTAGGTAGTATGACTTGTATCGCCCACAACTCACTTGTGTTCTACTCGTGCAAAACATCAAACCATAAAAACCTAGGCTCGGATGCCACTGTTGGGGAACGTAGTAATTTCAAAAATTCCTACGCACACGCAAGATCATGGTGATGTATAGCAACGAGAGGGGAGAGTGTTGTCTACGTACCCTCGTAGACCGAAGCGGAAGCGATCACAACGTAGAGGAAGTAGTCGTACGTTCTCCTCGCGATCCGACCGATCCCGGCGCCGTTACTCCGGCGCCCCCGAGTTCTTGACACACGTACAGCTCGATGACGTCCCTCGAACTCCGATCCAGCCGAGTGTCGAGGGAGAGTTCCGTCAGCATGACGGCGTGGTGACGATCTTGATGTTCTACCGGCGCAGAGCTTCGCCTAAGCTTCGCGACGATATGACCGAGGTGGAATATGGTGGAAGGGGGCACCGCACACGGCTAAGGAACGATCCGTAGATCAAACTTGTGTGTTCTAGGGTGCCCCCTTGCCCCCGTATATAAAGGAGCAAGGGGGGGAGGTGCGGCCGGCTTGGAGGAGGCGCGCCGGAGGAGTCCTACTCCCACCGGGAGTAGGACTCCCCCCTTTCCTAGTTGGAGTAGGATTGGGGGGAGGAGAAGAGGGAAGGGGGGGGCGCCGCCCCCCTCTCCTTGTCCTATTCGGACTGGGGGGGAGGGGGCGCGCGGCCTGCCCTGGCCGGCCCTTCCTCTTCTCCCTCATGGCCCATTAAGGCCCAATAACCCCCGGGAGGGTTCCGGTAACCCCCCGGTGTTCCGGTAAAATCCCGATTTCACCCGGAACCATTCCGAACTCCAAATATAGGCTTCCAATATATCAATCTTTATGTCTCGACCATTTCGAGACTCCTCGTCATGTCCGTGAACACATCCGGGACTCCGAACTCCTTCGGTACATCAAAATACATAAACTCATAATATAACCGTCATCGAAACCTTAAGCGTGCGGACCCTACGGTTCGAGAACAATGTAGACATGACCGAGACACGTCTCCGGTCAATAACCAATAGCGGGACCTGGATGCCCATATTGGCTCCTACATATTCTACGAAGATCTTTATCGGTCAGACCGCATAACAACATACGTTGTTCCCTTTGTCATCGGTATGTTACTTGCTCGAGATTCGATCGTCGGTATCCAATACCTAGTTCAATCTCGTTACCGGCAAGTCTCTTTACTCGTTCCATAATACATCATCTCACAGCTAACTCATTAGTTGTAATGCTTGCAAGGCTTCAGTGATATGTATTACCGAGAGGGCCCAGAGATACCTCTCCGACAATCGGAGTGACAAAACCTAATCTCGAAATACGCCAACCCAACATCTGCCTTTGGAGACACCTGTAGTACTCCTTTATAATCACCCAGTTACGTTGTGATGTTTGGTAGCACCCAAAGTGTTCCTCCGGTAAACGGGAGTTGCATAATCTCATAGTTACAGGAACATGTATAAGTCATGGACAAAAGCAGTAGCAACATACTAAACGATCGTGTGCTAAGCTAATGGAATGGGTCATGTCAATCAGATCATTCTACTAATGATGTGACCTTGTTAATCAAATAACAACTCTTTGTTCATGGTTAGGAAACATAACCATCTTTGATTAACAAGCTAGTCTAGTAGAGGCAAACTAGTGACATACAGTTTGTCTATGCATTCACACATGTATCATGTTTCCGGTTAATACAATTCTAGCATGAATGATAAACATTTATCATGAAATAAGGAAATAAATAATAACTTTATTATTGCCTCTAGGGCATATTTCCTTCACCTCCTTGGTTGTGCATGAAGCGGAAGTTCATTATGATGCCAGTGCTCATCCAAGGCCCTAAGCAACCCGGCAACGACATTGATGTGTAGCTAAGGCCATTAGTTGAAGAACTATTACAGCTGTGGAATGGAACAGGTGTACGTGCGTGGGATGAGCACGGACAGGAAGAATTTGACCTAAAGGCGTTGCTGTTCGTGACCATCAATGATTGGCTTGCTCTCAGTAACCTTTCAGGACAGACAAACAAGGGATACCGTGGATGCACGCACTGTTTGAATGATACCGATAGTATATATTTGGATAGTTGTAGGAAGAATGTGTACCTGGGACATCGTCGATTTCTTCCGACAAGGCATCCCGTAAGAAAGAAAGGCAAGCATTTCAAAGGTGAGGCGGATCACCGGATGAAGCCTCGCCACCATACTGGTGCTGATGTACATGATACGGTAAAGGATTTGGAGGTAATCTTTGGAAAGGGTCCTGGCGGAAAACCTGTTCCGAAGGACGCTGACGGACGCGCACCCATGTGGAAGAAGAAATCTATATTTTGGAACCTGCCATATTGGAAAGACCTAGAGGTCCGTTCCGCAATCGACGTGATGCACGTGACGAAGAATCTTTGCGTGACCCTGCTTGGCTTTTTGGGCGTGTATGGGAAGACAAAAGATACACCAGAGGCACGGGAGGAACAGCAACGTATGCACGGAAAAGTCGGCATACATCAGGGTCAGGCCAGCTATGCTCTTACCAAAGAAGAGAAGGAAATCTTCTTCGAATGCCTGCTAAGCATGAAGGTACCGTCTGGCTTCTCGTCGAATATAAAGGGAATAATAAATATGGCACAGAAAAAGTTCCAGAACCTAAAGTCTCATGACTACCACGTGATTATGACGCAACTCCTTCCGGTTGCACTGAGGGGTTTTTACCGGAAAACGTTCGATTAGCCATTGTGAAGCTATGTGCATTCCTCAATGCAATCTCTCAGAAGGTAATCGATCCAGAAATCATACCAAGGTTACAGAATGATTTGGTGCAATGTCTTGTCAGTTTTGAGTTGGTGTTCCCACCATCCTTCTTCAACATCATGACACACGTCCTAGTTCACCTTTGCGAAGAGATTAACGTTTTGGGTCCTGTATTTCTACACAATATGTTCCCCTTTGAAAGGTTCATTGGTGTCTTGAAGAAATATGTTCATAACCGTGCTAGGCCAGAAGGAAGCATCTCGAAGGGCCATGAAAATGAGGAGGTCAGACTGGAAGGAAAAGGCACGCTAGGAGGGCATCAAATAATATGTATGGACGGGCATTCTCTCACTAAAGCACACTACACAGTTCTACAGAATTCCGCCTTGGTGGCTCCGTATATGGAGGAACACAAGAATTTTCTACAGTCCAAACACCCGGAGAAGTCTGACGACTGGATTACACGCAAACAAATGAGGACTTTCGCCGGTTGGTTGCAAAACGTGCCCTGAATGATGGCGATATTCAAAATGACCTGTACTCGCTGTCCCAGTTACCATCTTCGAATATAATGACTTTCAAAGGGTATCAGATAAATGGGAATACATTTTACACGATCGCCCAAGATAAGAAGAGCACCAACCAAAACAGTGGTGTCCGCTTTGATGCAACAACCAACACGGGAAAGGAAACATATTATGGTTACATCGAGGACATATGGGAACTTAACTATGGATCAGGTGATTTGAAGGTCCCTTTGTTTCGGTGCAAATGGGTCAATATGACACGAGGCGGGGTAACGGAAGACCCGCAGTACGGAATGACAACAGTGGATCTCAACAATCTTGCGTATGCAGACGAACCATTCGTCCTAGCCAATGATGTGGCGCAGGTTTTTTATGTGAAAGACATGTCTTCTAGGCCGAGAAAAAGAAAAGATAAGGAAGCGAATGGATCATACGACGAGCCAAAGCGCCACATAGTTCTTTCAGGAAAAAGAAACATCATGGGAGTGGATGACAAGACAGACATGTCAGAAGATTATGAAAAGTTTGATGAAATTGCTCCATTCACAGTGAATATTGACACGAGCATCCTGTTAAATGATGAAGATTTTCCATGGTTACGGCGCAAAGGGACACACGCGAAGAAAAAGTTTCACACCGAAAGATCTGTGATGTGATCGACTTCACTATCATCACTTTCTTCTGTGTTTCACACCCAAGAGGGAATGTCAGTAATAGTTAGAGTAGTTATGTGTTTTGGCATTTGAAACGCGGAGAAATTTTATGTGCAAACAAATTCTTTTCATGCATTTACTGATTTTTTCTAGCTAAATGACCATGAAATTGAAAAGCATTTCAAATGAACTCAGAAAAGGTTGAAAGTTGGCATGGTATCATAATTTCATCCAAATAGCATGTGCAAAAAAGTAGAGAGGGTTATGGCAAAAACTGGATGCACTTCGTGTACAAACTGGACAATCTCTTTCGATGTATCAGGGTTTCCGACGAAAACTGAACTGTTACAAAGGCATTTCATTTTTTAAATAACCTAAGCATTACCAAATTGAATATAATGATAAAACACACTAATATTAAACATAAAAAAAAGAATCACTGAAAAAACTTTTTTCAAAGTTAAGTTATTCACAAACTAGTGATTCACACAAATTTCAAATAATTCAAAATTTAAACTATTCAAATTTGAAAACTACCGGCACTAACAGAAAGTTTGTAATTTTTTGTACCTAAAGCAAAAATATTCACAAAGAAACTCTAAATACAGCAAAAAACAACTCAAAAATAAATAAAACAAAAATAAATAAAGCGAAAAAAGTAAGAAAAAAAATCCCGCCTACTGGGCCAAAGAGGCCTGCATACGACTAGCAACACAACCTTTTGTTGGGCCAGGATGCAGGCCATAAAGGCTTGATGAGGCCCACCGGCCAAGATGATGTAGGCCCAGAGGCCTGGTTAGGAGAGGAGCTCGAGAGAGCTACCTTGACCGGGCTTATAAACCGGTCGGTAGCCCTCGACTAGCGAGGTGGGACTAAACTTGCGCACCGCCTGGAGCCAGCGCACCCCCTTTAGTACCGGGTCGTGGCTCCAACCTATACTAAAGACCCCCCCCTTTAGTACCGGTTGGTGCCACGACCCGGTACTAAAGGGGGTGCGCTTCCCGCCGCTTGGCCTGGCCAAAATAGACCTTTAGTACCGGTTGGTGGCTCCAACCGGTACTAAAGGTCCATCCTATATATACAACACTTGAAAAAATTCAGTTTCCCCTGTTCTTCCTCTGTTTCCTCCTCCGTCAGACCGCCTGCCCCGATCGTCGCCGCTTCCCTAAATCGCCGACCCGGCCGTCCCGCCCTAAATCGCCCGGCCCGTCGATGTCGCCGCCCGGCCGTCCCGTCCCGTCGTCCCTGTCGCGCGCCCGCCCGCCCGCCCGCCCGTCGTCGCCGCCCGTCCGTCGCCCTGCCACCGCCCGTTGTCGCCGCCCGCCTGTCGTCGCCGCCCGCCCGTCGCCCGTCGTTGCCTCGCGGTGAGCTCGCCCCGGCCGCCATGTCCACTCTCTCTCACACACACACACACTACACACACACACACACACACACACACACACTACACACACACACACTACACACACACACACACACACACTACACACACACATTAGTTTGTTTGTTATAAATTTTTCTGTTTTTAGTTATAAAAATGTTAGAAATTATTCTGTTTTTTAGTTATATAAATATTAGAAATGTTAGTTTTATAGAAATGTTATAAATGTTTTCTGTTTTTTAGTTATAGAAATATTTATAAATGTTAGCAATTTTTCTATTTTTTAGTTATATAAATATTAGAATTGTTATGGAAATGTTAGTTATATAATCAGGAAATTTTAGAATTAGTTTTAGTTAGATGAATTAGATTAATGTCAAATTGTTAGAATTTGCATATATATAGAATTTTAGTTATCACAATCCAATCATTTAAGAAATGTTACTTTTTGTGGGCATATAGTATTTGTTCTCGACGATATGCCCAGCCCGCATCGTCGCCGTCGACCCGTTCGCGACGACATCCTGCTTGAGGGGACCCATGTCCAGGACTGGGCTCCGCCGGGCTGGCACTGGGAGGTGCTACCTTGAGGGGCGCGCCGCTTGGTGAGGAACCCGACCTCGGGTCCCGTCGTCGACCCTTATCTTCTTTGGTGGCGTTCGCGTGGGCCACATTCGATGCAGAGGCACCCGGCCCCGCCGGAGGTGGTGCGTCGCCGTATTAGGGAGGAAGATGAGCACGTCCATCGCTACATGGCTGCTATGGACGACGTCAGGTTCTCACTACTTGGCGGGTTCTTTGGGCAGATGACCGGAGATATGATCCTGTGATGGTTCCTTCTCTTTGGGTGTGCACCGCCCGCGCCCCAGGAACTGCGAGTGGCGCCCTAGATTCTTCTGTAGTACTCGATCTTTATTAGGTACCTAGCCAGTGATGTATTGGATATATAATATTCGAGACGATGTATTCGAGATTATATATATTAAGACGATCGATGATGTATTCGAGATTATATATTCGAGATGATGTATTCAAGATTCAGCTTTTCCTTATTGATTAATTGCATCCATGCATTGTAATTTGAATATTAAATTGTTTTATATTTATTTTGTATTAGTAAAGTAAAAGCTATGGCGGACAATACCGGCAGAGAGAGAGAGAAGAGGAATTGTTCGACATCATACGTAGCCCTCACAGGCTAGATGATCTGAATGAAGCAGATGACGGCTCCCAATATCTGAACAATACCGGAGAGGGTGATGAAAAGATATTCGATCTCGACGACCGGGCTGATGAAGTCATGAACTATGATTATGATTATGACACAGACAATGTTTGTGATGACACAGACAATGCTGATCTTCAAATAACAAAGACTACTGGCGAGGTATATTTATATAAGCATGCATCATGGTGATCATCACATGTTTTTTTATTGAAGATATATTAACGAATCGATCTTTCTTCTTTCAGCCCTCCAGATCGACCAAATCTGCTTCTACAGACAGCAAGACAAAGCGAGGCCCGGGCAGATTGTTGAAGGATGGTGTAAAGTACCACATCGAATCCATCAAACCTAGTGGCGAACCCCTCACACCTAAGAACATTGCGAACAAGTGGACTCGTCAGTGCGGAGTTCTTGTGAAGGACAAACTCCCGATCTCCATTCAAGAACGGAAAGAGCCAAAGACTAAACGTCCAGGTGTTACTTGGGTCGACAACAGAGCCAAAAAAGACCTGGTGAAATCTCTGATGGAACATTTCACCCTACCAGATCATTTCACTGAAGCAGATGTGGAGAAAGTCAAGGCCGCTGCTCTTAAGAAGATGGCAATTGCATTCAACACCCACAAGAAAACTGTATGGGCCAACTACCTCGCTAATGAAAGGAAGACTCCAGAATTCACGGGAACACTAGAGAAGCAAAGAGAGCACTAGGACGATTTAGTGACCTTCAAGGATTCAAAAATATCTAAGGAACGGTCGATGAAAAACAAGGCAAATGCCGCAAGAAAGACGCAGTTCCATAGCCTGGGTCCAGGTGGCTACGCGGTGGGATTGCCTAAGTGGGATAAGTCTGAGCAAGAGATGGAGGATGCAGGGGTCACTCCGGTTACTCGACACTGGCCCCCCAGGTGCAGAACTTGGTTCTATGCGCATGGGGAGCGTTGACCAAGACAAAGAAGTTTCGCGGAAGGCAAGTCTAAAAGGAGCCGAACAAAAGATAATTGACGCAATAGATGAAGCTCGAAGGGGGGTGTTCACGCCCAACAGAGAGAACGACGAGCTTCTGGCATACAGGAAATCCTGAACACCCGGGAAGAACACGAGGCATGGGCGTTATTCCTTGGTATGAGGGATTTTCAGAATGGAACGAGGACTACAGGAGCCGTGCAAGAAGGAAGATGGAAGAGGAGAAGAAAAGGAAGCTGGAGGAGGAGCAGAGGAAGCAGGACGCAGAACGCCTTCAAGGCCTAGAAGCAAGGCACGCGGACCTGGCACTCAAATTCCAGCAGCAGCAACAGTAGATCGACTCACTTAGCCAGGAAAGGGGGTCTCAACAGCGGCAGCAGCAAGCGGATGATCGTCCAGCATTGGATAGCACCGTCCCATCCATGCCGAGAAGCAGTGTTGGTTCTGCCTCGGGCGACACACTGCTAGATACATACCCTATGGATGAGATAATAGAGAACACTAACTGCGAGCTACACTCCAAAATGAAGAACATATCCATGAAGGTGGCGGATGGCGTTGCTTTTCCAGTTACCCCCAAAGCAACCTACCATTGCATCCCGATTCCAGAGGGCTATGCTCGTGTCATGGCTGATGAAGTGGTGGACCCATATTCGGGGATAATGCTTGACATTCCTGGAGGTGAAGACGAGCGCACACTGGGAGAGGCCATACATCGTATCATCCTATGGAGAAAGGATTGCATCATCTTTCGAAGTCCACCGACACCGTGTCGTATGCCGACTCCTCCTCGAAGTCTGCCACCGAGTCAGCAGACTCCCGCTCCTCCAAGTCCACGAACGCGTGAGATGACTCCTCCTCGAAGTCCGCCACCTCCTCCAAGTCCCCGAACGCGTGAGCTGACTCCTCCGGTTTCAAGCCCGGCACAGCGTCATGCCACTTCTCCGGTTTCAAGTCCGGCACCGTGTCAGGCCACACCTCCTGCTTCAAGTCCGGCACATCGTCAGGCCACTTCTCCTGGTCCAACTCCACGTCAGCCGTCTCTGCCGGCTCAGCAATCGCAGAAGAGACATCCCGCAGCTTTGGTGCGTAGCGGTATGAGTCGAGGTAGTTCAGGAAGTACAGGCGAAGGCAAGCGATATAAATATGGTCCAAGCCTCACTCCTCTTCCTCAGAGGCCTTACGACATGACTGAGGAGCAAAACGCAGCCATAGTGCAAGCCCAAGTGGACGCCCATTTTGGACCGAAACCGGCACCGCCGCCAAAGGAGAAAGTGCCTGAGAAAGTACTTGACCACTTCATTCGTATGGCTAGAGAACCAGCTCCCAAGCCTGTTGACTCGGACTATGAGCACCAAATCAGGAAGGCACATCGAGCACGACTACAGAAGGAAGCGAGCTCAAGCTCGAGCCAACAAGCAGCTGGCAAAAAATGCGGTAAAACCGTTCCCCAGTTGGGAGAACAGGCGGCGCAAGCGATCCCCCCGCTTGTTGTGCCAACAACACATGAGAGGAGTAGTACAATCGCCAAATATTATTGTGGGCAAACCGTTAGCGTTCCCCAGCATGGCGATGTGGTAATAACAGAGGATCATATAATGCAGGCTCAAATGCTCAATATCTCTGTTGGACAACTCCTCGAAATCGAGCCCATGCCTACGCTTAAAGAATCGGAAATAGCATGGCAATATGTTCAGGGCAAACCTTTGGTCCATCCAGACAAGGTCAAGGACCTCCCAATGAGAATGTATCAATTGCATCAATGGTACATGAACATTACCAAGATTTCCAATCAAGAGTCCCTCATGGTGAATGTCAAGCATGAGCATTATTACCATGAGAAATCCCTGGCCATTGAGTATCCAGAACTATTTCAGTTATTTAATCAAGACGCACTCGACAAGTCTATAAATCGGTTGCTATTGTCGTAAGTGATTTCTTTCTGTAATTTAAGTCTCAAGCTAGTTATGTAGTGATAATTTTGATCAATCATTACATGTAATTATCCTCGCTATATTCTTTTTCTGTGGTATTATAGACAGGATGAAGATGTATGAAATGAAAAAAGCTGGACGCTATGGCGTTGGGTTCATTGACCCAAATACCATTAATCAGGACATATGGGAGATTGAACATTGTCAAGCTGCTGTAGAGGAAAGCATGCTAGAGTTCTTGAAGCGCCTCAATAGCAATGAAGATATACTACTTCCTTACAACTTCCGGTGAGTCACACTGTCTTGTACTACAAATTCTGCTTTTGCTTACTAGCTAGCTAGATGTTAATAATTAAGTGTATACGGTTTACGGTAGTTGATTAATTTTATGCACATGCCCGCTTAATTAAGACATGCAAACGTGTGCGTATGCAGTTGGCACTGGCTCTTGTTACACATTAAAGTTGAGGAAGGAAAAGTTGAATTACTGGACTCACTAACTAAAGAAGATAAAGACTTCACCATCGTGAAGGGGACAATCAACAGGTAATTTCAATCATTATTAACTATTAGTTCCTGATATGAACTTTTAATAACACCTTTATTAATTTTCTTTGCCGGCGGGCAGGGCATGGGCAAAGTTCATCAAGGTGACTCCAGGCACGTGGCCAAAAAAGTTGTTTTGGCATCGACCCAAGGTAAGTAATTAAGTAGTACTAGCTAGCTACCATCTCTTTAATTCTTGTTTCAATATCATTAATTAATTATCATGCTTGATTAATCATTATCTGATTCAATTCCATTCTCGTAAAGGCCCTGAGGCAGGCGTCGGGGAATAATCTGTGTGCATTCTACGTTTGCGAGAACATTCGCATGATGACGTGCGAAAGGAGCAGATCTGATAGACAGGACTGGGTACGTTTTTGTCAGAACACTATTCACACCATTATCGATATCTAGTCACACAACTAACACACATGCATATTGATCTCCTTCTTAACAGTTCAGGTCGGTGCGGGATAAGCTCCTACCATCGGACCGCATACAAGCACTTCAAGAGGAAATAGCCGGATTTTTGCTCGACCAGGTCATAGATCCCAAAGAAGAATACTATTACCCGCTACCGCCCCCATGAACCACTTGTCATCGTGCTCCGAAGACACCAAGGCAACATGTAGGAGAAATTGTATATGTATATACATGTATATGTGTGAATAGTTAATGGTGTTGGCTGTGAGACATTCGATGATATATATTATATATATATATATATATGCGGTTCTACGTACGAGAAAATCTATTTATATATATGCATAACGTGTTCAATTTGTAGTATCGTGAAATACCAGCAAACAAAAAAGAATTAAATGGAAAATAAAGCCAAATTGAAAACACAAAATTAAAGCAAAAATTAAAAAAAAACACCCAAACATTTAGTACCGGTTGGTGTTACCAACCGGTACTAATGTCCAACACGCACCCGGGCCTGGCTCGTGCCACGTGTTTGCACTTTAGCGCCGGTTCGTGACGAACCGGTACTAAAGGGGGGGGGCTTTAGTCCCCACTCTTTAGTGCCGGTTCGCCAACCGGCACTAAAGGCCGTCACGAACCGGCACTAAAGCCCGGTTCTGCACTAGTGGTGCCATTTTCGAAAATATATCCACACCAATAAATATGTTATCCCTCCCCTTCTTTGTTCGAGGTAAACGTAAAACAAAGTCCATAGATATGCCCTTCCATGAAACACTAGGTACAAGCAACGACATATATAAACCATGAGGACTAACTCATGACTTAGCTTTTTGTACTGTAGCGTGCAACAAAGCGCTCAACACCCTGTCTCATGTTTGGCCAAAAGAAATGTGTAGCAAGTACGTCCTCCGTCTTCTTCACACCAGAGTGTCACATTAATCCTCCTCCATGCGCCTCCTGCAACAACAAAAGATGAGCGGAGCTAGCTGGAATGCATAGCTTGTTAGCACGAAGCACAAATTCATAATTAATGACGAACTTGCTCCATGTTCTTCATTCTTTGCAATTCTGCATTACATCTCTAAAATCAACATGCTGCACATATTGATTTTTGATTGTCTTCAAACCAAATATTTTAAATTCAAGTTGTGAAACCACAGTATAGGAACGAGATAATGCATCAATAATAATATTTTCTTTACCCTTCTAATGTTTAATGACGTAAGGGAAAGTCTCAATGTATTCAACCCATTTAGTATGTCTACTGTCCAGTTTGACTTGACTTTTAATATGTTAAAAGATTCATGATCAGAATGTATAGCAAATTGTTTGGGCCATAAATAATGTTGCCATGTTTTTAAAGTCCAAACAAGAGCATATAATTCTTTATCATAACTAGAATAGTTCAGACTAGTCCCACTCAATTTCTCAGAAAAGTACCCAATAGGTTTGTCTTCTTGTAATAACACACCTCCTAATCCAATTCAACTATCATCACATTTAAGCTCAAAAGTCTTATTAAAATCAGGAAGTTGGAGCAAAGAAGCATGTGTCAATTTATCTTTTAATACCATGAAGGCTTTTTCATGTGCGGTACCCAAACAAACTAAAAGACACATCCTTCTTTATGAGATCATTGAGAGGTGCTTGCAAAGGGATGAAGGTAGTACAATTTGGAGATTTATTACACTTGCAACATGTGCCTTCTTACAAATCTGTCTCGACACAGCTAGGCAAGCGCAACCTGGCTCATTTTGCAACTGGTGAAGGCAACATAAGCCGCTTTTTTTGCAAAATGAGCAGGTTGGCTGATGCATCGCGTGCGGGCCCAACAACTCCGAGGCAGCCGATCCAATGCAAACTTCAGCCGGCCGAGGGTAGCGTCATCCATTATTTTATCCAAATGAAATTGCTTTGCGTACGACTAACTTCATCGTATTTGCATACGGCATGGTGATCCTACGTCTGTTCCTAAAGTAATGACTTGACTTGATGGGACGTATACGTCAAGTCTAGTGTTATAGCAGTCCCTGTTTTCCTCTCGTCCTTGGCGGCAGGAACCCTAGCCGCCGCCAGGGGAGGCCGGTCTTCCAATGCTGCTCTCCAGCGGCTCCCCTCCGCCGGTGACCTCGGTCGTCGGTGGTGAGGGGGGTCGCCGGATCCACACGTGTGGATCGTTTTTACTCTCTCGTAGTCTAGGTTTTTAGGTTGTTCATCATATTTGCTTCGGAGGCGACGATGACAACGCTGAATAAAGATTCTTCGGATCCTTTCCTAACGAGGCCATCGGTCTTATGATTGGGGATGGATTTGGAAACCAGTCTGTTCAAGCAAGGATGGCGTGGCGGCGGCGGCATCCTCGTGGTGGACATGTGTCCTCGGGCTCCGCCGTTGCGACGGCGTTTGCTCCAGCATCGGCGCGGAGCTTGGGAGGTAGTCCAGGAGCGGATGCAGATTGTGATCTGCATCGACGACATCTGGAAGACGGAGCATGTGTTGGGCTCGTGGTTTGTGGATGGCAGATATGGTTTCCTCCTTCGGTGTTTTAGTCGTGGTGGGGTGCTAGATCTGGAGTTCGATAGTGTGTCCGGGGTGTTGCCCAGGTCTGATTCGTTCAACGGTAAGGGCTTCACTTTTGGTGAGCCACCTTGGAGGTCCGCAAAGCTGCATATCAGCGATGGAGCCGCATCGAGCTCGGGTGAGAAAGCGATTCGTCTTTCTTTTCTTCGGTGGCTAC
Organism: Aegilops speltoides; assembly: GCA_021437245.1. Lineage (NCBI taxonomy): Eukaryota > Viridiplantae > Streptophyta > Magnoliopsida > Poales > Poaceae > Aegilops > Aegilops speltoides. Next base: position 783,260 of record CM038143.1, read on the forward strand.
TGTGGTGGTGCCGGAGGCAGGTGACGGGTGTTGGTGTCAAGCTCAGAGATGTTCTGCTATCTTTTCAGTTTTGTCATGTCGGTCTTTACGTGACTTGTACTTTATTCTTTATGATATGAATGAGACACGTATTACCATGAAAAAAAAGGAATGACTGGATCCAAGGGTGACCGGCTAATGTCGTACAACATCGGATGAAAAGTTGTCGTACGTCTAGCGCTGCTCTTATCCAAAACAACCACTAAGCCGGAAGAAAATAAATAAGCCCGTAGTGAGGGCAGCAACAGCAGCCACCCCACGCCCAGCTACATGGCTGCCTCCACCGGATGACCATATGAAGATCAAGGTTGATGCGGCTGTATCACGCGCTGGCCGCTTTGGGGCTGTGATCGAGCATGATTTGTCGTGACATCTCAAGGGTATTTCAGGGCGGTGTCATCTTCAGCAATGTTGAAGACCCGGAGGTCCTGGAGGTCCTAGCTATCAGGGAGGCCCTAGCGCTCGCTCATGATCTATATGAACAGACAATTTTCGCCACTTCAGATTGCAAGACTGCTGTTGATGCAATCAAAGGGGAAATTGTGGGGTCTTATGGAGCGGTGGCACATGAAATAACGGAGCGAGTTTATCATTTACTTCTTGTATTTGTAGTCATGATTTTCAGACCTTGAATTCGAGGCTCACAACCTCGCGAAGCATGCTTTAACGTTGGGGACCAGCCGCCATGTTTGGTTAGGCCGCCCCAGCGAGCTTTTGTTCGTTCCTGTAAATATTGTGACGGTCTAATAAAGCTTTCGCGAGTTTGCCTAAAAAAAAGAAGAAAATAAATAAGAAAGGAAAGAAGAGAATTTGAAGAAGACCATTATTATATTTCCTATATAATCTTTGCTAGCCAAATCAATTAATACATAATATAGGGCCTTCAGATTATAGGCACTTAAAAAAAATCTAGGTACGTATATATTATCCCCCTACTCGATCGATCTCATCTCCTGGGCTTCACAAATCGGACGAAACCCTATGACCAGTTGGATCCCTAGCCGGCCGGCGCACCATGTGGCGATCGTTTCTAGCCCGGCCTCACAAACTTCTCCCCGTCCGGCGCCCCTCCCCTGTTGCGGCAACGACAGGGAACCATGGCAAACCAGGCGACAGCGGATCGGCTACGTGCAGGAGGACTTTGTCGACGTGCAATCTGCATCCGCATATGCATGACGGCCGTCCCAATCACAACCAGTCCAAGCCGGGGCAGCGACATCTCTACGTGGCCCTGGACGATTCCAAGGGGTACGCTCTGTACAAGCTCAACGTCGACGACCTCGCGGACATGGACTCGGACGTGGTCGGCGGCGCTCAGGATCTGCACCGCCTCCCCGAGCCAGTGATTCGCCTAGGCTTCCGTTCGTTCGGCAAAGACGCGCACTTCAACGCCCTTGGCAGCAACATCGTTGTCACCGGAACCGCCGGCAAAGACCCCCACGACGAAGCTGCCAAATCGCTGACCCTTGTTTATGACACGAAGACAGGGACGCAGGAGATTGGGCAATACCTTCCGGACGGTTTACAAACTTGGTATGAAACTTTTGTTGCCAGCGATAAGCTCTACGCCTTTTGCCCCACAAGACTCCCGCTCCACTACCTCGACAATGCACAGGAACAACCAGAATTTGAATCTAATCATGATGATGGCGATGACAACAACGACGATGATGATATTCATGATGACAGCGATGATGGTAATAACAACGACGACTATGATATTCATGATGATGACAGCGATGATGGTGATAACAACGACGATGATGGTGATGATGACAACGATGGTGATGAGACAGGGCAGGATGAGGAGCAATGGACTTGGAAGAGGAGCCCTGTATCCATTCCCTTCACAGGGGACGATGAATTCCATTAAACATAGTTCCTCCTATGTCCTTAACCGTGCGGTTCATCCAGATGGACACACCATCTTCATGTCCGTGGTGGACTGTAGTCACCCCGGTACAATGACAGGCACCTTGTCCTGGGACACTGGTCAAAGGAGCGACGAGTGGACACGCCACGGTGACTGGCATCTACCCTTTATCTGCCAGGCATACTACGACCATGCTTTGGACGCTTGGGTTGGGTTCCAACACTCCGATGGTACAGACGGTGGGATTAAGAACTGTTACCATCTTTGTTCATCTGACGTGCCAGCCCTTGGTGGGGACCCTGTGCCACGGCCACCAGACTCGAAGCTTTGCAAGGAGACCCTAACATTCCTGGAGGCCCCGCTGAGTGCCCTGTCTCGCACGCTCGTGCACGTTGCGCGTGGCAGGTTCTGCCTCGTCGAAATCACACGGCGCAAGGGGACCAAGGTTAGGTGCTCCTTGAATGATGACCATCTTCTCCATGTCACCATGTTTGATGCCAGGTACGGCAAGAATGGCGAGCTCATGGCTACGCCATGCCGACCTGGTCGCACCTACCTAATACCGCGCTATGATCCTTCCACTATTAATAAGCCGCCCGCATTCTGGATGTGAGAAGTAGAGATAGGAAACTTATGTAAATTGTCTATTTATATCAGATTTTTTTATCATTATAATCCTTGGGTTGTTACGCTATATGTGCACATGGTACCACCACGACATGAGGCAGCTCATGGCTTCCGTGCGTTGGGTTTGCCTCCATTTGGGCACTATTTATCTTAGATTGAGATGTACTCCATCCGTTTCCAAATAAATGTCGTGGTTGCAGTTCAAAATAGCAGGAGATGTGATGATTGTATGTGCGATGCATTATTAGAACAATTAGATTCAGATATATTATGCTGATCCAATCACCGGCAGTCTAAATAAAATACCTGGGTTAGCCAAGATAGTTGTAGGAAGAAATATGTACGTTTTGGAAAGACAAAAAAACGTAAATACCTGAATTAGTTGTTGAAGGTCATCTCCTTATTAGTACGTTTGTCTATGTAGCTAGACTATTTTGTTGATTGTCCTGCTGTGTACCTTTGTCTATGTAGCTAGACTATTTTGTTGTGAACGTGAGTGCAATACTAGAGACTGGGCCATCGGTTAGAGCATCTCCAATAGAAGATGTATTTCGAGATGTAAAAATAGTGTTGTATAATTTATATCATCCAAAAGTGCATTTTATATCTCCAAAATAGTCACAACTCCAATAGTTGATGTATATTTGGTGATGTAAAACTACTACTCCGACAGATGATGTAATTGAAGATGTAAATCTAGTTCAACTCTACATCATTTCAAAGATAGCAAGTTCATTTGAAGCAAACATAGTACATAAAACATACTTCAACCACTAGTGCAGAACCGGGCAATAGCACCGGTTCGTAAGGCCCTTCAGTGCCGGTTACATAACCGGCACTAAATTGTGGTCACTAAAGCCCCCCCCCCCCTTTAGTACCGGTTCAGCACGAACCGGTGCTAAAGGGCAACCACGTGGCACGAGTCAGCTCCGGGGGCCTGGAGCCCTTTAGTACCAGTTGGTAACACCAACCGGTACTATAAGGTTTGGTGGGTTTTTAGTTTTATGATTTCTTTTTCATTTAATTTTGTGTTTCCATTTTAATTCTTTTTCGTTTGCTGGTATTTTACGATACTACACATTGTGCACGTTATGCATATATATATAAATAGAATTTCTAGTAAAACCAATCATCGAGTTCAACATGATTGTCATGATATTATAAGCGTTCATATATAACACCACAAAAGCAAATCACTTAAGTTCAGAACGAAGAACACAGACATGAAAGGACAAGTACTAATTAAGAGCAGCATGAAGAACTAGCTGAATCACTCCTGCTAGCTACTCTCTCTCTCTGGTAAAATAGCATAGAACATGTATAGCTCTCCTGATTGATCATACTGGAGCATGCCGATGAACCTGTCTCCTAATCGTGGGCTGCGCTTCTCATTGCTGCCCCTAGTACTTCTCTGCGATCATTAACAATTTTCCTCCAATCTTTCACTATTAAGCATTCATCGCTTCTAGAAATCCTGAATGCATTCATGTGCAATGCAGGATATCTTGGCCGTAAGCTAACAATTGACATCTGACCTTTAGTCTCGATCCCCTGAGGCACAACTGTCATCGGGAGTCCCTGTTGAAGAACATCGTATAGTACTTAATTAATATACTTAGCAATGAAAGTTTAGCAAAAAAATACGTATGCGAAATATGCACTGAGGACAAATATTAAATATCTTACCATCATTCCTAAATAGATGTGACCGTAGTTCAATACCATCACTATTGGTCGCACGTTTTGAGTACTAACATTTCTAAGTGCAGGAAGAAAATTTGTCTTGACAGTATGAAGATCCTCAAGCCATGAAACATAATGACTTATCTCCTCGCAGTTTAGTTCAGCTCCGGGACAGTAGTAGGTCCTGTCTACCAAGCGCCGGACATGTTTGGTTGAATGGAGATAAGCTGTCAATAGAAATTAGTTGTCAGTTATTTTTGAAATAAGCAATATCAAAGACAAAAATATAGTTGAGAAGAACTCACATAATGGTAGAACTGAAGGCGTCTGCACATCGACCCATATGTCTCTATTACCTTCAATATCATCTTCCGGATGAATATCAAAGGTGATAACCATACCAGGCTCAAATGCATAAGCCTTGCATAGTGCTTGCCAAGTTTTGCATTCAAAATTGGTGTACGTGTGTGTATTGTATACTTTGACGTTAAAAGTATAACCATCATGCTCAGTTTTTAGGTAAGCTCTCTTTACCTCCATAGTTTCCATATCTTTGAAACCTATCTTATCCAAGACAAAAATTCTAACATGGCAGGGGATGCGCTAGTATAATAGTGAAAATTAAAAATTATAAGTCAGGCAAATGAAGCATATATAAGTCATGCTTAATTACGAAAACAGACTTCTCATTGTGACTTACTGTATCAAATTCGAAAGTCTCATCCAGCTTGATGCTGAATCGCCTACCATCAACAAGGAAATTTCTGTCGCACTGGCCGCGCTGGTCTTCACAGTATTGGCACATATTGAAATTTTTTCCGTCGTCAGACGACATTTCCTATGTTCATATTAGGCGAAACATTAAACACTTACTAATTCAATTAATTCAACTACTTCTATTAATTCAACTAAGCATTTACTAAAAAAAACTAGTTATATTAATTCAATTAGTTCAACTAAGCATTTACTAAAAATAAACTAGTTCTATATATTAATTCAACTAGTTCAACTAAACATTTACTAAAAATAAAATGGTTATATTAATTCAACTAGTTCAAAGTAAGCATTTACTAAAAATAAACTAGTTCTATATATTAATTCAACTAATTCAACTAAACATTTACTAAAAATAAACTAGTTATATTAATTCAACTAGTTCAAAGTAAGCATTTACTAAAAATAAACTAGTTCTATATATTAATTCAACTAGTTCAACTAAACATTTACTAAAAATAAACTAGTTATATTAATTCAACTAGTTCAAAGTAAGCATTTACTAAAAATAAACTAGTTCTATATATTAATTCAACTAGTTCAACTAAGCATTTACTGAAAATAAACTAGTTATATTAATTCAACTAGTTCAACTAAGCATTTACTAAAACCAAACTAGTTCTATATATTAATTCAACAAGTTCAACTAAGCATTTTCTAAAAATAAACTAGTTCTATATATTAATTCAACTAGTTCAACTAAGCATTATATTTACTAAAAATAAACAAGTTATTATATTAATTCAACTAGTTCAACTAAGCATTTACTAAAACAAACTAGTTATATATATTAATTCAACTAGTTCAACTAAGCATTTACTAAAATAAACTAGTTATATTAATTCAATTAGTTCAACTAAGCATTTACTAAAAATAAACTAGTTCGTTCTACATATTAATTCACTAGTTCAAACTAAACATTAACATATTTCTAATTCATTGATGATAACATTTCTAACATTCTAAAAATAAAGTAGATAGTTCTAATTCATCTAAACATTATATAAGAAACAGAAAATAAGTAAAAAAAATGTGTGTGTGTGTGTATACGTGTGTGTGTATGTGTGTGTGTGTGTAGTGTACGTGTAGTGTGTGTGTGTGTGTGTCTGTGTGTATGTGTGTGTGTGTGCGTGTGTGTGTGTGTGTGTGTGTGTGTGTGTGTGTGTGTGTGTGTGTGTGCATGTGCGTGTGTGTGTGTGTGTATGTGTGTATGCGTGTGTGTTTGTGTACGTATATATATGGAGTGGGCATGGCGCAGACTGGTGGCGGGCAGCGACGACGGCGGCGGGGCCGGGGCGGCGACGAGAGGCGGCGGTGGCGGCGGGGCGGCGACGAGACGGGCGGTGGCGGCGGGATCGATATGGCGACGAGACAGGCGGCGAAGCGCGGCGAGCGGCACGACGGCGGCGGGCGGCGAAGCGGCGGCGGCACGGCGGCGGCGCCGGAGACTACGATAGATCGAGAGGCGCGAAGTGGAATGAAGTTCGACGAGATAACTGAATTTTCGTAAGTGCCATATATATAGGAGGGCCTTTAGTACGGTTGGAGCCACCAACCGGTACTAAGGAGGCCTTTAGTACCGGTTGGTGGCTCCAACCGGTACTAAAGGGAACACATTAGTACCGGTTGGAGCCACCAACCGGTACTAAAATCGTCTTGCTGCCACATGAGGCGCTATGTTTAGTCCCACCTCGCCGAGCGAAGGGCAGCCGCACTGGTTTATAAACCCAGCCGCGGCTGCCCTTTCGAACTCCTCTATTTAGCAGGCTTCTAGGCCTAACTAGGGCGCGCTGCCCTGTGAGTCTGCTGGCCCTACTGGGCATGTATTTGCACACCCAAGGTCTGGCAGGCCCACAGGGCAGCGCCCCAACAATTTTTTTCTTTTCTGCATTATTTATTTTTGAGTAATTTTTTATATAGTTATTTCTTTTCTGCTTTATTTTTTTCTTCTATTTATTTATGAGTAGTTTTTTGCTGTATTTAGTTTCTTTGTGAATATTTTTGCTTTATATAATTGTTTTTTTCTGCATTATTTATTTTCTTCTATTTATTTTTGAGTAATTTTTTTATATAGTTATTTCTTTTCTGCTTTATTTTTTTCTTCTATTTATTTATGAGTAGTTTTTTTGCCGTATTTAGTTTCTTTGTGAATATTTTTGCTTTATATTAAATTTTTCTTTTCTGCATTATTTATTTTCTTATATTTATTTTTGAGTAATTTTTTATATAGTTATTTCTTTTCTGCTTCATTTTTTCTTCTTCTTCTTCTTCTTCTTCTTCTTCTTCTTCTTCTCCTTCTTCTTCCTCTTCTTATTCTTCTTCTCCTTCTCCTTCTCCTTCTTCTTCTTCTTCTTCTTCTTCTCCTTCTTCTTCTTCTTCTTCTTCTTCTTCTTCTTCTTCTTCTTCTTCTTCTTCTTCTTCTTCTTCTCCTCCTCCTTCTTCTTCTTCTTCTTCTTCTTCTTCTTCTTCTTCTTCTTCTTCTTCTTCTTCTTCTTCTTCTTCTTCTTCTTCTTCTTCTTCTTCTTCTTCTCCTCCTCCTTCTTCTCCTTCTTCTTCCACTTCTTCTTCTTCTTCTTCTTCTTCTTCTTCTTCTTCTTTTCTGCTATTTTTTCTTTTCTGCTATTTTTTCTTTTCTGCAAAACTTGATGGTCAAAGTCTGGAGTTATAACTTAAAAAAAGAAATGTCGACGTGCAATTAGTTTTTGCCATAACAGAAGAAGTCCGGAGTTGTAATAAGTTATTAAAAATAAAAAAGAGGTGCAATGCTCGTTAATTTGCTTCAAGCCTTTCGGAATAGTGTAAACTGCACTGCGCGTAGCTCCGTGCAATCTACCATATTCCTAAAGGCTTGAAGCTAAGCAATGTGAGCATTGAGCCTCTTCTTCATCGTCTCTGCACTCAGGGCTTATAAACCGCTCCTAGTCCCTCTCTCTTGGCGAGATGGGACTAAAAAACAGCTTACTAAGAAACTGTAGTACTGGTCACCCTTTAGTACCGGTTTGAGCCACCAACCGGTACTAAAGGTGGTGCGCTGCCTGCACAAAATTTAATTAGTGTCATTTAGTTCAAAACAAATCATTAAATGCATGAAAAATATCAAATGAAGGCAGAAATGGTTGAAAGTTGATGGCGTCACTTTGAATGATGCATACTGAATGCACAAAAAGTCTGGAGTTGTAATAAGTTCAAAAAAATGAAATGCCTTTGTAACAGATGAGTTTAATTTAAATCGAAACCTGAATACTTGAAAGAGATTGTCCGGTTTGTAAGCGAAGTGCATCCAGTTTTGCCGTAACCCTCTCTACTTTTTGAACAATCTATGTGGGTGAAATGATGATTCCATGCCAAGTTTCAACTTTTTCAGAGTTCATTTGTAGTGCTTTTCAATTTCCAGGTCATTTAGTTCTCAAAACAAATCATTGAATGCATGAAAAATAGCAAATGAAGGCGAAATGGTTGAAAGTTGATGGCATCGCTTTGAATGGTGCATATTGAGCATAAAAAATATAAGAGCATTTACATCATGATCTTATATTTCTTTACTGATCTAAACTGTCAATATGATCTTATAACATCAAAAATACTTTGATCATCAATGATGTTTGTGTGTACAATCTGAATTGTCAATATGAGTCATCAATGATTTATAAACCGATGAAGACTCATATTATGCCACAAATTCTACACATAGAGTTCAATGAAGACCAAGTGCTTGTGATAGTTTGAGAAATAACATATTTAAGGTGGTAAAAGGCTTGTTAGGGAGCGAGGTGGGACTAAAAACAGATTGCCATAACCTCATTAGTACCGGTTCGTGGTACGAACCGGCACTAAATGGTGATGGTGGGGCCATAGCCTGACCGCAGGCTGACACATCCCCTTTAGTACCGGTTCATGGCATGAACCGGTACTAAAGGTTCGCCACGAACCGGTGCTATTGATCGCCGCCATGAACCGGTGCTATTGTACACATTAGTGCCAGCTGAAATTCAAACCGACACTATTGTGCTTCACGTTTGACCCTTTTTCTACTAGTGAACTTTAAACATAAGACTACTACATCATAAACCTACTCAATATAACTCTCCCAGAACGTCTCGTCCAACGAGTACTCCTCGAAGTCCTCATCCTCTAAGTCGTCCTCCTCTGAGTCAGACTCGACAGGGATCATCATCAAGGGGCCAGCCTCCTCCTCCTCCCTCTTCACCGCCTTCTTCTTCTGCTTGGCCTCACACTTTCAGAAGAACTCGCGCTCGGCCTGGACATACTTCGGATGCTCCCCCGCGAACCTCGCCATCGCCGCCTCGTCACTATCACCGGAAGCTACGAGAATCACCAACTTCTTCTTCTCCTCCTCCTCCTTCTCGTCCACCCGTCGAATGTTGAGATTCATCGGCCCGATTAGCTCTGCGTCCGCCTGAGACTCGATCTTGAGAAGTTCATATCATTCCTCGGCGAGCCAAAACGCCATGCGGCAATGTCGTACGGATGCGCAACCGTGTCGACGGATTCGAACGTGCCGATCCAATAGTGATAGCTATAGCACTGGAACTACACGCCAAAATTCCTGGACGGCTTCTTCCACGGCCTGAAAAAGCCGGTCTTGCTCTTAGAGATTTTCTTTGGCGGCATGGCAGCGGCGCGGTTGTGTATTGAGCAGCGTCGGCTGAGCTTCAAGAGGAGCGCTGGCAGCCAAACGGTGGATTGGCATCTAGCTTCAAATGTGGCAGTAGGAGATCGACTAGGTAGTGGATTGGCGGCACCAGGGCGGTAGGAGAAGCTCGAATCGGGCGGCGGAAAAGCGGCGGCGCCATGGTGGCATTTGTGCGGCTCAAATTGGGCGGTGGCGGGGTGGCGGGGGAGCTAGAATCGGGCGGTAGGACGGCGAAAAAACGACCAATTTTTTAACGGAGAGCGACGGAAAAGCGGTGGAACTGGCAGCGGCGGGAGTGGAGATGCCAAATCTGGCGGTGACAGGGTGTGGTGGGGTCCGGTGGGCGGGGCGCCACGGCGGTGGGTGTGCGGCAGGAGGCGTGGAGGTGAGGAAGCAGTGGGTGGGGTAGAGGGGAAGTGACGGTTGGGCGGTTAGCGCGCGGCTGGCATTTTACATCACCTGGGGATTGGTGATGCAAACTTGCATCTCTAAGTGTTGCATTTTACATCACTTGGAGGACAGGTTATGTAATATTTTTTTACATATCTACATCATCTGTTGGAGGTGCCTTTTGGGGCCTCATAGGTGTAAAAGTTAATTATTTTTGCATCTACATTTTTCTAGTGAAGTTGCTCTTACATACTAGCACGTAGTAGCAGCAAAGATAGCGTGAGTACAAGTCTTTACTACAGTATACGTAGTACCTACCAAAGGATTTACACACAACAAAATACATCGACGATGGGACAACAACGCGGTGACAGTCGGAGTCGGAGAGGATATATAGCCCTATCCGGATCGAAATATATACCCACACCTACACGGACAGGCGGTTGATGTGATCATGTGAATATATGTAGCTCCAGCCGGTATCCATCGCCACAACCTATGCACTAAGATCGACTATGATGATCGACGACGCCTCCACCTCGACCCTAACCACCACGGTGACCACCGGCAGCCACGTCCTTAGAATCAACGGCTACACAGAGACAAAGCTCCTCGGCAACGGCGTGGCGGCCCCGTCGGGCGAGTTCGAGGCCGCCGGCCACCGCTGGCGGATCCACTACTACCCCAACGGGGGATGGTGGAACAACGCCGACGGCATCTCTCTCGCCCTCAGCATCGCTGACAAGTACGTCCTCAGCCATGTCAACGCAAATGTCCGGTTCTCTCTCGTCCCTCACGACGGCAACAAGCCGGCGCCCGCCAAGTGCAAGCAGTACCGTTCCAGTTTCGGAGGCGTCTTCATGTTCAACGGCCATGTCATCGGCGAACGGTCTAGGTTCATGGGAAGAGACCAGCTAGAGAAGTCGGGTTACGTCGTGGACGACTGCTTCATTGTCCGGTGCGACATCGACGTCGTCGTCACGTCGGCGGCTATGGTGGTGGGAAGCACGGTCGCGGATGCGTGTGATGATCTCGAGGAGGCGGAGCTCCCCTGCAGCAGCATGGATCAGGAGGACATGTGCAAGCACGAGGACAACGTCGTTGGCGGCCACACTACGGATACGGAGGACGCTTCCGATATCGGGTTGGCGCAGCCGCACCGCTCGGGACCAAGGCAACCGAAGATGATGATGCATCCGATGGCCGCCGCTGTTTTCTCTTCAGTTTTCTCATGTTTTGCAGATTTTTTCTAGACATATATTCAACTTTTTAGTTTGTAATTTGTAGTCACTATTATATCATCTACCATATGGAAACTAGCATCTCATCCGGTGCAACCTCTCTCTATAAATTTTGATTTGACAAGGCAATTATTTTCTGGCTTCTACATCAGTTAATACAAACAATCATCTTTACCATAGTTTTAAACATCTGCTAATTCATGACACTTATTTTGGAACGGAGCGAGTAGCACATAGTACAAGGTAAGTGATATATTTATGTTTTTGTCTTTCACCTCTCGCAAGGCGACTACAGGAAAGCCTTCCTCCCCCTGATCTCTGCTGATGAGCCCGTGGATTCGTCTCCCCTCTGTCCGCCACTCCGACGGCCGGTAGCTGGGAGGAAAATCTTGGTTATCGGTTGGGCTATTAGATAGGTAGGTTTTATTCCTTGTAGGGGCGACATTCGATCGGATGGCGGTGCTTCTTCGAGTTAGTCTTTCGAGCTCCAATCGTCCTCAAGTTCATCTGTTGTGACGGATTAGATGGAGCTTTGGTGTTGATTCCTTCTAGCTCCCCGGGGCGGCGAGATTTGGTGCCGGATTTTTCAGATCGATTCACAGATTCAACGGTGATGACTACTGCTCGGGGCGCTAATCCTTGCATGAAGGCTTTTCTGCTATCATCGACAAGGTCAAGCCGACTCTAACATAGGAGCGGCAACAGCAACGCGTCGGTGGCTCGTTCTTGTTGCGACTGTGGTCGTCTGGTGGTCATGGACCTTACTGTATTTATTTTATGTTTGAGGTGCATCGTACTTCTGGTACTCTTTATTTATAGATCTGATCCTTTTTGCAAAATATCCTATATTAATTATTGTTAGTTTTCAATTTGGATCAATTATTATATTTCACTACCTTGTGAACAAAATATAGCAGCTCGTGTGAGACCCCTTTCTATATATTCTCAATCATCTTTATTACGAAGTTTTAAACATCCTCTGATCCTTAGCAAATGCAAAGTAAGTACGCCATAGGCCATGTCAATCAGCAAAAAAAATGTTCACATGGCACACTTATACGTCACAAATTCTATTGCTAGATCACCATCCAAATTGATGGAACGTACGTAGCACATCACCAAGTGGTTGCACCAAAGTGCCACATGACCTGTAAGAAGTTTGAAACTTCTACCTTGTAAAAACCGAAATCGTTACGTGAATTTCAAATATCCCAATTTGGCAAATGGGCACAGAAACTTCAAATTGTTCCACCTTCATCACAAAAACTGCATTACTATCATCTCCAAGTGAGTGCACCCGAGTGGCACATGACATGTAAGAAGTTTGAAACTCCTACCTTGTACAAACCAAAATCATTACGACAATTTCAGATATCCCAATTTGGCAAATGGGCACGGAAACTTTAAATTGTTTCACCTTCGTCACAAAACCATATTTCTACTCTCATGTGAGTTGTGTTAATCTAAGTTATCATGAATTAAATGTACCTTCCTACTATTCGCAAAAAAAATGTACCTTCCTACAAAGGTACCAAGTGCATCTGTATATGTGATGATGCCAGATACATCTCTAGGATACATAGGCAAGCCTTGACTATACGAGATGCATCTGTACTAAACCAGCTTACCGCAACATACATACAAACCAAAAAATATAGTAGTATATGTTTACCTACACATCCAACACATCATCGATGCTAAGCTTGGATGCCGAGAATCTGATCTAAACCGCATATTGTGCACCAATTTTCAGAGTTAACAACTACCATCTCAATAGAATTGACAGCGCAAAATGGGTTTTGGATTGGGGAGATGAAGGTTCAAATTGATTGAATCCTTAAGTCTGCTATGTATCTATCTTCTGATTTTCCACCCAGTAACTAATACAAATTTAATATGTATGGCATGTGGAGGATCACGTTGAGTCTTCGGTACTAGCAATTCGTAGAAAAACTACTTTACGTGAGATACATTAGTCCCGGTCTGTAAATGAACCGGCACTAATGGTACCATTAGTCCCGGTTCGAACGGCTATGCATTAGTCCCGGTTCATTCGGTACTACCCCCCTTTAATACCGGTTGGAGCCATCAACCGGTACTAAAGGTGGTGCGCTGTCACCCGCAGTGCACAATGTTTAGTCCCACCTCGCTAGTTGAGAGGAGCTCGCACCGGTTCATAAGCCCCGCCGCGGCTACCGTGTCGACCTCCTCTCTAAGCAGGCCTTTGTGGGCCTATTGCAAGTCTTCTGCCTGGTGGGGCGTACTGGGCCGTACGGGCCTGCATCCTAGCCCAACTAGAGGTTGGGTTTCTAGTCGTATGCAGGCCGTGCCGGCCCAATAGGCAGGTTGTTTTTGCTTTATTTCAAAAAGAATCCCCAGACCACGGCGCGCCTCGTGCCACGTGGTGGGCCTTTGATCCCGGTTCGTGTTGAATCGGGACTAAAGGGGGGACCTTTAGTTCCCAACCTCTAGTGCCGGTTTCCAGAACCGGTACTAAAGGTCCTTACGAACCGGTACTAAAAGTCGTTTTTCTACTAGTGCAAAGACCTTCTACCAGAAGCTCCGTACAAATGCATAACATCATAGTACCTTCTTCATATCAGTGATAGATTTTCAATATTACATCTTTAGGCGAAGAGGAATCAGTACAACAAAGATAATCGAATAAATGGAATTTTCATCTTCTTTTGTTGAATTCATTACAGAGAAACAATGTATGCCATCTTCTTCTTGTGAACAATGTATACTAGCTGAAAGGATGACACATAGAAGAATGATAGAGATAGGCACAAAGCTTTAAGCAACAGAAGTAAACTAACCCCCTTGGGATCCAACTGAGTCATGTAATTTAATAATAATGTATCAGCTACAAACTCGGTGATACCTAGATCATTGGCAGCACAGCATAAAATTCGATGATTCAAATAATCAATGACTCCGTAGTAATACTCAAACATAAAATAAAAAGGTGTGTTTCTGCACCGTGACCAAGCAAAAAGATAGCAGTCCAATACATTCTTTGGCCATCATGTGCATGCTCATCGACATCAGTTGATCACTAAATGCGGACTTTGGCAACTTCCTCAATATATAGCTAGTTACATGTTGCTATAGTTTGTTACACACGGGGGTTTGCGAGCAAGTTTGGGAATAAGCTCCTTCATAATAGACGGGCAACTTCTTGCGAGATGCTCAAAGTCAGAACTCCGTGTGATCAGATCCAGCATGCTATTGTTACAGGACTCGAGGAATCTGAAGCATTCCTCCTTGAGTGCAGGACAAGCATGTTGCTCGGCGAGTGCCACTGTAGTGGCCACTGTGCTAGTGTTGATGTAACTGCATAGTTTGTCTTCGCAGGTCAACTTCAGTCTCTTGAGGCTATACCTGTCCGCGGCAACAAGCAAATGCTGGATCATCCCTACTGCATCAGCATCGTCGATCTCAGGCATCGAATCGGTGTAGATAAAATGAAGCAATGCCTGGAATACTTTTGGCTCCATGTCCTCTATCTGCACGCACATTGATGTGCTCTCCTTCATTGGACCCAAAAGCTCCGCCCTGAAGACAGAGGAACGAGCGCCAAGGACACACCTATGTGCGGCGAACATCTCACCGCCGACCTTGAACGTGACATCCGCCCCTTCTCCTGAGGAGAGGAGCTGGCCGAGATCATGGAGGATATCTGGCGGCGGCACCAGCATGCGATCATGGTTCCGTCCAGGAACGAACTCAGTGGAAATCTCCTTGGACACAATGATGTCGAATTGGACACTGAAACCACCGTTATCCCACGACACGTGACCTAATCTCTCCAGATCAGCCCTGGTGATGAACCGAGTGGTTTTGGGTACCGGGCGGAATATTCGGATACCGCCCGGTTACCGCGTTTCTCGACTCCCCACGAGAAACCTACATACCGAGCGAATTCTTTTGAATTTTTTCGAATTTTTTGAATTTAAACACTGGTACTTAGGTTAGATACTTTAGGAACTCGTTCCAAACAGACAGCGAGCTGTGGCGTAGTGGTCAGTGTGTCCGTCCTAGCTTATCTGAGGTCTTGAGCTCGAGTCCCGTTGCTGCTCGTTTTTTTAACAATTTTCATGATAAAAAGAAAGAAGCTGTGAAAATAATTTTTGCTGTGGCGATTCGATCTTGCAACCTCGAGGAAGTAGTTATACATACACGACCTAACCAGTGCGCCAGGCTGCTGCTGGTGACAATATTGAGTCCAGAACTAATCTATACAATATTAAAAAAAATTGAATTCAAAATTCAAATTCAAATTTCGTCCGAATTTTTTCCGGGATTTCACGGTTACCGCGGTAACCGAGAATTTCGGTGGCCCGCGAGAAAAAATGTGCACTTGGGATCCAAATCGTAACCCCACGACCCTTCATTGGTGGAGAAGGTGCAGCACCTCCACGCACCTCCGCTGCCGTAGGACGGCACCGGCTTCCCGTGGGCGTCGAGCAGGCTGATCTTGAGCTGCGTGGTGACGACCTCGTAGGCGCCGGCCGGGATGAGGAAGAGGAAGACGGATATCCAGCCAGCGTCCTGCGGGCCATGGCCGTCGGGGTAGAACTCGACGTACCAGCGACGGCCTCCGGCGAGGAAGGTCTCCGATTTGACGCACCTGCCGTTGCCGAGCCCTTGGTATGTCGGGTACATGTTAATGTACAGAAGTAGAACATGCGAGCCTGACCTGGGTGAGACGGTCTCAGGCTTGACGGCGGCGGTGGCGGCGGAGGAGCTGGAGATGACACAGCCCATGGCGGCTAGCGATTTTCCTTGCACAAGATCATGCGTGCCTGGCCTCCATTGATTGATGAGCTTAGAAGGAAGGCAGTTAGGATATTAGCCGAGACGCAAGGATAGAGGTTAGAGTCTGTTACCATTACGGCTGGATCTCGGTCATGGTCTCATGGATGGATACTGCTGAATGGATCGTCGATCGGGTGACTCTATGGGCTTTCGTGGTTGGTGTGTGGCCTGCAAATATACTAGCTTATTCAATTCTTCAAATTCGGATTTATCCAAAATAAAAAACATTAATTTTCCTGATTTTTTTCTGAAATCTTGAAAATTAAAAGGCTGAATGAAATTTTCTTGGTTTTCGCCTCTGGAAGCTAAGGGCATCTCTAGCCGATCCCCTAAATCTGGTTACAGGAGTAAAAATTCCGGTATACTAGTATAAATCAGACCTAGCTGATCTCCTAAAATCCATATGGGACTATAAATTTTACTTGGAGCAATGACGGAGAAGTAAATATACTCGCCCTCTTGGCTAAGGAGTAAAAAAATTCCCCTTTCTTCCCCTCCCACGCGGCGCTCAATCCTCTGTCGCTGCCACCCAATCCACGCCACATCCGCAACCCGTCGCCCATCCACTCACCCCACAGGCGACATGGCCGGATCCGGAGGCCGTTGCCGCTCCCCACCGCCGATCCATAGCGCGTGGCCGGCGGATCCGTATGCCACGGCCGCTCCTAACCACCGGTCCGAGGCCGCAGCCTTTCCACCTCCTACTCCCATGCCCATGGCCGGCGGAAGAGTAACTGGCTGGGCTCCTTCCACTCGGCGGAGGCAGCGCCGCGTGCGTACGACATCAAGTCGGTGCACCTCTATGGCGCCGCCGGCCGCCGTAATTTCCCCAATGGATATTTGCTGCCTATGGAGCCGCCTGTGGATAATCGGGTGGCCAACGCATGGGAGAGGCACGAGGACCGGGTGGCCCGCAAGCTGCTCGCGGCGGAGGCCGCCAACAAGGCATACATGGCCGAGTTGCGCTGCCGCTTCTCGGAGCATGTAGAGGCAGAACGATGACTGTACACGGAGTACGCAGTGGGGAGGACCGAGGTGACCTATGCAGCAATGAAGATGGCGAGGGCGAAGGCAATGGCAACGAGCATGACTTCGGCTCCAACGATGGCGGCAGCGACTGGCTGGACCTGATGATTGGCGGCATGTCTAGAAGGGAATGAAAGCAGCTCGAGGAAGAATCCGATGAATCGGACTAGGTTAGATTTTTATCTAAATATGTTGAGTCTAGTTTTAGTTATATTAATATATTAAATCTGCACCGAATTTAAAATTATGTAGCTGAATTTGCAACGAATGTGGTTTAATTTGCACCAGATTTCCGTCGATTTTGTTTTACTCCGCTAAATTTGGGAGTTCAGTTAGAAACGGCTTTTATTTAGAGCAGTATAAATATACTTCACTAAGAGTTACTCCCTCTGAATACTAATATGAAAACGTTTAGATCATTATTTTATGGGAAATGATTAGCATCCACCGGCGGATTGCTCCCAAACGTCAACCGCCTCCATCGTCTACCACGTGTCCATGTGACCCCACCCGTTCTTCACCTTTCCTTCCCCAGAAACATCTCGATCCTATCGCTCTCCGTCTCAACCAGGAACAGTTGCAGGGCCTCGGCTCGTATGGGTATCGATTGCGAGAAGACTACTAATTTCTGCAACAAGACCTCCGTTGCAGTATAATTTTGCAACAAGACCTTTGTTGCGGAATATTTCTGTAAATTTCCTAACTTAATTTCTATAACAAGGCTTTTGTCACGATAATTTCTATGACAAGACCTGTGCTGTAAAAATTTCTGCAACATGACTCATGTTGCAGAAATTCTCTGCAACGCGACGGCTGTTGCGATGGTACAAGGTGACGCTCGGCCATTCAATCCCTATTTTATAGTGATCTAAACGCTCTTATATTATTTACGGATGGAGTACTCCTCTATTTACTACTCCTTTATTATTTAATTTACGGAAATGTTAACGCCCACACGTGTGGGCGTTGACCATCTCGACCATACGCATCCATCATCGTCCAGTACTATATGCACGAATCTTGGCACAATCTGGCTGATTTTCTGTGCCACGTAGGACAAGGCGTGTGGTGTGTGACATAGTTCGCCCACACATCCGTTTTACCACATGAAGGGGCCGGTGTGTGGGCGTTTAGCAGTTCACCCACACACCAGTTTTCAGTCACGCACAAGGGCTGATGTGTGGGCGTTTGCCATCTCGCCCACACGTCCGCCTCCTCTCCCACACCCAAGCTGCCAGTTGCCATGCGTTTTGCAGTGTACATGGCAACTGCCCTAGTGTGATTGCAAGCAGATGGCAACTCTCTCTATTTTTTACCCGAACATGTTAGTTGCCATATGTTTTGCATGGTACATGGCAAACTGCCCTAGCGTGCACGTAAGCAGATGGCATCTCTTTCTTTTTACATGGCAACTGCCCTAACGTGCTTGTGAGCACATGGCAACTCTCTCTTTTACCCGAACATGTTTTTTTGCCATGCCATTTTTTCAGTGCTACATGGCAACTGCCTAGTGTTAGTAGGTGGCAACTTCTAAAGTTTTGAAATCATGGCAACTGCAGTAGACCAGACTACACATGGCAACATCTGTAGTTGTCCAAAAAATGGCAATCTGGAACTTTGACCTGAGATGGCAACTGCAGTTGAGCAGACATGGCAACTGTAGTTGTCCGACATGGCAACCGTAGTTTAGCGACATGGCAACTGCACTTAAAAGAACATAGACGAGGGTCCGGCCCATGGCAACTGCGTGCGCGCGGTAAAGTGTCACGTGGGGCGTGCGGGACCACGAGGTACGAGGCCTGACGTATCGAGCGTGTGAGCGTTATCTATTTTCGCCCACACGCACGCGTGTAAGAGGGACCGGGAGGGAAAAAAGAGGCGTGGGCGCTAGTTGTTTTGCCCACATACAAGCATGTGGGCTGGTCCTCTTAGGCACCACACAGAACGTGTGGGCAGATTCCTTAACGCCCACACGTGTGGCAGTTATCAGGACCCTTAATTTAGGGGATCGGCGTGAGATGCCATAAGTAGCCCTAACTATCCGAGTCGTACACAACTATGGCATACAAGCCATGCACGATACGTTCCTAGACTAATGACCCGACAACCTTAGATCGCACTGAATCCTAATCGGACTCTCAACCAGGAAACCACCAAATAAATACCAGGCTCGCGTATTGGCCTGCAAAAAGCACTACACCTCCCTGATCCAAACACAATTTGAATAAGGCTGGATTTTCTCCGCCGCCGCCGCCGCCGCCGCACAAACTATAGCGATGGAATCATCGGTGCCAATGGCTGTGTCGACGTGCACCTCCGAGACGGTGACGGGCAAGCACGTGTTCAGGATCGCCGACTACCATATACGCAAGGGTTTGGGCGTCGGCGAGTACATACAGTCAGCCACCTTCGCCATCGGCGGCTACGACTGGTGCGTTCGCTACTACCCCGACGGAGAAACCCAGGATTGCAGGGGCTACGTCTCCATCTTCCTTGAGCTCCTGACCAGGAACGCCAAGGTTAGGGCTGAGTATGAATTCAGGCTCGTCGACTCGGGCAGCGCGCTGCCGCCGTCGCCAGTGACATATCTGTTTACTAACAACTACAACACAGTCGACCCGGATGAAGATCCTGCTAGCTATGGAGCTCATATGTTTATGAAACAGCAGGAGGTAAAACCGTACGTGCGGGACGACTGCCTGGAGATTGAGTGTGAAGTCCTCGTTATCAATCCTATAACAAAATTTGAGGTGCAGGATGTGCCACCCTCGGACCTGCCAAATCATCTCGGGAAATTGCTGGATGGCAAGAGAGGAGCAGATGTGACTTTTGAGGTTAAAGGCGAGGTTTTCTCTGCTCACAAGATTATGCTCGCCACGCGATCGCCGGTCTTCGACGCTCAACTCTATGGACCCCTGAGCGATGCTGATGCTACGAGTAAGAACATAATCGTCAAAGACATGGAGCCCCCTGTTTTCAAGGCGTTGCTTCACTTCATCTACACGGATTCTCTGCCTGCTATGGATGACGTTGATGATGGTGAGAGTGAAGACATGGTTAAGCACTTGCTCGTGGCTGCCGATAGATATGCCATGGACAGGATGAAGATGATGTGTGAAGACATTCTATGCAAGAACCTTGATGTCGAGACTGTGGCGACCACATTGGCTCTAGCTGATCAGCATCACTGCAACAAGCTCAAAGATGCTTGTGTTGAATATATCCTATCTTCAAACAGACTGAATGGTGTGGTGGCAAGCAAAGGGTACGCACACCTCAAAAGATCATGTCCTGCTGTCATGTTTGATGTCTTTGAGAGGGCTACCAAGTCTCGCAAAATTTAATGTGCTAATCTTGGAAGTGTTTACACCATTAAATGATACTCCCTCCGATTCAAAATAAGTGTCGCAGTTATGAACTAAGGTTAGAGGATCTAACCTTAGTTAGATCGAATGGATGGATTATAAAAGGCAGGTATCCTAGGCTTGCCCCTGCCTTTGGTTTGTAACAGTATCATTTAATATAATGGTGTAAAAAGTCTGAACGCAGACAGGGTTTCAAAGAGGTGTGAACTTAGTAGTTGAGTTGAGATACAATATAAATGAAAATGGTGATCATCTTCTAATTCTTGATCATGCCGGATTCGGACTTTCCTGGCGTAATTTGCAGCTTGGTCGACGTCCCTGATGTAGTCACCTTTTCGTTAACAGAAGAAGATGAAGCAGCTAAACCGAACAAGTCTATCTGCTCCACTTACATAACATAGCATATCCTAATCTAGTCGCATACCACATCCTGCTCTGACCTCGGATCACTACCACTCAACAAATAAGAAAATGTTGCTCATAAACTCCCGACTAAACAAGTTTCAGCTATCAGCTGCGAAAGAAAATGCGGCTCACTGGTCTCCCTTCACGGCGTCCATGTCATTCACATAGACATCATCCAAGCTCCTCTTGCTATCCTTCATGCTGTTCTTCAGACGGTGTTTCTGTTTCAAACAAAACACAGCAAGGATTAGGATGAAGATAACTAAGCACCCAAACATCAAATGAACTAGTTTATGGCTAGTAAGATGGCTATCAACTATTATATGGCAGTAAAAAGCCAAAATGATGCAGCTGTTTCGGCAAAACGGATAAAACACTTCGGTAGCACAAACTTCTCCAGGCCAAGGAAACCTGGTTTTATGCCAGATTATACACTTGTCATATAGGAGGGAAATCATCATGAAGTTAAATCTTAATCAGAAGACATACATAAAGACCGCGTGAAATATGAAATCAACGGCTGAAATCTATGCGCACATACAAATTCAAAGGATGTTTAAATCTATGTGCCGACATGGAGCGTCAGGAGGAGGATAGGTCGAGTGGCGGCGGTTGATGGTTGGTACGCGAGGAGATGGGAGAAGGGTACTAGGGTTAGGCTGGTGTGGAATCGCAGTTAAATGGGCTGGCTCGAAATTTTCGAATCCCCGCGCAGGCAACTTAAAGTTTTCCTTCTCACGCACGTTCTCAGTTTTGGTCTCATTTTTTTCCATCACACTAACATCTGAGTTTAGTTGTTTTTTGTCCTAGTTGCAAGCCCATCATAGTCATACAATTGCTCCCGTAGTTGTGTTTTTTGTCCCAGTTGCAAGTCCACACCCTGGACTCTGCAATTGGCCATGTAGGTGTTGTGTCCCACGTGTAAGCCCATCCTTGACTCACAACTGGCCCGTATTTGTTTTCGTCCTAGTTGCAAGACTAGCCCCAGACCCGTAGCTGGGCCACATAGCTTTTTTTGCCCGAGTTGCAAGTCTACCCTTGACTCACAACTGGGCATGTAGTTGTGTTTTGTTAGATGCAAGCTCACCCTCGAATTGCAATTTGGCCCATAGTTGTTTTTGTCTCTATTGCAAGTCCACCATCAACCAGCAACTAGGCACCTGGTTATTTTTTGTACTTTTTTGTGTGAGTTGCAAGCCCACGCCAGTCTCTTGCAACTTGGCCTCTATAGTTGTTTTCTTCAAAATTTCAATCCCACCCTCAACCAACCCAAATTATCGTCGAATCGCAACGGGGCATCGTAGTTGTTTTTGCCCCAGTTGCAAGCATGCCCTTGACTCGCAACTGGGCCTATTTGTTGTTGTTGTTATCACAGTTGTATATTCGTCCTTGACTCGCAACTAGGCCCTTTTCTGTTGTTGTTATCACAGTTGCATGTCCCAACTTGACTCACAAACTAGGTGCACAGTTGTTTTTGTCCAAGTAGCAAGCCACCCCTCGACTCGCAACTGGGCTCGTAGGTTTTGGTCACAAGAGAGCACGGGTTTGACCCGTTGTAGGAATTCCAAGCCCACTAGTAGAAAACAGGGCTATCGTTCGGGCCTGGCCAGCCCAATAGTCCCGGTTCTTCACGAACCGGGACCCATGGGGGGATTAGACCCGGTTCATGAGCCTAGGGGGCCGGCCGGGGCCTCGTGGGCATTGGTCCCGGTTTGTCTGGACCCATTGGTCCCGGTTCTAGGCACGAACCGGGACCAATGGTCCTCGCTCCTGGCCCACAGCCATTGGTACCGGTTCATGCCTTGAACCGGTGTACAAGGGGGGCTTTAGTCCCGGTTCATGGCACGAACCGGGACAAATAAATTGCCTATATATACCCATCGCCGCGGCAGAGCACTCCATAGTGCTCTGTTTTTTCGAGCCGGCGAGGGGAGGGCATTTGGGTGCTCTAGCTCACCTCCTATGCACATGAGGTGTTTGATGTAATGTCGGAGCCACACTAGTTAATCTTTCTCCTCTCGAAACTCGACCTCCGAGCTCCATTTTCCCCGAGATTTGTCTAGGTTTAGCGGTCCGTCACGTCCCATCCCCGTCTTACCGCCGTCGATCGCCCGCGCCGATCTCGTCGCTGGCACCACCGTGGTGAGCCCCTTGTTCTTATCTTCTTTATGAAAGAAAAAACTCTTACTTTAGATAGATACTTGTCTAATTTTCTTACTTTTATTATTCCTTGTTATTATATAGTGCGATGGTTTTGGTATCCGCCCCCATCGGCCCTCGTCCTGTCTATGATTCAGATGTGGTATATATTATCTTTTCATAACTATTTGGTTCATTTATTGTTTATGATAATTATGCCGACCAACGTGACATATTTATTTAGGAGGTTGTTTAACCGGAAATTCCAACCGACCCTATTGTTGAGAGGTTAAATTTAGTTCAAGAAGAAAAAAATTACTTGAAGGAAAAGAGGAGAAGATGATATTGGAGTTGCATGTTGGGGATGTCGTCGATGATCACAAGATGAAGATGGATGTAATGCGGTTGAAGATTAAAAAGATTAGAAAATATGCCATTCATACCGAGGCTTGGTATCATTATGCAGTTGGATCAGTTGTTACCTTGGTTGCGATTATGATCGCATTTGTTGTTGCATTGAAATGTTTTACATAATTTCAATGTATGGTTTAATTAGATGCTCTGGAGAGCTATATGTTGTTCAATGAGAACTATGTATGTACTTTGGTTTTAATGTGATGATGAACTTCTATTAATGATGATATGTGGGTGAAATGATGATATTATGCCAACTTGGAACCTTTTCAGAGTTCATTTCAAATGCTTTTCAATTTCATGGTCTTATAGCTCAAAATAATCAGTAAATGCATGAAAAATAACAAATATAGTCAGAAAGGGTTGTAAATTGATGATGTGGCTTTGAATGGTGCATTTTGAACACAGAAAAACTATGGAGTTCAAGGAATTTGAAAAAAAATGAAATCCCTTTGTAACAGACGAGTTTCCGTATGAAACTCTGATACTTCGAAAGAGATTGTCCGTTTTGTACTGCATCCAGTTTTTGCCGTAACCCTCTCTACTTTCTCGCACATGCTATGTGGGTGAAATGATGATACCATGCCAACTTTCAACCTTTTCAGAGTTCATTTCAAATGCTTTTCAATTTCATGGTCTTATAGTTCAAAATAATCAGTAAATGCATGAAAAATAACAAGTGAAGTCAGAAAGGGTTGTAAATTGATGATGTGGCGTTGAATGGTGCATTTTGAACACATAAAAACTATGGAGTTCAAATAAGTTCAAAAAAATGAAATACCTTTGTAACAGACGAGTTTCCGTACGAAACCCTGATACTCCGAAAGAGATTGTCCGTTTTGTACACGAAGTGCATCCAGTTTTCGCCGTAACCCTCTCTACTTTCTCGCACATGCTATGTGGGTGAAATGATGATACCATGCCAACTTTGAACCTTTTCAGAGTTCATTTCAAATGCTTTTCAATTTCATGATCTTATAGCTCAAAATAATCAGTAAATGCATGAAAAATAACAAATGAAGTCAGAAAGGGTTGTAAATTGATGATGTGGCTTTGAATGGTGCACTTTGAACACAGAAAAACTATGGAGTTCCAATAAGTTCAAAAAAATGAAATCCCTTTGTAAAAGACGAGTTTCCGTACGAAACCCTGATACTTCGAAAGAGGTTGTCCGTTTTGTACACGAAGTGCATCCAGTTTTTGCCGTAACCAACCGTTGCCCCCGCTCCTGGTGTCTAGCAATATCGTCGCTAATGATCTGGCCGGGATGGTGCCCGGTTATAACAATCTTGAAGATTACCTGCCCGACGATGTACATTATGATTTCTTGGAGGTGGACGAACACAAATACGTATACGGGAAGCCTCTCGTCAAAGATGAAAGATCTCTAACAACGATGATGCGAAGATTCCATGATTGGTACATGAAAACCTGCAGAGAGTCTGAGGGGAGGAATATTTTGACGTTGAGAGTTAGAGAGGAGCATGACCTCGTTGGAATTGAACTGTTGAATGTTCCATTTGAGGAGTTCTTCGTGTTTTTCAATCTAAAGGCCCTCGATAAATTAAAGATCACTTGCTACTGCCTGTAAGTACTACTACTTATGTCATTAAGTCTCTATATATAGGTCAGCTCTTTCATTGCATGTATTTTTAATTATCCTCACTATATTATGCAGATCAAAGATCGCCGAATTGAAGAAAAGACAAATCGGTGATATTGGGTTCATTAACACAAATCTCATAGATGCATATATGGTTGAATTGCAGGCCAGAGAAACCGAGGCCAAGCTGCTACAAGCGTTTGTATTAAATCAAAACAAAGCTATAATACTCTTCCCTTACGAATTCCAGTGAGTATTTACTGTCTTGTGCATATTCGGTTTTGAGTTATGCAAGCGTGCGCAACTTCCACTATATTCTCCTAGAGATTAAGCTCGAGCAGGGACTAGTAACTGTCTTAGACTTGAGACGAAAAGATCCCAAGGAGTATGCGGGCATGACTGAAATTCTAGAGAAGTAAGTTAAATCGATCATTATCACACCATATCGGCAACTTTGTTCATTTCCTGATATCAAGTAATTGTTTTCTTTGTCTGGCAGGGTTTGGAAAAAATTCACCTCAAAAACTCCGGGACTGCCGAAGAAGCTGCAATTTAGACACCCGAAAGTAAGTACTATAGTAGCATGTTCCACGCATCTCCTAGTGATTCAAGCGCTAGTTTCATCAATACCATTTAGCATGCTTGCTAATTATCAATTTGATTGATCTCTATTTCTTGTAAAGTGGTTGTGGCAGGAACAAGAAAATGATTACTGTGGATACTACATTTGCGAGTCCATCCGCCACACGGCCTGTGAGCGGGGCTACTTTGACAAACAATATGAAGTGCGTGAGTAATAATATTCACAATTTTATTTTATTACCATCATTTGTGTTCAGTTTCATTTATTCATATATATTTATTGACCCCCTTCTTCAAATTAGATACTCCCTCCATCTCAAAAAAAGTGTCTCAACTTTGTACTAGCTCTAGTACAAATTTGTACTAAGCTTGAGACAGTTATTTTGGGACGGAGGGAGTATTTCGGATGCGGGATGAACTCCTACCACCAGATCGTATGCGAGGAATTCAAGAGGAATTGGTGGCATTCTTTCTTGACCACGTGATCGCTAAAGACGGAGAATACCATGTGGACCCTGATCAGTTTGTTTTTAATTAGGAGATTATATTGTAAGAGATAATTATATTGTATATATGTAGCCAGTAGCGTCGGATAGATATACGAGAACTTGTTGTTCGACCAATCTCTCAGAGAAGGAGAGGTGGTCGATATCACTTCTCTCTGTATGCATATGTTCATGACGATCTTCTGTTTCCTTCATTTGCTTACTAGATAGCGTGTCTAGTCCTCTCTATACGTATAGTACGTAGCGTCGACCAAGCACGGAGATAAGAGAAGACACTTCTCTCTATTAATTAGCTAGCTAGCACAATATATGAAACACCTAAATTAACCCCCCAAAACCCCCCCCCCCTTCAAAAAAAAACAAAACCCCAGCACCTGAAATGCTGACGCGTGGATGCCTATTGGTCCCGGTTGGTGCCACCAACCGGGACCAAAGGGCCTCCTGCCTGGGCTCGCCGCTTCGTCCACGTGGAGGCCCATCTGTCCCGGTTCGTGTAAGAACCGGGACTAAAGGCCAAGGGCATTAGTAACTGATTTTAACTCTTCGTAGTCTCAGTCATTGTTAAAGAACCAACATCTTGGCGTTCCTACACTGCGAGGAAGAACACACCGCTTGGAGGTTCTCGTGCTCATATCAAACACCCGCGGCGTGCATTGCACACAATCTATCCAATAGACACAATTGGGCCTTCCTCCCAGTGCGGCCTCAGCCTGCACCACTGCCGTGTTGTTATGGCCGATGAACACGGCGTAACCACCAAGATCCTTCACCGCACCCCAGCATGAGCATCCCTCTGGGTAATACCTAAGAACCAGTATCTCGTTCTGGGACATTGTGAATACACCGCCAGGCGATAATCGAAACCACATGGTCACCCCCGTGTTCTGCCACACCTGGTATAGAGTCCCCTCGCAGAAGATTAGCTAGCGGCGGTGGCGGCTTAGGAGCAAGCAGCCGGGCGACGACGCTAGATTAGGTCGAGGTAGGCTGATACCATGTAGAGATTATGGTGTAACGATATATTCATCGGGTGCATATGCACGTACAAATATAGGTACAACGGGTGGCCATGTCCTTAACTATACATGAAAGGAGGAGGGCTTGGTGTACAAGCAATAGACATGCAATATACATCTCAACAGTCGTGTCTGTTGCTTTGAGCAGGATTTGCCAAGCTAACTCAAACAGCTTGGTATCATCCAATTTAGCTAGAGGGTTGGTTAAAAACATAAATACATAGCAACTTAATTAGGACATTACAATTTAGCCAGAGGATCGTTTAAGAAACATAAATCCATATCAACGTAACCAGGACATTATAATTAAACTAAATAACTTAGAGATGTACAATATGCATAAAGTGGGGAGAAGGGATGCATGCACATCATCTTGATGCAGAGGGCTGAAAATAACCCAAGTCTTGTAAGAGACCAAGAAATAATACTTTAGACATGCAAATAACATGAGAATAGCTGATTTCAAGTCTTCGTGATTCATATCGTTACTCGGTGTTTCTGTTGTGTTGTTGTAGTCTCAGTCATTGTTAAAGTACCAACATCTTGGCCTTCCTACGCTAGGAGGAACAACGCACCGTTTAGAGGTTCTCGTGCTCATCTCAAATACCCAGGGCGTGCATTGCATGCAATCTATCCAATAGACACAGTTGGGCCTTACTCCAGACACGCCCTCAGCCTGCACCAATGTCGTGTTGTTATGGCCGATGAACACAGAGTAGCCTCCTAGATCCTTCACTACATCCCAATATGGCCATCGCTCTGGGAAGTACCTTAGGACGAGTATCTCGTCCGTGGACATTGTGAATACATCGCCAGCCGGTAAGCAAAACCGCATGGTCACCCTGGTGTTTTGCCACACCTGGTATAGAGCGCCCTCGCAAAAGAAGAGGCGCATGAAAGATATTTTGCTGGACAAGGCTTCATAAGGTGGGGCGAAGGTAGGACCGACACGGTCAGCCAGCAAGGGTGTGACGGTGTGTTCCTGCATTCGGCCGCATCGGGGGATGTGGAGAACTTGCACATCCCCATGTTCATCGAGGCAATATACACGGCCGCGTTCAGCATTGTAGATCAGATCGACCAGCTTCGCTCCATTCATGGCAACTTTGGCGATTGTCCACTCCGCGTCCCCGCTCGTCACGTAGGCGACCTTGGTGGCGTACTCATGGTAGAAGATGGCCACGGCGGTGTAGCAACCAGGCCTTGGGTTCGGCCCAAGCACGACT
This sequence comes from Aegilops speltoides, assembly GCA_021437245.1. Taxonomy (NCBI): domain Eukaryota; kingdom Viridiplantae; phylum Streptophyta; class Magnoliopsida; order Poales; family Poaceae; genus Aegilops; species Aegilops speltoides. The sequence goes on from CM038143.1 coordinate 811,644, forward strand.
TTGCGCGGGTAGGTGTAGTGCTTGTTCGGCAGAGGAAGGAGCTCGATCTGTTCGCTGGTGACTGGGTTCAGTAGCAAGATCCCAGGATGACGCAGGTCGACGCCATTGGCGATGATGAGGTAGCCTCTGCTGGAGCCGGTCACGCTGCTGCTGTGCCACCGGAGCATGGGTAGGGGGAACGTGCGCTGCATGGGGATGGATAGGGCGTACGCACGAGTGTTGTAAAGAGGGAAGCCAAGGTGCTGCACCGGTGTTGAAACGGGAGGCTGCAAGTCGTCGAGGACGAGGAGGCACGGTGGCGCGGAAGGTAGCGCGGACCGCCATGCCGCGCAGACGCCGCGGACAGAGACGTAGTCCATCAGCGATTTTAGGAGGTCCACGATGGCGATGATGAGATCGGCTCATCGGCATGGAGATCCGCCCAAGGCCTCAACGGCGGCGCCATGGAAGGAGGTCACGGTTCGAGGCTAACCACCGTTAATCGGAGAATACGGGATTACGTATGGGTCTGTTTTTACATAACCGAAGCACACGCTTACCGTGCATTACCCTAGAAGTTGTTGGGCCTCGCCAGGTTTTGTGCCAGGCTTAACAAAGCCCGGTCTAAAATGCCTAGCCCGGCCCAAAACGGATGCATAATGCTTTTTCTAATTTAATAATTTTCTTTTAGTGTTTAAATATAACACCACACTTTCAGGTCGGGCTTCAGGTGAAAATGCCTTAACCCAATGGTCTGCACCGGCCCCAGGGAAAGCTAAATTAAACTGTGACGCTGCGTACCTAGAGGAATCGGGTGAGACATGGGGAGGGGCAGTGGCTCGAGACCATCAGGATCATGTCTTTTCTCTCTGTCGGCCGGCGGCTTGGCCGGTGCAAGTCAGCAGAAGAAGCGGAGGGTGCAGCTGCTGTGATGGGCCTGACGGAATTTGCAATGCTTTTTAAAGGCCAGTTGATCCCGGAGACGAACAACGCGGGCATAGGGCGCGAACTGCGGTCGAACCAGAGCTGCAGAACTGCAAGCCATGATGTAGTAGTGCCAGATGCAACAGAGATCATATCTACCTTCTCCAGCACGGAATTCAGCGTCGTAGACAGGGCCAGTAACAAGTTGGCTCATGAGTTGGCAGCCATCATCACGAGGGAAATAGGAGATTTCACCATATTAGCTGACGTCCCTTTGGTTGCTAGGAATGTAATGAAAGACGAAAGGATTTATTTCGCCTACGTGTGTAACCCTAGAGCGCACCCTACGACCTTAAGCGCCAGTAAGAGCATCTCCAGCCGTTGGCCCCCCATGGGGCGCCTAAAATCGCCGCCTGGGGTGACCCGGCGCAAAAAATGGGCTTGGGGCGAGTTGGCCCCAGCCGCCGTCCCCACGCGCGAGAAATAAATAAATTGTATAGCAAATTTAGGCAAAGTTCGGCTAAAACACGCCAAATTTCGGCAACTTGGGCTTTATATTTGCGGATTTAAGTCGAGTAGTCGCCATTACATATAAAAACTAAGAAAAAAAAACTTGCTGAAGGCTGAGAAGTCGCCGTCGTCGCCGCCATCGTCGGCCTTCTCCTCCTTGACTCGGGCGCCCCTGCTGGACCCCTCCCCGGCTGGTGGCGGCGCGGCGCGTCGTTGTCGTCGTCGCTGTCGTCAATGATGACGACTCCTTCGTCGCGGCCTCGGCGGCGCTGTGCGAAGCGCCGCAGGGCGGCACACTGGCGCTCCCTCGCCATCTTCAGGGAGTCCTGGCGTGCCCATTCAAGGGCCGCGTCGTCGTCGAGCTTGACCTCGCCGTGCTCCGTCTTCACCGGCGCCATCCCCGGCTCCGTCTTCACCGGCGCGAGACCCAGCTCCGTCTTCGGCTTGACGAAGCGCGGGGGAGGAGCCGACGAGGAGGCGCGCCGCCACCTCGCGATGAGCGATGCGGCGCTGCGAAGTGCGCGCCGAAGCGGCGTCTCCGCCGCGGGCTTGGCCTTGACGCCGAGCAGCGTCGGAGTGCCGGAGGATTGGGAGGAAGAGCGCGACGAGGAAGAAGAGGAGGAGGAGCCGAACCTCCTTGGCGCCCATTGCCCGTCGCGTCGGCGGTGCGCCGGGGCGGCCGCCCTCGCGGGTGGTACGCCAACGGCGGGTTGTTGCCGCCCTCGAGGTGCGTCAGCACGCCCTCAAGCGTGCGGCCGGAGACGCCCCACCACAGGTGGCGCCCCTCGCTGTTCTTCAGGCCGCCGACCACCGGCGCCTCGTTCGTGGACGCCAGCTGCTGCTGCTGCTGGCGGCGCTCGAAGTACGCCGCCCAAGCCGCGTGGTTGTCGGCGGCGTACTGGGGGAGGGAGAGCTAGGCGTCGGTGAGGGAGGCGTGCACGATCTCGACCTCGTCGGCGAAGTAGGATGGTTTGGCCACGGCGTCGGGCAACGGGGGAATGGGCATTCCCCGTAGCTGAGCCTCCAGCCCGTTGGCCCGGCGCGCATGTCCGGCGGCGCCGGGATGTTCGCCTGGAACAGGAGCCAGGACTCCTGTTCGCGGAGCGAACGGCGGCCGAAGCCGTTGGCCGCCGCCTTGTCTCCGAGGAAACGCTCGGCCGTCGGGAGATGGAGTGGCTGGGGGAGAAGAGCTCGTCGGCGGCGCTCGGGAGAGGGAGGGCTGGGAGAAGACGAGGCGGGCAGTGTCGCTGACGCGGCTGGCCCGCGGCGCTTTTGCGCCGAAAACGATTCGCCCGGCGCCCCCAAGCGCCCCCTAGCGCGCCGGGTTCGGGTTGGGTCCGCCGGCGCCAATTTCGGCCCGAGCCGGCGAAAAATGGGCCCCTGAGGGCGCGACTGAGCCGATTTTTTGACGCCTGTGGCCGAAAAGTCGCCTGGGAAGCCTTGTTGGGGGCGCGGGTGGAGATGCTCTTAAGCTTTCCTCATTGGCGGCGGCCGAGCACTTCCCAGTGCGCTGCTGCCAGTCTCCTTTGCTAGCCTACCTTTTCTTTTTCATTTGCTCGCTTTTCTCATGGTTTTTCTTTTTCTGCTGCTGTGTTGTTCACCAAAAACACAGTTGCCAATTAAAAATGTTCACGGATTTATAAAATTTCTGTAAATTTGCAAAAATTCATGAACTTTTAAAAAAGTTAATGGGTCTTGAAAAAGTTCTGGAAGTTGAAAAAACTTCATGGATCTGAAAATATTTCATGAATTTATTTTTATGTAAATTCGAACAAAGTTCATGAGTTTGAAAAGAGTTCATGGATATAAAAAAATTCCATGAATACATGTAAAATTTACAAATTTGAAGAAAGTTCACGAATTGAGAAATGTCCGTGCATTAAAAAGGATCATGAATTCGAAATAGTTCTTGAAAATCATGCATTTTAAAAACTTCATGGAAATTAAAACGAAAAATAAAAGGGAAAATAAAAATTATAAAACAAAAATCATGTGAAAACCAGGCCAGAAGCTTCCCAAAATTGGCCTAGAAGCTTCGTGAAGATTCCCAAAACTGGGAGGATATTCCAAAATCTAAAACACGCTTAGGCCCTCTTTGGTTTGCAGGACTTTTAGAACGTAGGAATAGGAAAAATACAGCATTTGAGTGGCATGTCCATTTGAATCCTATAGGATTAGCATAATGTGTTTGATGTCATAAAAAAACAAAGGAACTGTAAAAAGAGGTTCGAGTGGATGATTAATTTCCATTGAAATGTAGCAATATTTGATTCCATAGGAAAAAATCCTATAGTATTCAATCATGTGAACCAAACGACTAACGTAGGAAGAAAATCCTAAGGATTCTAACCCTCCAAAAATCCTAAGAAATCCACATAGAAAACAGCGACGGGAGGATATGAGGTGCGTACGGGTTTAAACGCCAAATAAGAGTATAAGACTTGGCGCAAGATGAAATTGTTCTCCAAGCCCCTGTTTATGAGGGCATCTCCAGCCGTTGGCCCCCCCAGGAGACATTTTTTTCGCCTCTTGGGGGGCTGCCGGCGAGAATTTTACTCTGGGGCTGAAATTTCTTCCAGTCGTTCGCCCCCCCAGGCAGCACACGAGGCGACGAGGCGTGCTGGCCCCGCTGCTGCTCTTCCTCGCCGACGCGCTCTCCTTCCCCTCCGCGCTCCGCCTCCTACCCTCGCTTCCCGCCTCGCCATCACCGGGATCGGATGACCCTTCTTCAACCTCGGGCGCCTCTGCAAGTCCCGTCGATCTGCTCGCCCCCGACCCTCCTCGGCTGCCTCGACCCCTGCAGCGCTTCGGGCGCCATGGCCGGAGCTCCGCTCCCGCGATCGCGGCGCCGCCATGCCCCATGAGCCAAGCTGCTGCACGCGTGCCGTGTCCTCGCTACGCTACTTACGTGAGATGCTGCTGCTTGGCTGCTTTGCTACTCCGCGGTCAGGCGAGCCCGACGAGCTCGCCGCGGCCAGGCGGGATATGCACGAGCCCAACAGCGTGCAGGGAGCACGAGTGAGATGGCGGACACGGCCGCGGGAAGGACCAAGGAGACCAAGGACGCGGCGGCGGGAAAGACGAGGGAGACGGCGGAGATGAGGGAGACGAGGGAGACGAGGGAGACGGCCGTGGTCGGCACGCGCCGGGGCAGTCGCGCCGTGCCGGGCCGCCCGTGGCCGCCGCGCCCGTCTGGGGGCCTTCAGGGGCCGCTGTGGCCCGGCTGCGCTTCGGGGGCAGTCGCCGGTCTGGGGGCCGCCGTGGCCGCCGGTGCCGGGCAGTCGCCAGTGCAGGGGCCTTCAGGGGCCGCTGTGGCCGCTGCGCTTCAGGGCAGTCGCCCGGTCTGGGGCCGCCCGTGGCGCGCGCCCGTCTGCAGGGCCTTCAGGGCCGCTTTGTGGCAGCGCGCCCGGTCCGGAGGCCTTCGTAGCCTCTCGCTTTCGGGGCCGCCCGTGGCGGGCGCGCCGGTCTGCGGAAGCCTTCAGGCGCTTGTGTGGCAGCGCCCGTCTGCGGGGGCCTTCGGGGCAGTCGCGCCGGTGTCGGGCCACTGTGGCCGGCGCGCCCGGTGCCACGGGACGTCGAGCTTTTCCCCTTCCTGGGCGCCCACGACGCCGTCTCGCGCAAGCCCAAGGCGGTCAGCCAGGAGCCGAGTCTCCGACGCCTCCGAGAGCCAGGGCGGCTAGGAAGGGGAGGAGGAAGGGGCGGCTCACCGGAGCGAGGAGCAGGGGAGAGAGGAGAGAGAGTAGAGGAGCGAGGAGCAGGGGGCGGCGGGGCATGCGGGAGAGAGAGGAGAGAGCTTTGTCCTCTTTTGCATGCACAATCTGGTGGGCCTAGCGAGGAAAAAAGAGGAGAGAGAGACTAGAGAGGCTGACAGTGGGCCTTTTGTAGTTAAAGTATAGCGCCGACGCCCCCAGCTGCTCCCCGGCGTGCTGGGTTTGCCTTGCGTGCGCCGGCCGTAACTTTCGTCAAAACCGGCGCAAAACTGGTTCCTGAGACCCCGAGTGGGTCGTTTTTTGCCCGCCGGCGTCTAAAAATGCGCCTGGGGAGGCTTCTTGAGGGCCTGGCTGGAGATGCCCTGATTGCCGCAGCGAACAATCGAATAAACACATAGACACCCTCCCAATAACACATTGTAGCCAGCAACACATTGTAGCAACCAATACACACACAACAACTGGTAGACCGTAGAGAACCGGTTCACTGTAGCAAAGCGGAATCTGAAGTGGCCTTGTTACTGTACAATTATTATTTTTAGTATTTTCTTTATTTTAAAAAATGAATATTTTTCCATAAAGTCACATATTTTAAAAATGTGAACATTTTTTAAACCTTCTGAAAATTTATTGGAAAATGAAGATTTTTTTTTGAAATTCCAAACAGTTTTTTTATATTAGGAACATTTTATTAAAATTCCTGATTTTTTTTAAACATGATAATTTTCTGGAATACACTAACATTACATAATTTGTGAAGAAATTTGAAAATAGGAAAAATTCTTTGTAATTCCAAGTAATATTTTTAATTCGAATATTTTCATAAATACGAACAACTTTTGAAAATGCTAACATATTTTGAAATTTTAAAAACAATTGACAATTTCGGAAAAAAATGTCTAATTGGAAATAAAACAGGGGGGAAAAGAGTCCAAAGAAACCATAAAAAGAAATAACAAGAAAAGAACAAACAAAAAGGGCAGTTGAGCTGGACAGGAACCTTCTAGAAGGTTCCCAAAACCAAGATCTATACAACGTTAAACCTGACCAAATAAGTCACTCCTATGCCAACTCTGTGCAGTACGGTGACAGTTTGCCACACAAAGCGGAAAATAGGATTTGTCGTTGTTCTCACGCTCAAAATCATACCCGGGGCCGAGGTGAAATGGAACGACTCAACTCTAGAAGAAACTAGTCGAGGATCTCTCTCATGCTTCACCAAAAAGGGGAGTGATTGTTCAGAGGTATAACGCTTTGCAAACCTTATAATACCTCACAGCAGTGAATCTAGGACGGAAATGCAGGGTAGGCTCTGTGTGGCTTGGTTGGCTTAGATGGGCCGGCTGCACCTGTTTTTCTTGGATTGGGCCAGCCAAATATGCCGAGGCTTACTACTAAAAAAACAATTCACGATTTTTGAGGGTAGACTCAAACCATGCGAAGCCTGGCTCTTAGATTCGCCACTAGTACCTCATATCGTGGTTATGGTTACTCAGTGCTATCTTGAGATCGACCATTGTCTGGTTGGATAGCACTCAAGACTCAAGGTCGATATCAACCCCCAAGGGCGGTAGCTTCGTATGGCCTAACTCGACATATCATAGCACCATCTCCCGCCATTCACATGGCTCTAGGATTGTGGGTCCAACAGATTATTCTTCCACCTCCAACGTCGTGTCGCAAGTAGTAGAAAAACATGATCCTTCACTCGCCGTAGGTCAATCACCTCCCGCTAGTGGGCCATCCCAATAACGCACTTTCATGAGGTTTTCGGAAAATTCTATGGACTGGTTTTAGAAGCTTCCACATGGTTTTTCTTTCAGTGTGTTTTCCTTATGCGATTTCTTTCATTTTCTTTCTTTTTTTCTATGTTTTCTCTTGTTATTCTTCATCTTTCGAATAGATGTCTATTTTTTCAAATACATGTTGAACATTATTTGTATATAGGTTGAACATTTTTCGATACACATTAAACACTTTTAAATACACCATAAACCTTTTTCTGAAATACACTTTGAACATTTGACAAATTCACATTGAACATTTTTCTAGACATAGTGAACATTTTTAAACATACGTTGAATATTTTTTTAATTTCATGAACATTTTTCGCAAAACAGGTGAACATCTGTTAAATGTTTAGAACCAACTTTTTAAATGACACAATCATCTTTTATACGTTATGAACATTTTTTTGAAATGACGTGAACATATACATTTCATATTTCTTGTAAATCTCGTGAACATATTTTTAAACGCGCGATCATTTTTTGAGGGAGACGAACATTTACGAATTATGCCATTTTTCTACATTTGCACAATTGTTTTTTTTCAAATATCATGAATATATTTTTGAACGCGCTAGCATCTTTTAAATGAATTTTTTTTGAATGGTACGAACAATTTTTAAAATTACATGAGCAAACTTTTACATTTCGTAAACATTTTAATACACAATGAACGTTGTTAAAAATTAAACAAAGTAATTTAAAAATATACATGTATTTAGAACATGTCAAAATATAATGAAAATTGGCGATTACGTTTTTGGGGAGTGTCTCAACACGACTGCTCACTGTTGTTCGTCTTAGTATGCGCTCGCATGTTTAGAAATCAGCATGAGATTGATACTACCACCGATATCCTCATGATTTATCTATGAATTAAATTAATTAGAAAAAAGCTAATTTATCCAACAAAAATCACCTGTGGTTGGCGTTACTCTTCTGCAAACCTGATCCACCTAGCTAAAAAAAAAAAAAAAAAAAATCTTGGCTGCTGTCGATTTTAGCAACAGTGCCCGAGGTGATGCATGTGGATGAGAGATGTCCCACGCGGACACGAACCGTACTGCTGTCGCTTTGAACCAGTGGTGCTACTCCTATTTACTTGTGTCGCTAGCTGCAACTGCAGCCACACCACACAGCTCTCGCTCACATCGTCTTCCTCTTCGCTTCGCCCATGGCCTTCCTTGCTGTGCTCCTCCTCGTTTTGGTTGCTCTGCTTGTGGTTGCCGCGACGCAGCTGTGGGACTACGCCGTCGTGCGCCTCGTATGGAGGCCGTACGCTACAAGCAAGTGGTTCAGAGAGCAGGGGATCCATGGACCCTCCTACAGGTTCCTGAAAGGCTGCAACGAGGACGTGAGGAGCATGAAGGAGAAGACTGACCGTCTGCTGCTGGAGGTTGGCGACCACAAGTACCTCCCGCGGATCGCGCCCCACTACCTCAAATGGAGGGCTCAGCATGGTATCTCCTGTGCTTATTACCCTTTGCCCAGTAGGTTAAAGTGCTCTGTTTTTTGTTTCTTCTCTTGTTCAGAGAAAAATTCCAGCAACACAGATGATTTATAGATGAAATCTGCGCCGCTACGCGCACCGTCGATCAGGCCCATCCAACGGAGCATGCCGGAGCAGACTGGAACCTTCCCGATCTCACCGAAAGCTCCCATCCAGTTGTTCTCTCTTAACACAGACACAGAGCTTCCCTCAAAACAAAAAGAAAACACAGACACAGAGCATATGTTGGCTATTTTTCTGAACAGAGTTTAGATTCTTGTAACTCATATTTTTAAGTTTTTAAATTTTCTAAAAAATTCATAACAAATAGTGAAGCCATGTTGTACAATACAAAATTTAAAATTCAAATTTTCAGGAGTAATAGCACCGCAGAAAAAATAAAATTGTATAGTCTGAAATTTCGGCATCTCACCTACATGCTCTATTCTGGGCTTGAAATTTTGCATGAATATAAAACATAACATCACCTACGACGTGTGAGTTTCTGAGAACATAAAATGGGATGTCTAACGAATTTGCATAAATTTCAACCTTTAGGCTGTTTTGCACCTCAGATGTACCTTTCGCGTAACTAATACATAAATTTCATATAAAGCGTTCAACACAAAACTTAACCCCAGTTAAACAGCTACACATCTCCTAAAAAAGGTTAATCAGCCACGCTGCCAAAGACAAAGCAACAGAAAGGGAAGTCATAATCTTTGGGTGGGGAAATATAAAGACTTTTAGGTGATAATTCCTGGGACATAAATCCAGAAGTCTACCACACAGTAACTTGTTTGGGTATTTGACTATGAAATGCCACACAGTAACTTGTCTGAGAAATGGTTCAGTATATAGCTAAGAAAACTTCCAAACAAATCTTGGACATTTCGTGAAGATCCATTTCTCTGAAGTAACACAGTAAAGACTTTTATGTTATTCCAATGCTTTGCAGGAGAACCATTTCTCTACTGGCATGGGCCACAGCCCCGGATCTGCATATTTGACTACGAATTGGCAAGGCAAATCCTTTCAAGCAAGTCTGGACATTTCGTGAAGAATGATGCACACCCTACTCTCTTGGCTTTGGTTGGTAAGGGACTTGGGTTTATGGAAGGCGCGGATTGGGTGCGCCATCGTAGGATAATCAACCCTGTTTTCACTATTGATAAGCTAAAGGTAATACCGGGATCTCTTGATGTGTTGTGTCAAGCTAAACACTTGCAGTCTTTTTTTTTCACGAAAAAACACTTGTAGTCTTAGCAGCAACGCAAAAATATAAAACAGCGGAACTCAGATTTGAAATTCACTAGCCATCAACCCGGGCAACAAACTTATAGGAGACATAGGTACTGGAAGTTCATAGGTAAATTAGTACCTACAATTAATAAATATTGCTTACCTTTGCATGATCTTTCTCTCTGCCTCTCCCCCTGTTCATTTACTAACACAATACTCATTATATATTCCATAATCTCTTACCAACTGTAATGGAATTATGAATTACTACATAGGCTTTACCAGTTATATTCATTTGTAGTAGCCCCGACCCCCGACCCCCATGATTTGCTTGACACCTACATAGAGGAGGCCATAGGTCTTCAATATGTGTTTACTAAAAACATTAGCACAAAGTTTCTTTGTAGCTCAGGCTACATGGAATCTCTTATCCTCAACCCTCCAACCTTGCTTTGAGATCAGTACTCTCCAACTAACTTACAATAAGCAGATATCTCTTTTTTGCTTCTCTAAAATGAAACAATATATGAACTTCACAATTTGCAGATCGAACAAACATTAGAACATCAATGTGTGAAAAACTTTCAGATTTTTTGGTCTGATATAAATATAGAAAATTAGATTTTGTTTGACTAAAAATATTATTTTAAGCATTTAAAATGCATAAAAAAATCTGAAAGTTTTTTCCCAGATTGTAGTTAGAATGTATTGTTGTTCTGCAAAATTTGAAGTTTATATGTTGTGTCGTTTGAGATAAACAAAAAAGACAAATGTGTGCACACGGATCGTGATGCAGAAATGGATGGCAAAGATAAGGGGTACCATGTAGCCTGAGCTACAGAAAACCATACTCGGATTGCATAGCTCGAGCTCCACGGTACCGTTTATTTTGGCCGTGCACTCGCGTTGGGATCCGTGCATCACATGCCCACTTGTGAGTGCACCAGCGCTTGTCTTTTGTGATTAACAGAGAAGGCACAGTGCATAGGCTGTCCTGTTCTGCATGCATGTCAGACTGCTTTCTAGAGAGAGAGATGAGAGAGCTTGTGCATGCATGTCAGTGTCAGACTGCATTTGAAAGAGAGAAAGCGTGAGGAGAGGAGCTTGTGAGAGATAGTGTGCCGTGCAAGCATGTCATGTCAAGGTGAGAGAGAGCACGCATGCATGTCATGTCTAGGTGAGAGAGAGAATCGGTGTGTGAGGAAAGAGAGATATGTTGACTATTGTGGCAGCTGTTCCTATTAGGGAGAGAGAAGAAGAACAAGAAAACGAGAGAGTGGGGAGATTGAGACGTGTGAGGGCGTTGTCGTTGCATGATCTTTCTCTCTGCCTCTCCCCCTGTTCATTTACTAACACAATACTCATTAGATATTCCATAATCTCTTACCGGCTGTAATGGAATTCTGAATTACTACATAGGTTTTACCAGTTATATTCATTTATAGTAGCCCCCCCCACACACACACGATTTGCTTGACACCTACATAGAGGAGGCCATAGGTCTTCAACATGTGTTTACTAAAAACATTATATTAGCACAACGTTTCTTTGTAGCTCAGGCTACATGGAACCTCTTATCCTCAACCCTCCAACCTTGCTTTGAGATTCATACTCTCCAACTAACTTACAACAAGCAGATTTCTCTTTTTTGCTTCTCTAAAATGAAACAATATATGAACTTCACACTTTGCAGATTGAACAAACGTTAGAACATCAATGTGTGAAAAACTTTCAGATTTTTTGGTCTGATATAAATATAGAAAATGAGATTTTGTTTGACTAAAAATATTATTTTAAGCATTTAAAATGCATGAAAAAATCTGAAAGTTTTTTCCTAGATCGTAGTTAGAATGTATTGTTGTTCTGCAAAATTTGAAGTTTATATGTTGTGTCGTTTGAGATAAACAAAAAAGACAAATGCGTTCACACGAATCGCGATGCAGAAATGGGTGGCAAAGATAAGGGGTACCACGTAGCCTGAGCTATAGAAAACCATACTCGGAAAGTTCTTGCATAGCTCGAGCTCCACGGCACCGTTTATTTTGGCCGTCCACTCGCGTTGGGATCTGTGCATCACATGACCACTTGTGGTGCGCTTGTCTTTTGTGATTAACAGAGAAGGCACAGTGCATAGGTTGTCCTGTTCTGCATGCATGTCAGACTGCTTTCTAGAGAGAGATGAGAGAGCTTGTGCATGCATGTCAGTGTCAGACTGCATTTGAAAGAGAGAAAGCGTGAGGAGAGGAGCTTGTGAGAGATAGCGTGCCGTGCATGCATGTCATGTCAAGGTGAGAGAGAGAGAATCGGAGTGTAAGGAAAGAGAGATATGTTGACTATTGTGGTAGCTGTTCCTAGTAGGGAGAGAGAAGAAGAACAAGAAAACGAGAGAGAGGGGGGAGATTGAGACGTGTGATGGAGCAGAAATGGGAAGGAGAGGGGAGAAGAATGAAAAAAGAGAGAAGATGAGATATGTGAGCGAGCGAATGGGAAGGAGGGACAGAGAAGAAGAAAATGAGAGAGGCGAGATTGAGACGTGTGAGGGAGCAGAAATGTGAAGGATGGGGAAAAGAATAAAATAAGAGAGGAGAGGAGATATGTGAGCGAGCGAATGGGGAGGAGGGAGAGAGAATAAGAAAATGAGAGAGAGGCGACTGAGACGTGTGGCAGATGCTGCTGTACATTCTAGAGAGAAGAGAACGTGGGGAGATAACAGTTGGGGACAGAGGTATAGGCTATAGTAACACGGTTGAGATCTCGAGGGAACAAAACCTGCGAATGGGGAGGAGGGAGAGAGAATAAGAAAATGAGAGAGAGGCGACTGAGACGTGTGGCAGATGCTGCTGTACATTCTAGAGAGAAGAGAACGTGGGGAGATAACAGTTGGGGACAGAGGTATAGGCTATAGTAACACGGTTGAGATCTCGAGGGAACAAAACCTGTTGCGAACGGTATAGATAGAGGGTACCACGTAGCTTGAGCTTGAAAAAACCGCACAAACATTAGCCTACATTATGTAAACTCTTGTTGCAGGCCATGTGTTGTGACATATGAATCTAGATTGTAGCTTTCAGAATTTGATTGTATTTGTTCCTAATTTATGTTTATCCACATCTTAAACTAAAATACAAATGCTTATGGTACCATTTATTAATTCTATTTCTGAATTTTGTTAAGAGCTGCATGCTAGGCCAAAAACTACACCCTTAGTTACTACAATGGCATATACAGTCATTTCAACCCACACCACAAACGCTGAAAATGTTGGATTTTCTCTAGCTAATAATTACTCCCTTTGTGCCTAAATGTAAGTCTTTTTAGAGATTTCAATATAGACTACATACAGAGCAAAACGAGTAAATCTATACTCTAAAATATGTCTATATACATCCGTATGTAGTCAATGTTGAGATCTCTAAAAAGACGTATATTTAGGAACGGAGGGAGTATATGTGTAGTATTATGAATATACTGTGGTTACAATTATATGTCAATGTAGATATTTTATAATGTTTCTGTAAAAATGTATAAATTTATCTAAAATAGCAATTTACAATTTATTTTCACGGGGTATTAATGTCAGTGTCATTGGTGTGTTAATCGTCAAAGGAACATTTTTCAGGAATGCCAAACTATAGAAATATCTACTTCATTTTGTGTTCATTACAGATGATGACAAAAACAATGTTGGATTTTGCCAAAAGCATGGCCAAGGAGTTGGAAGATCAAGCGTCTCAAAACGACAATGGAGAAACAAAAGTAGATATCAATAAATTTTTCAGCGAGCTAACAGTTGATAATATATCATATGCCATCTTTGGAAGCAGTTACAAATTAGGAAATGAAGTCTTCCAGGCCCAAACTGAGCTGTTGGGGATCACTATGGAAACTTTCCTTGACGTGCCGATACCGGGATTCAAGTAAAAATCTCACATTCCTTGAATTTATACCTTGTAGATAAAAAAGTGCACCGGCTAAATTTACATAGTCCGTTCATTTCTTGAAACAATTTTGATACACAGTAGTGGTCCTTATGCATCGTCAATGTTTATTTTTTTTTCTCAATTCAGATATCTTCCAACTGAAAGGAATCAGCGCAAATGGATGCTTGAAAGAAAGCTTAAGAGCCTACTCGCACAAATCATACAACCACGATTAGCAACTAGTGAATACGGAAATGATCTGCTCGGTGTGATGCTTGACTCTTGCATTGAAACCAAGAAAGGAGGGAAGCAAGAGGATCTCAGCTTGAGCATGGAGGAGATCATACATGAGTGCAAGCTATTCTTCTTCGCTGGTCATGAAAACACATCTCTTCTCCTCACATGGTCAGTGTATTTGCTCAGCATATACCCTGAATGGCAAGATAGGCTCCGAAAGGAGGTCTTGAAGGAATTTGGGAGGGACTCTCCTAACCCCAATGAGCTCAACAAACTGAAAGAGGCAAGAAACAGATAACTGTAGATTCTTATACTCTAATGTTTTGTGCTTCTCTTATAGCATCTTAGAACCTGTAGCTAATGACAACAAACTATATATCGCAGATGACAATGGTGCTCTTCGAGACCTTGAGGCTCTACTCACCTGCTCTTTTTATGCAAAGGAAAACCGTGACCGATATGACGGTGGGATCAATAAAACTGCCCAAAGGCATGGCAATTGTCATACCTATTCCAATTATGCATCGCGACAAGGAGGTTTGGGGTGATGACGCAGATGAATTCAAGCCACTGAGATTTAAGGATGGGATCACGCGTGCAGCAAAGGTTCCACATGGCCTGCTAGCATTTTCAATGGGACCAAGGTCTTGCATTGGTCAGAATTTTTCTATGTTGGAAGCGAAGTCGACGCTGGCCCTGATGCTCCAGAAGTTCTCATTCACACTTTCCCCTGACTATGTGCATGCGCCCGTTGATATGTTTACTCTGAAACCTAAGTTTGGTCTTCACGTATTTGTGCGGCCGCTGGATAAATGTAATTAGACTAGTATTTTTATTTAAAACATTGCAATACCTCCAAGAACTGATGAACCTGGGTTGCACTTGATGATAAACGCTGTATGAAGTGAATGTATGACCAAAATAATAAATAAAACAAGGAAGTACAGTGGTATTACTACTCTCTTGATGGTGTTTAATCTTGTCGCTTTCAATTCCATGTTCATCTCTAAAACTTGTCAAGTTTCAGTCTTGTTTCCATAGCAATGTGGTAGTCACATAAGGATCACACATGTACTGTATTTGTACGTGCATGTTTGGTTCCGTGAGAAGCGTGCTGTGTCCACGTTGTGGCCAAAACGTGTTTACGTTTCTGTAGCGTACGAGTGAGTCTTAACGCGTCGCAAAACCCTGTGTGCTTCGTGTGTTCGTTCCTGGTGTTACACCATGTCTCCAGTGAGTACAGAGTTCCTCTCATTGTAGTGCTACATATCCTAGTCTGAATTCCATCATCTTGGTGGCTCCGGCTGTTATTTTTATTGTGTTCCGAATCCCATACAAGTATTGTACTACGGATGGAGTCCTACCGGACTACGGCATTGCCAACCGTGCTAGACGTAGCATGACCACAACTCTGTTTCGTGTCCACCAAGAAAGAGAGTTGTTTGCCCCTTTATATAGTACGAGCTAGTCATAGAATAGATGAGAGAGAGATCTCCACCATATTAGCACGTAGAGGGTTTGTTCTCTCGTGTAATGTAATACTCCTCCCAATTATAGTGATACGCCTTCGTGCGTTTCGTGGTTTTCTCCCGCAAGGGTTTCCACGTAAAAATCCGTGTCTCTCGTGTCTCGTTTATTTCTCGTTATTATCTAACAAGTGGTATCAGAGCCAAATTGATCTGAGATCAGATACGAGTTTGAGACGAGAGATTAAGGTTGCGTGCGGCGTCGCCCGCGCGTGACAAGGCGATCCGAAGCCGGATCGATTTCCGCCGCCACCGCACATGCGATCTACCAGATCGTTTTTTTCCAGCCGAGACGGACAGGATTTCCCAGCAGTTGTCGCTTCCGCCGCTCCAGCCGAAGCTGCGTGATCTCCCGCTGCTACTACTCCGCCGAATTGCCGCTGTCGGCTCCACGTGCAGTGCCAAGTCCCAAGGGCATCAACCTTTGCTGCGGCTGCATCTACACATGAAGGCTCAGGTTTTAGGGATATTTTACTAGTAGATCAGCCAACTACTGGTATTCATTACGTGAAAGGGCAATCCAATTTTTTATTCTTAATCTGCTACGTTCACATGGCAAGACAACCAAATCAGCTATGTCCACACGAGAAGACTACCAGGTGCTATTTACTCCAGTTATCCGCTCTGCTAATTTAATTTAACAAGGAATTTTTCTTCGGCTTGTACTACTTGTGCTCATCGATTTACTACCCTTCCGATGCTGGATCATGACACAAAGTTTACCCTATGGCAAGTCGAGATGCGAGCGTTGTTGGCGCAAGCCGATTATCAGGATGCACTCAGTTTTTTTCTTCAAGGTGGAGTTTTGGGGATTATGGCCTGTCGGGATAATGGATGCAATTTGCTGCAGTTATTTGAAGAACATAATTCAGTTATAAAAAAAAAGGGTATGGAGGAGGTAATTATTAAGCCTGTTGGTAGCCAGCATATACTCTATTCTCTCCATAGTATTTTGCTGTTATGCATGTGAAGGTTTCGTTTGATATTCATGTTCGTGATGAGAATCAGTTGAGGTGCAAGAAGGAGATTGATTTGTTTCTGCTAGATACTACAACATTTAGTGCTGTTAAGTTTCAAGTGCAATTCAGTTGTCTTTGCTCTTTCAAGAGGGGTCTATTGCAGAGTTGAAACTCCGTTGCATGTTAAGATGGTTCCTTCGTCCGACAGTTGTTCTATAAGGACAGTTTATGACCATGTCATGGATTTTCATTAACCACTACAAGTCGGCAGTTTTTTTGGGTGCACGCGATGCCATCCGTACCATATGCTCTTGCATGAGTATTGTTTGCCGAGGTTTGTGCTTTCTGTTTTGAAGCACGTTCAGATTCCATGAGATGAGTTCTTCACAATGCGATGTGCACCAAGATGTTGCACTATGAGCTATGCGCTCGTTCAGGCACCACAGGAGATATGATGACTTATGTCATTTGATGATTGAGCAGTATTAGCTTTTAAGGTCAGTGGCACAGACTCAGACTTTTATTGGGAGACCAAGTTTTGTTAGTCTGCTTTGTTGATAGCTGTGCTATTTTCTGGACGACCGGCTGATTGATTTGCTCAATATGACTTCATGAGAAGTTTATTAGTCCTAAATGGACGTTTCCAGGCACAAGGTTTACTTGTGATGACTTTAATTGAGGAGTTGATGCTATCTATGATTATTGTAAGGGATTTCGTCTCAAGGTGGAGTGTTATTTTTATTGTGTTCCGAATCCCATACAAGTATTGTACTACGGATGGAGTCCTACCGGACTACGGCATGCCAACCGTGCTAGACGTAGCATGACTACAACTCTGTTTCGTGTCCACCAAGAAAGAGAGTTGTTTGCCCCTTTATATAGTACGAGCTAGTCATAAAATAGATGAGAGAGAGATCTCCACCAGATTAGCACGTAGAGGGTTTGTTCTCTCGTGTAATGTAATACTCCTCCCAATTATAGTGATACGCCTTCGTGCGTTTCGTGGTTTTCTCCCGCAAGGGTTTCCACGTAAAAATCCGTGTCTCTCGTGTCTCGTTTATTTCTCGTTATTATCTAACACCGGCGAGAAAGCGAAAAGGCCGGCTTGGCTGGTGCGCCCACCGGGACGTCCATGCAGTAAGAGCATCTCCAACAGGCGCCGCTAAAATAATTTTGCAGCACCGAAATAGCGTTTTAGCGCGTGCGGGAGGGTGGTTGCTTTTCCAGATGCTGCAAAATTTAGCGCGCCGTCGTACAGCTTCACCCGGCGCGGTAAAATTCAACGCGCGCCCAGCCGGTGCTTGGAAATAAGATGAAACAACACATACGGAAACATTTAAAATTCATAGCATAGTTAAAGCCCCAAACCACAAGCAACTTCATATGATGCTAAATCAAAATGGATAAAACGATGCTAGACTACTCGTGCTCCTCGGTGGTGTAGTCCGATGACGTAAATGCGCGTTGAGCCACCGAGGATCTTTATCGTCCCAGGTCGACACACGTCCCAGGTCGATCTGGGCTCCCGTCAGTTCTTTCCACGCAAACTTGTCCGCCCGACGCACGACTCGCTCCGCCCTCCACTGCGCCCAGAACTCGTACTTAGCGGCGATATCTTGCGAGAAGCGCTCGCACCACACTGCCATGGCGTGCTCGTCTGCCTCGGCGATGAGGAGGCGGCGATCCTCGTTGATGATTAGTCACGGGGGAGGCGCGAGATCCTATGCCTGCTGAAGTGTCCGCACGTCAGAGAAATTCGTTTGCGACAGAGGCCGCTCGAGGCTCCACGCCGCTGCGTCGTACGCACGGGCGGCCTCGTGGGCGGTGTCGATGTTCTGAGCCAGAGGCGTGTATCACCAGAGCAGGTCTCCGCGTAATGCACGCCGGAGGGGCGAAGGCGGATGCCGCAGTAGGCCGAGCTGCTTCGGGGGCACGGCGGCATGGCGGGGCGCTGGAACCGACGGGGGTAGAAGGCGCGGTGGTGGCGGGGCGCTGGAAGAGGCTGGGGGAGAAGGCGCAACGGCGGGGAGGGCGCTGGAAGAGGCGGGGGAAGAATGTGCGGTGGGAGGGAAGTTTCTAGCGGTTGGCGGGTGCAGGCGCGCGGTTTTTAACCAGCGTGCTGGGCGTCGTACAGCAAAACTACCGTGCGCGCTGCCGCTTTTCCCCGCTTGCGCACCAATTTATTTCGCGCGCCTGCAGAAGCACGCCACACGACCTCTCGCAGGCGAAACTGGCGGTTTTTCCAATGCACTGCAAATTTCACGCGCCTGTTGGAGATGCTCTAAAACCAGGCCTACTACCATTTCTTGTTGGAATCTGGCTGGGAGCACTTGATGTACCCAGATCCGGATCGTTGCTTGATGGCGGCTCCGTGGCACTCACAGGTCCCGGCGCCATTGGTTTGGAGCTTAACCTAAAACTAGTGGCGCCAGAGGCCGGAATGCATCCGGATTCCCAGGAAACACTCGCACAACGTCATGAAGCAGGATCATGTTCGTCGTTAAATGGTAAAGTTGCAGAAGGTAAGAGCAGAGCATGCATAGACGAGTGCGTGGATGAGCAGTAACATACCTCACACCATGAAAGCCAGGAAGAGAACCCACTCAACGCCACGCGTCGACGGAATGATCTCCACCATGCCACTGATCGCAGTGACCGCCTCGTCATGGACTTCCATGCGACATGATATTGCGGCTGCAGATAGCCTAGCATGGCAACGGTGTTGAGCTGTGCCACCATTTATGTCAAAGCCATCTACTTACCCTTCATATCTGAAGGGGTGGTGCCCTTGCCGCCGTCAGCTCCCTTGCTGGCAACAGCATCTTTGTCGGAATCGCTGCCCTCCGTGTCATCGCCGCCGCGAGCCTTGGTGGATTTTGTGGCCATTGGTGGATGGTGGTGCGGTGAGAGGAGGAAAAACTTGAGTGGAATAGTGCAACAATAGGTGCTGGAGCGCGAGGAAGAAGAAACCAGAAGCATAAAAGGGAGAAGTGTTGCACATTTCGGGGCGTAGTTCATCTTATAAACCCCCAGGGGATGCAAGGCAGCGCCGTTAATGCCATGACACGCGGATGAATATCTTTGTCGTATCCCCACTAGATGCAATAATCGAGGCATCACACCCTTAGGGCATCTCCAGCCGTTGGCCCCCCAGGGGGCGTCTAAAAGCGCCGCCTGGGGGTGAGCCGGCGAAAAAAAAGGCCCTGGGGGCGAGTCGTCGCCCAGCCGTCGACCCCCAGGGCCGCTAACAGGCGAGTGCAAAAAAAAAAATAGGGAGGGCCCGTTCGGCGAAGATATGACGAAGAACAGTTAAATTACGTCCGAACATGGCGAATTTCGGCCAAATTCGCCCATTTTCATTACATTATTAAAAGCTAAGCTAATCTAAAAAAGAAATGCGCTGAAGTCGTCGGCGCCGTCGCTGCCATCGTCGTCGTCGGCCTTCTCCTCCTTGACGTGGACGCCCCGGCTGGACCCGACGTCGCCATGGTGGACTGGCGGCGGCGCGTCGTCGTCGTCGCTGTCGCACAGGACGACGACTCCGCCTTCGTCGCGGCCGCGTCGTCGCTCCGCGAAGCGGCGCAGTTCGGCGCGCTGGCGCTCCTTCGCCTTCTCCCGGCGCGCCTTCTCCATCGCAATGGAGTCCTGGCGCGCCCATTCCAGGACCGCGTCGTCGTCGACGAGCTCCGCCGTCGCCAGCGCCAGGCCTGGCTCCGTCTTCACCGGCACCAGCCCCGGCTCCGTCTTCACCGGCGCCATTCCCGGCTCCGTCTTCGGCTTGACGAAGCGCGGAGGAACCGAGGACGAAGCGCGCCGGCCGCCCTCGTGGATGACGATGCCGGCGCTGCGATTGCGCCGACCGAGCGGCGACTCCGACGCAGGCTCGGCCTTGACGACGAGCAGGGCCGGGGTTCCGGAGGAGTGTGAGGAGGATCGGGAGGATCGGGAGGAGGAAGAGGAGGAGGCTGACCCGAACCGCCTTGGCGCCCATGCCCCGGCGCGCCGGTGCGTCGCCGGGGGGTATGCCAACGGTGGGTCGTTGCCGCCCTCGAGGTGCGTGAGCACGCCCTCGAGTGTGCGGCCGGGGACGCCCCACCAGAGGTGGCGCCCCTCGCTGTTCTGCCGCCCGGCGACCACAGGTGCGCCGTTGGTGGACGCGAGGCGCTGCTGCTGTCGGCGCTCGAAGTACGCCGCCCAGGCGGCGTGGTTGTCGGCGGCGTACTGGGGAAGGAAGCGTTCGGCGTCGGTGAGGGACGCGCGGAAAACGTCGACCTCGTCGGCGAAGTACTCCGGCTTCGCCGCGGCGTCGGGCAAAGGGGGAATGGGCACCCCCCCCCCCCGGCGCTGAGCCTCCATCCCGACGGCCCGGCGCGCATGTCCGGCGTCGCCGGGATGTTCGCCGAACAAGCAGAGACTCGAGGCGGCGAACGGCGGCGGTTGCCGTTAGCGCCGCCTCGTCCCCGGGAAGCGTTTCGCCATGGCATCGGCGACGGTGCGCGGAGAGGCAGGGAGAGGAGGGCTGGACAGCGGCGGCGGGGGGGGCTGGTGTGCACAGAAGCGGAGTGGAGGCCGCCGGCTTTATAGCCGGGCCGCGCCGTGTACGCTGCGGCGAGCGAGGGGAGGCGTCGGCGCCGCCCGTGACGCCGCCGTGAAGAATCAATGGCAAGGCTGACCGGCGGCAGCCTTGCCGTTGATTCCAGCGGAACCCGAGGCCGTTGGGGGAAGACGAGGCGCCGGGGTCGCTGACGCGGCTGGCCCGCGGCTTCTTCGCGCCAAAACAACTTCGCCTGGCGCCCCGGCGCCCCAGCGCCGGGTTGGGCTGGGTCCACGGCGCTATTTTCGCCCAAGCCGGGCGATTTTCGGCGTCTGGGCGCTTGGCCGGGCGTTGGCGCGCCAAGCGAAAAAATCGCCTGGGGAGGCCTTCTTGGGGGCGCGGCTGGAGATGCCCTTAATGGGACCTATGCCCGAGGCGTCACCATTCGGACGCGTCCCTCCGGGTGATTGGATGTGGCCTAAGACTAGCCACAATGAAGAGTAACATACACTAGTAACATACACATATCCCTAGACTATATTACTACCTTCATAGTGGGTAGTAACATAAGTGTGGTAACATGCAAAGCTTCATTTATTATGTTATAGACTCATATTGCATTGGAACATGTGATGTTACAGTAACTAGCTAAGTCACTACAAATACCTCTCTCCTCATTAACTCATTGCCACATAAGCAAATTTGCTGAGTTGGACTCGATGTTACTGCTGAAGTTACTCCCACTGTGGCTAGTCTAAGTGGGGCCCATGACTTGTCATGTCTCCCGCTCTGACTATGTCGTACTCGGCAAAATCATCAGATGTATTCAGTCAATTGCATTGCATCCAGATTAGTACAAAATAGGAAAAATCAGTTCATGGCTTGTTGAATAACCAAAACTGGGTCAGAGGGGTGCAAACCATGCGTGACGGGACGTCCTCTGGAAGGTTGATATTGAACTACTTCGCCGTCTGGCCGAGGCCACACTGACCAGGCGTTTCCCTGCATTATGGGCACTAGTAAATAAAAACCCTCGAATCAGTTCTGAACACGGCGGCGACAAATGGAGTTACTATGAACTCTAAGACACATATGGATGAAGATTAATTAGGTTCGCTTACTTGGTTCTCCATATGAGAAAACCCCAATCAGGCTTGGTTGACAGTTGGCGAGCAAACGTTGATGGCGTGCGGCCTATGGCGCTGGAGGCAAAGGAGGCCGGCGGCGATGCGGCGTGTTTCGCAAGTGTGCATGCTGCGGGGATAGCCGTCATGGCGACGCTGTCGTCGAGCTCACGACTTTGGGCAGAGTAACGAATGAGACTACCAGATGTTGTGGGTCACATATTGCACACATTTTTCTTATCTAAACGGTGGGTGATAACTAACAACTTCGCAAACTATTCTTTCTTTCAACCATCTGTACTATACTGCATATAGTTTAAATTTTCAGGTCGTGCGTGATGGCCCAACTATCGCGCCAGAATATTTATTTCTGCAGACGGGTCTATTTTGAAGCGTCTCTGATGTTTCTTTAACACACACTTTTTCGTTGTCGTATGCGATTTGGGAGGCTTAATAGAGGTCAGGTGTAATAGTGGATCAAAACAATAACATCCCTATCTTGCTGCATGAGACCCTTGATCTAACCAATAATAGATGCATTTGCTGACCGGCCGGGCTCCCGTTGCATGAACGCTTTGGCAGCTATCTTCGAGCCTGTCTGGATAACAAATGGCTTCAAAATCCACTTGTGAACAAGGGCAATACTATTCAAACAGGCCAAGAGCTCAGCTTCCACCGTGCCGGTACAAGTGTGCTGGAACGACATGAAGAAAAACAAACGAGCATTCTTCATCTCGGAGGACCATGCCCGCCCCTCTGTCTCTGCTTCCACAAAAATCCCCATCTACATTCAGCTTGCTCCATATCCAGGTGGAGGTCTGGACGTCTGGTCCATCGATCAGGTGCTCCTCCACTGATCTGTACTGTAATTTATTTCTCCTTCTTGCGTACAGCGTTATTGCATGTGAACCATCTTCCGTCGGCAAACGTCTTCCATGGAGGGTTCATGTGATGTAAGCATAGGAGGAAGTTGATGTTGCTAGATATGAAGCGTTGTGAAACATATATTGGTGGTGGCTCCTTCTGATGTGTGATCTCATTGCGTACATGCCATATTCTCCAAAGTGTCATCAGCAGCGGGAGGTGCTCATCCGTATCAAAGTTACACAAAAGATTAAGCAGCCAATCAGTGCCGGTGTCCACCACTTCAACCAACGACATCTGAAATTCTGTGCGCTTGGTACGCCAAATCCTAACCAGAATGCATGGAACATGTCCTCTCGGTCCATTCCACATAAGAAACACAAGTCAGATTTCTCTAATTTCCTAGAAACTTTAATTTCCATAGTGGCCAGCGAATTCGTCACAAGCTTCCACACAAAGACGTGTATCTTTGATGGAGTAGGACACCCCCACACTGCCTTTTCAGTCGATGCAGTTGCCTCGTGTTTCATTTTTTTTTATGGAGGACTAAATGACCAATGCCTAATAAAACTAGATTTTGCATCAAAATGAGTTTTATTGGAGTATAATGGTGCTCACCATATAATCCTTTTTCGATGAAACTAACATTGTGAATTCCGTACTCTATCAATCTGATCGAGCTTTTTTTGAGCCTCCGATCCAGTGGCATTAACTAAGGAGAGAATTCCTTATTTGGCCCTTTCTTAAAATCTGCTTCCTTTTTTGGCCCTAGTAAAAAAATCTTCCCTTTTTCACATCCAAACTTGGTTTTGTTCCTTCAATGACATTTCTGACAGTTTTGGCCACTAATACTGTCAGGGGCAATCTGAAAAGTGTTTTTTAACCCTGCTTTAGCTCACTGGAAAAAAACAAAAACGCTATTACTCCCGTTTCTCAACTCGAGTAGATGGCCGGGCGGAGCACAACGAATCCTCGGCCTCTGTGTTGGTTTTTGTTCGCTGGAATGCGTACGTGCAAAGCTAGGCTCAAACAAGCACATAGGCAGCTTCATTGATTCTTGAATGCGCTTGATTGATTTCCTAGCAGTAGCACAAGCACTTACACGTACACGTGAATGCCTGGACTAAGCTTCAACTGGGTCGATTGTCTCAGGCTCGGCGAGCGCCTGGTCTCCGGCAGCGTGCGTGGCTGGCTGCCATCGTTCCCAGCTACCGGGTCGTGTGTGTGGTGTCCGACTGCTCGTGTTTCTACTGCTTTTGTACGCACATATCAGTTTAGCTAAGAAAAATATATTTAAGTGCCCTTCAAAATAAAATAAAATTTGAAGTACATATATATGCAAAACATCAATGAATATCTTTTAAAGTCAATGAACTGATTCCCTTTTTACTTAGAATTGAGGACAGTCACATAGTGCACTAGGGGCAAAATGGTCTATTTACATCACACTTAACACCATGAGTGACAAAAATAGATGAAAATGTCATCGAGGGAACAAAATAAAGTTTGAGTGTCAAAATGGGAAGAAAAATTTATTTTGGGCCAAAAAGGGAAGGGGATTTTAGAAAAGGGTCATATAAGGAATTCTCTCTTAACTAAGTGAAACCGGTATCCAGACTTCCAGAGCTGTTGTGGCACGCGGATCCAATTCTGGCATCAAGGCTGAGGTTTTGTATCGCAAGAATAACAGCTCAGATTTAATTAGTAAAGCTTAATTAGTTATTGTGCACGCCCCGAGATCCAAAGCTAGTCGAAGGATCTAGGAGAAAATTCTTCGTGAGTCATAGTGGGTAGTAACTTAGACTAGTAACATGCATATGTTCCTAGTCTATGTTACTAGTGTCATGCAAGGCTTCATTTATTATGTTGTAGGCTTATTTTGCATTGGGGTGCGTTATGTTATGGTAACATATTGTGTTATCACAAGCACCTCTCTCCTCATTAACTCCATGCCACATAAGCATATACTCCCTCCTTTGCGGTTTAGACCTCTCCCAACGCAAAGGTGCTTATATGAGGTGCTAAGTGCATTAAATACCTTAGCAACTCAAGTCCCGAATGAATATGTGCTTAACTTGTTGTTGCTAATCACACTTTATTTAATGAGTTAGCACCTAAAGTTTTTCATGCATTGGCCAAATTGTTCCATTTAAGTGGTTTGCCTAGGTTCTCGCGCTTGGCATTGGTTCTTTCTAGGGTCACCAAAGTACTTTCTCTCCTTAAATGTTGTGCCATGTCACTTTTTTGCTTATGTGGCATGCTTAGCACCTGTCCACGGTGGAGCACTGGGAAGGGCCTTATAGGGCTTATGTTAAAATTTTTGTTTTTCCATTTTGTAAGTCTCAATTTGGTTGTTCTCAATCACATGTTCAGATTTCAAGGTGCATTAAATCATTGCATGCAAGTATTAAGAGAAAATTGACCAATGCATGTAATTTATGCATGCATGCATTGCAATTAATGCATTGGTAAACATATTTTTTTGAGGAAAACAAGAGCATTAATTGGGTGCTTTTGCAAACTACAAAAAGTATTCCACCACTCACCATCTACCTTGGTTGATGAGATTTTTAAATTGAGCCTTATAAACCGGAAAGGAGGGAGTATGTCTTGGGGTGCTTTATGTTACTACTCCCTCCTTTCCGGTTTATAGGGCTCAATTTAAAAATCTCATCAACCAAGGTAGATGGTGAATGGTGGAATACTTTTTGTAATTTGCAAAAGCACCCAATTAATGCTCTTGTTTTCATCAAAAGTTTATGTTTACCAATGTATTAATTGCAATGCATGCAAGCATAAAGCACATGCATTGGTCAATTTTCTCTTAATACTTGCATGCAATTATTTAATGCACCTTGGAATCTGAAATTGTGATGGGGAACAACCAAATTGAGCCTTATAAAATGGAAAAACTAAGATTTTGAGATAAGCCCTATAAACCGGAAAGGAGGAAGTAGTACCTAAATTACTCCAAGGAGGAGATTAGGTTTAGCAATCTGGGGAACATGCATGTGTGGTGCCATTAGTGAAGTCAACTCGACAAGTACGTACTACGTACGAGCTTGGATTGAATTTTACCTCGATGCCATAATGAAATATTGTTTGGATTTTGTACTGCGTCAACGGCTGTGTAAGCACTAATTAATCCTTCTCAGGTGCTCGCGCACACGCAGCTGAACCGGTACTTGGTTGCGTTGGTTGGAGCAGCTTGCAGATCCCCGCAGACGATGAAGCTCCTCTCGCGCAACATCCACAGACAACTCGACGCCGCCGCCGTGGCCGACGGCAAGCAGCACACAGAGAGAGGCGCCCGGCGGCCGTCCCGGCTGTTGTTCTACCTCGGCCTCCTCTACACCGTCTTGTGGGCCTTGGTATTCTTCCACCACTTCTCCACCGGCGTCCTCCAATCCTCAGGCGACGCCGCGGCAGGAGGAGCGTCGCCCACCGTGCTCCAGCTCAAGCCGTCGGCCTTCTTCTCGGCGTCCCGCATCTTCCGCCGGGACCCGTGCGCCGGCCGGTACGTGTACATGTACGACCTGCCGCCCCGCTTCAACGCCGACCTCGTCCGCGAGTGCCGCCGTATCTCGGGCTCCCCCGACGTGTGCAAGGACGCGGCCAACGACGGGTTCGGCCCGCCCATCACGTGGACGGGCAGCGGCGAGGGCGGGTGGCTGCCGGACCGCGGCGCCTACAACACCGACCAGTACATGCTGGGCATGATCTTCCACGCCCGGATGCGGCGGCACGAGTGCCTCACGGCCGACCCCGCAGCCGCCTCCGCGGTGTACGTCCCGTTCTACGCCGGGCTCGACGCGGCGATGCACCTGGACAACGCAGACCTCGCCGTGCGGGACGCCCTGTCGCGGGACCTGGTAGACTGGCTGGCACAGCGCCCCGAGTGGCGCGCCATGGGTGGGCGCGACCACTTCCTGGTCTCCGGGCGGGGCACGTGGGACTTCCTCCGCGGCCCCGACGCCGACGGCTGGGGCAACGCGCTCATGACCTACCCGGCCATCCGCAACGCCACGTTCCTCACCACTGAGGCGAGTCCGTGGCACGGCCACGACTTCGCTGTGCCATTTCCGTCGCACTTCCACCCCTCGTCCGACGCCGACGTCACCGACTGGCAAGACCGCATGCGCCGTGCGCAGCGCGGCCTGCTATGGTGCTTCGCCGGCGGGCCCCGTGGAGGTGATATGGGAACCGTGCGGGCCCAGATCATCAAGCAGTGCGGCCGGTCGAGCCGGTGCTCCCTGCTCGGCAAGTCGGCGGTGACCAAGCCGGGGCACTACGCGGCTGGCCACGCCATGCGGCTACTCGAGAGTGCCGAGTTCTGCATGCAGCCGCGCGG
Source organism: Aegilops speltoides (assembly GCA_021437245.1). Classification (NCBI taxonomy): domain Eukaryota; kingdom Viridiplantae; phylum Streptophyta; class Magnoliopsida; order Poales; family Poaceae; genus Aegilops; species Aegilops speltoides. The sequence continues at coordinate 838,800 of CM038143.1, forward strand.
GGACGGGTACACGCGCAAGTCCACCTTCGACTCCATCCTGGCCGGCTGCATCCCGGTGTTCTTCCACCCGGTCTCCGCCTACCTCCAGTACACCTGGCACCTGCGCAGAGACTACCGGAGCTACTCCGTGTTCATCCCCGCCGGTGACGTCGGCCGGAACGCTAGTATCGAGGAGGTGCTGAGTAAGATACCGTCGGAGAAGGTGGCGCGGATGCGGGAGCAGGTCATCCGGCTCATACCCACCGTGATGTACCGGGACCCGGCAGCCAAGGGGGTTACGTTCAAAGACGCGGTGGACGTGGCCATTGAGCGTGTCATCCACCGGGTGGCGAAGCGCCGGCGTGCCGTGGCGGAGGGACGGGAGCACGTGGACAGCGTCGACGGAGGTGATAGCTGGAAGTACGACCTGCTAGAAGATGGGCAGAAGAAGATAGGTCCGCATGAGTTTGATCAATATCTGTACATGCACCTAGCGCAAATTTAGTTGGGTAGTTTTTCAAACATAGTTAATGGACTGTCTATTTAGCACTTGACTGTTTTTTTCAATTCGGCAACAATCAAATTTACAGACAAATAAAGAGTTGACATCAGTATGTTCCAAAAACCCTGCACCGGCGTATTACACTGAAACTTAGGGGCGTATTACATTGTAATTAGGGATGTCATACAGTGTAAATCTAGGGCAAAATTACACAGTGATAACATATAAAAATCATCAGAATTACACTGTAATTGGGAAAATATTACACTGTAAACTGCAGGACATCTAGGCCATATATATTACACAGTAATTCTTGCACAAATTACAGTAAATTCACTGTCTGTAGGTCATATTACACTGTAATATGGGACTATTGCACTCTAAAAACAGGGTAAACTACAGTGTGATTCTACTACATACTCCCTCCGTCCTAAAATAAGTGTCTCAACTCAAGACCCTTATTGGGACAGAGGGAGTATTACACAGTAAATTGCACTGTAAAAACAGGGTAAACTACAGTGTGATTCTACAACATATTACACAGTAAATTACACCGTAGTTGGGATATATTACAGTGTAAATGCATGGTAAACTACAGTGTAGTACTAGGACATATTACACGGTGATTTCAGAGCATATTACACTGAAAATCTGGGCATATACACAGTAGTTTAGGGTAAAAAAGTAATATGGGCATAAACACTATTCAGGATTACACTGGAATTAGGTGGAAATTACACAATATTACTAGGAAAAGTTACACTGTAAATGAACACTAAATTACACTCAACATCTGCAAAAGATACACAGTAATTCTGGGGGTAACTTACACTGCAATTCTGGGACTATATGGCAGTATTACATTGTAAATTACAGTGTAAATTACACAGTACTTACAAATAGAAAAGCATGACACTGTAAATATGAGAGTATTACACTGTAAATAAGGCAGAAAACCAGGCCAGATCATCTAACGGCAAGGGAACAAACATCACGTGCTAGCAAAAAATTGACAGGGAGATCAACCGATGCAACTACCAGTACGCCTACCTCCACCATCTACAGCACAAAATAAACAAATCTAAAGCTTAGCACACCTACAATCAGGGAAGTAAAACAACCACAACAAAACTGAAGACCTAGAACCCGCAACTACAAGCTCCTACACAACTCAGGCGAGCAGAATGGAGGGCAAAAATTGGGCTGACTAGAACACGGCAACACCTACCACGTATCCATGAACAACAACAAATAGACGATCCACGAATCCACGAAGACGAAACTCACCTAGATCTGGAACTACAGAACCACCACACCAGCAAAAAATACGCTGGGGAGACAAGGGTACCAACCTCGGGAGCCGGGGAACGAAGAGAAAAGGGAGGAGAAATCAAAATCAAACGGTGGAATAGCTCGGAATCACCATGAATCACCTCTCTCTGCCGCCGCTCAAGCTCTCTCCCTCGGCCTTTTCGAAACAAGAATGACCCAAATGAAAGGGGAAACAACACCCACTCCAAAATTCAAACAGGACAAAATCCAACAGTGCCGGGATGGGGCGGTTACGGGTTGAGAAAAAGAAAAACCGAACCCGACAAAAGAAAACCAACCAGAGCAAACAGGGTGCAGCTACAAAGAAAAAAAATGAAAACCAGCGCGAATCTCCGCGCGAGAACGGACGGACACAAATTTGAATGACGGCGAATTGAAAAACACTTGACTGTTAAATAGCAAATCCGTATTTTATTTACGAATCAAATAGCATCCGGTACAAATAAATTTTCTGGTATGGTGGAAGAACCAAAGATGATGGCTAGTGGTCAAACAGACCGAGGCCCTAGCTAGATCGTGTGATTCAAAATTAGCTTCTCTCGGTTCATGAATCACTTCAACAAACTTTCGCAATCTCTGCTTGATATCTCCAATAATGGTCGCCGATCTTCCCATGAACTCACTCTTTTGGTTGACTGTGGCCAAACAGTCTGTAGCTACTCTTACCCTTGTCATCTTAAGATCTTCTGCCAACGAGAAAGCCTTGCAACATGCACGCGCTTCCTGGCACTCTGGATCAATCAGCCCCTCATATACAGTAAGGGCATCTTCAACGACGACCCGCAAATTTCTCCCGCACCCATCCGCGGACAGGGGGAACCAGTCCACGGATATGGATGCCAGAGGCGGCCATCCAACGCTGCCCGCATACATTCCTTTTCAAGAAACCGGATGAAGTTCATGCAAACATAGTGAATTTCATACAAACCGGCCGAAAATATATCTTATATCTATATCACTATATAGTGTGCCAATAGCTTTAAATATTAGCCATTGGATATGCTTCATCCAATGGCCGAGCGATTACAAATCCGAGCATTACCATCTGCTGGATAAAGTTTTCAATTTGTAGGATTATGCCACGTGGCCTTCTAATTGAGTCCCCAACTCTACAATCTCATGTGTTGTAGAAGTATCTTTTCACATACATATTTGATACTCTAATAATTAAGGGACTAGAACGATCTAGATTCTAGAGAGGTAAGAATCAAATTGGACTTGTGCAATACGATTCTACGAAAGGAAATACATATTCAAATGTATTTTCCCATGCTTTTATATATTTAAATGACATGCAAAGCACGTACAATTTACTAGTACATTTTTGACATATTTTAAGTAAAAAAAGGTAAAACTATGTGCACGTCTGGCAGCGCGGAGCTCCATTCCCACGACATGGATACACTTCACAAGTCTATGGCCTGCCGCAGCGGATCACTTTGTCTTCCTCACATCCGGCAGCTCACTCATCTGACTACCGGGAGCCCTAGAGGTATATTCTTCCCCTGTATCTTCCCTATATCTGACTGTGCCGCTCATCAGAATGGCAAAGAGGGTGCTCAGCCGGAGGGGAGGGGGGCTCCTCCGCTTCCGTGGAGCCCAAACAGGGGCCGATGATGGTCTAAGATAAGGAACCGGACAGATCACCGGCTGTACAAGCTGGCGACGCGCTGGTGGTGGCCTTCTTGGGACCCAAGCGGCGGCGGCCTCCAGTGTTTTATTTCCCTTGGTCTTGGCGATGGATGCAGACGCCTGGCCATCGACTCATCGATCTCCGCGTAGTCGGCTTCTTCTTCTGCTGGCAGGGCGCAGCCGGCTTGGAGCGGCAACTACGTGTTTCGTCGGGCTAGGCGAGGGAGGTGGAGCAGCAAGCTGCCTCGCTCGTATCCGTCGGGCTCGGCGGGCCAGCCAGCTGGCTTTTATGCTAGAGAACTGCTCTTCCTCCTCGTCAGATGCCATCAAAAGGGTGGAGAAAATGGTGGAAGGAGAAGATGGAGAGGGTTGGAGTGGTGTGATTCTCACCAGGCATCTGGCCTCCCTTAAATAGCGGGCGGATGGGAGGAGCTTGCCCGTCGTTGTGTTTAATAATGCCGCATGCTCGTGAACGGATGTGTGGATGGAGTAGGTTTCTTGCCTTCCATGAGGGTTTAATGGAGGCGTTTGAATGCGGCTAGGCCACGTGTTCTGTCGGGCGTGCAGCAGGCTGCGCCCTCGGCCGGCATGCCGCTTCAATGGTGGAGGCAGTGTGAGGTCGTGTCCACCCTGAGCCTTCTTCAATGTGGAGCGGCTGCTCTTTCAGCGGCATGAATGCGAGCAACTGGCACCATGTGGGAACGCGTCCGGGTTAGGTGGGAGGGGGTTTGGGAGGGCCAGGGTGGTCAGAAGCGGGCGTGCGTGATGTCCGGACACCAACAAAGCCCCCTCCCCCGTGTTCGTCTCCATTTTGCGGGAGAAAGTATGTCCAGACCGTCCTGTGGACCAATACAGACATGTATTGGGTGGCTCAACACGTCCGGACCGCGGGCGGTTTGGTTTGAGGGTATTGGGGATGCCCTAATGGAGGCACCCATGTACTGTCCATGTTCATCATGGAAAATCGTTGCACTCACTCCCATATTAGTGTTTTTTGAAACTGCAGCATCGACATTGAACATTGCCACCCCTCAGGGCCTTTGAGCCATCGTTTGTTCCAAGTTATTTCTTCTCCCCCCCCCCTTCTTCTCTGGTGTTTCTGGTGTTTGCGGCAATATATCTAGCTGAGTGATATAATTTTGAATGAATACAAAAGTGGAAGTGGACTCTAAAACAGCTCCTCATTCTTTTATGTCCTTCTTGCCCACCAAATGGCCCAAAGGGAAACATCAATCTTTGTAAAATCTTGCTCACTTACTGAATCTTGCATGTCTTTTTTTAACACAGTACAATCAATGTCACTTACATACACGAGCATGCACTACCCCTATGAATGAACACACGCACACCCTACCCCTATGAGCACCTTCGAGAGATCAAGCCAGCATAGCATCTTGAGATTTTATGAAGTCACCAGAGGCGCCTCGCAGTCGACGAGAACATCTCCTGCCACTGAAAGAACTGTTGGGGAATGTAACATGCAATTTCAAAAAATTTACTACGCTCACACAAGATCTATCTAAGAGATGCATAGCAACGAGAGGGGGAGAGCATCTTCATACCCTTGAAGATCGCTAAGCGGAAGCGTTTATCAACGTGGTTGATGTAGTCGTACACCTTGACGACCCATCCCGATCAAGTACCGAATATACGGCACCTCTGCATTTAGCACACATTTATCTCAATGACGTCCTCGCCTTCTTGAACCAGCAAGACGGGCGAAGTAGTAGATGAGTTCCGGCAGCACAACGGCGTGGTGACGGTGTTGGTGAAGAACAATCTCTGCAGGGCTTCGCTTGAGCACTACGGAAACTATGACGGATGACTAGAGGGGACGGGGTTGCCTGCACATGGCTTGGTACATCTTGATGTGTCTTTGGTGCTAGCCCTGCCCCTCTATTTATATGTTGAGCCCTGGGGTCGAAATTGGAGCAAAAGCCTCCTCAAAGTCGGTTTTGCCCGAAAGGCAAGAGTCCCACTCGGACTCCAGGACCAAACGCCATAATCCATGGCGTTTGGCCCACAGATGCCATGGGCCTCGGCGTCTGGCGCAGGGCCAGACGCCAGGGTCTCCAGCGTTTGGCCTCTGACCTCCGCAAAATTTTCTTTTGCGCCAACCTATAGCCCCCGTGGGCCTGACCCCTTGGCCTAACCATATCATCTAATATATGGATCTTTACCTCCGGACCATTTCGGAGCTCCTCGTAATGTCCGTGTTCTCATCCAGGACTCCGAACAACATTCCTTCACCAACATACATAACTCATATAATACTATATCGTCAACGAACGTTAAGCGTGCGGACCCTACGGGTTTGAGAACTATGATGACATGACTGAGACACCTCTCGGGTCAATAACCAATAGAGAGACCTGGATGAACATATTGGCTCCTACATATTCTGTGAAGATCTTTATTGGTCGAACCTTATGACAACATATGTAACTCCCTTTCTCTATTGGTATGTCACTTGCCCGAGATTCGATCGTCGATATCTTCATACCTAGTTCAATCTCGTTACCGGCAAGTCTCTTTACTCGCTCCGTAATACATCATCCTGCAACTAACTCATCAGTCACTTTGCTTGCAAGGCTTGTTATGATGTGTATTACCGAGAGGGCCCAGAGATACTTCTCCGATACTCGGAGCGACAAATCCTAATCTCGATCTATGCCAACCCAACAAACACCTTCGGAGATACATGTAGAGCATCTTTATAATCACCCGGTTACGTTGTGACGTTTCATAGCACACAAGGCATTCCTCCAGTATCCGGGAGTTGCATAATCTCATAGTCGAAGGAATATGCATTTGACATGAAGAAAGCAATAGCAATAAAACTGAACAATCATAATGCTAAGCTAATGAATGGGTCTTGTCCATCACATCATTCTCCTAATGATGTGATCCAGTTTATCAAATGACAACACATGTCTATGGTTAGGAAACTTAACCATCGTTGATCAACGAGCTAGTCTAGTAGAGGCTTACTAGGGACACGGTATTTTGTCTATGTATCCACACATGTATCAAGTTTCCGGTTAATACAATTCTAGTATGAATAATAAAAATTTATCATGAAATAAGGAAATATAAAATAACAACTTTATTATTGCCTCTAGGGCATATTTCTTTCAGTCTCCCACTTACACTAGAGTCAATAATCTAGTCCACATCGCCACGTGATTTAACACCAATAGTTCACATCTTCATGCGATTAACACCCATAGTTCACATCGCCATGTGACCAAACACCCAAAGGGTTTACTGGAGTCAATAATCTAGTTCACATCGCTATGTGATCTACACCCAAAGAGTACTTAGGTTTGACCATGTTTTGCTTGTGAGAGAGGTTTAGTCAATGGGTCTGCCACATTTAGATCCGTATGTATTTCGCAAATTTCTATGTCTACAATGCTTTGCATGGAGCTACTCGAGCTAATTGCTCCCACTTTCAATATGTATCCAGATTGAGACTCAGAGTCATCTGGATTGGTGTCAAAGCTTGCATCAGCGTAACCCTTTACGACGAACTCTTTATCACCTCCGTAACCGAGAAATATATTTCCCTAGTCCTCTTAGGTAACTAAGGATAAATTTTGACCATTGTCCAGTGATCTACTCCTGGGTCACTATTGTACCCCCTTGCCAAACTCATGGCAAGGTACACAATAGGTCTGGTACACAGCATGGCATACTTTATAGAACCTATGGCTGAGGCATGGGGAATGACTTTCATTCTCTCTTTATCTTCTGACGTGGTCGGGTTTTGAGTCTTACTCATCACACCTTACAATACAGGCAAGAACTCCTTTGACTGGTCCATTTTCTAACTCCTTCAAAATCTTGTCAAGGTATGTACACATTGAAAGTCTTATCAAGCGTCTTGATCTATCTCTATAGATCTTGATGCCCAATATGTAAGCAGCTTCACCGAGGTCTTTCATTAAAAAATTCTTATTCAAGTATCCTTTTATGCTATGTAGAAATTCTATATCATTTCCAATCAACAATATGTCATTCGCATATAATATCAGAAATGCTACAGAGCTCCCACTCACTTTCCTATAAATACAGGCTTCTCCGAAAGTCTGTATAAAACCATATGCTTTGATCACCTCATCAAAGCTTATATTCCAACTCCGAGATGCTTGCACCAGTCCATAGATGGATCGCTGGAGCTTGCACACTTTGTTAGCACCTTCAGGATCGACAAAACCTTCTGGTTGCATCATATACAACTCTTCTTTAAGAAATTCATTAAGGAATGCAGTTTTGACGTCCATTTGCCAGATTTCAAATCATAAAATGTAGCAATTGCTAACATGATTCGGACAGACTTAAGCACCGCTACGGGTGAGAAAGTCTCATCGTAGTCAACTCCTTCAACTTGTCGAAAACCTTTTGCGACAAATCGAGCTTTGTAGACAGTAACATTACCATCAGTTTTAGTCTTCTTCTTGAAGATCCATTTATTCACTATGGCTTGCCGATCATCGGGCAAGTCCACCAAAGTCCATACTTTGTTCTCATACATGGATCCTATCTCAGATTTCATGGCTTCAAGCCATCTATCAGAATCTGGGCTCATCATAGCTTCTTCATAGTTCGTAGGTTCGCCATGGTCTAGTAATATGACTTACAGAACAAGATTACCATACCACACTGGTGCGGATCGTGCTCTGGTTGATCTACGAGGTTCAGTAGTAACTTGATCTAAAGTTTAATGATCATCATCATTAGCTTCCTCTGTAGTTGGTGTAGTCATCACGGGAACAGTTTTCTCTGATGTACTACTTTCCAATTCGAGAGAAGGTATAATTACCTCATCAAGTTCTACTTTCCTCCCACTCACTTCTTTCGAGAGAAACTCCTCTAGAAAGGACCCGTTCTTAGCAACAAAGATATTGCCTTCGGATCTATGGCGGAAGGTGTACCCAATTGTTTCCTTAGGGCATCCTATGAAGACACACTTCTCCGATTTGGGTTCGATCTTATCAGGCTGAAGCCTTTTGACATAAGTGTCGCAACCCCAAATTTTAAGAAACGACAGCTTAGGTTTATTGCCAAACCACAGTTCATATGGTGTCGTCTCAACGGATTTAGACGGTGCCCTATTTAACGTGAATGCGGCTGGCTCTAATGCATAACCCCAAAATGATAGTGGTAAATTGGTAAGAGAAATCATATATCACATCATATCTAATAAAGTATGGTTACAATGTTCGTACACACCATTACTTTGTGGTGTTCCAGGTGGCGTGAGTTGTGAAACAATTCCACATTGTTTAAATGAAGGCCAAACTCGTAGCTCAAATATCTGCTTCTGCGATCAGATCGTAGAAACTTTTATTTTCTTGTTACGATGATTCTCCACTTCACTATGAAATTCTTTGAACCTTTCAAGTGTTCCAGACTTATGTTTCATTAAGTAGATATACCCATATCTGCTCAAATCATTTGTGAAGGTCAGAAAATAATGATACCCGCCGTGTGCCTGAACACTCATTGGACTGCATACATCGGTATGTATTATTTCCAATAAGTCATTGGCTCGCTCCATTGTTCCGAAGAACGGAGTTTTAATCATCTTGCCTATGAGGCATGGTTCGCAAGTATCAAATGATTCATAATCAAGTGATTCTAATGGCCCATCAACATGGAGTTTCTTCATGCGCTTTACACCAATATGACCTAAACGACAGTGCTACAAGTATGTTGCACTATCATTATCAACTTTGCATCTTTTGGCATCAATATTATGAATATGTGTATCACTACGATCGAGATTCAATAAACCACTAACATTGGGTGTATGACCATAGAAGGTTTTATTCATGTAAACAGAATAACAATTATTCTCCGTCTTAAATGAATAACCATATTGCAATAAACATGATCCTATCTTGTTCATTCTCAACACAAACACCAAATAACATTTATTTAGGTTCAACACTAATCCCGAAAATATAGGGAGTGTGTGATGATGATCATACCAATCTTGGAACCACTTTCAACACACATCGTCACTTCACCCTCAACTAGTCTCCACTATAACTCATGTTTCGAGTTACTAATCTTAGCAACCGAACATGCATCAAATGCTCAGGGGCTACTGCGAGCACTAGTAAGGTACACATCAATAACATGTATATAAAATATACCTTTGTTCACTTGGCCATCCTTCTTATCCGCCAAATATTTGGGGTAGTTCCGCTTCTAGTGTCCATTTTCTTAGTAGTAGAAGCACTCAGTTTCAGGCTTAGGTCCAGTTTTGGGCTTCTTCACGGGAGTGACAACTTGATTGCCATTCTTCTTGAAGTTCCTTTTCTTTACCTTGCCTTTTTTCTTGAAACTAGTGGTCTTGTTAACCATCAACACTTGATGCTCTTTCTTGATTTCTACCTTCGCCGATTTCAGCATCGCGAAAAGCTCGGGAATCGTTTTCGTCATCCCTTGCATATTATAGTTCATCACGAGGTTCTACTAGCTTGGTGATAGTGACTAGAGAACTCTGTCAATCACTATCTTATCCGGAAGATTAACTCCCACTTGATTCAAGCGATTGTAGTGCCTAGACATTCTGAGCACATGCTCACTAGCTGAGTTATTCTCCTCCATCTTGTAGGCAAAGTATTTGTCAGAGGTCTCATACCAACACGGGCATGAGTCTAAAATACCAATTTCAGCTCTTGGAACATCTCATATGTTCCGTGGCGGTCAAAACATCTTTGAAGCCCCGATTCTAAGCCGTAAAGCATGATGCACTAAACTATCAAGTAGTCATCATATCAAGCTTTCCAAACGTTCATAACATCTACAACTACTCCTGCAATAGGTCTGTCACCTAGCGGTGCATCAAGGACATAATTCTTCTGTGCAGTAATGAGGATAATCCTCAGATCACGGATCCAGTCCGCATCATTGCTACTATCATCTTTCAACTTAGTTTTCTCTAGGAACATATCAAAAAACTTAGGGGGGCTACAACGCGAGCTTTTGATCTACAACACAATTTGCAAATACTATCATGGCTAAGTACATGATAAATTAAGTTCAATTAATCAAATTACTTAAGAACTCCCACTTAGATCGACATCCCTCAAATCATCTAAGTGATATGTGATCCAAATCAACTAAACCATGTCCGATCATCTGAGATGGAGTAGTCATCAATGGTGAACATCTCTATGTTGATCATATCTACTATATGGTTCAGATTTGACCTTTCGGTCTCCAGTGTTCTGAGGCCATGTCTGTACATGCTAGGCTCGTCAAGTTTAACCCGAGTAGTACTCTGCATGTTCAAAACTGTCTTGCACCCATTGTATGTGAACATAGAGCCTATCACACCCGATCATCACATGGTGTCTTAGCACGAAGAACTGCCGCAAAGGTGCATACTCAGGGAGAACACTTATACCTTGAAATTTAATTAAAGGATCATCTTATAATGCTACCGCCGTATTAAGCAAAATAAGATGCATAAAGATAAACATCACATGCAATCAAAATATGTGACATGATATGGCCATCATCATCTTGTGATTTTGATCTCCATCTCCAAAGCATCGTCATGATCTCCATTGTTACCGGCTCGACACCTTGATCTCCATCGTAGCATCGTGGTCGTCTCGCCAACTATTGCTTCTAAAACTATCACTACCGCTTAGTGATAAAGTAAAACAATTACATGGCATTTGCATTTAATACAATAAAGAGACAACCATAAGGCTCCTGCCGGTTGCCGATAACTTTTACAAAATATGATCATCTCACACAATAATCTATATCACATCGTGTCTTGACCATATCACATCACAAGCATGCCCTGCAAAAACAAGTTAGATGTCCTCTACTTTGTTGTTGCAAGTTTTACATGGCTGTTATGGGCTTCTAGCAAGAACCGTTCTTACCTACGGCATAAAAACCACAACGGTGATTTATCAAGTTTGTTGTTTTAAAGTTCAATAAGGACCGGCCACAGTCAAATTCGATTCAACTAAAGTAGGAGAAACAGACACCCGCCAGCCTCCGTTATGCCAAACTAGTTGCATGTCTATCGGTGGAACCGGTCTCATGAACGTGGTCATGTAAGGTTGGTCCGGGCCGCTTCATCCAACAATACTGCCGAATCAAATTAAGACATTGGTGGTAAGAAGTGATACGTCTCCAATGCATCTATAATTTTTTATTGTTCCATGCTATTATAATACCCATTTTGGATGTTTATGGGCTTTACTTTACACATTTATATCATTTTTTAGACTAACCTACTAACCGGAGGCCCAGCTCGTATTGCTGTTTTTTTGGCTATTTCAGTGTTTCGAAGAAAAGGAATATCAAACGGAGTCCAAACGGAATGAAACCTTCAGGAGCATGGTTTGTGGAACGAACGTGATCCAGAGGACTTGGAGTGCAAGTCAAGAAGCAATCGAGGAAGCCACGAGGGTGGAGGGCGCCCTCCCCCTACTAGGCGTGCCCCCCTATCTCGTGGGCCCCTCGGGCGGCCACCGACGTACTTCTTCCTCCTATATATACCCACGTACCCCGAGAACATCAAAGGCGACCATGAAAAACTATTTCCACCACCGTAACCTTCTGTATCCGCGAGATCCCATCTTGGAGCCTTCGTCGGTGCTCCGTCGGAGGGGGAATTGACCACGGATGGCTTCTACATCAACACCATAGCCTCTCCGATGAGTTGTGAGTAGTTTACCACAGACCTTCGGGTCCATAGTTATTAGCTAGATGGCTTCTTCTCTCTCTTTGAATCTCAATACAAAGTTCTCCTCGATCTTCTTGGAGATCTATTCGATGTAACTCTTTTTGCGGTGTGTTTGTCGAGATCCGATGAATTATGGGTTTATGATCATGTTTATCTATGAGAAATATTTGAATCTCCTCTGAATTCTTTTATGTGTGATTAAGTTATCTTTGCAAGTCTCTTCGAATTATCAGTTTGGTTTGGCCTACTAGATTGATCTTTCTTGCAATGGAAGAAGTGCTTAGCTTTGGATTCAATCTTGCGGTGTCCTTTCCCAGTGACAGCAGGGTCAGCAAGGCATGTATTGTATTGTTGCCATCGAGGATAAAAAGATGGGGTTTATATCATATTGCATGTGAAAGTGCGTTATATCGACTAGAGGGGGGTGAATAGGCGATTTTTATGAATTCTTCACTAAGGAATTTGCTGGTGAGGAAATTCCTTAGCGAAGAACTACTTGCAGCGGAATAAGTACTCAGAAGTAAACATAACAAGATACAAACATAGTCATCATGATGAAATGAAGACAAGCACAGAGTACAGAAAGCGTAAACACAGGATAACAAGATGAAGACAAACAAACTGAAGAAATTGAACTGAGGAATTTATGAAAGTCTTCAGTCAAAGTCTTCAAGCACAGATATGAACAACATTCAACACAGTAATGAGGAAATGAAAGGGTTGAGGAGATAGAACCAGTTAGTTGGTGAAGACAATGATTTGGTAAACCAGTTCCAACTGCTGTCTCAGTTGTACGTCCGGTTGGAGCGGCTGAGTATTTAAACTCGAGGACACGCAGATCCGGACACCAGATCTCGAGCCGCAACTCAGGACACCCAGTCCTCACCGTATTCTCCTTGAACTAAGACCACGCAGGTCTCGTCCAATCACTCGTGGTAAGTCTTCAGGTGACTTCCAAACCTTCACAGACTTGGTCACTCGGCGATCCACAATTCCTCTTGGATGCTCTAGACCTTGACGCCTAACCGTCTGGAAGAAGCACAGCCTTCAAAGGTAACAAGCGTCGGATCCACGCGGGATCAATTTCTTCAGTGATGCTCAATCACTTTGGGTTTGTGGGGGTTTGGTTTTGGATTTTCCTCACTTGATGATTTTCGCTCAAAGTCCTCGGAGGATGGGTTGCTCTCAAATGACAAGTGTCAAGTTCTCTCGGAGCAGCCAACCGACTAGTGGTTGTAGGGGGCGGCTATTTATAGCCTAGGGAGCAGCCCGACATGATAAGACATAAATGCCCTTTAATGATATGACCGTTAGGTGGATAAGATATTTTGGGACAGCCGGTGTGCAGCACAGCAATGGTTGGAAATTTGACTCTCAAATTCCTCAGGGCTATCATGTTCCTCACTGTGTAGGCAATTCGCACTGGCGAATTCCTAACTCCTCGATCGAGCAAAGTCATCGGTGACCGGAAGAACTGCGTCTCATCCATCAAGAAATTGACTGAATCTGTATGAGATTTCAATGGCTTCACTCGAAGGGATTGGTAGGTGTAGGATTTTGAGTTGAGCATCACATGGAAATTTTTCCTTAGTATTTCCTCGACCCCCTTTAACAGTACGGTGTTTCCTATGACTCAAGAAAGAGAAAATGAAACTACGAAAACAAAAGTCTTCACGCTTCATGTTCCTCAATTGAATATCAAGTCTTCAAGGTCACACCAATTTCTTCACTTTCAAAGTCTTCAGAATATCAAAGTCTTCAGTCGAAGAACTTCATTTTTAGGGGTCGACTTTCTCTGTAAATATCAAACTCCTCATAGACTTATAGACATGTGTACACTCACAAACGCATCAGTCCCTTAACCTATAAGTCTTCAATACACCAAAATCACTAAGGGGCACTAGATGCACTTACAGCATGAGTTTATCCCTCTACATCATGTCATCTTTCTTAATGCGTTACTCCGTTCTTTATGAACTTAATACTCTAGATGCATGCTGGATAGCGGTCGATGTGTGGAGTAATAGTAGTAGATGCAGGCAGGAGTCGATCTACTTGTCACGGACGTGATGCCTATATACATGATCATGCCTAGATAATCTCATAATTATTCGCTTTTCTATCAATTTCTCGACAACAATTTGTTCACCCACTGTAATACTTATGCTATCTTGAGAGAAGCCACTAGTGAAACCTATGGCCCCCGGGTCTATCTTTTATCATATAAGCTTTCAATCTACTTTTATTTGCATCTTTACTTTTCCAATCTATTTTATAAAATACCAAAAATATATTTATCTTATCATACTATCTCTATCAGATCTCACTTACGCAAGTGGCCGTGAAGGAATTGACAACCCCTTTATTGCGTTGGTTGCGAGTTCTTGTTTGTTTGTGTAGGTGCGTGGGACTTTTTAGGAGCCTCCTACTGGATTGATACCTTGGTTCTCAAAAACTGAGGGAAATACTTGCGCTACTATTGCTGCATCACCCTTTCCTCTTCAAGGAAAACCAACGCAAGCTCAAGATGTAGCAAGAAGGATTTCTGGCGCCGTTGCTGGGGAGGTCTTCGCTCAAGTCAAGACATACCAAGTACCGATCACAAACTCATCTCCCTCGCATTTACATTATTTGCCATTTGCCTCTCGTTTTCCTCTCCCCCACTTCACCCTTGCCATTTTATTCGCCCTCTCTTTCCTAATCTCCTCTCTCTTTCGCTTGCCTTATTCTGTTTGCTTGTGTGTTGGATTACTTGTCGCGATGGCGTAAGATAATGCCAAATTGTGTGATTTCTCCAATACCAATAATAATGATTTCCTTAGTACTCCGATTGCTCCTCTTAATGATGTTGAGTCTTGTGCAATCAATACTGCTTTGCTGAATCTTGTTATGAAAGATCAATTCGCCGGCCTCCCTAGTGAAGATGCCGCTACACATCTAAACAACTTTGTTGATTTGTGTGAGATGCAAAAGAACAAAGATATGGATAATGATATTGTTAGATTGAAATTATTTCCGTTTTCACTTAGAGATCATGCTAAAGTTTGGTTTTTGTCTTTGCCTAAGAATAGTATTGATTCATGGAACAAGTGCAAAGATGCTTTTATCTCTAAGTATTTTCCTCCCGCTAAGATCATCACTCTTAGGAACGATATTATGAATTTTAAACAACTTGATCATGAGCATGTTTCCCAATCTTATGAAAGAATGAAATTGATGATTCGCAATTGCCCTACTCATGGTTTGAGTTTATGGATGATCATACAAAAAATTTATGCCAGATTGAATTTTGCTTCTAGAAATCTTGTAGATTCGGCCGCGGGAGGCACGTTTATGGAAATCACCTTAGGAGAAGCTACAAAACTCCTTGATAATATTATGGCTAATTATTCTCAATGGCACACCGAAAGATCTACTAGTAAAAAAGTGCATGCTATAGAAGAAATTAATGTTTTGAGTGGAAAGATAGATGAACTTATGAAATGTTTGCTACTAAGAGTGCTCCTATTGATCCCAATGATATGCCTTTGTCTACTTTGATTGAGAATAATAATGAATCTATGGATGTGAATTTTGTTGGTAGGAATAGTTTTGGAAATAATGCTTATAGAGGAAACTTTAATCCTAGACCGTTCCCTAGTAATTCCTCTAATAATTATGGAAATTCCTACAACAAATCTTATGGTAATTTTAATAAGATTCCCTCTGATTTTGAGAATAGTGTGAAAGAATTTATGATCTCTCAAAAGAATTTTAATGCCTTGCTTGAAGAAAAATTGCTCAAAGTTGATAATTTGGCTAGGAACGTTGATAGACTTTCGCTTGATGTTGACTCTTTGAAACTTAGATCTACTCCTCCTAAGCATGATATCAATGAGTCTCTCAAAGCTATGATAACTTCCATTGATGAGTGCAAGGAAAGAACCGATAGATTGCGTGCTAAGGAAGATTGCTTTGTAAAGGCGTGTTCTTCTAGTTTCCATGAAAATAATGATGAAGATCTTAAAGTTATTGATGTGTCCCCTATTAGATCTTTGTTTGCACTATGAATCTTAATAATGATGGGACTGGAGATGAGTCAACTTTAGTTAAAAGGCGTCCCAATGATTCAGAGTTTTTAGATCTTGATGCTAAATTTGGTAAAAGTGGGATTGGAGAGGTCAAGACTTTAAATAGCATTGAACCCACTATCTTGGATTTTGAGGAATTTAATTATGATAATTGTTCTTTAGAAGATGTATTTCCTTGTTGCAATCCGTTGTGAATTCTCCTCATGCTTATAGTCAAAATAAAGCTTTTACCAAACATATTGTTGATGCCTTGATGCAATCTATTGATGAAAAACTTAATTTGGAAGTTTCTATAACTAGAAAACTTTATGATGAGTGGGAACCTACTATAAAGATTAAAATTAAAGATCATAAGTGTTATGATTTATGTGATTTGGGTGCTAGTGTTTCCACGATTCCGAAAACTTTATGTGATATCCTAGGTTTCCATGATCTTGATGATTGCTCTTTAAATTTGCACCTTGCGGATTCCACCATTAAAAAGCCAATGGGAAGGATCAATGATGTTCTCATTGTTGCCAATAGAAATTTGGTGCCCGTAGATTTTATCGTTCTTGATATACATTGCAATCTTTCATGTCCTATTATTCTTGGTAGACCTTTCCTTAGAACGATTGGTGCGATTATTGATATGAAGGAAGGGAATATCAGATTCCAGTTTCCATTAAGGAAAGGCATGGAGCACTTTCCAAGAAAGAAAGTTAAATTACCTTATGAATCTATCATGCGAGCTACTTATGAATTGAGTGCCAAAGATGGCACTACTTAGATCTATCCTCGCTTTTATGCCTAGCTAGGGGCGTTAAACGATAGCGCTAGTTGGGAGGCAACCCAATTTTCTTTGTGTTTTTTGTTTTTGTTTCTGTTTAGTAATAAATCTTGCATCTACCTTCTGTTTAGATGGGTTTTTTATGTTTTAATTAGTGTTTGTGCCAAGTAGAACCTATAGGATAACCTATGGTGATAGTTAATTTGATTCTGCTGAAAAACAGAAACTTTGCGCGCACGAAAATAATTTTGTTAATTCACAGAAACGTGATTTTGCATTGATTCTTTTTTCTGTAGATCAATAGAATGATTGTGTTGAAGTTGGCTAGTCCCGTAGCATGCACGTATGGTTAAAGTTGTGTAACAAATTTGAAACATGAGGTGTTCCTAGATTGTGCATCCTTATGAGTGGCGGTTGGGGACGAGCGATGGTCTTTTCCTACCAATATATCTCCCTAAGAGCATGCGCGTAGTGCTTGGTTTTTGATGACTTGTAGATTTTTGCAATAAGTATATGAGTTCTTTTGACAAATGTTGAGTCCATGGATTAAACGCACTCTCACCTTTCCATCATTGCTAGCCTCTTCAGTACCGTGCATTGCCCTTTCTCACCTTGACAGTTGGTGCAAACTTCGCCGGTGCATCCAGACCCCGTGATACGATACGCTCTATCACACATAAACCTCCTTATATCTTCCTCAAAACAGCCACCATACCTATCTATTATGACATTTCCATAGCCATTCCGAGATATATTGCCATGCAACTTTCCACCGTTCCGTTTATCATCATGACACACATCATCATTGTCATATTGCCTTGCATGATCATGTAGTTGACATCATATTTGTGGCAAAGCCACCATGCATAAATTTTAATACATGTCACTCTTGATTCATTGTCCATACCGGTACACCGCCGGAGGCATTCATATAAAGTCATATCTTGTTCTAGTTTTGAGTTGTAATTCATAAGTTGTAAATAAATAAAGTGTGATGATCATCATTATTAGAGCATTGTCCCAAAAAAAAGGCCGAAGAAAAAAAAGGAAGAAAAAAAATATAAATAAAGAAAGGCCAAAAGAAAAAAAAAGGGGCCCAAAGAAAAAAAAGAAAAAAAAGAAAAAAAGGGGCAATGTTACTATCTTTTTTTCCACACTTGTGCTTCAAAGTAACACCATGTTCTTCATATAGAGAGTCTCATATATTGTCACTTTCATATACTAGTGAGAATTTTTCATTATAGAACTTGGCTTGTATATTCTTACGGTGGGCTTCCTCAAATGCCCTAGGTCTTCGTGAGCAAGCAAGTTGGATGCACACCCACTAGTTTCTTTTGTTGAGCTTTCATACATTTATAGCTCTAGTGCATCCGTTGCATGGCAATCCCTACTCCTCATGTTGACATCAATTGATGGGCATCTCCATAGCCCGTTGATTATCCTCGTCAATGTGAGACTTTCTCCTTTTTGTCTTCTCCACACAATCCCCATCATCATATTCTATTCCACCCATAGTGCTATATCCATGGCTCACGCTCATGTATTGCGTGAAACTTGAAAAAGTTTGAGATTATTTAAGTACGAAACAATTGCTTGGCTTGTCATCGGGGGTGTATAAGATGGGAGCATTTTTGTGTGACAAAAATGAAGCATAGCCTAACTATATGATTTTGTAGAGATGAACTTTCTTTAGCCATGTTATTTTGAGAAGACAAGATTGCTTTGATTAGTATGATTGAAGTATTACTATTTCTAATGTCAATATGAACTTTTATTTTGAATCATTTGGATCTGAACGTTCATGCCACAATAAAGAAAATTACATTGAGAAATATGCTAGGTAGCATTCCACATCAAAAATTCTGTTTTTATCATTTACCTACTCGAGGACGAGCAGGAATTAAGCTTGGGTGATGCTTGATACGTCTCCAACGTATCTATAATTTTTATTGTTCCATGCTATTATATTACCCATTTTGGATGTTTATGGGCTTTACTTTACACATTTATATCATTTTTGGGACTAGCCTACTAACCGGAGGCCCAGCCCGTATTGCTGTTTTTTGCCTATTTCAGTGTTTTGAAGAAAAGGGATATCAAACGGAGTACAAACGGAATGAAACCTTCGGGAGCGTGATTTTTGGAACAAACGTGATCCAGAGGACTTGGAGTGCAAGTCAAGAAGCTATCGAGGAAGCCACGAGGGTGGAGGGCGCCCCCCCTATATCGTGGGCCCCTCAGGCGGCCACCGACATACTTCTTCCTCCTATATATACCCATGTACCCCGAGAACATCAAAGGAGACCACGAAAAACTATTTTGACCACCGTAACCTTCTGTATCCGCGTGATCCATCTTGGAGCCTTCGTCGGCGCTCCGACAGAGGGGGAATCGACCACGAAGGGCTTCTACATCAACACCATAGCCTCTCCGATGAGTTGTGAGTAGTTTACCACAAACCTTCGGGTCCATAGTTATTAGCTAGATGGCTTCTTCTCTCTCTTTGAATCTCAATACAAAGTTCTCCTCAATCTTCTTGGAGATCTATTCGATGTAATTCTTTTTGCTGTGTGTTTGTCGAGATCCGATGAATTATGGGTTTATGATCAAGTTTATCTATGAGAAATATTTGAATCTCCTCTGAATTCTTGTATGTGTGATTAAGTTATCTTTGCAAGTCCCTTCGAATTATCAGTTTGGTTTAGCCTACTAGATTGATCTTTCTTGCAATGGGAGAAGTGCTAAGCTTTGGGTTCAATCTTGCAGTGTCCTTTCCCAGTGACGACAGGGGCAGCAAGGCACGTATTGTATTGTTGCCATCGAGGATAAAAAGATGGGGTTTATATCATATTGCATGAGTTTATCCCTCTACATCATGTCATCTTTCTTAATCGTTACTCGTTCTTTATGAACTTAATACTCTAGATGCATCTTTGGATAGCGATCGATGTGTGGAGTAATAGTAGTAGATGCAGGCAGGAGTCGGTCTACTTGTCACGGACGTGATGCCTACATACATGATCATGCCTAGATAATCTCATAATTATTTGCTTTTCTATGAATTGCTCGACAATAATTTGTTCACCCACCGTAATACTTATGCTATCTTGAGAGAAACCACTAGTGAAACCTATGGCCCCCGGGTCTATCTTTTGTCATATAAGCTTTCAATCTACTTTTATTTGCATCTTTACTTTTCCAATCTATATTATAAAATACCAAAAATATATTTATCTTATCATACTATCTCTATCAGACCTCACTTTCGCAAGTGGCCGTGAAGGGATTGACAACCCCTTTATTGCGTTGGTTGCGAGTTCTTGTTTGTTTGTGTAGGTGCATGGGACTTTTGAGGAGCCTCCTACTGGATTGATACCTTGGTTCTCAAAAACTGAGGGAAATACTTACGCTACTATTGCTGCATCACCCTTTCCTCTTCAAGGGAAACCAACGCAAGCTCAAGACGTAGCAAGAAGTATGACGATCACCGCCCACAACTCTTTGTGTTCTACTTGTGCATATCATCTACGCATAGAACTGGCTCTGATACCACTGTTGGGGAACATAGCATGCAATTTCAAAAAAAAAAACCGACGCTCGCGCAAGATCTATCCAGGAGATGCATAGCAATGAGAGGGGGAGAGCATCTTCATACCCTTGAAGATCGCTAAGCGGAAGCGTTTATCAAAGCGGTTGATGGAGTTGTACACCTTCACAATCCATCCCGATCAAGTACCGAACGTACGGCACCTCCGCGTTCAGCACACGTTCAGCTGAATGACGTCCTCGCGTTCTTGATCCAACAAGACGAGCGAAGTAGTAGATGAGTTCCGGCAGCATGATGGCGTGGTGATGGTGTTGGTGAAGAACAATCTCCGCAGGGCTTCGCCTAAGCACTATGGAAACTATGACGGAGGATAAACTAGAGGGGACGGGGTTGCGGGCACACGGCTTGGTGAATCTTGATGTGTCTTTGGTTCTAGCCCTGTCCCTCTATTTATATGTTGAGCCCTGGGGTCGAAACTTGCAGCAAAAGCCTCCTCAAAGTCAGTCTTGCCCGAAAGGCAGGAGTCCCACTCGGACTCCAGGACCAAATGACACAATCCTTGGCGTCTAGCCCAGACGCCATGGGCCTCAGCGTCTGGTCCAGGGCCAGACGCCAGGATCTCCGGCGTTTGGCCTCTGACCTCCGCAAAACTTTCTTTTGCACCGACCTATAGCCCCGTGGGCCTGACCCCTTGGCCTAACCATATCATCCAATATATGAATGTTTACCTCCAGACCATTCCAGAGCTCCTCGTCATGTTCGTGATCTCATCTGGGACTTCGAGCAACATTCGGTCACCAACATACATAACTCATATAATACTATATCGTCAAAGAACGTTAAGCATGTGGACCCTACGGGTTCTCAAACTATGTAGACATGACTGAGACACCTCTCCGATCAATAACCAATAGTGGGACCTGGATTCCCATATTGGCTCCTACATATTCTACGAAGATCTTTATCGGTCGAAGCATATGACAACATACCTAATTCTCTTTCTCTATCGGTATGTTACTTGCCCGAGATTCGATCGTCGGTATCTTCATACCTAGTTCAATCTCGTTATTGGAAACTATCTTTACCTGTTCCGTAATACATTATCCTGCAACTAACTCATTAGTCACTTTGCTTGCAAGGCTTCTTATGATGTGTATTACCGAGAGGGCCCAGAGATACCTCTCCGATACTCGGAGTGACAAATCCTAATCTCGATCTATGCCAACCCAACAAACACCTTCGGAGATACTTGTAGAGCATCTTTATAATCACCCAGTTACGTTGTGACGTTTGATAGCACACAAGGCATTCCTCCGGTATCCAGGAGTTGCATAATCTCATAGTCAGAGGAATATGTATTTGACATGAAGAAAGCAATATCATTAAAACTAAACGATCATTATGCTAAGCTATCATATCATTCTCCTAATGATGTGATCCCATTCATCAAATGACAACAGATGTCTATGGTTAGGAAACTTAACCATCGTTGATCAACGAGCTAGTCTAGTAGAGGTTTACTAGGGACACGGTATTTTGTCTATGTATCCACACATGTGTCAAGTTTCCGGTTAATACAATTCTAGCATGAATAATAAACATTTATCATGAAATAAGGAAATATAAAATAACAACTTTATTATTGCCTCTAGGGCATATTTCCTTTACGAATATCGCCGGAAGCCTAAATAAATTCAGGAATAATGTGAGCACCAATGTCAAGTCTAGGACTTGAACTCCGGTGGTTGGGGATACCACTATCCTTCCTAACCATCCAACCACAGGTTGGTTCGCAGAATATTGCATGTCTGCTAACCATAGCCTTACATCATCTTTTTTGCACACAATCATGTGTTCCACTAGCTCCACATCCATCAAGGCCCACACGCACTTGGACCCATATATGTACCTGACATTCGATCTGGGTTCTACCCAGATCACCGAGATCCAATGAAACATTTGAATGATTCCTGCTGGCCCATCAGCCACAGAAGCAGTCAGCCCAAAAACCAGAAAAAAGGCCAGGTGTAAACCAATTTACTATTTTTGCACTAAAAACACCAAAAAACAGTAATAAGAGAAAAAAACCATGCAAAACAAAACAAATGATCTTCCCTGATATATAAAATGAATTATCCGAGCCCCACCGGACCTCCCCCTCTATGCCATTTGATCCACGCAAACATATTGCAAATATTGCGTCATTTTCAAAGGAGAACTCAAAATGTTATGCTTATGAAACAAAAAAATTTGTCATGACCCCACTAGTTTGACATCGCAACAACCTTTTAAAAAATGTCATGGCAAACAGGTACACAGTCTAAAGCACCACGATGTGTTATTTTTTGTGGCAACAAAAATTTTTGTAGGTGAACACAAATGCACCTAGCAAAATGATTTTCCTAGATGTCCAAAAAAGCACCTAGTAAAAATGCAATGATTTACCATTTGCCATGAATTATGGAAAACAAAATTACCATAAAATTTTCCATTGGTCTAATATAAGAAAGATTACCAATGGTACATACAAAAATAATGCATTTGTTGTGTAGTATCTTAAAACAAATTTCCATGTTAATAAAAGTAAGTTTGCAATGGTCCATAAAGTAATTGTGCCATGGCAAAAAAATTAAATTTGTAGTGGCAATAATGTTTTATTTTCCATGGCAAAATATAGGTAAATATTTCATGGCAATTTTTTCTATGGCAATAAAAATAAAATTTTCCATGGCAATGAAAGGAAAACTACAATGCTACAAAGTAAATTTGCCATGTTCTCAAAGGTAAAAATTTTATGAAGATCAAGTTTTCATACATTTATTGTGTGACTGTTCGAAACGAAATGGTTCTAATTTTGCTATTATGTATGAGACACACTTGTCCGAACAATTTTCCATATGACCAGTTCACACAATTGTTTTGCCATTATATGCTCCATGAACTACAGCTTTTAGGGCATATAAAAATATGAACAAAATTGCCATGGCATATGCATGTCAAAATTTGTCATTGTATCTTTATTATAATTCTCATGCTTTGTATAAGTAAATTGCCATTTATTTAAAGTAATTTTGCCATGATACGAGAAAAAAATTGCCATGGTACACGAATTAAACTTGACATGGTACATAAAGTAGGTTTGCCATGATCCATAAAGTAAGTTTGCCATGTTTGAGAAATAAAAAGAAATATACAAAATAATTCTTTAGTAAAAATTCCATGGCACATGAAATAATGTTGCCATGGTATGAGGAAAAGAATTTACCATTGTCCATGAATTAAATTTGCCATGATAACAAAAATGAAATTGCCATGGTGCATGAAGCAAATTTTCTGTATTATGCATATGATCATTACAAACAAATATCTAAAACTACCATGGTTTCAACGACACAAATATTTTCAAAACTTTCCATGTGAATGAACAGAAAGAATGCAATTTTCAAGATGTAAAAATTGCCATGGTACCACCATACATTATGTTAATTGACAACGTGAAATTACTAGGATGTAGGGAAAATGTTTACAAACCTTGTCAAAGTTTTGGACTTTAGTTGTCTAAAAAACATGTCAACTTTTTGAAAACGTAAATTTACCATGGTCCATAAAGGGAAATTGCCATGTTCCATAAAAGTGAATTTGTCATGGTCTAAAAAACCATTCTTGAGGAAATCCTTAGCTAGTATAGTTGCTCAGTTGGCTGGTGTTGGCAACTTAATTTTCCAGTTAATTAATTAGTCGACCAGTTAATTAATTTATCAGCTACTCGGTGACCCTACGTGTAGGGATTAATCAGAAATTTAACTGGTTAAAATAGGACAAATTCTTTAACAGAGAAAAAAACCAGGGCAAATAACCTCTATACACCATGGATATTTACCATGTGTCTATAACAAAATTAATTTGCCATGGCGACATATTACATTTTGTTGCCATGGTTTAAAAATAGTTTGATTTCTCACCAGAACAAAACAAGATGTTGAGTTACATAATCACAAAAGGAGAAGACTTGCCATGGAATGTTGAAACATGGAAACTATTCAGAAATGATAAACCATTAACAAAATTAACGAATTACACCTATAAATGTTGTATGATCAACCCATTCATGTTACACAAGATTGCCATGTGCTATAAATCAAATTTTCATGAATTTTTCGTGCAACTACTTACAAGATTTCTAAATTCTAAATTTGCCATGACGATGTGTGAGTTCCATCCATTCTCATAGAAACTAATCCAATAACAAAGCAACCCTAAAAACCATGGAAATTTGCCATGAGAAGATCTAGAGAACACAAATTGCACCTAAAAATGTTGTATGACCAGTCCATTCATTTTACACAAGATTTCCATGTGCTATAAATCAAATTTTCACGAATTGGTCGTGCAACAATTTACAAGATTCCTAAATTTGCCATGATGATGTGTGAGTTCCATCAATTCTCATAGGAATTAATCCAATCAAAAAGCAACCCTAAAAACAATGGAAAATTACCATGGAAAAATTCTAGAGAACATAATTATACCTAAAATTGCCATGAGATCATTCCATCCATTTTACACAAAATTTCCATGTACTATAAATAAAAATTTCATGAATTTACCGTGTAGCTATTACAAGATTTATAAATTTTCAATGATGATGTGTGAACTTATCACTCGTAGCAACACTACATGTAATCCGTGGGGAGAGAAAAAGCAAACACAAAAAAAGTGGAGAGAGCATACATACCACCGGAGCAGCAACAACTCCTGCTCGGACATCTACATGAGTCACTCAGCAATGGCGGAGTCGGTGGAAGATGAAGCCGCCGGCCTCTCCAAATCCTCTTCGCAAGAACGATCAACTTCTCTTGTGGTGCTTCGCCTCCCACAACACCAGTGGCTCCTCCGGCACACAACTGCAATAATGTTTTTTTAAGAAAAATGGTTGAGGGCACCGTCCCATCGATGACCGTCAAATGTGAATGGAGGAGGCGATGCCAGGCCGCCGCATCACCCCCTGGTATGGCAAAAGATGGAGATTGAGCTGTAGGAAGGAAGCCCAATGTCGCAAGCAGGTGTCGCGAACCGCTGCAACCCCACCATGGCTGCCGCTGGCTGCCTCTTTTCGAATCGCCACTGGCGCCGAAGGGGAATCCTCTGGCACGGCGATGATGGGAAGCGCCAATGGCCATTGCAAGCAACCGGTGGACACCGTTGTGACCCCTCCATGGTCGGTGCCTGTCGGATCCAGCTCGTCCGCCATCTTTTTGTCGGGATTTTACCGGCAGCCTCCTCGCACACGGCAGCCTACACCACGC
Organism: Aegilops speltoides; assembly: GCA_021437245.1. NCBI lineage: Eukaryota > Viridiplantae > Streptophyta > Magnoliopsida > Poales > Poaceae > Aegilops > Aegilops speltoides. The sequence goes on from CM038143.1 coordinate 864,665, forward strand.
GCCCCGACAAACGTAGCGTCGTGCTGCGCACTACCCACTCTGGAGGGACTCACTGGAATCCGCAAGCTCACACTGCAGTGCCTTCGTCAGGATCACCAGGGATGGAGGATTCAACCGGAGAAAGGAAAGGAGGAATGGGGTGGGGTGACGGAGTGGATAGGGGAGGGCCTGAGTAGGGGAGTGGAAGACGTGGGTGGGGTGAAGAAGCAAAGGGGTTTGCGTGCTTGTAGCGAATGCCTAAGAAAAGAGATAAATACACTAGTGGTCACTGAAGTTGAAGTTAAAGCACACTACGGTCACTGGACTTTAAAATACGCTCAATACGGTCATTAAATACGAATTGCAGTGATTATACGGTCACTGACTTATCGTAGAGCACCGTATTTTGTCCAGTTGACCGGTCAACTAGCTCCCACCTCTATGTGTCCCACATGTCAGTGAGTGTAAGAGAGAAGTCAAGAAAATAAATAAATTAAAGTAGTAAATCTCGCGCGCTAACCACCTGGGCCGACGTGGTTTTGCATAAATTTCTCGAGGCTCACGCTATAAGTGTAGACAAGCTACTGTGTTTCAACTTTTTGTTGTTGTTTTTTTCTTTGTTTCAACATGATCTATCTGTGTAAGATTACTTTCACCATTGCCATAAACTACTATGTTTTCCTACAGAAGCATAAACTAGTACGTTGATGGCTAGTGCGTGCATGTTTCTTTCCTGCTATGTTGTTTTTCATTTTGCTGTGCGTGTGAGTGCTTACGTGTTAGTATGTGTTAAGTGTGAATTTTTTTTCGATTTTTGATGTGGGTGAGTATGGTGTGTGTATGCCTGACAGCGTGATTGTGTTTGCATGCTTTGTACGGGTGCATGCCGTCCATGCGTGAGTGTGCCGTCCCTGTGTGCGGCCTCGACGTGATGTTCCTGGAGATGAGAACCAGCGTGGTTGAGGTGAGCCGCCTCTTGTCGGCGATAAGCCTCCTCCAACATCATGCTCAGCAAGCCGGACAACGCCGTCTCGACCGACGCCTGCGCCTTATCGCACTCAACCCTTTCATCGCCCTTGACATATTCATGTATTTTCCGTGTGCTTGTGTGCGCGCGTGCGTTGCACCGGTGCTCTAAGGGCGAGGTCGCCGTCACCTTCGTCTCCGATCGGTCGTCAAGCAACAACGACAAATAGATGTGCTGCAAGAGATGGCGCGGGACGGCGTTGTGGGCAAGCTTGGCCGTAGGGCCGACGGACCAGACGTCGCCGCAGATGACGCACACCACCATGCACCAAAGTGTGTGTGCATGCATGTGTTGTCTACGTGCCTTTGTGCGTGTGCAGGTGTGCATGCATGAGTGTGGTTGCATGCGTTATAAAACAAGGAAGATCTATTGCTAAACATCTGAATGTCTTTTTTTTTTGAGCAATGGGGCCGGATCCGCCCGACGTGATGGAGCTACGCATGAGGGGCTGCGGGATCAGCAGCACTCGGGTGAGTGTCGTGTCCCAAGCCCCCGGCGTGATGTTCTTCGACCGAGGGTGGAAGACGTTCGCCCGGATCCATAGCTTGACGGCAAAGCTTTTGTACAAAAGGTGGTTGCCGGAGCGGATCACGGCAACCGCGCCTTATGGGTAGAACTTGCGAAGATGCTCTATGTTCCAGGAATTACTCACTGGCAAGCCTTCTTCGGTCTCGAGTCGGACAGCGCCGGGTCTCGTGACTTGTCTCACCCGATAAGGGCCTTCCCACTTCGGCGTCAACTTGTTGGAATTCTTGGCGGACTGAACACGCCGAAGAACAAGGTCGCCTTCCTCGAGGCTCCTGGCTTTGACCTTGCGGCTATGGTAGCCATTTGTAGTCTGCAACCGAAAGATATTGTGTACGAGTTCTACGCCTTCGCGCGCCGTTCTTGCTCTTTTTGTTTTTTATTTCATGCACTGACAGGCGGGACCAACAGGACAGGGAGAGTCATGCCGCTGACCATCCTTCACTAGGTGCCACACAGACTATTTTGACCAGTCAACAAAGTGCACGTAGATAGAATACCGAGCTCTACGGTCAGCCAGTGACCGTATAATCACCGTAACTCGTATTTAATGACCGTATTGAGCGTATTTCAAAGTCCAATGACCGTATTGTGCTTCGACCTCAACTTCAATGACCACCAGTGTATTTATCTCCTAAGAAAAATGACGTGGCTCCCAGGATTTCTTCAAGATGCGTGTGTTTCAACCGGTGCCAACGCGCCGTTCGGCCCAAAAGCTTAAAAATATGACGTCGGACTTTTAGTAATTCCGTTGCGGGCTACGCTAGGCGTCAACCACTCGTATGCGACGTGATCAAACCATCTGATCACCTTCCTCTCCCATGTTCCCTTACAGTGCCTTGGAACATCACAGCACCGCGCATCCCTTTCACGGCATCCCTCGCAACACCTGCCATCTAACTTACAACGGCCATCATCAGGAGCGGCACACTCTATTGCGGCATGTGTCAGCCGTCACAACTTCGAGTCTCTCTGTCGCAGCATCGCCGGCAGCCGTCATAGCATCAACACCGCTCCGTCGTGTTATCGCCATCCGCTCAGTTGCTGCAGTTGTCACGACACTAGTCACTCCGTCGTGTTATCGCCATCCGCTCCGTTGCCGCAGCCATCACAACATCGCCAGTCACTCCATAAAAGCAGCCCTCACAACATCAGTGTTGATTCATCGTTGTAGCCAACATCACCGCCGCTCGCCACAAACATTGTTGGCATCGCAGAAAATCTCATTGTCGGTCATAGCACCGGGTATGCCGCTCGATTGTTGTATTGCTGCAGTTCATCTCTCGGTTGTTGCAAATTTGCTCTCGTTTCCATGACTTGTGCATTGGGCACGGCGAAGCCAGAAAAAAAGGTCGCCGGTATCAACATGAACAAGTAGCACTAATATATCCCCTACAACGAAAAGTAGCAATAATGTATGCAAAAAAATGTGTAACTCGTACCAACTAACATGTCGACAATGTTTTTTTAGTAATCTCACATAAATAAGAAACCATAGTTATTCGCAAAAAAAAAAGAAACCATCATTGCCATCATAACACAATAGGTTACGATTTAAAAAGTAGTTACCTTTGTATTTTTCATGATCTATATGATCTTTCATCTTCAAAAATTAACCTATCACATTATATGCTTACTACCTGCAATTCCAAATTAGCAAATAAAAAGAGGCAGTTAATACTAACACAGAATTATAGTACAGTGAGACTACAGATCCTCCTTGCTAGCTTACTTGACATTGTGATGGGGTGTGACTTGAGGCCTAATAAACACTATGTAATCCACGTGATCACCCACCCAGACCTCCAAGAAAAAAATAAAAGTTAACACGTCAACCAAACCCAACGATAAGAGGAGAATAAGAATTTATGATATTAAATCTCTTTCTCATTCAGTTAATTAAATAAATAAATCGGCTTTAGTGCCACTTATATATCGAACTGCAAACTGAATGATCAGTCTTTTTCAACGGAGAGGAACGGAAAGTAGGGGGCGCGCCTACATCTCGCCTTTAGCGAGTCTTCCTTCGGACTAGCGAAGGGGCGAGCGAGCTCGGCCGGCCCACGAGCGCTTGAGGCCACAGCCCTTTTTCCTGTTTTTTTTTACATTTTCAGTTTTCCTTTTTTAATTTTACTTTTTTACTTTTGATTATACTTTAAAATATTCTAAACATATATATTAATAAAAAACACTCTTCAAAAAACATTCGAAAAATGTGGAACAAGAACAAGTATTTGAAAAAACCTTGAACAAGTATTTGAAAAAATGTTGAGCATGTATATAAAAATTTTGAACAAGTATTTGAGTTTTTTTATCATGTATAGAAAAATGTTAAACAAGTATTTGAAAAATGTTGAACAAGTATCCAAAAATAATGTTGATCATGTATATAAAAATGTTGAACAAGTATTTCAAAATGTTGAACAAGAATTTGAAAAAAGTATTGATCGTGTATATAACAATGTAGAATGAGAAACAAATGGGAGAATAAAAAAAATGTTGAACAAGTATTTGAGAAAATGTTGATCATGTATATAAGAATGTAGAATGAAAAAAAAAGAAACAAAGAAAACAGAAAAAATTATAACCGAATAAAAACCAAAAGAAAAAATTGAAATAAAAGAGAGAATGCAAAAAGAACTAAACAAAATCAGAGAAGAAAAAAGAAAATAATGCAAAAATCAGAGAGGAAAAAGAAAGAAAACAAAAAAGAATGAAACAAACCGGAGAAAAATATAAAAAATTGAAAAAAATCAGAGAAGAAAAAATAAATGAAACAAAAGCAAATGAGAAAAGAAAGAAAAAAGGAGAAGATCGACTCGGTCACCTCTAGTTGGCGGCGATCTTACTTCTAAGCGGGTGTAGTGCAGCTATCGTCTCGCTTAATGCGAGAAATAGCTCTCGCAGAGATTAGGGGCGGCGGCGGCTGCGATAGTTCTCGTTCTGCTACGATTGGGCCTTTTATCCTCTCCTAGCGATCGAGCTTCGTTGGTGGGCAGCGGGCTATTCTCGTTCAGCTATTGTTGGGCCTTTTACATAATGGGCTGTATTTCTAGAACGCGAGGCTGCTGCACTAGGGTCAAAAAACTTCACCGGGGTCCTTTTCCTCATGAAAGCTACTAGCACAAACGCCCGTGCGTTGCATCGGGTGAAAAAAACCCACACTTTCCTAACCCAATTGCTCAAGACCCCCTCTCATTCCACGACACAACGCCAGGCATGATGGGATGAATAAACTCTTTGAAATCGGCTGCCATGAAAATATATACTATAGAAAAAATATGCATGTATTTCGGTTTTCAGTTCATTTGTATTCGCCCCACAGGTATGTCACAAAAACTTTAGTTGGTGCGGTGGCTAGCTTGTCGGGTGAATAAAGTGGAGGTCCACAGTTTGAATCCCAGGTGGCTCGCTTTTTTCTTTTTATGCATTTGTCGCCCGACCTCTCGCGCGAGGTCAATCCAAATGGGCCGGCCCAGTCGCTCGATTCCTATGTGAACGGACGTTTTTTTGACGCATAATGCGTCAAAAGCAAATCCTATTTGGCGCTGCAGGCGCCGTTAACGTGTATTCTGCAAACGGGCACCTGCAGCACCCCGTACTGGGCCGGCCCGTTACTGCGTACTCTATTCCGCAAGAAAGAAGGGATCCGTCGTTGCGACTCGAACCACAGACCTGTTGGATTGATGTTCGATAGTATAACCACCACGACACACAATATGATTTGATAATATTCAACTCTTCTTTTTATGCATTTGTCATCCGACCTCTCGCGCGAGGTCAATCCAAATGGGACGGCCCAGTCGCGCAATTCCTATGCGAATAGACGTCTTTTTGACGCAAAATGCGTCAAAGGCAAATCCTATTTGGCGCTGCAGGCGCCTGTTAACGTGTATTCTGCAAACGGGCGCCTGCAGCACCCCATACTGGGCCGGCCCGTTACTGCATACTCTATTCCGCAAAAAAGAAGGGAGTCGTCGTTGCAACTCGAACCACAGACCTGCCGGATTGATGTTCGATAGTATAACCACCATGACACACAATACGATATGATAATATTCAAGTCTTTCTTTGCTTTATTCGTTTCTTTTCCTTTTTCCTTTTCCCTTTTTCTTTTTTCCTTTTTTTCTTTTCTTTTTTGCATTTTTCGTTTCTTCTTCTTCCTGGTTTCTTTCCCTCACTGACTTTGTTTTTTTCTTAAATACGTGAACATTCTCAAATTCAATGATTTTTCTAAATGAATTTTTTTCCAAATCTATGAACTTTCAATAATTTTTGTGAACTACTTTTAAAAATTGATTATTTTGTTTTAAAATAGATGAACTTTTTTCAAATTCGATGAACCCTTTTCAAAATCTTTGAACTCTTTTCAAATTCAATGAACTTTTTTTAAATTGGATGAACTATTTTTGCAAATTGATGAACTTTTTTTCAAAATTTTGATGAACATTTTTTAATTTTTTGTGAACTACTTTGTTAAGTTGATGAACTTTTTCCAAATTGGTGAAATTTTTTTCAAATTTTTGATGAACTTTTTAAAAAAATTTGTGAACTATTTTTGTGAATTGATGAAATTTTTTTAAGATCATTGTGCTTCTCTTGAATAGGGCTATGCATGTTCGTGAACTTTTTCCGAAATTTGTGAGGTTTCATTTTTCTTAAAAAAATCATATGTTCTCTCAAAAAAAATGGGCCGGCCCTAGTGGTTAGCTGAACACACGTAGGTAGTGTAGGTAGCGAGTTCTTTATATGGGTACAATATGCGAAGTATTAGATAGAGTTGTTTTCGTATCCTGCAACACATAGTGGCCTTTGGCGCAGTGGTTGTTGTGCGGAGAGAAGCAAGTTTAACAAAAACATGTGGGTTCGAATCCCAGCTCTAGCGTATATTTTCCATGGTTAATTTTCCTTTTCACTTCTACTTTTAGAAGTAGCTGCTGGGCCGGCCCGTTAGGCTGCGCTCGGGCTGCGCGCACGAGCGCCAAAAGGGCTACGCTGAATGTGCCGAGTAGGAGCTCCCTGCGTCAAATACGTGCTCGCGTGATTCCCTGAATTAGTACCACCTCGCTTATATATTTTAAATTCAAACTGAAAGCGTAAATTCATAGAAAGAAAGCGTATTGTGACGATGAACCCGGAGACCCAATCCGTGCTTTATTATTAGGGAGAGATTTAACACATTAAGCGAGTCCACAAACTAAATCTCACGTCGAGTTTTCTTGTTGTGGTTGTTACTGGGCTGACCCATTATCGCACAGAGTCTAAAGAAAAATAGAAGGGAAAAGGGAAGTACCAGGGATCGGTCGCTTCGAACATAGGAAGCGCGACTAGCCACTGCGCCCGCCCAACAGTACGTGATAACAGAAAGGGAGCAACCAACTTGTAGCAAGAAAGTGCCGGTTTTCTCTGCTTTTTTTTCTTTTTTTTCATTTTCTTTTCTTCGTTCTTCTCTATTTGTTTTTTCCTTTTGCTTTTGTTTCTTCATTATTTTATGTACAATTATTTTTTTCTCCGGGTTTTTTCCATTTGTTTCTTCAGTTTTTTCTTATTTTCCTTTTTTGGTTTATCCACAAGTATTTGTTTGGTTTTCTTTTTTCTTTTCAATTTTGTTTCCTTTTGTATTTTCTTATGTTTGTTTTCGTTTTCACTCTGTATTTTTGTATATGTTTAAAACATTTTTATAAGTGATCAACATTTTTTTGTATACACGTTCAACATTGTCCAAATGCTTATTCAACATTTTTAAATACTTGTTCAACATTTTAATACGTATTAAATATTTTCAAATACTTTTCAACATTTTAATACTTATTCAACATTCTCAAATATTTGTTCAGCATTTTCAAATAGTCATTTAACATTTTTAATACTTATTCAACATTTTCAAATACTTGTTCAACATTTTTCATACACGTTCAATATTCTTTTGATACTTGTTCAACATTTTTTCAAATACTTGTTCAACATTTTTCAAATGTGTTTTAAGAATTTTTTTGTTATAATATATTTATATGTATAATATTTTAAAGTATAAATAAAAGTACAAAAATAAATTTAAAAAGCGAACAGAAAATAGAAAAAACAAAAACAGGCCAAGGCCTCCCGCTCTACTGGGCTGGCCCATGTAGGGCTCCCATCGGCGCGAGGCTTCCCCCGCAGCTTGCCTAACGTGAGAAGTGGGACGGAAAATCCTATTCGACGCTCGCTGCGGCAAAGTGTCGGCCGATCGCACAGAGCAGCCAAGCCAGCGACACAATATGGGCCGGCCCACTTACGAATATACACAGTCCGTCCAAACGATTTTGGGAACCTTCAGGTTCCCTAAACCGGGTTTGTTTCTTGTTTTGATTCTTTTCTTGGTTTTTCTGGCTTTCTATTATTTTTTCTTTTTCGTTTTTTCTGTTTCTGTTTCTCTTTCTTTTTTCAAGTTTATTTTCCTTTTTCAAAAACTATCGAAAATTTTCAAAAATGATTACATTTTTTAAATTTTTGTTAAAAATATAAGAAAATGTTTCCTGTTTTCAAATTTCGTTTCAAATTTACAAAATTCGAAAAAGATGAGAATCTCAATAGTTGTTCGCATTTTCAAAATCTGTTCAGAAATTTCAAAAAATGTTTTAATTTGTAAATTTTGTTTGTTTTTTCAAAAATTGTTTGGAATCTTACTTTTGTCCTGAAAATTTGTTCGGAATGTTAATTTTTGTTCTCATTTTTTTCACATTTTGTTCATGTTGTTCGTGTTTTCAAAAGTTTGGAGTTGAAGAATTGTTCGGAATGTTAATTTTTTTCTCATTTTTGTTCGTGTTTCAAAAATTGTTCGTAATCTTATTTTTTTGTTCTGAAAATTTGTTCAGAATGTTAATTCTTTTTCTCGTTTTTTCATATTTTGTTCATGTTGTTCGCGTTTTCAAAAGTTTGGAGTTGAAGAATTGTTCGGAATGTTAATTTTTTTCTCATTTTTGTTTGTTTTAAAAATTGTTCGGAATCTTATTTTTTGTTCTGAAAATTTGTTCAGAATGTTAATTTTTGTTCTCATTTTTTCAAATTTTGTTCATGTTGTTCGTGTTTTCAAAAGTTTGGAGTTCAAAATTTGTTTGGCATGTTAATTTTTGTTCTCATTTTTACAAATTTTGTTCATTTTTACTGAAAATGTTCCCTTTTTCAAATTTTGTTCATAAATTTGAAAATTTGTTTGCTCGTCTCAAAAAATGTTCACCTTTTTAAATTATGTTCACACACCAGAAACTATTTGTTTCGGAAATAGTTCTCATTTGTTTGGAATGTTAATTTTTGTTCTCATTTTTACAAATTTTGTTCATTTTTACTGAAAATGTTCCTGTTTTCAAATTTTGTTCATAAATTTGAAAATTTGTTCGCTTGTTTCAGAAAATGTTCACCTTTTAAATTATGTTCACACACCAGAAACTATTTGTTTCGGAAATAGTTCGCATTTGTTTCTTAAAAATAGGAAAATTTAAATAATGTTTACGTGTTTAAATTTTGTCATAAATTAAAAAATGTATGGGAATTACCACAATGGCTCTGGACGGGCTTCCCTGGCGTGAGGAGAAGAGTTCGATCAGTTGCCCACATATTTTATTTTTATGAAATTTAGCGAACTTGTTTTATTTTCACGGCTGCTTATAGTTCTTTAAGGGACGCGCTGCAATTCTTATAGAGCATCGAGTGTGTCGCAGTGGTTGCGCATCGCGGGCATCTATTAGAAGGTGGAGAGTTCGATTCCCACGTAGCGCGTCTGTTTTTGGGATTTTTCATTCCGCCAAGGGCAGTGAATGGGCCGGCCCAGGTGACCCCTCTCCTGTGCGAAGCTGCAGCATTTTGTAAGCGGCACATAGGAGGTCCCAATAGGGACGCCCCCTTTTCCGTCCTGGGCAGCTGTGTCAGGCAGCTCGACGCCAAACCCGTTGTCTATGTATTCTTGTATAATGTGTGAAATAGCCAAGATAGAACAACTGAGTTGAGAAAGTTAGCTCCAACATTGGTATCAGCTAGGTGATGACGAAGACGACGCCGTGTGACGCTCCAACGAGTGGAGCCAAGGTGCAGAGCGACTCGGCGGCCATGGCGATGGCCACGACGATGCCAGCGGCAAGGAAGCTTCCATTCCCATTGTTAACAAGGCCGAACTACACGACGTGGATGTTTCTTTCTTAGAAAAGGAGGATGACCCCCGGCCTCTGCATCTGAGCGATGCATACGGCCACTTTATTAATTATTCTCACAAGACCTTACAAAATCAGTACAGCAGTAAGACTAAAGCCGCCGTCTAAGCAACAAATTGTCATTACACCTATCCAGTTGATGAAGGGGCGCAGATAGCCTGGGCCTAATACCGACATCGCAGCCAAGCCTAACATCTAAGACACGAGACCCCAACCTAGCCACTTGCGGTGCAGGGCACACACCGTCGGCGTGCTCTCAAAGGCGCACCGCCAACTCCCACCGCTCCATCTTGAGCTGTCTCGATGCATCAACCTTACTTGGTCCAGCTATCGTCGCCGCCACCACGGCGTAGCGGCACCTCTTCCTGCGCGCAAATAGTGAACACGTCCGCCGCCATCGATACACCTCGGCGCCATGTCGCCAAGTATCACCAGCCGACACAGCTTGAAGTCCTTGGAGGATCTGTCGTGCGTAGCACCAGCTGACCAGGCATGACCAAGCATAGCACCTGTCGGTCAGGCATGACTTGACATCTCCACCGAAGCTCCGTGCAAGACGCTGCCTCTGACTTCCAGCGTTGCTCCACAAACGATGCTTCAAGGAGAAACGACACCGCAGTGCCGCCATCGGCCGATCTGGAACACCAGATCCTAGGGTTTCCCCCGGAGCTGCACGAGTGGGTCGACAGTAGTTACACGATGATGCCTTCATCAAGGTAACGGCATAGAACGCCGCCACGCCTGCCATCGGCTCGATTTTCACCGGCAACCATGTCTCCCCAACTCGCAGCCGGGACTAGATGATGGATCTCGAGATCCGATCACCAAGCTTTTGGCCGGCCGACGAAGAAGATGACCACCACCACTGGCTACACCGGCCAGAACAGATCTGCCATGGGTGCCGCCAAGCAGTCCACCAGGCCCTCGACGCCGCCGCCGATCTAAAGCCAGATGACATGCCGCCGAAGACCGCATCGCGCCGTCACCCGATCCAGGCCAGCCGCCCGTGGCCCGAGGCAGGGCCGACCACCGCCGCCGTCGAAGCCAACGCCGTCGCTTCTAGATCCGCGCGTACCTCCACGCATGTTGGGGTCCCGCAACCCCTGAGACGCGGGAGGGAGGAAGAGCCCCCGCCACCGCCGTTGGCCTCCGGGCGCAAGCCGGCGGCGGGAGGGGGGGGGGGATGGACTAGGCCCCGGCGGCGGCTAGGGTTGGGGAGTCCGAGTCGCCCGAGCGGGGGCGACCCGAGCGGTCGAGTAGGCGTTCTCCCACTCATATAAAAGGTCACACGATGTGGACGATGAGGATGAAGTATTTCTTATGAGCCAACAGCGCATGCGCCGTTGACCGCGAGGACTCTTCCAGGGAGGTCGACGAGGGCAAGGAGGAGACTAGGAGAGGGCCGTGGAAAATATTGTAAGCAGATCGGGATCCAAGCTTCATGAAGATTCCAAGATAAGTACTGTCCAGTCATTTCCCTTTTGTGCACTCTCTTACTTTTACCCAAGAAAAACTAACAAAGTAGCCTTCTGAGTCCTTGCAATTCCTTCATACAACCCTCCGTTTTTATTTACTAAGTATATTAGATTTGATCTAAATCAAGCTTATAATGTTTGGCCAAGTTTATGGAAACAATATAAACTTTCATAATAACAAATATATTTGACGTGAAAAATATTCAATGATGATTTTAATGATATTGATTTTTTTAACACAATACAGACGATGATATATATATATATATATATATATATATATATATATATATATATATATATATATATATATATATATATATATATATATATATATAGTCATCCCTATTAACGTAGGCGCGCATACCCCTATAAGCACCTTCGAGACACTGAGTCATCACATCATCTTGAGATTGACGAAATTGCCACAAACGCTCCTGTAGTCGATGGAAATGTCTCCACTCACTGAACGCACACCGTCTCAAGGCATGAAGTTAATACAGAAAAATGAGATCACTAATGTCAAGACTAGAATTTAAACACTGGTAGGCTAGGGGATATAACTGTCCTTCTAATGTTATTGATTTGGTATTGTGGGTGTCATACTATTGTACTCCCTCCGTCCCAAAATATGTGACTCATGTTTGTACTGATAGTATAAACATGAGTCACTTATTTTGGGAACTTGACCAAAGTTCATAAAGTTTGACTTGTAACAAAGTTAATATACAGAAAAAATATAAATAAAGAGTGTATCGAAAATCACGTCACTCAAACTAGCTTAACCTTGGGCAAGGGGATACAACTTGTAAGGAAAAAAATTACTAGCACTGACACAAGATAGAATATGGCTAGAATTTCCGGTGCGCCTGGGAAATATGGAAGATAGTGTAAACAGGCCGGGATCCAAAGCTGCTCGATGGTTCCAAAGCTGCTCGACGGCTCCAAAGCTGATCCAAAGTTGATCCTCAAAAAAAAAAACTGATCCAAAGTTCGACGATGGCATCTTGGCGCAAGTAAATTTAGTAATTAAATTTATGGGAGCGTATATTTTTCAGGTACCTGGAAAATCTGGACCGCCACATTTTCATTCAACAGTCTGAAACAGATTGTGTACTGTTCATCTTCTTCTGTCTCCCGCACGTTCTTCCTTCTCCTTTCTCGTGACGGTTCCTCCCGCTCCCCGCGGCCCACTCCAACCTAACCGCCTTCCTCCACCCCCGCGGCCAGAGATTGTTGTCGTCCCGCTCTCACCTCGACCTCGCTCCATCGTCATGCTGGCTGCCGCCCCGCTCCAAGATGAACAACTCTGACGATCCCCTAAGCACGCGCGCGCACACACCCCACCCTAAAGATAATAGGGTTGTGGCTTCCCTCTAAGATAAATAATGAGGCTATGACTTTTCTCTAAGAAAGATAGTGGGGTTGGTTCTTGATCCACTTGAAAAGAAAGAAGAAAGAACAAAAAAGTGAAATTTCTAGGCACCACGAAATTAGCAAAACTGTGAACTTATTAGAGCATCTCCAACAGGCGCGCTATCTTAACCGCGCATTGGAAAAAACTGCTTTATTGCGCGTGTGGGGCTGAAACAGACACTCCAGCAACTGCGTCGTGCGCGCAGTAAACTTGGTTCAGCGCGTGGAGGAAAACGACATCGCACGCGGCTTACTTGTTGCGCCCTCTCCCACGCGCTGGACATGGCAATCGGGCACGCGAATCTCACCCTCCGCCAGATCTAAAACCTCCAGGTGCTGGCGCCGCCGCCTGCACCTTCCCCATTCGCTCCGGTGACCCGTCGGCGCTTCCCCTACCTATCCCCGCGCACCGCCGCTGCTTCCTCCACCTTCCTCGCCACCGCCCCTCGAGCGCACCATTCCTCAGACGAATAGCGCCCGACTGCCGTTTGCAACTCGGTGCCCACAAGGTGTTTGACAAAACCCTTGCAACGTATGTATTGCTTCACCTTTATATTTGTGGTTGAATTTGGTGCAAGTTGTTTGTAGTTGTAAACTAGTTTAAATTCAATGTTGTAGATGAGTTCGTCCTACGATTCTTCCGACGAAGAATTTCATATTCATGAGGAGGAGGACCTCACAATGATCCTAGCTATGTACGCCAATAAAAAGCCGAAGCACAGTGATTCGGTTATCGGTCGTCAGAAATTGTGGAGGGATAGGATCGATGCCCATAATAGATTGATGAGGAACTATTTCGCGGAGAATGCCACATACACCGAGTCCTACTTTCGGCGTTGTTTTAGGATGAGCATTGAGTTATTCAAATGCGTTGCGGAGAAACTGGCGAGCCATGATCTGTTTTTTTTCAGCAAAGGAGGAATGCCGCCGGAGAACTCGGGCATGGCACCTTTCAAAAGGTGACCGCTGCTTTGTGTATGTTTGCATACGGTACTCCGGCGGATCTCGTCGATGACCACTTGGCCATGGGTGAGAGTCAAGCCATCATGCGTGTCAAGCGCTTCGCAATTGGAATTGTGCAAGTGTTTGGACCGGAATATTTTAGAGCTCCCAATGCTGAAGACACCGCAAGATTTTTGGAGATGAACAAAGCTCGCGGGTTCCCGGGTATGCTTGGCTCAATAGATTGCATGCGTGGGAGTTGGAAGAACTGTCCTAAGGCATGGCATGGACAATTCTAGGGCCAGTAAAAGGGTTCCACAATAATCCTTGAAGCGGTGGCCGATTAGGAGATTCGGATCTGGCATGCTTTTTTTTTGGAATGCCTGGATCTTTGAATGACATCAATGTTCTTACTCGGTCACCACACATGAATAAGATTGCAAATGGTGAAACTACACCGTGGAGTTTGTAGCAAATGGGCATACATACAACTATGACTACTTCTTGCGGATAGTATCTACCAAGGTGACAAACATTTGTGAAGTTGTTGACGGCACCGCAAGGTACGAAAAATCTTGATTTCCACAATGCTCAGGCGGCGGCAGAAAGATGTGGAGAGAGCTTTTGGGATTTTGCATGCCCAATTTGCTATTGTTAGAGGACCGACTAGATTTTGGCATCAAATATCCTTTGGTACATCATGAACGCTTGTGTGATCATGATAACACGATCATCGAGAATGAGCGTGAGCAAGATTTAGACTATTCTCAGTATGAGTTGTTGGGACGCCCCGTGCGAGTGCGAATGAGGGCTGCGAGGGTGGCAAGATTTATTGGCTCCTATCATGTCATTCGACGTGCTGAAACGCATGGTGATCTTTAAAAGGATCTAATCGAGGAGTGGTGGGTATGGAATGGACGACAAAATTAGTTTGATGTTGTATTGTTGAACTATTTATTGTATTGAAAGATAAACTGTTTGTTTGAGTTGTAATAATAATTGAACTATTTATTGTTGATTTATTCTTTGTGTTTTTTTTTTGTTCTATGTTGAGTAGAAAATATTGTTTCTGCTGGGCGCGCGCATTGTAATTTTAGCGCGAGCACGTCGCGCTCCTGCTAAAGCAGAACACATGTCCAGCGCAAAAACGTTATTTCGGGTAAAAGGTTTTTAGCGCGCGCTGTGGAGATGCTACATGGCCTTGTAATACACGCACGCGGGATCCAAAGCTGCTCGAAGCACAAGACATTGCCACCATGCACACATGCATGCATGCACATGTGTGTGTGTCAGTACCATTAATGAGGTCAACTCGACGACGAATACGAGTAACCTCGATCGATGCCCTAATGAAAAAAGATTACAGTACATTAAACAAGGGTTTTGTACAAGCGCCCTGCCGTCTGCCGATACACAGTGAGTGCTGCTGAGCTAACGTTGGAGCAGCTAGCCGAATGCCGCACAGCACAAGCACGGCAGCAACACCGATGAAGCCCTTCTCCCGGAGCCTCCAGAGGGACCTGGACGCCGCAGTCCACGACGGTGACGGCAAGCAGCACTTCGCCGACGACGGCGATGGCAAGCAGAACACCGAGAGAGGCCTCCGGCGGCCGTCCCGGTTGTTCTACCTCGCGCTCCTCTACACCGTCTTCTGGGCCATGGTATTCTACCACCACTTCTCCACCAGCGTGCAAAAATCAGGCAGAGCGGCGGTGGAAGCGCCCACCGTGCTCCAGCTCAAGCCGTCGGCGTTCTTCTCGGTGCCCCGCTTCTTCCTCCGGGACCCGTGCGCCGGCCGGTACGTGTACATGTACGACCTGCCGCCGCGGTTCAACGCCGACCTCGTCAGTGGGTGCCGCCGGGTCTCGGCCTCCTCCGACGTGTGCAAGGACGTGTCTCACGACGGGTTCGGCCCACCCATCACGGGCGGCGGCGAGGGCGGGTCGCTGCCGGAGCGGGGCGCCTACGACACCGACCAGTTCATGCTGAGCATTATCTTCCACGCCCGGATGCGGCGGTACGAGTGCCTCACGGCCGACCCCGCCGCTGCCGCCGTGGTGTACATCCCGTTTTACGCCGGCCTGGACGCGGCGATGCACCTCGGCAACAAAGACCTCGCGGTGCGGGACGCCCTGTCTCGGGACCTGTTGGACTGGCTGGCGCAGCGGCCAGAGTGGCGCGCCATGGGCGGGCGCGACCACCTGCTCGTCGCCGGGCGTGGCACATGGGACTTCCTCCGCAGCCCGGACTCAACCGGCTGGGGTAACACGCTCATGACCTACGACCTGGCCATCCGCAACGCCACGTTCCTCAACACCGAGGCTAGCCCGCGGCACGGCAACGACTTCGCTGTGCCGTTCCCCTCGCACTTCCACCCCTCCTCCGACGCCGAGGTCACCGGCTGGCAGGACCGCATGCGCCGGCTGGACCGCGCGTGGCTCTGGTGCTTCGCCGGCTGGCCCCGTCCCCGTGGCAACGGTATGGGGCCCGAGCGCGCCGAGCTCATCGAGCAGTGCGGCAACTCCAGCCGCTGCTCTCTGCTCGGCAAGCTCAACCACTACGTGCCCGGCCACGCCATGCAGCTGCTCGAGAGCGCCCAGTTCTGTATGCAGCCGCGCGGCGACGGGTACACGCGCAAGTCCACCTTCGACTCCATCCTCGCCGGCTGCATCCCGGTCTTCTTCCACCCCATCTCCGCCTACCTCCAGTACACCTGGCACCTGCCCAGGGACTACAGGAGCTACTCCGTATTCATCCCCCACCGTGACGTGGTCGACAGGAACGTCAGCATCGAGGAGGTGCTCCGTAGGATACCGCCGGAGAAGGTGGCGCAGATGCGGGAGCGGGTCATCCAGCTTATACCCACCGTGATGTACCGGCACCCGGCGGCCAAGGGGGTTACGTTCAAAGACGCATTCGACGTCGCCCTTGAGCGTGTCGTCGACCGGGTGGCTAAGCGCCGGCGCGCGGCGGCCGAGGGACGGGAGTACGTGGACGGCGTCGACGGAGCTGATAGCTGGAAGTACGACTTGCTAGAGGATGGGCAGACCAAGGTAGGTCCCCATGAGTTTGATCAATATCTGTAACCGCGCGCAGATTAGTTTACTCCAGTACTTCGTTCTTTTTTTGAACTGATTTACCTGGGTAGTTTTTTTAGATAGATTTACTTTTTTTCAGTCTGAGATGGAAAACAAGAAAATGTTTTGGTTGATTCTATCCGAGGCATATGATGCAAATTCAACGAATGTCGTCCTTTTACTGTTCATCTTCAACCTCCCGCACCTCCTCTTTTTCCTTCCATAGAGTGGGCATAATAAAGAGGAAGCAAGAATTGCAAGTTCCTGGAGAGTCTTGAGGAACTTATTGTTCATGATCCTGAGACTTTTAGGATAAAAGTTCCAACGAATTGTGCTTTGGTATAATATGCAAGAATAAACATACAACAGTGATTTTTTTTGCAAAAAAAAAGAAGTTTTCTAAAGAAAGAATGAATTGATGGCATTGGTATTTGATCCATGGGGTCTCTACTTCTCAAAATCAAAATAATGAAGTTTTGTAAGAAAAAATGAATTATCAACACTGGGATTACCCTTTAAAAAGAAAATAATGACCAAATTTATAGATAATTTTCCACAAAAATAGCGGTTTTTATAATATGAAAGAATAAAGTTATAATAGTGGATTTTTTTGCAAAGAAGAAGATTCCTAAGAAGCAATCAACTAGTGGTGTTGGCATTGATCTTCAAGAAAAAATAAGATGAAATAAAAACTAAAACTAAAACAATACAATTAAGTTTTCCAATATTACCCTCTAAGAAGAAAGAAAAGGGAAAAATAAGCAAATCATTACAAAACATGCAGAGAAATTGCTTTTCTATAATATGCAAGAATAAACATACAATAGTGAAATTTTGCAAAAAAAAAATGAGTTTCTTAAGAAAGAATGAATTAGTGGCAATGCTAGATATTAATTTAAAGGAGAAAGAAAATGGCATAAAAACTTAAAAAAATTGAAATAATGAAGTTTTATAAGACAAATAAAAATAATGAATTATTTAAAACAATTTACGCATAAATTGAGAATTTTATAATATACAAGAATAAGAATATTATAATTGCAGTTCATAAAAAAAGTTTCATAAAAGAAATGATTGTTTCATTGATATTACTCCCTCTTTAAACAAATATAGGAGTATTTAGATTACTAAACAAGTGATCTAAATGCTCTTATATTTGTTTACGGAGAAGTATCAATAAAGAAGAAAGGAAATAAAATAGAAGTAAAAAAAGGATATTTATAAAAGGAATGAATTACTAGCTATGGTATTACCCTTTAAAAAATGAAAGAACAGTAAAAAAAATAAAAATAATGAGATTTTTTTAAAGAAGAAGCATGAACTAGTGACATCGGTGTTACCCTTTAAGGAAAAATAATAATGAGGTTTTCGAAGGAAGAATGAATTAGTGGCATTGATATTACCTTCAAGAAAAATAATCAAAATAATGAGGATTTTTAATGAAAAATGGATTATTGGCCTTGGTATTACCCTTTAAGAACTATGGAAATAATAAAATTTAAAATAAACGACGACAAAATTTGACAATATACAAAGAATGTGCTTTCCAAAAATATGCAAGAATAAAAATATAATAATGAAATTTCGTTAATCAAATCCTAAGAGAATGAATTAGTGGCTTTAGATTTACGATTGTTGAGGATACCGTGTGTGTTCAGTTTTTTCAACATAATTGAAATATTTTTCTAATGTATGTGAAAAAATAAACATATATCTGAATGTATGTGCAAAATTTTCTGAAACTGAGTGAAGTATTTGAAATATGTGTTAAATATTTAATAATGGGTGAAACAATCTGATGTGTTGTTTTTTGTGGAGTTGAGAAAATAAGTGAAATGTGTGTTTAATATCATTTGAGACAATGTAATGTTTACGAAACTGATTTCAAAAATTATTAAAATTGTAAAATTAAAACTAGTGCAAACGCATCCAAGATTGATCTTCCACATACATTCCAAGATTGAATGCGTTTGCACTAGTTTTAATTTTACAATTTTAATAATTTTGAATATATATATATATATATATATATATATATATATATATATATATATATATATATATATATATATATATATATATATATAGTGTTACTATTCATCACCCAGGGTGCAGAATAAGTTATTCTTCACCCGAGGTAATCTTACGATCATTTCATAACTAATTACGTTTGGAATTCAAATAGTTACATTCCTATCGATTCACGACGTAAAATTTGACATAAGAAAATAAAAATATAGGTCATAAGACAAGAAAATTTACAGTTTATGTGTATTTTACACTATGTTTTTAAATTTGTAATTTTACATAACATAAAATATTTTTCATATATATACAAACTTTACACTAGTTTCATAAATGATGTGTACAATTGAGTGGAATGGTTGAAAATGTATGGGAAATGTTTTTCAAATCAATTTATTTTGGTTATATTTCAATAAATTGCATAAAGATGTAATAAGTATTTTAATTATTTCACTCAACCTTGTTCTTAATGGAACAACTGAAATATGTGCTAAATATTTTTTAAAAATAGAGTCAAACAACATTAATATTTATGTTATACTATGTGTTCAGTTTCATCGTTTCAATTGTCTTAAATCTTTGTTAAATATTTTCTAAAATTGATGAATGAAATACTCCCTCCATATACTTATACCAGGCCACTATGAAATATACATTTTGCATCTATACAAGGCCTCCAACAGTAATCAAGGCAAAATTAATGATATTTTCTCGTACTAGCAACATATTTAGTACTTGCATGCATGTAGTCATAATGACACTAAGCTAGTTCCTCCACTCAGTTTTCTTCTGTGCATGCGGCGTATCAATGATCCCAATGAACGAAAAGAAAAGCTAGCTTGCAAAGCAGGCATTTTACATTGCTGCCTGTAATCTGAGTTTGTGGCCTTGTATATAAAAATGGACGGAGTAACAGAAATGTGTGTATTTTTTAAAAATAATTAAAATATGTGTGAAATAATTGAAATGTATGTGCAATATTGCTTCTGGAATTTAGTGAGATAACTGAAATATTTGTTCAATTTTTTTTCAAAAGTTGAGTGAAATAATTGAAAATATGTGTTTAGTTCTTTCCAACATAATTGAAATATTTATATAATGTATGTAAAAAATAAATATACATCTGAATGTGTGTGCAATATTTTTGAAATTGAGTGAAGTAATTGAAATATGTGTTAATTTTTTAATGTTGGGTGAAATAATCGGACGTGTTGTTTTTTCTGGAGCTGAGTAAATAATTGAAATGTGTGTTTAATATCATTAGAGACAATGTAATATTTATGAAACTGGTTTCAAAGATTATTTTTTTTGCGCAAATGGTTTCAAAGATGATTAAAATAGTAAAATTAAAACTTGTTCAAATACATCCAAGATTGATCTTGCTTCTGAAGATCTTCTCGCTGTGAATTGAAATATATCCATACAAACTTTGAGGAAGAAAATTTAAGCTCAAATGATATCAATCACCCGAAAGATCTCTCTACATACAACTATCATTTCCCAGATTCCCTCTTCCCCACTCTCTCACTTTGACAAGATGAATCTAGCAAAGGTAACGCTAGTAGATCCGATACTATTCATGCATTGGCAGGTTGTGTCCGTGGTATTTGAGTATTAAGCGAAGGTCACATCCACCCCTATGTTTCTTTTTACTCAACATACAAGATTTATCTGAAGTCAAACTTAGTAAAGTTTGACCAAATTTATATAAAAAATATCAACATCTACAATGTAAAAAATAATTTCATGACATCTATCGATGGCATTGATTTTTCATTGTGAATGTTATGTTTTTTCTATAAAATTAGTTATTGTTTAACTACTCACAAATTGGAAAGAGAGGGAAAAGGTAGCATTTATAAAGTACACGCGTCGGTGAGCCTGAGAAACGTGAAAGAAAGTGTAAACACGCCGGGATCCAAAGCTGCTCCACGGTTCCAAGATGGCAAGTCTCCGGCATCTCGCCGCAGGTTAATTAGTAATTAACCTTAATTAATACGTGGCCGCTTATAGGCGCGCGCGATCCAAAGCTGCTCGAAGGATCTACTCAGGAGAAATTTTTTTTGGCGTTCTCAGTGCAGTGCAGTGCCATTAATGAAGTCAACTCGACGATCAATACGACTAACCTCAATGGATGCCCTAATGAAATTATATTGCACCGTACCTGCCGACACTTACTGCTCGCACACACTGACACTCACTGGAGCAGCACCAGCACGGCAGCACCACCTATGAAGCCCTTCTCGCGGAGCCTCCAGCGAGATCTGGACGCCGCGGCCGACGACGATGGCAAGCAGTACGCCGCCGCCGACGGCAGCGGCAAGCAGAACCCCGAGAGGGGCGCACGGCGGCCGTCCCGGCTCTTCTACCTCGCGCTCCTCTACGTCGTCTTCTGGGGGCTGGTATTCTACCACCACTTCTCCACCAGCATGCAGCAGTCAGTCAGCGCGGCGGTGGCAGCGCCCGCCGTGCTCCAGCTCAAGCCGGCGGCCTTCTTCTCGGTGCCCCGCATCTTCCGCCGCGACCCGTGCGCCGGCCGGTACGTGTACATGTACGACCTGCCGCCGCGGTTCAACGCCGACCTCGTCCGCCAGTGCCGTCGGATCTCGGGCTCCACCGACGTGTGCAAGGACGTGGCCAACGACGGGTTCGGCCCGGCCATCACGGGCGGCGGCGAGAGCGGGTCGCTGCCGGAGAGCGGGGCCTACGACACCGACCAGTACATGCTCGGCCTCATCTTCCACGCCCGGATGCGGCGGCACAAGTGCCTCACGGCCGACCCCGCGGCGGCTGCCGTGGTGTACGTCCCGTTCTACGCCGGTCTCGACTCGGCGATGCACCTGGGGAGCAAAGACATCGCGGCGCGGGACGCGCTGTCGCGGGACGTGGTTGACTGGCTGGCGCAGCGGCCAGAGTGGCGCGCCATGGGCGGGCGCGACCACTTGCTGGTGTCCGGGCGGGGCACGTGGGACTTCATCGTCAGCCCCGACGCCATCGGCTGGGGCAACGCGCTCATGACCTTCCCGGCCATCCTCAACGCCACGTTCCTCACCACCGAGGCCAGCCCGTGGCACGGCAACGACTTCGCCGTGCCGTTCCCGTCGCACTTCCACCCGTCGTCCGACGCCGAGGTGGTCCGCTGGCAGGACCGCATGTACGAGATGGACCGCCCGTTTCTCTGGGGTTTCGCCGGCGGGCCCCGCGGCGGCAGCCAGCGCACGGTGCGTGCCCAGATCATCGAGCAGTGCGGCAGGTCGAGCCGGTGCGCGCTGCTCGGCGTGCTGGCGCCGGGGCACTACGCGCCGGGCCGCGCCATGCGACTGCTGGAGAGCGCCGAGTTCTGCGTGCAGCCGCGCGGCGACGGGTACACGCGCAAGTCCACCTTCGACACCATCCTCGCCGGCTGCATCCCGGTCTTCTTCCACCCGGTCTCCGCCTACCTCCAGTACATCTGGCACCTGCCGAGAGACCACCGGAGCTACTCGGTGTTCATCCCGCACGGCGACGTGGTCGAGCGGAACGCCAGCATCGAGGAGGTGCTGAGCAGGATACCGCCGGCGAAGGTGGCGCAGATGCGGGAGCAGGTCATCCGGCTCATCCCCACCGTGCTGTACCGGGACCCGGCGGCCAAGGGCGTGACGTTCAAGGACGCGTTCGACGTCGCCCTCGAGCGCGTCATTGACCGGGTGGCCAAGCGCCGGCGGGCCGCCGCCGAGGGACGGGAGTACGTGGACAGCGTCGACGGGAAATTTAGCTGGAAGTACGACCTGGCACAAGATAGGGAGAAAATGTTGGCTCCGCACGAGTTTGATCCATATATCAACACGTAACTTCAGATTGCTTGTCTTTGTCCAGCGAAATTAACCAGCTTCAAATTACCTTTTGATCTGGACTTTGGAGAGTGAGTATTGTTTTCTCACTTAATAAAGTGCTCATAAGAAACATGCATGGTCTATTTTCCTCTGTTAAATGTTCATTTGTGCGGTTTTGCTATTTGTCAGGCGCCTCAAATTTTTCATGTGTCAGTCGATTCCACGCAGCACGGCGCCGAAGACGGGGGCGAGCTGAGGAGCGACAGTGACTGCGAGCTCCGGCGTCGGGAGACGGGACGTGACCGTGGCTAGCATGGCGGTGGGGCGAGGTCGAGCGGAGGACGGTACAGCGAGGCAGCGATAGCCACCGCCCGCACGGGGAGGGGGGGGGGGGGGTTGAGGCAGGAGCTTAAGCCTGCGTAGGGCGCGGGGGAAGAGGAACCTGCGCGAGGAAGGAGGAAGAACGTGCGGGGGAAAGAATATGAACAATGTTGACGCACTCCTAACTGCTGTATAGTCGATAGTGCACATAACTAAATCACATTAGCTAAACATCAGTCGACTGACTTTAGCTTTTGCGTCAGTTGATTTTGAGATGGCCGAAGAAGTTCACCAGAGAAAGGCTAGAGGGAAGGAAGGAGCTCGTTGGCCGTCTACTCCACTATATATCTTACTTAAGGCGGGGTTGGGGGTGGAAGAGCGGCGATAGTGGGAGGGTGGTGCAACTTCGCCGAGAAAATCTCCGTCAGTGCCAGGGCTAGAGGGATGTCCGAGGGGGTGGCGGCACGGCGGTGGGCTGCGGTTGGGGGGGGGGGGTGCGGGAGGTTGCCCGGGAGTGCCGCCAGCCGCGGGCGGCGGAAGCAGGTGGCTATGCCGGCGGCAGCGGGGTGGTTCGAAGGAAAGAAGAAGACCGGCGAGAGGAAGAAGAAACAGATCCAGCCCTTGATCTTGTATCCAACGACCGAAAAAAACAATTAACCCAAAAAAGAAAATTCAGGCGACTGGCATACAGCCAGACCCTAACTAAATTTGTTGAAAAAGATGACGCCGGACTCATATGTGAAGCTAAGTATTGCAGATGATTTTTGTCAGATTCATGCCAAGCTAAGTATACTGCTTATGGTCTTTTTAGTGGTCTGTAAAAGCAGCACGCGTGTGAATACCAATAAACTTATTGTGTAATAAGGCCCCTGGAAGCAATTAAAGGGAGTTTATTTGGCGGTCTGCAGGTGATGATCATAGGATCTCCATGTCAGGGCTTACTAGAACAAACATTCAGAATTTTGTGAGACAATATATGCACGGAATATAATGCACCCTAAATTTTCTGATAATTTGCGACAACATATGCAATATGCATAGGTACTACTTCGCAAAAACGCAACACAGGAAAAGAAAAATGCATACTACTAGCTCTTGATTTGGCCCATTATCATCACCATTTTTTTCTAGGGTTATAGGCTGAATTTTGAATTGATTTTTCTAAGAAATTGTACATATTTTTTGCATCTATGTCATGTGAATTTTCCAGAAATTTCAGAGACTTGTACTAGTTTGTAGAAACCCGATGCCCCGGGTAAATTTCAGAGAGTTATAGGGAGATGCCAGAGCTTCTCAGGTCCACAACACAAGCTATTCCCAGCATCCGCCCACAGTGAGCTACCATCAACTTTCTCAGTGTAGGTACGCATACAGTAAATTGTTTGTTCTCATAAATATATAACCTCAGGCAACTCTAGAGTTTCTTGCAATGCCAATACAGCTAACAGTCGTTGGCACCAACACGCTGGTGATTGATTATTCACACCCATAGTTAAAAAACAAAACCCCGCAAAATGACGTGCATCTCATATATAAATCATCCTGCCACCGCCACATCAGTAGGTGTACCCCTTCTGGAACATACCCTTCTTGGCCTCGTCGCTCTCGCCCTCACCAGTGTAGCTGCCGAGCTGCGCCAAGGAGTTGGCCTTGGCGCGGACCAGCAGGGCCTTCTGTGCCGCCTCGATGTTCTCGGGCTGCCCCTGCCACGTCTTCAGCACCGAGTTCTGGAGGGCCCGGGCGTACGAGAAGGACACGTGCCACGGGTTGGCGGACTGGTTCATCGCGTTCAGGTTCATGGTCGCCTCCAGTTCAGACTGCCCGCCAGAAAGGAACTGAAGAAAAACACCGATCACATTGCTTATAGCTACTGTTTCTTGCTCTGTTTATTATGTATGTCCACGGGAAATGGACTGAAGAAAAATAATCAGCAGAAGCTAAAATGGTTCGAGGTTGAAGACAATACCATGATTCCAGGGACAGCGGGTGGTACTCTCCTCCTCAGCATTGTGAGGGTGTTCTTCGCAATGGCTTCTGGAGAAGCCTTCTCCTTGTGCTCAGCACCAGGGGTAACCATGCTGGGCTTCAACAGGATGCCCTCAAACAGAACATTGTTTTCGGCCAGGTAGAAGAACACCTCTGACCACACCTTCTCTGCCACCTCAAGAGTTCTCTCAATGCCATGGTCACCGTCGAGAAGGATCTCTGGCTCCACAATTGGCACTAAACCATTGTCCTGCAGATTATTCAGATATGAAACAAGATGAGTAAAATAAAGAGGAGCGCAAAATAGTAGAGATTAGTCTGTTTGGTTGCATAAATTTACTGCAGTCATAATATGTACTATTACTGCATTCATTCCATCGAATTCTAGTATCAGGTTACAGACAAGAACCTGATTTGGAAATTTCAAAGGGAAAAAAAGTTTCGATTGGTGGTGTCAGAACAAAACCACCATGCTAGTGTAGGAAAAAGGAGAAGCACCTTTCCCCAGCTTCTTTGCAAATTAGGCCAAACTAATTTACAGACATTTATTTTTTTTCACTTGTTAATTAGTTCTCCAAACTTACTATCACAGTGTTCAGTACATGAGTATACAGTAGGATGGGTTATGTCGTCTCACAGGGTTCCAGGTAATATATCAAATACGAGCATAAAAATGGTTATGCGGTCCATCAATTCTCCTTGAGTAAAACGACAAACTAAACAAAGGATCACTTCTTCATTGCAAAATGTTCAGTAGCTGAAAGCATGTATAGTGACCTGAGCGATAGCAGCATAGCGAGCAAGTCCCCATGCCGCTTCCTTGACAGCTAATGCAGTAGGACCACAAGGGATGCTAACAACAGTCCGCCTGTAGAAGATCAATATAGCGTAGCAAGTTTAGAAAGGGCAAGAAAATAAAAGTTGTCAGAAAATGCACAACGACAGTATGAACTGACCACTTCGCGAAGCGTGCACCCTGCTTGTAGTACTCAGCACACCTTGAAGCCAAACCATCAAGACCTTGGCACCAGGATTCATTGTTGGATCCGGGCAATGGAACCAAACCCTTTTGGGCAGAACAAAATAAATCAAGTAAAGAAATTAGAATGCTAGAGCTGTCTTGCTGACTACAATATCACGATGCATCAACGGTTGTCAGATCATGGCATGCATACCTTGTCAACCTTGATACCAGGCATGATATTCTGGTCCTTCAAGACATCAACAAAAGTCTTGCCATCTGTAGTGGACTGATAGAGAGTTTCCTCAAAAAGAATAGCACCAGAGATATATTCACCAAGACCAGCAGTGGTCAGCAACAGCTGCCTGTAAGCCTGGCGGTTAACTTCCGTGTTGTCCAAACCAATGGATGCCAATCTCTTTCCACATGTTGCACTCGACTCGTCGATCGCAAGGATCCCACGGCCAGGGGAAGCAACAGTTTTCTGCAATGGGGCGAACTATTAGATTTGCAGTCATCAAACACAACAGAGAATGCATTGCAGCTGTGAAGGAAGGAACACTGAGGAAAAATAAACAGGAAATAGCTTAAGACCAGTTTGGCATACCCAACATCAAGCAATTAATACAAGCATCAGTGTTGGTTTTAGACTTGTGGTGGTTCAAAATCTAAAGGCACGGTTCATTTGCATCAGGGCATGCTTCACAGTAATTGAGAAATCAAAAATTCAACAGAACATTACAGTTGAAACAAAATAAAACCTAATATATGCATGATGCAGAGCAGATAGTCCGAAAGCAAGGAAATCGTTTTCATCGAAGCGGAAAAGCCACGATTAATTGTAACAAAAACAAGAACTTAAAATGCTGCTAGTAGGTTCTAAGCACAGTCAAATTATTACAGAGCAATCGTACGTCCAAGTCCACCCATCATGCTAATGTGAAAGCAAGCAAATCCTTTTCATCAAAGCTGAAGAGCCAAGATTAAATCTTAACAAAACCATAACTTAAAACTGCTACTGCTAGTAGGCCTTCTGCACAGGCAATTATTGCAGAGCAATCGAACGTCAGAAGATCGACCCATCAAGCCACTAGTTAAGTAGCCAGATATCAACAGATGGCCACACTGCCTAGAAACAATTCGATGGTATTTGGAAGTGAGAGTTTATCTTCAGAGCAACACCAGCATCACATGACCTCCTTGCGCCTCAATTTAAAAGTCAACCCTAACAAAGAGAACCAAATGCACCACCAGATTTGTACCATGGCCTGATCTGGGGCCGATGCAAGTACCAGACGCAACAGAGTGACTGAGATCATGAAACCTGCCATCCCTACCGAAAATAACAGGACAAATCCATGGATACAGCATATATACACCCACTTTCCTGAACATCTACCGGCCCAAATTCGACTGCACGGAAGAGATTGTGACCTCTTCGTTCGTGATGCATGCATAAAAGGTTCGTTCCCAATCGAAATTTAATTCGCTGGGAAAAACGCGCACGCGACGCCCCCGTTTTCCCCAACCCCACAGAACAGTCCCCATCACGGATCGCTAGACGCCAACCAAACGAGCCCAGAGCCGCCGCCACCACAGATCGCCGCACGCGACGCATGCAACGCGCCAAAGGCGAGATCCTCCCGCGGGCCACCGGCTGCTAGACCTAGGCGACGCTACCAGGAACGGAGAGTAGGGGGAGGCGTAGGGTTGGTCGGCGGGGGGGCGCTCACCGCGGTGGAGACGAGCTCGTCGGCGTAGGAGCCGCCGGAGGCGCGGACGCGGACGCGCGAGGCGCGGCGCGCGCTTCCGGCGGAAGGGGCGAGGCGGGCGGTGGCCGGGGAGCTGAGCTTCGCCGTCACCATCGCCATTGATTCGATCGATCGATGCGTTCTGTGTTTGGACGCGACGGCGAGAAATAGGGAAGGAGGGAGGGAGGGAGTGGGTTGGTGGCTGGCTGGCGGAGGAAGTACGACCGCGGTTTTACGCATCCTGGCCCTCCATTTCCCCTCTATGTTCGCCCGAGCCCCTGACCAACCCTCCTCTCGAGGGGTCAAGGTTGCTGGCGTGATACGGAGATAGGTGAGGGGCCAGAGTGAAATAGTTTCCTTTTTATATTGGCCGTGGATCTCTCCGCCGCAGGGCGGATCCGCCGAGGCCCGACGAGATGCCGAAGACATGGCTTACCGCTGGGACCCATCTGCCAGCACACGGTAAAAGAAAAAAAATGAAATCGAAAAGCTAAACCGAACACACAACCTCCTCCTAATGTTACCCCGCAAGAAAAAATACCTCCTCCTAATGTCCGGGAACAAGGTAGCATAACCAAGCTAGGCACTCCACTATGGCCAATTTTCACATTAGTTCTTTTTTAATATTAAAGAAAAAAACATGTTGGTTCTTTTTTAGAATTTTCAAAATGTTTGTAGAATTTTACAAAGTGTTCACATTTAATAAAAATATTGACGCAGCTTTAAAATGTCTGTAATTTAAATAGATGTTCATTTAACTTTCAAAACATTAACTTTTATGAAATATTCATGTATTCATTTGAGGATGTAAAATCTCAAGGCACACTAGGCTTGTATTTACTTTTCCATACCTCCTTTTTTATTTATTTCTGTGTAAAACAGGTGGACGCTTTTAAAACAACATAACCCTTTTATTAAAGCATGGACACTCTTATATAATACATCTACTTTATCAAATACGTGGAAATTTTATTTTAATATACATAACCATTTTATAGAAGTTATGTTAATATTTATTTAAATATGTGAAGACTTTTAAAAATCACATGGTATTGTGTTATAATTTAAATAACTTCTTTAGGCATGTCCCTGACATTGATTGGTGACGGGTGATGTGGTTAGAACCTCCCTTCGCCATGTCTCGGATATTTCTGTTATAATTTAAATAACTTCTATATTAAAAAAACTAATATGTGAAAATGGGCCGCACTGGGTGCAGCCCATTTAATTCTCACAAACAGTTCCTGTTACAGGACACACTAAGGCTAGTTATCTTCCATTGACATTAAGGCTAGCTATCTTCTCAAAAAAGATTTGCTCGCGTGTGGATTGCCAAGTTTTCTACTTGACGCTAGGGGTGTGTTTGATAGGGTGTATGAGGAGAAAAGTTCCCTATTCAATTCACTTTAGGGTGTTTGGTAGCCTACACGAGCTTAGCTCAAATTCCCTCGTAGCATACATGAAGAGAGAACACCCCAGCAGCGCTGGTCAGCATGCATGAGCGATGACATGTTTGAAAAAATGTTCAAAAATTCAAAATTTGTATAAATTTTCAAAATTCTATAATTTGTATAAATATTAAATTCAAAAAATTCAAAATTTCTAAATTTGTATAAATAAAAAAATAGAAATTCAAAATTGTTCAAAACTGTTTAAATTTTCAAAAATGTTCAAAATTGTTTACATTTAAAATAAAAACAAAATTCCAGAAAAATATTTTTAAAAAGTTTAGATTTTTAAGGTACCAATTTTTTAAAAAAAACAATCATAAAATGTTCAGAAAAATCGTTCCCATTTTAAAATTTTGTTCACGTTTTCCAAATATTGTCCCACTTAAAAAAACATTCAGAATTAGAAATTCTCCAGCAAGTCTAAACAGATGCAGGCTGTCCAACAAAGTCTGAGCTCAGCATGACTCGGCACATACAATGCTACCAAACAATGGCATGTGTACAGTAACGACAAATTCTACTCGGCATGTGTATACTCAGTATGTCTAAAGTCAGTATGTACTCAACACGTCTGATGAGAAACGCATAAAGCCAAACATAATTGCACTTGAAATCGCTTGATTTGTCCAGCGTGATGAGTGAGGAACTAAGGTCGATGAATGCATTTTGTGGGGACACTTTTCTTTGCAAGACAGGGCGCGAGACTATGGATCTATTGCTTCAACCTGCCAAAATACAAATTGTTAAGAACTGATGTCAAAACCAAATATGATGAAAAGATGGTGAAAAATGGAAGACACAACATGTATCTAGAGCCAATGATAGGTGTGACCACAGTATCACATGCTACTCGATGTTCAACCGCGTCGACCACATGTGAAAATGGACCGCACTAGGGGAAGCCCATTTAATTCTCACAAACAGTTTGAGTTACAGGACACTAAGGCTAGTTATCTTCCATTGACACTAATAGCATCTCCAACAGGCGCTGAACGCGCCGCGCGGTAAAAACAGATTTGGCGCGCGTCCATCGCCTGGTTTGGCGCGGCGCGCAGCGTTTGCTCCAGCAGCCGCGCTGAAAAGCTGCGCGCGTACGCAGCTCCAACAGACGCGGTAAAATGCAGCGCGCGCGCTCATTCTACAATATTTTTTAAATTAAAATTGCATAGATAAAAAACGATACAAAGATATATTACATCAGTGCAACTACTACGGCATAGATAGATAGATAGTTCGACATACATAGATAAATAAATACTACTATGGCATAGATAGATAGATAGAAACTACTACGGCATACAGAGACAGAAACTACTCCAAGTCGCTACCATCACCACCATCATCATCCTCGTCGGTGTCGTCCGAGGTTGAGAGCCATATGTCGTCCCAACGTTCATCGTTGGCCGTGAAGAACGACCTCCCTGATGTCGCACTGCTCGTTCGCCAATACCTTCCGCTGACGTCGGTCAGCCCGCTCCGCGCGGCGCCTTGCCGTCCTCTCCGCCCAGTAGGCACGCTCGGCGTCGACGTCCTCCGGGTGGCGACGGCGCCACTCTACCATGGCTCGCTCGTCCTCCTCGGCGACGAGGAGGCGGCGCTGCCGCCGAGCGTGGTCGGCATGAAAGCACAAGTGCTTCCTGGGTGATTTTGGTAATTAATGTCAACATATCTCTTGTTGGACTAACACTTTTACCTAGTATGTTTCAGACAAGTTCAACAATGGAGTGGCATGGACTAAAGGATGTGGAACCCCTTCAAGATGCTAAGGACAAAGGATTGGCTCAAGCTCCAAGATCAAGACTCTACATTTTCTATTTTTAGTGATCCAAGATCACATTGAGTCTATAGGAAAAGCCAATACTATTAAGAGGGGATGAGGTGTTGCTTAATGGCTTGCTTGCTCAAAGTGCTTAGTGATATGCTCCAAAGCCCTCAACTACTTTCCCACATCCACATATGTCCTAAACCAAAAAGTCTAAACTCGGCCCTACCGATTCTTTCTATCCAGCGCCACCGAGTTCAGATGTCATAGCTACTGCCACAAACCCTAGGCAAATCGGTTTCACCGATAGGGGTCTCGGTCTCACCGAGATGGGATTGTAATCTCTCTGTGTATGTCCATTACCAAAATCGGTCTCACCGAGTTTGAGCAATCGGTACTACCGAGATTACAATGCAAACTCTTTGGTTAACTTATTACCAAAATTGGTCCCACCGAGTTTGTGTAATCGGTCTCACCGAGTTTTCCTGACCAACTCTCTGGTTAGCTTATTACCAAAATCGGTCCCACCGAGTTTGTGTAATCGTTCTCACCGAGATTACGTTATGCCCTAACCCTAATCATATCGGTCCTACCAAGTTGCATGTCGGTCCCACCAAAAATCCTAACGGTCACTAGATTTTCTGAATCGGTCTGACCGAGTTTCTCAATTCGGTCCCACCGAGTTTGGCAAGTTGTGTGTAACGGCTAGATTTTGTGTGGAGGCTATATATACCCCTCTACCCACTCTTCATTCGTGGAGAGAGCCATCAGAACGAACCTACACTTCCAGCATACATTTTCTGAGAGAGAACCACCTACTCATGTGTTGAGACCAAGATATTCCATTCCTACCATATGAATCTTGATCTCTAGCCTTCCCCAAGTTGCTTTCCACTCAAATCTTCTTTCCACCAAATCCAAATCCTGTGAGAGAGAGTTGAGTGTTGGGGAGACTATCATTTGAAGCACAAGAGCAAGGAGTTCATCATCAACACACCATTTGTTACTTCTTGGAGAGTGGTGTCTCCTAGATTGGCTAGGTGTCACTTGGGAGCCTCCGACAAGATTGTGGAGTTGAACCAAGGAGTTTGTAAGGGCAAGGAGACCGCCTATTTCGTGAAGATCTACCGCTAGTGAGGCAAGTCCTTCGTGGGCGACGGCCATGGTGGGATAGACAAGGTTGATTCTTCGTGGACCCTTCGTGGGTGGAGCCCTCCGTGGACTCGCGCAACCGTTACCCTTCATGTGTTGAAGTCTCCATCAACGTGGATGTACGATAGCACCACCTATCGGAACCACGACAAAAACATCCGTGTCTCCAATTGCGTTTAAATCCTCCAAACCCTTCCCTTTACATTCTTGCAAGTTGCATGCTTTACTTTCTGCTTCTCATATACTCTTTGCATGCTTGCTTGATATGTATTGTGAGTGTTAAACTTATGCCTAAACTCCACTTAAACTTAAAGAAGTTAAAAACTGCAACTTTTGGTACTTAGTGTCTAATCATCCCCCCTCTAGACACCTCTTCTCGATCCTTTCAATTGGTATCAGAGCTTTGGTCTCCATTGCTTTGGTTTAAACACCATTGGAGGAAGATGGATGAGTCTACTATTGGGAGTCTTAGACATAGAGTGCCTATACTTGATGGAGAGTACTTTCATGAGTGAAAAAATGAGATGCTTGTGATTTTCAATTAATATCCTTTGAACAAGTACATTGCTAGCCCTTGTGCACCTCATGTTGATCCTATGCATCCTACCCTTGATGAGTCAATTGACATGATTCGCAATCTTAGAACTGTTGAACTTATCACTAGAGGCTTGCCTAGAAACTTGATTGGATGTTTGCCTACCCTTAAGTGTGCCTACACCATATGGAAATTTCTTGAGGAACACTTTCTAAACTATTCCTTGAAAAATCTAGATGAAATTCTCCATAAGTCTATTACCTTGAGTGAGATGAATTCCAATGATCCTATGTTTGGTGATTATCTATTTGAGCTTACAAACCTTATGCGTGCAAAAGGAGATGTTGGAATCATTAGTGATATTATTTCCGAAGCTATAAAAATTCATAAGCAAGATCATTGTCAAACTCACTCTAACGAATCACCCTCTCTAGGATTTGATCCACCACATGACGATGTTGAACATGGATACTATGATGAGGATGATGATAGAGACTTCGATCTTGATGATGCAATGAGACACTTTGGTCTTATGGCAAATCTTCGGGGATATATGGCAGGAGGAAAGGAATGGGTTCTTGATAGTGGATGTACCGATCACATGACCGGAGATAAAGATATGTTTCGTGAGCTTGCTGAAAACGTTGGTCCTCGAAAGTATGTCACTTTCGGTGGCAACTCAAAGGGTAAGGTGGTTGGCCTCGGTAAGGTGGCCATATCACATGATAGCTCCATACAAAAGTCATGCTCGTTGAATCTCTTGGCTACAACTTACTTTCAGTATCTAGACTTGTTGATTTCGGTTTCAATGTCCTATTTACTGAAGTAGATTGCCAAGTGTTTCGTAGAGATAATCATAAAATGGTATTTATCGGTGTACGTAGAGGTGATCTATACATTGTTGATTTCACTAAAAAGGCTCAACCTAGAACTTGCTTTATTGCTAAATATTCTAAAGGTTGGTTATGGCATAGACGATTAGGTCATGTTGGTATGCGAAACCTTGACAAGCTTATTAAAGGAAATCATATCCTTGGCGTTAACGATGTCATATTTGATAAGGATAGACTTTGCAGCGCTTGTCAGGCAGGTAAACAGGTTGGAGGAAGGCATCCCGTGAATAACATCATGACCACAAGGAGGCCACTCGAGCTACTTCACATGGATCTCTTTGGTCCCAACGCCTACAAGAGTCTCGGTGGAAATTCTTTTGGTCTAGTTATAGTTGATGATTTTTCAAGATTTACATGGGTGTTCTTTCTCGATGATAAATCGCAGGTTCAAGAGGTCTTCAAAAACTTCGCTAGGAAGGCCCAAAATCAATTTGAAGTAAAGATCAAGAAGGTTCGCAGCGACAACAGAACGGAGTTCAAAAATGCAAATGTGGACACCTTTCTTGACAAAGAAGGGATTTCACATGAGTTCTCGGCTACGTACATACCTCAATGATACGTCTCCAACGTATCTACAATTTTTGATTGCTCCATGCTACTTTATCTATTGTTTTGGACTATAATGGGCTTTATTTTCCACTTTTATATTATTTTTGGGACTAACCTATTAACCGGAGGCCCAGCCCAGAATTGCTGTTTTTTTGCCTTTTTCAGTATTTCGAAGAAATAGAATATCAAACGGAGTCCAAACGGAATGAAACCTTCGGGAACGTGATTTTCTCATCAGATAAGATCCAGGAGACTTGGACCCTCCGTCAAGAAAGCCACGAGGCGGTCACGAGGGTGGAGGGCGCGCCCCCGGGTGCGCCCCACCTCGTGGGCCCTCAAAGCTCCACCGACGCATCCTTCCTCCTATATATACCCACGATCCCGTATGATCGAGGGGAGCCAAAAACCTAATTCCACCGCCGCAACCTTCTGTATCCATGAGATCCCATCTTGGGGCCTGTTCTGGAGCTCCGCCGGAGGGGGCATGCACCACGGAGGGCTTCTACATCAACACCATAGCCCCTCCGATGAAGTGTGAGTAGTTTACTTTAGACCTTCGGGTCCATAGCTAGTAGCTAGATGGCTTCTTCTCTCTTTTTGGATCTCAATACAATGTTCTCCCCCTCTCTCGTGGAGATCTATTCGATGTAATCTTCTTTTTGCGGTGTGTTTGTTGAGACCGATGAATTGTGGGTTTATGATCCAGTATTATCTATGGAAAATATTTGATTCTTCTCTGAATTCTTTTATGTATGATTGAGTTATCTTTGCAAGTCTCTTCGAGTTATCCATTTGGTTTGGCCAACTAGATTGGTAGTTCTTGCAATGGGAGAAGTGCATGGCTTTGGGTTCAATCTTGCGGTGTCCTTACTCAGTGACAGAAGGAGTTGCAAGGCACGTATTGTATTGTTGCCATCGAGGATAACAAGATGGGGTTTTTATCATATTGCATGAATTTATCCCTCTACATCATGTCATCTTGCTTAAAGCGTTACTCTATTTTTAACTTAATACTCTAGATGCATGCTGGATAGCGGTCGATGAGTGGAGTAATAGT
This sequence comes from Aegilops speltoides, assembly GCA_021437245.1. Taxonomy (NCBI): domain Eukaryota; kingdom Viridiplantae; phylum Streptophyta; class Magnoliopsida; order Poales; family Poaceae; genus Aegilops; species Aegilops speltoides. Next base: position 899,544 of record CM038143.1, read on the forward strand.
AGTAGATGCAGAATCGTTTCGATCTACTTGTCACGGTCGTGATGCCTATATACATGATCATTGCCTAGATATACTCATAACTATGCTCAATTCTGTCAATTGCTCAACAGTAATTTGTTCACCCACCGTAGAATACTTATGCTCTTGAGAGAAGCCACTAGTGAAACCTATGGCCCCCGGGTCTATCCTCATCATATCAATCTATGTCACTTTATTTACTTGCTTTTGTTTTTTACTTTGCCTTTACTTTTTACTTTGCATCTATCTATCCAAAATACCAAAAATATTATCTCTATCAGATCTCACTCTCGTAAGTGACCGTGAAGGGATTGACAACCCCTAAGCGTTGGTTGCGAGTTGCTATCGTGTTGTGCAGGTACGAGGGACTTGCGCGTGACCTCCTACTGGATTGATACCTTGGTAATCAAAAACTGAGGGAAATACTTACACTACTGTGATGCATCATCCTCTCCTCTTCGGGGAAAACCAACGCAAGCTCGAGAGGTAGCACTCAACAAAATGGAGTTGTTGAGAGGAAGAACCGGACGCTCATCGAAATGGCGAGAACGATGCTTGATGAGTACAAGACGCTGAAGCATTTTTGGGCGGAAGCGGTTGAGACGGCTTGTCATGCAACAAATCGCTTGTATCTTCACAAGCTACTCGGCAAAACGGCATACGAGCTCCTCACCGGTAACAAACCCCAAGTTGGATACTTTCGTGTATTCGGCTCAAAGTGCTACATTCTTGATAAGCATCGTCGTTCTAAATTTGCCCCTAAGTCTCATGAAGGTTTCCTACTTGGTTATGGCTCAAACTCTCACACATACCGTGTCTACAACAATTTCACCCGAAAGGTTGAAGAAACGGTAGATGTGAAGTTTGATGAATCTAACGGCTCGCAAGTAGAGCAATTGCCAATTGATGTAGGAGACAAAGATCCCTCAGAAGCAACTCAAGACTTGTCTATTGGCAAGATTCGTCCAACGGAGGTGAAGGAGAGTACCTCGTCCGTCCAAGTGGAAGCTTCTACCTCACGACAAGGTGAACCAAGAGTTGATACAGAAGCATCCACAACTGGGACACACCAAGATGAAGAAAACGAGGAAGTGCACCAAGACGAACGTCAACAACCTCCTTCTCCACCACGACAAGAGAATGACAATGCCAACAATGAAGAAGGCCAAGAAGAAGAACAAGATGAAGAAGATGTTCAACCAAGATTCAAGCAAAAGCTTTCACGATTCGAGCAAGAATTGCTAAAGATCATCCCGTCGAGCAAATCTACAATGATATCCAAACCGGGAGAATCACTCGCTCTAAAACTCGTTTAGCTAACTTTTGTGAACACTATTCATTCATCTCTAGCATTGAACCTATGAAGGTTGAAGAAGCATTGGAAGATCCGGATTGGATAAACGCTATGCATGAAGAGCTACACAACTTTGAGAGAAATCAAGTTTGGACATTGGTTGAGAAGCCCGACAACAACCACAACATCATCGGTACCAAATGGGTGTTTCGCAACAAGCAAGATGAAGATGGAAAAGTAGTTCGCAACAAAGCACGTCTCTACACCCAAGGCTACACACAAGTCGAAGGTATGGACTATGGTGAGACTTATGCTCCCGTTGCTAGACTTTAGTCCATTCGCATCTTACTTGCCTATGCTAATCACCATGATATCACCTTGTACCAAGTGGACATTAAAAGTGCTTTTCTAAATGGTGAAATAGAGGTGGAAGTTTATGTTAAACAACCTCCCGGCTTTGTTAATCCTAAGAAACCTGATCATGTTTACAAACTGCACAAAGCTCTTTATGGTCTTAAACAAGCTCCTAGAGCGTGGTATAAATGCTTGACCAAATTCCTCATTGAAAAAGGCTTTGAAATTGGGAAAATTGATTCTACTCTTTTTACTAAAAGGATTAATGGAGAACTATTTGTGTGCCAAATCTATGTTGATGATATTATATTTGGTTCTACTAACCCTCATTTTAGTGAAAAATTTGGAAAGCTAATGTCGGAGAAGTTTGATATGTCTATGATGAGTGAACTCAAATTCTTTCTTGGTTTGCAAATCAAGCAAACTAAGGAAGGTACCTTTGTCTCTCAAACGAAGTACACCAAGGACTTGTTCAAGAAGTTCAATATGCAAGAATGCAAAGGTATGACTACACCCATGCCTACTAGTGGACATCTTGATTTGACCAAAGATGGTGAACAGGTCGATCAAAAGGTTTATCGCTCTATGATTGGTTCATTGTTATATCTATGTGCTTCACGTCCCGATATCATGCTAAGTGTGTGCATGTGTGCACGATATCAAGATGCTCCTAAAGAATGTCATCTTAAGGCTGTGAAAAGGATAGTGAGATACTTATTCCATACACCAAATTTTGGCATTTGGTATCCTAAGAGGGCCTCTTTCGATCTTGTTGGCTACTCCGACTCAGACTATGCCGGTGACAAGGTTGATAGAAAGTCCACTTCGGGTACTTGTCAATTTCTTGGTAGATCTCTTGTGTCTTGGTCTTCCAAGAAACAAAACTCAGTATCCTTATCCACCGCCGAAGCGGAATACATTGCCGCTGGTTCATGTTGTGCTCAATTACTTTGGATGACCCAAACTCTTAAAGATTATGGGATATACGTGAAACATGTTCCATTACTTTGTGACAGTGAAAGTGCTATCAAGATTGCTCACAATCCCGTGCAACACTCTCGAACTAAGCATATTGAAGTTCGTCATCATTTCATTCAAGATCATGTTGCTAAGGGTGACATTAATCTTAAGCATGTTCGCACCGAAAAGCAATTAGTGGATATATTCACTAAACCACTTGATGAGAAAGTGTTTTGCAGGTTAAGAGGTGAATTGAACATCATTGATGCTTCAAACTTGGAGTAGGAACTCCATTGGATACATGCAAGACATGAGCTTATGACTAATCCTTGATATTTCTCTTATGATTGATAATCTTATGTCTTGGATATATTTGCATCTTGCATGTTATCTAACCCATGTCAGTACTTGGATGAATCTAATTCCATGAGATTGAAACCTACTCACATCTTGAGCAATCTCTACATCACCAAGTCTCTACACCATGGTGGTTGAAGACAAGGAAGCACGGAACCATTCAAACATATCCTTTGACAAATTCTATGTTAAGCTTCATGATTGTCATTTTGGACACACAAGTGCTCTTCCTTGCAAACACTAACCCATGTAGGAAGATGAACTCAAATTCCTAGTGGTGCTCCCAACTCTTGATGAGCTACATCAACCTTGAGCAACCCACAAAAGTTCAACTACATGATCATGATCAACACCATCACCCAAGGTATGTTATTCCATCTTAGAGAAGCTTTACTCCAAGTCATGAGTTAAAGCAACTCGACAAGATGTGAATACATCAAAATGCTTAAACGAAAAATGGTAACCCCATTTTGAGCTTAAACGATGAGTATGACCTATGATCAAGTGATCTCACTTGACTCCTAAGTCAATATACTCTAACATAGGTGACTTTGTCGCCGACCATTGATGACCCACAAGTATAGGGGATCTATCGTAGTCCTTTCGATAAGTAAGAGTGTCGAACCCAACGAGGAGCAGAAGGAAATGATAAGCGGTTTTCAGCAAGGTATTCTCTGCAAGTACTGAAATAAGTGGTAATAGATAGTTTTGTGATAGGATAAATGGTAATGAGCAACAAGTAACAAAAGTAAATAAAGTGCAGCAAGGTGGCCCAATCCTTTTTGTAGCAAAGGACAAGCCTGGACAAACTCTTATAATAGGAAAAGCGCTCCCGAGGACACATGGGAATATCGTCAAGCTAGTTTTCATCACGCTCATATGATTCGCGTTCGGTACTTTGATAATTTGATATGTGAGTGGACCGGTGCTTGGGTACTACCCTTACTTGGACAAGCATCCCACTTATGATTAACCTCTATTGCAAGCATCCGCAACTACAACAAAAGTATTAAGGTAAACCTAACCATAGCATGAAACATATGGATCTAAATCAGCCCCTTACGAAGCAACGCATAAACTAGGGTTTAAGCTTCTGTCACTCTAGCAACCCATCATCTACTTATTACTTCCCAATGCCTTCCTCTAGGCCCAAATAATGGTGAAGTGTTATGTAGTCGACGTTCACATAACACCACTAGAGGTTAGACAACATACATCTTATCAAAATATTGAACGAATACTAAATTCACATGATTACTAATAGCAAGACTTCTCCCTTGTCCTCAGGAACAAACGTAACTACTCACAAAGCATATTCATGTTCATAATCAGAGGGGTAATAATGTGCATAAAGGATCTGAACATATGATCTTCCACCAAATAAACCAACTAGCATCAACTACAAGGAGTAATCAACACTACTAGCAACCTACTAGCACCAATCCCGGACTTGGAGACAAGAATTGGATACAAGAGATGAACTAGGGTTTGGAGATGAGATGGTGCTGGTGAAGATGTTGACGGAGATTTCCCTCTCCCGATGAGAGGAGCGTTGGTGATGACGATGGTGATGATTTCCCCCTCCCGGAGGGAAGTGTCCCCGGCAGAACAGCTCTGCCGGAGCCCTTGATTGGTTCCGCCAAGGTTCCGCCTCGCGGCGGCGGAGTCTTGTCCCGAAAGGTTGCCTTCTATTTTTTTCTCATCGAAAGACTTCATATAGGAGAAGATGGACGTCGGAGAGCCACCAGGGGGGCGCCCCCACCCTCGTGAGCAGGGTGTGGGCCCCTGATACGTCTCCAACGTATCTATAATTTTTGATTGCTCCATGCTACTTTATCTACTGTTTTGGACTATATTGGGCCTTATTTTCCACTTTTATATTATTTTTGGGACTAACCTATTAACCGGAGGCCCAGCCCAGAATTGCTGTTTTTTTGCCTATTTCGGTATTTCGAAGAAACGGAATATCAAACGGAGTCCAAACGGAATGAAACCTTCGGGAACGTGATTTTCTCATCAAATAAGATCCAGGAGACTTGGACCCTCCGTCAAGAAAGACACGAGGCGGTCACGGGGGTGGAGGGTGCGCCCTCCCCCTGGGCACGCCCCCTGCCTCGTGGGCCCCTCGAAGCTCCACCGACGTACTCCTTCCTCCTATATATACCTACGTATCCCCGTATGATCGAACGGAGCCAAAACCTAATTCCACCGCCGCAACCTTTCAGATCCACGAGATCCCATCTTGGGGCCTGTTCGAGCTCCACTGAGAGGGCATCCACCACGGAGGGCTTCTACATCATCACCATAGCCCCTCCGGATGAAGTGTGAGTAGTTTACTTCAGACCTTCGGGTCCATAGCTAGTAGCTAGATGGCTTCTTCTCTCTTTTGGATCTCAATACAATGTTCTCCCCCTCTCGTGGAGATCTATTCGATGTAATCTTCTTTTTGCGGTGTGTTTGTTGAGACCGATGAATTGTGGGTTTATGATCCAAGATTATCTATGGAAAATATTTGATTCTTCTCTGATTTCTTTTATGTATGATTGAGTTATCTTTGCAAGTCTCTTGAATTATCCGCTTGGTTTGGCCAACTAGATTGGTAGTTCTTGCAATGGGAGAAGTGCATGGCTTTGGGTTCAATCTTGCGGTGTCCTTACTCAAGGATGTAAAGAGTTGCAAGGCACGTATTGTATTGTTGCCATCGAGGATAACAAGATGTTTTTTATCATATTGCATGAATTTATCCCTCTACATCATGTCATCTTGCTTAAGGCGTTACTCTGTTTTAACTTAATACTCTAGATACATGCTGGATAGCGGTCGATGAGTGGAGTAATAGTAGTAGATGCAGAATCGTTTCGATCTACTTGTCACGGACGTGATGCCTATATACATGATCATTGCCTAGATATACTCATAACTATGCTCAATTCTGTCAATTGCTCAACAGTAATTTGTTCACCCACCGTAGAATACTTATGCTCTTGAGAGAAGCCACTAGTGAAACCTATGGCCCCCGAGTCTATTCTCATCATATCAATCTATATCACTTTATTTACTTGCTTTGTTTTTACTTTGCCTTTACTTTTTTACTTTGCATCTATCTATCAAAAATACCAAAAATATTATCTCTATCAGATCTCACTCTCGTAAGTAACCGTGAAGGGATTGACAACCCCTAAGTGTTGGTTGCGAGTTGCTATCGTTTTGTGCAGGTACGAGGGACTTGCGCCTGACCTCCTACTTGATCGATACCTTGGTTCTCAAAAACTGAGGGAAATACTTACGCTACTATGCTGCATCACCCCCTCCTCTTCGGGGAAAACCAACGCTAGCTGGAGACGTAGCAGCCCCCTGGCCTTCATCTTTGGCGACGATTTTTCTTTATTTATTTTAAGGTATTCCGTGGGGTTTCAGGACTTTTGGAGTTGCGCAGAATAGCCCTTCAATATTTGCTCCTTTTCCAGCCCAGAATTCCAGCTGCCGGCATTCTCCCTCTTCATGTAAACCTTGTAAAATAAGAGAGAATAGCCATAAGTATTGTGACATATCGTGAAATAACAGCCCATAATGCAATAAATATTGACATAAAAGCATGATGCAAAATGGACGTATCAACTCCCCCAAGCTTAGACCTCGGTTGTCCTCAAGCGAAAAGCCGATAACAATAAATATGTCCTCATGTTTAGAGGTAGAGGCGTCGATAAAAATAAAATACGGACATGAAGGCATCATGATTATTTCGTAACAACAACATATATAAATTTTGTCATATGATTACTCAAGTTCAAGTGATGATCTTTCCACAAAGCCAAAGTACGAATCAGAAACCTTATTGGGTACCAACAAATTATAATCTCAGTCATTGAAGCAATTGCAATTTATCATAACATCGGAAAGAGTCTATGTCAGAGCTTAAGAGCAAGTCCACATACTCAACTATCACTTAGTCTTTCATAATTGCTAACACTCACGCAATACTTGTGGTTACGGAGTTCTAACCGGACATAGAGAAAGATAGGGGCTTATAGTTTTGCCGCACAACCTTTTACCTCAAGGGTAATGTCAACAATAATAATTCATGCTCCCCCACATCCAATTAGATATATATATCACGTTCTTTCCAACATGCTGAGCTTGCCAAAAGATAAAATAAAAAAAAGGAGAAGGTGAAGATCACCGTGACTCTTGCATAAGGTAGAGGATAATAGTAAAAGATAGGCCCTTCGCAGAGGGAAGCAGAGGTTGTCATGCGCGTTTAGGGTTGATGCACAAAATCTTAATGCAAAAGAACGTCACTTTATATTGCCCCTTGTATGTGAACCTTTATTATGCAGTCCGTCGCTTTTATTGCGTCCACAACAAGTTCATACAAAGTTTATTTTCTCTGCACTAATAAGTCATGCACATTTAGAGAGCAATTTTTATTGCTTGCACCGATGACAACTTACTTGAAGGATCTTACTCAATCCATAGGTAGATATGGTGGACTCTCATGGCAAAACTGGTTTAAGGGTATTTGGAAGCACAAGTTGTATTTCTACTTGGTGCTGAGAATTTGGCTAGCATGAGGGGGAAAGGCAAGCTCAACACGGCAGAGGATCCATGACAACATACTTTATCTCAGATATAAGAAAACATAACTCATTATGTTGTCTTCCTTGTCCAACCTCAACTCTTTAGCATGTCATATTTTAATGAGTGCTCCCAATCATAAAAGATGTCAATGATATGTGAAATCTCTCTTTCCTTATTACTTCCTATTAATTGCAACAATGACCAAAGCTATATTTGCCAACTCCCAACAACTTTAAATCATCGTATTCTTTCTATGTGAAGTCATTACTTTCAATAAGATCAATATGAACTCTTTGATTCTTTTTCTTCTAATCACCCAAGATCATGGCAAAATACTCAAACCCTTGACTCAACACTAATCTTTATTATATAGCTCACGGACTCGATTACAAAGAAGGATCATAAAGCAAAACTCAAAACTAGATCATGCCATGACTTTATTCTACTAAATCAAGATCCTACTAATAGGATCGAACTAAGAAAAAACGGTAAAGGTAGGAGTTGTGATGGTGATACGATACCAGGGCACCTCCCCCAAGCTTGGCAGTTGCCAAGGGGAGTGCCCATACCCATGTGATTATATCCTCAGAGGTGATGGAGGTGGTGATGATGACGGTGGATAATCGCACATTGAGCATAAAAGATTCTCCAATTTGCGGATAATGCCCTTGAGCCCAGCAATATGATCCTTCAGCAAAATATTCTCCTGTGTGAGATACTTGTTCTGTATGCGGGCTAACTCAATCATCTTGAAGGCTTCAAGCTCCGTTGGAGTAAAAACGTTAGGTAAAGGTTGAGGGATGTCTTCTTCTTTCACCACCGGATCTTGAACCTCCATGGCCTTCTTGATCCCTTCATCCTTGTTGATTTCTTCTGGTTCCTCTCTTTTCAACTCTATCTTCAATATCCAAGCATCCTTGTCTTCGTTGTTGGAGGAGGGAGAAGTCATGGTGCTCTAGACCTGTCAGAAAAACAGCTCGAAACAAGAACAGGGGAGATTTGCGTGATACGAGAGTCAAAACCTTCGGGAGTATATATAATGAATTTTTACCGACCAAAATACGTATCGTGCAAGGAAACGGAGTCCGGAGGGCACACGAGGTGCTCACGAGGTAGGGGGGCACGCCCTCCACCCTCGTGGAGGCCTCGTGTCCTCCCCGGGCTGCTACTTATTTTTCTATTTTTCTAAATATTCCAAAACAGAGAAATATTGCCTTAAAAATTGTTTTGGAGTCGGTTTACTTACCGTACCACATACCTATTCCTTTTCGGGGTCTGGAACGTTCTGGAAGGTGTCCCTTATGTACTCCTCCGGGGTTACGGTTTCAATAATATTAGTTTCAACATTTATAGGATTACCTGAGATATAGTGTTTAATCCTTTGACCGTTTACCACCTTCGGATTTGTGCCTGCGTGTTGATTTTTATGGCACCGGAACGATAGACCTCCTCAATAACGTAAGGACCTTCCCATTTGGAGAGAAGTTTTCCTGCAAAAAATCTTAAACGAGAGTTGTATAGCAATACATAATCACCTACATTAAACTCACGTTCTTGTATCCTTTTGTCATGCCATCTTTTAACTTTTTCTTTAAACAACTTGGCATTTTCATAAGCTTGGGCTCTCCATTCATCAAGTGAGCTAATATCAAATAACCTCTTCTCACCGGCAAGTTTGAAATCATAGTTGATCTCTTTAATAGCCCAATATGCCTTATGTTCTAGTTCGAGAGGTAAGTGACAAGCTTTTCCATAAACCATTTTATACGGAGACATACCCATAGGATTCTTATATGCAGTTCTATAGGCCCATAATGCATCATCAAGTTTCTTGGACCAATTCTTTCTAGACCTATTGACAGTCTTTTGCAAAATTAATTTGAGTTCTCTATTGCTCAATTCTACCTGACCACTAGACTGCGGGTGATATGGAGATGCAATTCTATGATTAAGATCGTATTTAGCAAGCATCTTACGGAAAGCACCACGAATAAAGTGTGAACCACCATCAATCATTAAGTATCTAGGGACTCCAAACCTCGGAAAAATAACTTCCTTAAGCATTTTAATAGAAGTGTTATGATCAGCACTACTAGTTGGAATAGCTTCTACCCACTTAGTAACGTAATCAACGACAACTAAAATATGTGTATATCCATTAGAGGCAGGAAAAGGTCCCATATAATCAAAGCCCCAAACATCAAATGGTTCAATAACAAGTGAATAATTCATAGGCATTTCTTGACGTCTACTAATATTACCAATTCTTTGACATTCATCGCAAGACAAAACAAACTTACGAGAATCCTTGAAGAGAGTAGGCCAATAAAAACCGGATTGCAATACCTTATGTGCAGTTCTATCTCCAGCGTGGTGTCCTCCATAAGCCTCGGAGTGACACTTGCGTAGGATCTGTTCCTGTTCATGCTCAGGTACACAACGTCTAATAACACCATCTACTTCTTATTTATAAAGATGTGGGTCATCCCAAAAGTAATGTCGCAAGTCATAGAAAAACATTCTCTTTTGTTGGTATGTGAAGCTAGGTGGTATAAATTTAGCAACAATATAATTAGCATAATCAGCATACCACGGAGTGCTACGAGAAGTGCTTATGGCATTTAATTGTTCATCAGGAAAGCTATCATCAATAGGTAGTGTGTCATCAAGAAAATTCTCTAACCTAGTCAAGTTGTCTACAACGGGTTTCTCAGCACCTTTTCTATCAACAATATGTAAATCAAATTCTTGCACCAGGAGAACCCATCTAATGAGTCTAGGTTTTGCATCTTTCTTTTCCATAAGATATTTAATAGCAGCATGATCTGTGTGAATAGTCACTTTAGAATCAACAATATAGGGTCTGCATTTATCACAAGCAAATACAACTGCTAAAAGTTCCTTTTCGGTAGTAGCATAATTTCTTTGAGCATTGTCTAGAGTCTTACTAGCATAATGGATAACATTTAATTTCTTATCAACTCTTTGCCCTAGAACAGCACCTACAGCATAATCACTAGCATCACATATAATTTCAAAGGGTAAATTCCAATCAGGTGGGTGAACAACAGGTGCAGAGACTAATGCTTTCTTAAGTATTTCAAATGCTTCTACACAATCATCATCAAAGACAAATGGTACATCTTTTTGTAATAAGTTAGTCAGAGGCCGAGAGATTTTTGAGAAGTCCTTAATGAACCTCCTATAAAATCCGGCGTGACCAAGGAAACTTCTTATACCTTTGATGTCCTTGGGTCATGGCATCTTTTCAATAGCATCAACTTTGGCTTTATCAACTTCAATACCTCTTTCAGAAACTTTGTGCCCCAAGACAATACCTTCATTAACCATAAAGTGGCACTTTTCCCAATTCAAGACAAGATTAGTTTCTTCGCATCTCTGCAAAACTCGAGCAAGATTGCTCAAGCAATCATCAAAAGAGGAACCATAGACGGAAAAGTCATCCATGAAAACCTCACAAATTTTCTCGCAAAAGTCAAAGAATATAGCCATCATGCATCTTTGAAAGGTAGCAGGTGCATTACATAAACCAAAAGGCATACGTCTATAAGCAAAAGTACCAAAAGGGCAAGTAAAAGTAGTCTTTGATTGATCTTTAGCCGACACACGTATTTGAGAGAAACCAGAATAACCATCTAGAAAGCAATAGTGTGTATGTTTGCATAATCTTTCTAGCATTTGATCTATAAAACGTAAGGGGTAATGATCTTTCTTAGTAGCCTTATTTAATTTGCGGAAATCAATTACCATCCTATAACCTGTGATAATTCTTTGCGAAATCAATTCATCTTCATCATTAGGGACAACAGTAATACCTCCCTTCTTAGGGACACAATGGACAGGACTTACCCATCGACTATCAAGAACGGATAAATTATACCGCCTCCGAAGCTTGAGTATTTCCTTTCTTACCACTTCCTTCATTTTAGGATTCAAACGTCGTTGAGGATCACAAACTGGTTTGGCATCAGCTTCCAAATTTATTTTATGTTGACATAGAGTGGGACTGATGCCCTTAAGATCATCCAGAGTATATCCAATAGCGGCACGGTGCTTCTTCAGAGTTTTCAATAATCTTTCTTCTTCATGCTCTAGAAGGTTAGCGCTAATAATGATGAGAATGGATTTTTAGGACCCGGGTGTCCAGACACCCTCTTATCCTAATCGCCCATGCAGATTCCTACTTATCAAGATCTGTGCCAAGTCTTCTACAGCCGGTTGCATTAGCAGGGCTAGTGAACAGTAAGACCGGCAGTAGAAAATTTGGAAACGAGCTGGGCCTCTCGTTGGATACTGTTCATCATAGGCAGATTCCCCAGCAGTTGTAGGCGCTCCCTGCATTGAGTAAAAGAGATTGGGCCCTTCATGCATCCCAGTCAATATCTCTAACACAGCCGCTTCATATATTACCTAAAAAAAGGTGCTTCACATATGCACGAAACGACGGCCTGTGACTGTTCAGAGAGATACGCTTCATTTGATTCAATTAGAAATTGAGGAGAGAGAGCCCTACTACGTACAGAAGTAAAAGAGAGAGCATTTTTCTAATGAAGTGATGAGAAAAGTTTGTGCAAGTAGGACAAAAAGTGTGTCAGAGAGAGAGAGAGACAGCTAGTGAGAGACATCATGTGAGAGAGAGGAGAGATACGGTACTACTACTATTGTGCATGCATGTCAAACGGACCCGTAGCCTACATCTAGACCTGCAGCCTACACCTAGGACCTGTTGCATGCATCGGTCACCATCAAATTCATTGGATAAACATGCATCTTCTGCAAATGGTCTGCTGCTAGACTGACCACCGCACGAATCTTAGCAACCCTGGATGGACAGATAACAGAGGGTCGGGACACCCGGGTGCCGTCCCACCTTTTCGAATAATGATAGGATATATTTTCTTTTCATCAAGATAAGCATATTTAAGATTATCAGGCAACGGTTTAAGGTCAAACACGGGATCACCCTTGGGTGGAGGAGGATCCCCTAGGATTTCAACAGGCAAATTGTGTTGCAGAATAGGTTCCTGTTTAAAGAATACTTCATCTATTTCCCTTCTTTCATTCGTGAACATATCATTTTCATGGTCTAGCAAATAGTGTTCTAAAGGATCACTAGGAGGTACAGCAATAGAAGCAAGACCAATAATTTCATCCTTACTAGGCAATTCTTCCTCATGATGTTGTTTACTAAATTTAGAGAAATTAAACTCATGAACCATATCATCCAAGCCAACAGTAACAATATTCTTCTTGCAGTCTATCGTAGCATTAATAGTATTCAAGAAGGGTCTACCAAATATAATGGGACAAAAGCTATCTTGTGGAGAACCAAGAACAAGAAAATCAGCGGGATATTTGGTTTTCCCACACAAGACTTCAACATCTCTGACAATCCCCACCGGTGAAATAGTATCTCTATTGGCAAGTTTAATTGTGACATCAATTTCTTCTAACTCAGCAGGTGCAATTTCATGCATAATTTCTTTGTATAAGTCAATGGGTATAACACTAGCACTAGCACCCATATCACATAAGCCATGATAACAATGATCTCCTATTTTAACAGAATAAACGGGCACACCTACCACAGGTCTATGTTTATCTCTATCACAGGGTTTAGCAATTCTAGCAGTTTCACCAGAGAATTGAATAACATGCCCATCAATATTATCAGACAAGAGATCTTTAACAATAGCAATATTGGGTTCTACTTTGACTTGCTCAGGAGGTGTATAAGTCCTAGTATTGCTTTTACGAACAACAGTTGAAGCTTTAGCATGATCCTTCATTCTAACAGGGAAAGGTGGTTTCTCAACATAAGAAGTAGGAACAATAGGATCATTATAAGTGACAATCTTTTCTTCAACTTTAATAGGTGCAACTACTTTTACTTCTATGGGAGGATGATATTTAAACCACTTCTCCTTGGGGAGATCAACATAAGTAGCAAAAGATTCACAGAAAGAAGCTACTATCTCAGAGTCAAGTCCATATTTAGTGCTAAACTTACGGAAAATATCGGTATCCATAAAAGATTTAACACAATCAAACTTAGGTGTCATACCTAACTCCTTACCTTCATCGAGGTCCCAATCTTCAGAGTTGCGTTTAATTCTATCCAATAAATTCCATCTAAATTCAATAGGCTTCATCATAAAAGAGCCAACAAAAGAATTATCGAGCATGGTGCGATTGTTACCAGAAAGCCGAGCATAAAAACTTTGCATAATCACTTCTTTTGTGAGCTCGTGATTGGGGCATGAATATAACATTGATTTAAGCCTCCCCCAAGCTTGAGCGATGCTTTATCCTTCGCGAGGCCAAAAATTATATATATAATTGCGATCACGATGAACAAGATGCATAGGGTAATACTTTTGATGAAATTCCAATTTCAATCTTTTATAGTTCCATGATCTCATATCATCACATAGCCTATACCATGTCAATGCGTCTCCCTCCAAAGATAAAGGGAAAGCCTTCTTCTTAACAACATCATCGGGTATACCTGCAAGCTTAAATAGTCCACAAATATCATCCACATAGCGTAGATGTTCGTTAGGATGCTTTGTTCCATCTCCTGCAAAAGTGTAGGCTAGCAGTTTTTCTATCATACCTGAAGGAATCTGAAAAGGAGTTTCATTTTCAGTAGGTTCAGTAGGTTGAGGAGCAACTCTTGGCTCAACTGGACGGGGTGAAGATACCCCGAACAAGCGCCTTAAACGATTACTTTCCATAGTAACAAGTGACAGAAAATTTCAGCACACTAAATAAATTTTTCCTTACCAAATTCCACCTACCAAAGGCACTTCACTCCCCGGCAACGGCGCCAGAAAAGAGTCTTGATGACCCACAAGTATAAGGGATCTATCGTAGTCCTTTCGATAAGTAAGAGTGTCGAACCCAACAAGGAGAAGAAGGAAATGATAAGCGGTTTTCAGCAAGGTATTCTCTGCAAGTACTGAAATAAGTGGTAATAGATAGTTTCGTGATAGGATAAATGGTAACGAGCAACAAGTAACAAAAGTAAATAAAGTGCAGCAAGGTGGCCCAATCCTTTTTGTAGCAAAGGACAAGCCTGGACAAACTCTTAAAATAGGAAAAGCGCTCCCGAGGACACATGGGAATATCGTCAAGCTAGTTTTCATCACGCTCATATGATTCACGTTCGGTACTTTGATAATTTGATATGTGGGTGGACCGGTGCTTGGGTACTGGCCTTACTTGTACAAGAATCCCACTTATGATTAACCTCTATTGCAAGCATCCGCAACTACAACAAAAGTATTAAGGTAAACCTAACCATAGCATGAAACATACGGATCCAAATCAGCCCCTTACGAAGCAACGCATAAACTAGGGTTTAAGCTTCTGTCACTGAGGGAGTCCTGGACTAGGGGGTGTCCGGACAGCCGGACTATCATCGTCCGCCGGACTCCAAGACTACGAAGATACAGGATTGAAGACTCCGTCCCGTGTCCGGATGGGACTTTCCTTGGCGTGGAAGGCAAGCTTGGCGATACGGATATGTAGATCTCCTACCATTGTAACCGACTCTGTGTAACCCTAGCCTCCTCCGGTGTCTATATAAACTGGAGGGCTTTAGTCCATAGGACACAACATACATTACACCAATCATACCATAGGCTAGCTTTAGGGTTTAGCCTCCTTGATCTCGTGGTAGATCCACTCTTGTACTACCCATATCATCAATATTAATCAAGCAGGACATAGGGTTTTACCTCCATCGAGAGGGCCCGAACCTGGGTAAAACATCGTGTCCCTCATCTCCTGTTACCATCCGCCTAGGCGCACAGATTCGGGACCCCTACCGAGATCCGCCGGTTTTGACACCGACATTGGTGCTTTCATTGAGAGTTCCTCGTGTCGCCACCGATAGGCTCGATGGCATCTTCATCAACAACACCGCCCGTGGTGAGACTTTTCTCCCAGCAGATCTTCAGATTCGGCGGCTTCGCCTTGCGGGCTAATTCCCTTGGCCATCCGGAGCAGATCGAAGCTACGCCCCGCCATCAGTCGATTCGGAAGCCTAAACTTCACGGCCGACATCCGCGGGACTTGATCTTCGACGGGCTCGAGCCAAAGCCAAGCGCCGCCAGACTTTATTACGATGGGCATGATCTAGCTCTGCCGCCGAACAGTGCCTTGGTGGCCGCACACGAATCCGCTTCGGCCTTTAGTCCAGAGCCGATCGCCCAGATCAAGGATCGATGGATGGACACTGCCTCGGGGGCTTCAACTTCCACGGCGATGGAGCCGAACGCTAATCTTGTCCCCCATGAAACTCATGATTCTGAGGTGCCGGACTCCTTCCCGGACTCCGAACCTCCCACGCCCCTACCAATCGATTCGGATTGGGCGCCGGTTATGGAATTCACCGCCGTGGACATCTTCCAGCACTCGCCCTTTGGCGACATCCTAAATTCGCTAAAACATCTCTCGTTATCGGGAGAGTCCTGGCCGGACTATGGCCAGGATGGTTGGGATACGGACGACGAAGAAATTCAGAGCCCACCCACCACCCACTTTGTAGCCTTGTCGACGATCTAACCGACATGCTAGACTACGACTCAAGACATCGACGCCATGGACGGCGATCTTTGGAGATTTAACAGAACCAGCGCCACAGGCAATGGAAGACCACCTCGTCATACGACATATACATGGTGGACACCCCAAAAGACGGGATGGCGAAGAAACAACGGAGGCAGATTCTTTAAAGAAACAGCCCAAGCGCCCGGCGTCGGTGGCGCCACTCTAAATCCCGCCACAAGAAGAATGGAGATTCCGCACAGAGATAATAATTCCCGAAAGTGCCGAAGATAACCCCTCCAGCAGGACTCAAACGGGGAGGATGCAGAAGCAAGCCCTCACGAGAGGGCGGCAGACGAAGAGGTTGAGGATTATAACTATATGCCTCCCTCCGAAGACGAGGCAAGCCTCAACGACGATGAATTCGTCATGCCCGAGGATCCCGTCGAACGAGAGCGTTTTAAACGCAGGCTTATCGCCACGGCAAATAGCCTAAAGAAAAAGCAGCAGCAGCTTCAAGCTGATCATGATCTGCTGGCCGATCGATGGACCGAGGTCCTCGCGGCCGAAGAGTATAAACTCGAACGCCCCTCCAAAATCTACCCAAGACGCAAGCTGCTCCCCCGATTAGAGGAGGAAGCATACATACCTCCATCACCAGCGCACGATACGGCTGACCGACCACCTCGTGGTCGTGACAGAGAGGCATCCAGCCCCAACCAAGATCGCACTCGGCATCGCTCCAAAAGTACGGCCAAGAGGGAACGCGCCGGACTTGCGAGATATATTGGAGGACAAAGCAAGGCAATCCAGATCCATCTACGGATCAAGGGGGCGCCCCACGACCCATGACGAATACCGTCACACCGGATACAATAACCCCGGCCGGGCCGAACACAGCAGACAACGCTCTCTCGAGCTGCGTCGTGATATTGCTCAATACAGAGGCGCCGCACACCCGCTATGCTTCACTGACGAAGTAATGGATCATCAAATCCCTGAAGGGTTTAAACCCGTAAACATTGAATCCTACGATGGCACAACAGACCCCGCGGTTTGGATCGAAGATTATCTTCTCCACATCCACATGGCCCGCGGTGACGATCTCCATGCCATCAAGTACCTCCCACTCAAGCTTAAAGGACCAGCTCGGCATTGGCTCAACTGCTTGCCCATAGAGTCAATTGGGTGTTGGGAAAACCTGGAAGCCGCATTCCTCGACAACTTCCAGGGCACGTATGTGCGACTACCAGACGCCGATGACCTAAGCCACATCATTCAGCAGCCAGACGAATCGGCCAGACAATTCTGGACACGGTTCTTGACAAAGAAAAACCAAATCGTTGACTGTCCGGATGTAGAGGCCCTTGCAGCCTTCAAACATAACATTCGCGACGAATGGCTAGCCCGGCACCTGGGACAGGAAAAGCCGAAATCCATGGCAGCCCTCACATCGTTAATGACCCGCTTTTGCGCGGGAGAGGATAGCTGGCTAGCTTGCAACAATAATCTCCGTAAAAATTCTGGCAGTCCGGATACTAAGGACAACAACGGCAGGTCACGTCGAAACAAAAACAAACGCCGCATTAACGGCGACGATAAGGAGGATACGGCGGTCAACGCCGGATTCCGAGGCTCTAAACCCGGTCAATGGAAGAAGCCATTCAAAAGAACCACTCCGGGTCCGTCCAATTTGGACCGAATACTCGACCGCTTATGCCAGATACATGGCACCCCTGAAAAGCCAGCTAATCACACCAATGGAGACTGCTGGGTGTTCAAGCAGGCAGGTAAGTTAATTGCCGAAAACAATGACAAGGGGCTAAACAGCAACGACGAGGAGGAGACCCGACCGCCGAACAATAGAGGACAGAAGGGTTTTCCCCCACAAGTGCGGACGGTGAATATGATTTACGCAACCCATATACCCAAGAGGGAGAGGAAGCGCGCACTAAGGGACGTCTATGCGATGGAGCCAGTCGCCCCGAAGTTCAATCCATGGTCCTCTTGTCCGATCACTTTCGATCGAAGAGACCATCCAACCAGCATACGCCATGGCGGATTCGCCGCATTGGTTTTAGACCCAATCGTCGATGGATTTCACCTCACGAGAGTCCTGATGGACGGCGGTAGTAGCCTGAACCTGCTTTATCAGGATACAGTGCGCAAGATGGGCATAGACCCCTCAAGGATTAAACCTACAAAGACAACCTTTAAGGGTGTCATACCAGGTGTGGAAGCCAAGCGCATGTGCTCATCACACCGAAGTGGTCTTCGGATCCCCGGACAATTTCCGGAGCGAGGAGTTAATCTTCGACATAGTCCCGTTTCATAGCGGCTATCACGCTCTGCTTTCGGACGAACGCGTTTGCAAAATTCAACGCGTGCCGCATTATGCATACCTCAAGCTCAAGATGCCAGGTCCTCGTGGATTCATCACGGTCAATGGGAATACGGAACGCTCCCTCCGAACGGAGGAATATACAGCGGCTCTCGCGGCAGAAGTATAGAGCAGCCTTTTCAGGCAATTCTCGAGTCCGGCTGTTAAACGGCCGGATACAAAGAAAACACGCCAAGCAATACCAACCAAGACCACTGGCGCGATCGAGCACGCCAGAGTAATGCGGCCCCAACCCCGCCAGCAGTGATTGCAAGAATAACCCTCCACGTACATCATTACGCTTTGGAGATACCATGGGCGCAGGGGAAGGGGCACGATCGCAATGGACCCAGAGTGCGGTTCGACCACACCAGGGGCTCGCAAGTGCACCCCTCCTTTTCTTTTATTATTATTTTCCTTCTTTGTGTACACAGGACTCCGTTAAACAGAGGCCCTGTCCGGCGGTGAACCTGCCGAACTCATGATGCAACAACCAGGGAAGAAAGAAGGCTGCGACGAATACTCAGGTGGTCTCAATTACGAGCATTAAATTCAATTATATACACCAAGTCCGCAGCTCAACCCTGGAGGGGGACATGTTTAATTAGTCCAAATCCCTTGCTTATCGCACTATTTGTATCAGTCCGCACTCATAGCAGACTTTCTTTCATAAATAATGCAGCACCTTTTTTTACTGCAATTACATTACCTATATATATATATATATATATATATATATATATATATATATATATATATATATATATATATATAGGAAAATCCATCCTACCACCCGTGGTAGTTACCCCATATCTAATATACTACCATGTGGTACTATATATACTATTTTATTATTTTAAATATGTTCATATACTATATTTAAGATATTTCAAAGCAAGTTACATGAAAAAATTGCATGTGAGGCCATAGTTTTTGTTATATTTATGAAATACGTATATATTTGTACGTAAAAAAGAGCATACTAATAACATGGTACATACTACCTAAAAATTAGTATATATACTATCTAATCATTGTTATATATTACATACTACACGTACATACTCTCGGTTTCGATAGATACTACATACAACATACAAAACGCAAGTGGTGGTAACTACCACTGCTTGTAGGAAACATTTGTCCTATATATGTTCATTACATGACATCTTGCACCCGTATACTTTGGTACGGCCTAATACACCAGGGGCTTAGGTTCCCCACACTATGGTGTGATAAGTCCGAACACTTTCATAAGTGCGGCACCCCGAACTTATAGCATTATATGAATCGGCTCCGAATCATGTCTTGGGTCAATAGTTGGGTTCGCCCGGCTCCCACGTTTTGGTGCCTTACGTTCCGTTCTGTCGGCTAAGGTGGCTTGGGAGAACCATCGCGATTGCGCCTGGTTGAGCCAAGCGGCGCCTCGATGGAAAGCTAAAACTGACCGGCATGATAAGGCGAGACCGGTCGCTGTTCGAGAGGTTTTTCGGTCCTTAAAGACTCACGCCGCTTGGCGAAGTTCGGACAATGTCCGACGAAGCGTGGATAGCGCCCGGATTGACCTTCGAATACCGTGGGCTTTGCCGAAATTTAAAATTATAGAATTCTATGGCTAAGTGAGAGTGTTCAAGCACTATAAGTCCGGTCGCCTTGTTCATTGTGTTGAGCGCCTCCCTAGATGGACCCAAAAATGGGAACAAGAGTATTCAAGTTTATCCCGAACACCCCGGCACTCGTGGCTCGGGGGCTGAAGCCAATGACTTGCCATCTCTCAGATTTTATAAACGGCCGCACAGAAGGTAATATTTTAAATTAAAACAAGCGTTGCTCAAGGCGCATATGAACGAAGTTTTCAGCGCACAGGATAATACATAGCGAGTTTACTCAAAGATTACATTTCTGGGGCACTCATCCGCAATATCGCGGGCTCCCTTCAGACAGTTTTATAATACATTTCAGCGTGCGATACTCCTTGCCGGTGGCGGTGGGTCCGTGAGAAGCTTCTCGCATCCAACCTGCCTCATCTGCACCTTTGTGCGGGCAAGGGCCCGACGAAAGCACCTTCAATACAAAGCGGAGCGCTTGATGACCTCCACCCGAGGGCACGCATCCACCAGCCGCGCCGCAGACGAGGCCGGTAGCTCCCGTGCATGGCCTGTTCAGCCACACCGGACTATAAGGCCCTTCATGGCCTCCTCGGCTACCTTGTGGAGTTCGACCACCGCTTCACTAGTCGCTTGGGGCACGGATGGCGGCCTCGGCGATCGAGACCGAAGACCTTCTCCGTCGAGCTCCCTCCTCGCCACGATAGAATGTGGCGGCATCGACGACCACGTGGCAGATCCGCAAACGCCTCGAGGGCTCGAATGCGGGTAATTGTCAGGTAGTTTACATTAACATGCTTGCTTTGCATGAAAAATGCCTTACCCGCCGCTATCTTCTGCACATCTTCCACCTCCTGAAGGGCCTTACGGGCCTCGGCCTTGGCGGACTTGGCACTTTCGAGAGCCGAGGCAAGCTCGGACTCTCGAGTCTTGGAGTCATGCTCCAACCTCTCATGCTTCTCCATGAGAGCCTGGAGCTCTTGCCGTACTTCCGCCACCCGTGCCTCCTGCTTTTCTCGCTCGGCCCATTCCGCGGCCGCACTACGTTCGGCCGCGGACACAGCCTCCTTCAGGGCTGCCACCTCATTTGTGGCCCCTGCAATGCCCATATTATCCTTGTTAATTGCAACCAAAATCCTTTTCTGTAAGGTAACTATCCAAAGGGGTGTTACTCACCTTCTTTGTCCTCGAGCTGCTTGTTGGCATGGCCGAGATCTTGCTTGGACCGCTCGAGATCCTGCTTCAACGCATCGACCTCCATGATCGGTCGGCCGAGGTCAAGAAATAAGAGCCTGCAAACCCATATTGACATATTTTAAGCAACCTCACAGATATCTTGTTAGATCCTCATCCGCTTTTCTTTCCGAACACCGAACTAAGCATCAGGGGCTACTGTCTATGCGGTATTACATTACATAATTTTAACTTCTTACCTCAAAGCCTGTTAGAAGGCTGCTGCAGGCTTCGGTCAGCCCGCTCTTGGCGAGCTGAACCTTCTAAATCACCGCACACATGATGGTGCGGTGTTCTTCCTCGATGGAAGCACCTTTAAGTGCCTCCAACAAGTTATCCGGCGCCTCTGGTTGGACGGAGGCCGCCGGCGTCACGGTCTTGCCCTTCTTTCGAGGGGGCCGCCTGCCGGACTCTGGAACCACTATGGGTCCGATGTAGAGTCCGGCGCAAAGTCCGGGAGGCTGCCTGACGGCGCCTCCGGAGCCTCCTCCTGATGGGTCCCTCTCTGGGATCCCACCTCGGCGTCCTCATCGGCGTGGGGGGTAGAGGCAGTCGGAAGTGAATCCACATCCGACGGGGCCAACGACCTGCTCGATGAAGCGGGGAGATCATCATCGGCCGGACTGCGGACAGAATGCTGCATTAGAAGGATATTACGCGACATGAAAGAAATTGCATATCAGGGATCCAGATACTTACGATCTTGTCGGACGCCTGGCCCTTGAAGGCCACTCCTCCTCGCCAACGATGGTGTTGGCGAAACTGTCCGGGGGAATAGATCTCCCCCTCTTGGACCCTTCACCTCCCCTATCGGGAAGCCTTCCTCTTCTTCTCTCCTCCTCCGGAGAGAGTCCTCTTCCTCCTCCTCGTCTTGGGGAGGAGTCCGCCTCGTCGTCGGACGCCTGATTACGGGAACTCTTTCGAGTCCCCGCGGCCACCTTCTTGGCCTTCTTCTCCGGCACCACATGCGGTGCCGGAACCAGCAGCCTTGCTAAATGGGCGTCCACTGGGTCTTCTGGCATGGGAGCTAGGCTGATGAGCTGCTTGGCCTTCTCCATCCATTCCTGTCAAAGGAAAAGAGAGATTGAAACCCTCTTAGAATCAGTTTAATTACCACAAGTGTCCCGTAACAGGGTTGAATCACTTACCTCGTCAGCCGGATGATGCGAGCGAAATCCGCGATCTTCCGTAGCGGATGCGGGGGCTTCGGCGCCCTTAAACAGCACCTCCAGCGCCTCAGTATGTCGATCGAAGAGCCCGCTTAGCGCTGGTGCTGTTCGGATTGAACTCCCACAGATTGAATGCCCGTTCTTGGCATGGGAGAATCCGCGGATGAGCATGACTTGGATCACGTCAACGAGCTCGAGCTTATTGCTCACCAGCTTACGGATGCAGGCTCGAGTCCGTCGACTCGCCGGATTGCCCCACAGCAAGCCCTTCTCTTTCCAGAGGTGAGCTGCGTGGGACGCCAGATCTAAACTCGGGGCCACCGCCCATGTGGGCTTGCGGCTCGGTGATGTAGAACCACCCCGATTGCCACCCCTTGATCGAGTCCACGAAGGCCCCTTCGAGCCAAAGGGCGTTGGGCAACTTACCCAACATGGCGCCTCCGCATTCCGCTTATGCGTGCCCTTCACAACCTTCGCTTGACGTTGAAGGTCTTGAGCCACAGGCCGAAGTGGGGCCGGATGCAGAGGAAGGCCTCGCACACGACGATAAATGCCGAGATGTTGAGGATGAAGTTCGGCGCCAGATCGTGGAAATCCAGGCCGTAGTAGAACATGAGCCCCGGACGAATGGGTGGAGTGGAAAGCCCAGTCCGCGGAGGAGGTGGGGAAGGAAGACGACCCTCTCATGGGGCCCAGGGGTAGGGATGAGCTGCCCCTCGTCGGGCAGCCGATGCGCGATATCACCGGAGAGGTATCTGGCGCTACGCAGCTTGGTGATATGCTCCTCCTTAACAGTGGAGGCCAGCCATTTGCCTCCCGCTCCGGACATATTCGGAGAAGGTCGAGGCGAGATGCGCGAGCTTGGGCGTTGGAGCTTGAGTGCGCGGAGATGGATAAGCAAAGGAGGAAGAAGGCGTAGGTGAGAAGGTAAATCCTTATCCCTTATATATAGGCGGACGAAAACTATGTGTCCCCCACCGGCCTGGTAAAACTCGCTTATCTCCCAAGCGCCACCATCAATGGCGCGGTTGGGTTACCCACGTCCGTATTGATGAGAATCCCGGAATAAGGGGAACACGATCTCTGCTCGACAAGACGTGCAAGGAAACCGCCGCTAAACGTCTTTGAGGTGGTATAATAAAAAACGATTCAAACAAAGGCTTGGTAGCGGTGTGATGTCACGCCGCATAATACGTCAGCAGATTGGACTGGTGTATATTTTATTCTCTCTACGGTGGAATGTGGAATTTATTTTGTAGAGCCGGACACTATCCTGGTGTTCATGATCTTCTCTGGATTATTCAAGGGAGGAACCCGCCTTGCAATGCCGAACATTATGCGCGCCGGACTTATCGTCATTGAAGCCTGGTTCGAGGCTCTTGAGGAGTCTGGACTAGGGGTGTCCGGACAGCCGGACTATCATCGTCCCACGGACTCCAAGACTACGAAGATACAAGATTGAAGACTCCGCCCCGTGTCCGGATGGGACTTTCCTTGGCGTGGAAGGCAAGCTTGGCGACACGGATATGTAGATCTCCTACCATTGTAACTCGACTGTAACCCTAGCCTCCTCCGGTGTCTATATAAACCGGAGGGCTTTAGTCCGTGAGGACACAACATACATTACAACAATCATACCATAGGCTAGCTTTAGGGTTTAGCCTCCTTGATCTCGTGGTAGATCCACTCTTGTACTACCCGTATCATCAATATTAATCAAGCGGGACGAGGGTTTTACCTCCATCGAGAGGGCCCGAACACAGGTAAAACATTGTGTCCCTCGTCTCCTATTACCATCCGCCTAGACGCACAGTTCGGGACCCCCTACCCGAGATCCGCCGGTTTTGACACCGACAGTCACTCTAGCAACCCATCATCTACTCATTACTTCCCAATGCCTTCCTCTAGGCCAAAAAATAATGGTGAAGTGTTATGTAGTCGACGTTCACATAACTCCACTAGAGGTTAGACAACATACATCTTATCAAAATATCAAACGAATACCAAATTTACATGACTACTAATAGCAAGACTTCTCCCTTGTCCTCAGGAACAAACGTAACTACTCACAAAGCATATTCATGTTCATAATCAGAGGGGTAATAATGTGCATAAAGGATCTGAACATATGATCTTCCACCAAATAATCCAACTAGCATCAACTACAAGGAGTAATCAACACAACTAGCAACCTACTAGCACCAATCCCGGACTTGGAGACAAGAATTGGATACAAGAGATGAACTAGGGTTTGGAGATGAGATGGTGCTGGTGAAGATGTTGACGGAGATTGCCCTCTCCCGATGAGAGGAGCGTTGGTGATGACGATGGTGATGATTTCCCCCTCCCGGAGGAAAGTGTCCCCGGCAGAACAGCTCTGCCGGAGCCCTAGATTGGTTCCGCCAAGGTTCCGCCTCGTGGCGGCGGAGTCTCGTCCCAAAAGGTTGCCTTCTTTTTTTTCTCATCGAAAGACTTCATATAGGAGAAGGTGGACGTCGGAGAGCCACCAGGGGGCCCACGAGGTTGGGGGGCGCGCACAGGGGGGGCGCCCCCACCCTCGTGAGCAGGGTGTGGGCCCCCTGGTCTTCATCTTTGGCGATGATTTTTCTTTATTTATTTTAAGGTATTCCATGGGGTTTCAGGACTTTTGGAGTTGCACATAATAGTCCTTCAATATTTGCTCCTTCTCCAGCCCAGAATTCCAGCTGCCGGCATTCTCCCTCTTCATGTAAACCTTGTAAAATAAGAGAGAATAGCCATAAGTATTGTGACATATCGTGAAATAACAGCCCATAATGCAATAAATATTGACATAAAAGCATGATGCAAAATGGACGTATCAACCATCTCTAGATGAAGTTCTCTTGAGTTCTTTTCTGTGCTCTTGCATTTATCTCATGCATATTTGTTTCCCCTGTCAAAAAAAACTTCTTATAGATTTCTTTTCTTTTCTATTTTTTCAGCATTGCCTGCATCCAATTCATTGCAAATCTTTCTGCTAATTCCTTGCAAATCCTTGTGAGGCCTTACATGTCTAGTGAGCTGAGGTGACAAGTGTTTTCTCTGTGATGAACTCGGTCACACTGGTCTCTTGTTTTCGGTCTAATCGAAATCATTCGGTGCAACCGAAGCATCCAACTCGGTGCCACCAATTTCACAACAGGAAAAACATTTTGCCATTTATTCCTGCAATACTTTTGATCTAGCTCCACTCAATGAATCTTGTCCTCTACAAGCATCACATATTTATCAGTGCTTTGTGCTGTGACTCAGGGACCAAACCCATTCACGACAAATTCCAGAAGGCCCTTCTTGGAAATTGATGTCAAAGGGGGAGAGAGAGATCACATCAAAGCTTATCACTTCAACAGGGGGAGAGAGATATCTCTAGGGGGAGAGAATACTCAAAGAGAGAGTAATCTTCAAGGATCCCAGATGCTTGGTGTTCAAGAGGAGAGATGCCACATGTCTTCTTGAGGGGAAAGACATGTTCACATTTTACATAGCAAATTTATTTTAAAAAAAGGCCGAAACCACAACTATGGGCCGAAGATGTCGCTGAACTCGGCGTAGTCGCCGCCGTCGCCGCCATCCTCGCCGTCGTTGTTGTCGGCGGCCTTCTCCTCCTTGACGCGGCCGCCTCTACTGGACCCCTTCCCGGCGTCGGCACGCGAACCGGTGGCGGTGGAGGCGCGTCGTCGTCATTGCTGTCATCGAGGACGACGACGCCTCCTTCGTCGCAGCCCCAGAGGCGATGTTCGAAGTGCTCCGGGGTGCGGCACTGGCGCACCATCTCCATCTTCAGCCAGTCGTCATGGACCCATTTCAGGGACGCCGCCTCGTCGAGCTCCCCGTCGCCGTGCTCCGTCTTTACGGCAGGGAGCCCCAGCTCCGTTTTCACGGCCGCGAGCCCCGACTCCGTCTTTGGTTTGACGAAGCGCGGAGGAGCCGACGAGTAGGCGTGCTGGCCCTCGTTTATAACGATGTCGGCGTTGCGAGTACGCCGGCCGAGCAGCGTCTCCGCTGCGGGCTCGGCGTTGACGCCGAGCACCGCTAATGAGCCGGGGGAGTGGGAAGAAGAATGGGCAGAAGACTGCGAGGAGGAAGTCGAGGAGGAACCAAACCTTCTGGGCATCCATTGCTCGGTGCGCCGGCGGTGGACCGGGGCGGCCACCGCTTCAGGGTATGCCAGCGTCGGGTCGTTGCTGCCCTCAAGGTACTCCAGCACACCGATGAGCGTGCGGCCGGGGACGCCCCACCACACGCGGCGCCCCTCGCTGTTCTTGACGGCGCCCACCACCGACGCCCCGTTGGTGGACGCCAGCCTCTGCTCCTGGCGGTGCTAGAAGTACGCCGCCCACGGCGTGTGGTTGTCGGTGGCGTACTGGGGGAGGGCGTGCTGCTCCTCTGTGAGGGGGGCTCGCACGCGGTCGATCTCAGCAGCGAAGAAGGCGGGGCGCGCCTCAACGTCGGGCACCAGGGGAATGGGCACTCCCCCGTTGCTGAGTCTCCACCCCGTCGGCCCGGCGCGCATGTCCGGTGGGGCGGGGATGTTCGCCTTGAACAGGAGCCACACCTTCCACTCGTGAAGCGAGCGGCGGCCGAAGCTGTTGCCGCCGCCGCGTCACTGGGGAAACGCGCGGCCATCGAGTTTGGGAGAGAGGGAAAGGGAGATCTCGGCGGCGGTCGATGGGCGGCTAGGGATGGTGTGGCCAGAGGCGAGGGAGGCCATCGGCTTATATAGCCATGCCCTTGTGTACGCATGGCGGGAGGGGAGGCGTCGCCGCAACGCCCGTGATGAGGAATCAATGGCAAGGCTGACCGGCGGCAGCCTTGCCATTGATTCCACGTGGGAAACCGAGGCGTTCCGATGATGATGAGGCACGCGTCGCTGACTCGGCAGGCCCGCGGCTCTTTCGCGCCAAAAGCGCTCGCCCCGGCGCCCCCGGGTGCCCCCAGCGCGCCGGGTTCGGCCTGGGTCCGCCGACGCTGATTTCGGCCCAAGCGGGCGAAAAACGGGCTCCTGGGGGCGCGACTAGGCCGTTTTCTCGGCGCCAGTGCGAAAAAATTGCCTGGGAGGGCCGTGTTGTGGCGCGGCTGGAGATGCTCTAACATGTGAACATCCAGTCAGACATATTTTTTGCTATACTACACGGCGATGGATGTTTAACGTGTGATCATCCAACCGCCTGAATCGGTAGCATTGCTAGCTTAAAAATACGAGTGTTCCATCTACAATTTTATTGTGCCTCCAGCTATTTCATCGGCTATGACACATACATTCAGTCTTTATCGCCCAACGGGGCCGTAGTTGGCTATCGCACGTCCTGATCTGATGCGGCCGGGGTGCATCTTTTCAATCTCATTATCCCAACTCATTAACGTAAAAAGGTAAAAATTTTGATGGTGTACTTTTTGTTACCTTTGTACCCCTTCGTCCATATTTTTACAATGCCCATGTGACTAAAGTTTGATAGTGCTCCAATGGCATTCACGACCTCTCGACAAGGAGACTAAATGGCTTAAATGGGGTGGGTTGAGTCTTGTCCGTCGCTCGATTGGACCAAGCTGTAAGTTTCATCGTCACGCGCGTTGGCCGAACTGACATGTCCCACATTTTACTAAAACGATGAGCAGAGAAGCAGCAAAAAAAACTTTTTTGAGAGAGAACGTCGGCATTTTATTGATCAAGTAATAAAGTCATACAAAGTGTCCCGGATACATGCAGACAGACAAAACACTAGTAGAAAAGGGGGCAATGGTCCAGGCCGGTCCAGCCCATTAGTCCTGGTTCAATCCAGAACCGGGACCAATGGGAGCATTTGACCCGGTTCGTGAGCCCCGGGGGCCGGCCGGGCCACGTGGGCGATTAGTCCCGGTTCGTCTGGACCTTTTGGTCCCGGTTGGTGGGGCGAACCGGGACCAATGGGCCGCACTCCTGGCCCACCACAATTGGTCCCGGTTGGTGGCATGAACCGGGACCGAAGGCAAACCTTTAGTCCCGGTTCAAGCGACTAACCGGGACCAATGGTGGTGCCTATATATACCCCTCTCGCGCAAGAGCAGAGCACACTGCTCTGTTTTTTCTGGCCGAGGGGGAGAGGGCTTGGTGGTGCTCTAGCTCACCTCCTATGCACACAAGGTGTTCGATGGAATGCCCGAGCCACACTACTTAAGGTTTCTCCTCTCCAAGCTCGACCGCCAAGCTCCATTTTCCTCCATATTTGTCTAGGTTTAGCGGTCCGTCACGCCCCGTCCCCGTCTTCAACGTCGTCGATCACCCGCACCGATCTCATCGCCGGCACCACCGTGGTGAGCCTCTTGTTCTTATCTTCTTTCTAAAAGGAAAAATATTCTTATTTGTATGTTTAGATAGATATATACTTGTATAATTTTCTTACTTTTATTATTGCATCTTATATAGTGCGATGGTTTTGGTATCCGCCCCCGTCGGTCCTCGTCCTGTCTATGATTCGGATGTGGTATATATTATCTTTTCATAACTATTGGTTCATTTATTGTTTATGACAATTATGCTGACCAACGTGATATATATTTTATTCATCTAGGAGGTTGTTGAACCGGAAATTCCAACCGACCCTATTGTCGAGAGGTTAAATTTAGTTGAAGAAGAAAACAATTTGTTAAAGGAAAAAATTAGAAAAATTGAGGAGGAGAAGATGATATTGGAGTTGCATGTTGCGGATGTCATCGATGATCACAAGATCAAGATGGATGCAATGCGCTTGAAGATTAGAAAGATTAGAAAATATGTCATTCATAACGAGGCTTGGTATCATTATGCCGTTGGATCAGTTGTTACATTGGTTGCGATTATGATTGCATTTGTTTTCGCATTGAAATGTTTTACATAGTTTCAGTGTATGGTTTAATTAATTTAGATGCTCTGCAGAGCTTTATGTTGTTAGATGAGAACTATGTATGTACTTTGGTTTTAATGTGATGATGAACTTCTATTAATTTGGTCACTTAATTATCTATTCATGATGTTCTGTAATGATTTTTGACACACTTAATTATATATAATGCACACAGATGAACCGCAATGGATGTACGGTTCAAGACACACCTCCGAGTACATTAAGGCGTGCATAATTTTCTTGAAGTGGCTGAGGCAAACAAGCAGAATGGTTTTATGTGTTGTCCATGCCCTATATGTGGAATCTGAAGTCTTCCTCGACCGGAAAATCCTCCACACCCACCGCTTTACAAGGGTTTCATGCCACACTATAATGTTTGGACGAGGCACGGAGAAATAGGGGTTATGATGGAAGACGGCGAAGAAGAAGAGTACGATGACAACTATGTGCCCCCTGAATACGGTGATGCTCCAGAAGATCAAGAGGAACCAGACGATGTGCACGATGATGCTGCAACAAGCGAAGCTGCTGAAGATCAAGAGGAACCAGACGATGTGCCCGATGATGATGATCTCCGCCGGGTCATTGTCGATGCAAGGACGCAATGCGAAAGTCAAAAGGAGAAGCTGAAGTTCAATCGCATGCTAGAGGACCACAAAAAAGGGTTGTACCCCAATTGCGAAGATGGCAACACAAAGCTCGGTACCGTACTGGAATTGCTGCGGTGGAAGGCGAGAATCTTGTGCTCGACAAAGGATTTGAGAAGCTACTTAAAATATTGAAGAAGAAGCTTTCAAAGGATAACGAATTGCCCGACAAGACATACACAACAAAGAAGGTCGTATGCCCTCTAGGATTGGAGGTGCGAAGATACATGCATGCCCTAATGATTGCATCCTCTACGCGGTGCGTATAAGGATCTGAACGCATGCCCGGTATGCGGTGCATTACGGTATAAGATAAGACGAGATGACCCGGTGATGTTGACGGCGAGCCCCGGAAGAGGGTTCTGCGAAGGTGATGTGGTATGCTCCTATAATACCACGGTTGAAACGTCTGTTCGTAAACGGA
This sequence comes from Aegilops speltoides, assembly GCA_021437245.1. Classification (NCBI taxonomy): domain Eukaryota; kingdom Viridiplantae; phylum Streptophyta; class Magnoliopsida; order Poales; family Poaceae; genus Aegilops; species Aegilops speltoides. The sequence continues at coordinate 930,020 of CM038143.1, forward strand.
GAGCATGCCAAGTTGATGCGATGGCACAGTGAGGACCGTAAGAAAGGCGAAGTTGAGAGCACCCACCGACGGGTCGCGGTGGAGAAAAATCGAGAGAAATCTTGGGATGAGTTTGCAAGTGAGCCAAGGAACGTATGGTTTGCTTTAAGCGCGGATGGCATTAATCCTTTCGGGGAGCAGAGCAGCAATCACAGCACCTGGCCCGTGACTCTATGTATGTATAACCTTCCTCCTTGGATGTGCATGAAGCGGAAGTTCATTATGATGTCAGTTCTCATCCAAGGCCCTAAGCAACCCGGCAATGACATTGATGTGTACCTAAGGCCATTAGTTGAAGAACTTTTACAGCTGTGGAATGGAAACCGGTGTACGACGTGGGATGAGCACAAACAGGAGAATTTAACCTAAAGGCGTTGCTGTTCGTGACCATCAACGATTGGCCCGCTCTCAATAACCTTCGGGACAGACAAACAAGGGATACCACGCATGCACGCACTGTTTACTTGACACCGATAGTATATACCGCAAGCTGCGGGAAGAATGTGTACAGGCCATCGTCGATTTCTTCCGACCAACCATCAATGTCGAAAGAAAGGCAAGCATTTCAAAGGCGAGGCAGATCACCGGAAGAAGCCCGCCATGCGTACGGTGATCACGTACTTGCTATGGTCAATGATTTACACGTAATCTTTGGAAAGGGTCCCGGCGGACTAGCTATTCCGAGTGACGCTGGGGGACACGCACCCATGTGGAAGAAGAAATCTATATTTTGGGACCTACCCTACTAGAAAGACCTAGAGGTCCGCTCTTCGATCGACGTGATGCACGTGACGAAGAACCTTTGCGTGAACCTGCTAGGCTTCTTGGGCGTGTATGGGAAGACAAAAGATACAAGCGAGGCACGGAGGACCTGCAACGTTTGCACGAAAAAGACGGCATGCCTTCAAAGCAAGATGAAGGTCCCGCCAGCTATGCTCTTACTGAAAGAAGAGAAGGAAATCTTCTTTGAATGCCTGCTTAGTATGAAGGTCCCGACTGGCTTCTCGTCGAATATAAAAGGAATAATAAATATGGCGGAGAAAAAGTTTGAGAACCTAAAGTCTCATGGTATCACGTGATTATGACGCAATCGCTTCGGTTGCATTGAGGGGGCTTCTATCGGAAAACGTCCGATTAGCCATTGTGAAGCTATGTGCATTCCTCAATGCAATATCTCAGAAGGTGATCGATCCAGAAATCATACCAAGGCTAAGGAGTGACGTGGTGCAATGTTTTGTCGATTTGAGCTGGTGTTCCCACCATCCTTCTTCAATATCATGACGCACGCCCTAGTTCATCTAGTTGACGAGATTGTCATTCGGGCCCCGTATTTCTACACAATATGTACCCCTTTGAGAGGTTCATGGAGTCCTAAAGAAATATGTCCGTAACGCGCTAGGCCGAAGGAAGCATCTCCATGGGCCATCAAACGAGAGGATGTCATCGGGTTTTGTGTTGACTTCATTCCCGGCCTTAAGAAGATAGGTCTCCCTAAATCGCGGTATGAGGGGAGACTGACCGAAAAGGCACGCTTGGAAAGGACTCAATAATATGCAGGACGGATATTCTTGGTCTCAAGCCCACTACAGTTCTACGAACTCTACCTTGGTGACCCGTATGTCGATGAACACAAGAACGATCTGCGCTTCAAACACCGGAGCGGGCGACGATTGGATTACATGTGAACACATCGGGACTTTCAGCAGTTGGTTGGAAGCACGTATCAGAGGTGACAACACTGTTTGTGATGAGCTGTACTTGTTATCCAGGGGACCATCTTTGACTGTATTGATTTGGAAAGGATACGAGATAAATGGGAATACATTTTACACGATTAACCAAGATCAAAAGAGCACCAACCAAAACAGCGGTGTCCACTTTGATGCAACAACCGAGAGGGGAAAGGACACATATTATGGTTACATTGTGGACATATGGGAACTTGACTATGGACATGATTTTAAGGTCCCTTTGTTTAAGTGCAAATGGGTCAATCTGTCAGGAGGCGGGGTACAGGTAGACCCACAGTACGGAATGACAATAGTGGATCTGAAAAATCTTGGGTACACTGATGAACCGTTCGTCCTAGCCAATGATGTGGCACAGGTTATCTATGTGAAGGACATGTCCAGTAGACCGAGAAAGAGAAAAGATAAGGAAGCAAATACATCATACGATGAGCCAAAGCGCCACATAGTTCTTTCAGGAAAAAGGGACATCGGGAGTGGAGGACAAGAGGCAGACAAGTTTGAAGATTATGAAAAGTTTCATGAAATTCCTCCTTTAAAGTCAAGGCTGACCCAAACATCCCGATAAATGATGAAGATTATCCATGGTTACTGGCGCAATAAGCAAATGACACAAGCGAAGAAAAAGTGAAGACTTTCTCCGCAACTATTATGATGATACCATGCCAACTTTGTAACTCATTTAGTATGATACCATTGTTCGTTTTGTACATACACATGCTATGTGTGGGTCAATTTATGATACCATGCCAACTTTCAACTTTTTTAGAGTTCATTTGAAATGCTTTAATGTCTTATGGTTCGGCCCTCGTAATAATTAAAAATAGCAACAATAAGTATTTTCAAATTTGAAAAGTAATGGCACTAACAGAAAGTTTATAATTTTCCTAAAACTAAAAGCAAAAGGAATTAAAAAATAAAGCAAAAAACAAAAGAAAATAAATAATGCAGAAAACAAAATAAAAAACAACAATAAGTATTTTGTTGTAAGTAGAAACAAAATAAAATAAATAAAGCAAGAAAGAAAACAAAAAAAGTGTTTTCAAATTTGAAAAGTAATGGCACTAACAGAAAGTTTATAATTTTCCTAAAACTAAAAGCAATAAGAATTAAAAAATAAAGCAAAAAACAAAAGAAAATAAATAATACAGAAAACAAAACAAAAAAACCACAATAAGTATTTTGTTGTAAGTAGAAACAAAATAAAATAAAGAAAGCAAGAAAGAAAACAAAAAAAGTGTTTTCAAATTTGAAAAGTAATGGCACTAACAGAAAGTTTATAATTTTCCTAAAACTAAAAGCAAAAAGAATTAAAAAATAAAGCAAAAAACAAAAGAAAATAAATAATGCAGAAAACAAAACAAAAAAACAACAATAAGTATTTTGTTGTAAGTAGAAACAAAATAAAACAAATAAAGCATGAAAGAAAACAAAAAAAAAGTGTTTTCAAATTTGAAAAGTAATGGCACTAATAAAAATAGCAACAATAAGTAAAGAAAACAAAAAACAAAAAAAGTGCCCCCTACTGGGCCCCCACGGCCTGAATACGACTTGAATCCCTAATTTGGGCCAGGATTCAGGCCCGCAGAAGGCCCAGAAGGCCCATCGGGCAAAGCAGTAGCAAGTAGGCCCACAAGCCTGCAGTAGAGAGGAGTTCAAGAGGGGAGCGGCAGTGGGGCTTATAAACCACTTCGCTCCCCTCTCAACTAGCGAGGCGGGACTAAACTTTGGCCCGATGCAGGCAAAGACTGAGGCGTTTGGTCCCGGTTGGTGGCACCAACGGGACTAAAGGGGGCTTTAGTCCCGGTTTGTGCCACCAACCGGGACCAAAGGCCGCAGCTTCCCGCCCTTTCGGCTGCCGAAAAGAGGCCTTTGGTCCCGGTTGGTGGCACCAACCGGGACTAAAGGAGGATTAGTCCCGTTGGAGCCACCAACGGGACCAATCTCCTGTATATAAGTAGCACTTCGCAGTTTTCGAGTTCATCGCCACCAGTTGCCCCCACGACGACCTTGAACACATCGACGCCGCCAGCTGCCCGACGCCTGCCGCCGCCGTCGCCGTCGCCACTCACCGCGCCCGTCGTCGTCGCCGTCCTCCCGAGCCAGCGCCGCCGTCGTCGCCGCCAGCTCCCGTCGCCGCCGCCCGCCCAGCCCCCGAGCCTGCCCTGTCATTGCCGCCCGCCCGCAGCGCCGCCACATTGTAGCCGCCACACAAGACCGGCTCTATTTTTTTTTCATTTTTATTAGTTTTATTTTTTTGTTCAATGTATATATATATATGTGTGTATGTATGTGGCTATATATATATATGCGGCTCTGTTTTTTTCTTCATTTTATTAGTTTAGTTTTTTGTTTATATATATATAATGTATATGTGTATGTATGTGGCTATGTGTATGTAATGTTTAAAAATTGTTCAGATTATGTTTTTGTTGATATATGTATTTATTGTTCATATGTGTATTAACGTTTTCATATATGCAAAAGATAGATTTTTAGAAAAGTTAGGTTTTTTTTTTCTGTTCATAGATTTTTTTTTGTTGATATTAATTTTTGTAGAATATGCAAATGTTTGTATATTCATATGAACAATGCATTAGGCAAAACCTTTGTTTTTTTCGAAATTTTCTATTTGAACATTTTTTAAAACAAGCAATACTAAAAGAATGAGAGGAAAAGGAAAATAAGAAGAGGAAAAGGAGAAAAGAGGAGAGGAAGAAGAGGAGAAATAAATAAGAAGAGGAAAAAAGAGGAAAAAGAAGAGGAGAAGAAGAAAGGAATAGAGGAGAAAGAAGAAATTCTATTTTTTCTTCTTCTCCTCTAATCCTTTCTTCATCTCCTCTTTTTCTTCTTCTTTTACTTCTTCTTCTTCTTCCTTCTTCCTTCTTCCTCTTTTCTTCCTTTTCCTTAATTATTTTCCTTTCTCGAGGTGGAAGAAGAAAAAGAAGAGGAGAAGAAGAAAGAAAGGAAAGGAGAAAGAAGAAACTTCAACACGAGGGGGTGGTACCGATACCCCCTCCCCGATAACATTATTTTCCCATGTATATGTATGTCGCGTCGTTGTCGATATAACCCCCTCTAGATACAACTGCAGCACCCCCTCGGCCCTCTCGCTCGACCAAAACACTCGAGGACACCCAAACCCTAGAGAGAAAACGATGTTGCAGGTCTCCTACGTACCCCCTCCCGCCGCGCCCCTACCCGACAAATTAACTCTCTCGAGGCCACCCAAATTTATCAAGTTAAAAGAGCGTTATCGTCGAGGCCACCCCAAACCCTTGAAGCTTTGTATCGAGGCGACCCCAAACCCTAGAGAAGCAGCGTCGAGGCCACTAACATGATTCCTTATTGTGATTAGCTAGCTAGTTCTACGTTTGCCACTATGTACCATGTTTGAATAATAATTGACATGTTGTCAATATTTGCAGAAACTATGGAGCACTCCCGAGACGAAGAAACAGAAGCGATGTTGGGGGAAATAATCGCAAATGGAAGTGATGATGTTGCGTCATTTCTCATCGACACCGTTGGTCAGCTGGATGAAGAAGAGGGCTATGATTATGATGGCTTCGACCCATTAATGTCTGTACAAGAGGAGGACTATGTTCATGATGGCTCCGGTGACACAATGGAGGTACAAGACGAAGGAGACCGTGCTGACTGCTCTGGTCACCGAACCGAGTCCGGCCAGGTATATATATATTAGTTAAGCCCGTGCTGACAAGTTAATTGATGCATCCATTGTTTTGGTATATGTACACATATTAATTACTGTCGTCTTTCTTCCTTATAATTTCTAGCCCTCGGATCGAGCACAACTTCGTAAGGAGACGAGGCCCAAGAAAAGTTGAGCTCGGATGAAAAGTTTGAGATCATAGAAATCGCTACCGACGGCGAACCGATTGAACCCATCCGGACAAAGAAGGCATTTTCGCTCGGTCGGGGTTCTTGTTAGGGACAGATCCCGATCAGCATCCAACAATGGTATAAGCTGCTAAGGATGAAGACGCTGAGGTGTCTTATGTCAATGATATGCGAAAGAAGATCTTTGGACTGAGTGAAGGCAAATTTCACCCTACCGCCAGAGGAGGATCCGGAGAAGCCGTTAAAGAGCAATTAATCAAGTCTTGTGATCTTAAGAAGATGGCAGGCCTAATGAGGAGGTGGAGGAAAGAGCTGAACCAGTTTGTCAAGAAAAAGAGACACCAGAATTCATCGGCAAATATGAGAAGATCAAAGATCATCGCCCGCATTTGTGGCCCACAAGACATCGGAAAAGAGTAAGAAGATGTCGGAGACAAACAAGAAAAATGCTGCAAAGAAGAAGCTTCACCATCGCACGGGGTCGGTGGCTACCTCAAAGCCCGCCTAAGTGGTCCAAGGCTGAGGATGATCTGCTTGAAAAGGGATCAAACCAGAGACAATGCGCGCCAGACCGTTGCGGACTTGGTTCTTCGGGCTGGCGGAACCTTGGACCTGAATGAGGCGGTGTCGACTAACGAGCAACTGCAAACACCAGTCAAGAACCTTCGACACTATATCGATGCAGCACAGCGAGGGACGTTCCTTCCAAACAGGGAGAAGGACGAGCTCACAATGGCCCTTGGGAATCCCGAGCACCCTGGACGGACACGAGGCACGCCAGGCTCCCTTCCGTGGAAGGTTGGTTTTCCGGACGCAGGGGGTTACAAAACCCACGAGAGGAGGAAGAAAGTGGAGCAGGACCAAATGCAGGCGCTGCTTGGAAGGGTAATGGGGCTAGAGGATCGAGAAGAGGAACGAGAAGCAGCAGATCGCAACAAACGACATGCCGAAGCTTCCCCCGAAGCTACCCCGCCATCTCAGCGGAGAAGCAGCATTGCTTCCACCGAGCTGCTTCAGCCGGAGCATGTCTTGACGGCTCCTGCCAGCTATCCCGTGGATGGTATCACGGAGTCTCAAAATTGCCATATTATGGCGTGATGCATGAATTTGAAGGTCAAGGCGGCTGTTGGCCAAGTTTATCCTAGTGGACCCGCACAACTTATCACCGCCACCGATTCGGAAGGATTTGCTAAGGTGATGGTGGATGAAATAACGGAGGATTTGAGGACCTCGGCTTGAGCACCCTACCGGTGAAGGGGAGACTAGGCTGGGTTCGCTCAAGACTCCATGCCTATGGCGGAAGGAGCTCATCGACCTTCAGCTGGACGCCTCCGCCTCCTCCTCCTCCTCCGCGAGTCAGGCACTCGGCCTCCTCCACCGCCTCCTCCTCCGGCGAGTGACGATCAGGGCACGCGTGGCGGCACTCCGCCTCCTCCACCGCCTCCTCCTCCGGCGAGTGACGATCAGGGCACGCGTGGCGGCACTCCGCCTCCTTCTCCGGCGCGTGGCGGCACTCCGCCTCCTCCTTCTCCGCCTCGCCAGCAAGGGCGGAAGAGACCCGCCGCCGCCCCGGCTGCTCCGACGCGTCGTAGTCCTTCTCCTCCGCCTCGTAAGCAAGCATGAAAGAAGACAGACGCCGCAGCCGCTCCGTCTGCTCCGGCGTCTAGTAGCACAAGAAGAGAGAGGCAATACAGATACGGTCCACCTCTAAAGCCTGTAGAGAAGTTACCGTACGAGAGGACCAAGGTGGAAAACGATACGATCGTGCAGGCCCAAGTGAAGGAGTTCTTTGAAGGGGTGAAAGCCAAGATACATCCACCTCCGGAGGACAAGGTAGATCCGGTGAAAGCAAAGCGCACTCTCGATGCCCTGAGGAACCACCAAAGTCTCCGCCGAGAACCAACTATGAGCGCATTACTGAACAGACATATCTCCAAGCCAAGCGGTCGGGATGTGGGATGAACTCCCTTCTTCAAATTAATTAGACGTGGCAGATGCGGGATGAACTCCTAGAACCAGATCGGATGAAAGCAATTCAAGAGGAATTGGCGGGATTCTTTCTTGAACACGTCATCAGTAAAGCCGGAGAATACCATGTGGAACTTCAATTCAAATGCTAGTGGTTTGTAATTAAGAGATCTTATACATGTATGTAGCCAGTAAAAAACTTGTTGTTCGACCAATCTCTTGGAGAAGGAGAGGTCGATCGATCTTCTCTCGGTATGCATGACGAACTTCTGTACTGAATGGTTCTCTCGATCACTTATGTATATATACTACGTAGCGTCGACCAAGCACGGACATAAGAGAGGACACTTCTCTCTATTAATTAGCTAGCTAACACAATATCTGAAACACCTAAATTAAACCCCAACCCCCTCCTTTCAAAAAAAACCAGCCTTTGGAATGCAGACGCGTGGATGCCTATTGGTCCCGGTTGGAGCCACCAACGGGACCAAAGGCCCCCAATTTGGGCTCGGCGCCTGAGGGGCCACGTGGAGGCTCATTGGTCCCGGTTCGTGTTTGAACCGGGACTAATGGGTGGAGGCATTAGTAACGACCCATTAGTCCCGGTTCATGAACCGGGACTAAAGGCCCTTACGAACCGGGTCTAATGGTTTTCTACTAGTGAAAAAGAAAACACACTAGAGTTTTTACAAGATTTGGCTAAAACATGAGCAATGACATTACAATGCCGATGAACATGCTTGAAAGTCGAAGAAGCGAAGACGAGGGGCAGCGAAAAAAACTTTAGAACTGATAAATAGTACCACCTCGGTCCTTTTCAACCAATTCAATCCATTTATATACGCGAGTGACTTTGCCGCATCAGAAATCAACTAGCCTCTGAGGGGAAAAGAATGAAGGAATTAATCCGCAAGAGAGGGAAGAGCGAGTAGGTTCGAAGGAAGAATCAGATAAGTACACAATCGGGCAGCCAACATCCACGGGTGTGTGGCCCAAACCAAATATGGAAAATCAGATAAGGACAATCGGTAGCCGCCGGCGACAGCCTGGGAAATCAACCCAGGAAAGCGAACGGAATGGAATTAGTAGGATGAAGAAAATGGAACAGAACGAAGCCTGCGTGATCACACTGCAGAGCCTCGCGATCTAGGGCCACGCAAAATTGAGACGACAAGGCCAAGCGTCAGAGGAGAGGGGCACCGACGGACACCGCTGCCATCCCGGCGCTTCACTCGACGGACCCACGATTGGAGTGGAGGGGGGTGCATACCACCGGTACCGGCTTCTGTTGGGGAACATAGCAATAATTCAATCTATGAAGATTCTAGCAACAAGAGAGAGAGAGAGAGAGAGGATGAGTGTATGTTCATACCCTTGAAGATCGCGATGCGGAAGCGTTACAAGAACGCGGTTGGTGGAGTCATACACGCTGCGATTCAGATCGCGGTCGATTCCGATCTAAGCGCCGAACGGACGGCGCCTCCGCGTTCAACATACGTACAGCCCGGGGATGTCTCCTCCTTCTTGATCCAGCAAGGGGAGAGGAGAAGTTGAGGGAGAGCTCCGGTAGCACGACGGCGTGGTGGTGGAGCTTGTGGTTCTCCTGCAGGGCTTCGCCAAGCACTACGGAGGAGGAGGAGGTGTTGGAGGAGGGAGGGGCTGCGCCAAGGAAGAGGTGCGGCTGCCCTCCCACGCCTCCACTATATATAGGGGCAAGGGGAGTGGGGGACGCGCCCTAGGGTTTCCCCTAGGGGGCGGCGGCCAAGCAGATTGGATCTCCCTGGGGAAAATCCTAGGGAGACTTGCCCCCCAAGACAAACAGGTGGAGGATTGCCTCCCAAGCCAGGTGGAGGCGCCCCACCTCCCCAAATAACGTGGGAAAGGGTGTGGCGGGCGCACCACCCCTTATTGGGCTGGTTTGCCCCTTCCCCTTTGGCCCATGAGGCCCTACAACACTTGCCGGGGCTCCCGAAACACCTTTCGGTCATGCCGGCCATAGCCTGGTACCCCTGGAACACTTCCGAACTCCAATACACTTCATCTAATATATCGATCTTCACCGCCGGACCATTCCGGAACTCCTCGTGATGTCCAGGATCACATCCGGGACTCCGAACAACCTTCGGTAACCACATACTATTTCCCATAACAACTCTAGCGTCACCGAACCTTAAGTGTGTAGACCCTACAGGTTCGGGAACCAAGCAGACATGACCGAGACGTTCTCTGGCCAATAACCAACAGCGGGATCTGGATACCCATGTTGGCTCCCACATGTTCCACGATGATCTCATCGGACGAACCACGATGTTAAGGATTCAAGCAATCCCGTATACAATTCCCTTTGTCAATCGGTACGTTACTTGCCCGAGATTCGATCATCGGTATCCCAATACCTCGTTCAATCTCGTTACCGGCATGTCACTTTACTCGTTCCGTAATACATGATCCCGTGACTAACTACTTAGTCACATTGAGCTCATTATGATGATGCAATATCGAGTGGGCCCAGAGATACCTCTCCATCATATGGAGTGACAAATCCCAGTCTCGATTCGTGCCAACCCAACAAACACTTTCGGAGATACATGTAGTGATTTTAAATAGCAGATAGCGGGCTAGTAGCGGAATGGGGTCTGTGTAGCGGATTGCATATAGCATGTGATATTGCGGGCGCTATGTCCGCGTAGTGGATTTGTAAAAGCACTATATTATTGGTTATATTTCTAGAATCCTTAACAAAAAGTAATGATATTTAATTTGAGCAATAGCGGATGCTATTGCGCTAGAGCTATTGCGGGCGCAATAGCGGATGCTATCTCCGCTATTTGAAACTATGTGCACCTTTATAGCCACCCAGTTACGTTGTGACGTTTGGTACACCCAAAGCATTCCTACGGTATCCGGGAGTTGCACAATCTCATGGTCTAAGGAAATGATACTTGACATTAGAAAAGCTTTAGCAAACGAACTACACGATCTTATGCTATGCTTAGGATTGGGTCTTGTCCATCACATCATTCTCCTAATGATGTGATCCCGTTATCAATGACATCCAATGTCCATGGTCAGGAAACCATAACCATCTATTGATCAACGAGCTAGTCAACTAGAGGCTCACTAGGGACATGTTGTGGTCTATGTATTCACACATGTATTACGGTTTCCAGTTAATACAATTATAGCATGAACAATAGACAATTATCATGAACAAGGAAATATAATAATAACCATTTTATTATTGCCTCTAGGGCATATTTCCAACAGCGTCTTCTCCCGGCCCAGGCCAGAGGCGGACACAACACGGCCGCGCATTCCAGGAGAAAGTCTGCACCATATATGAGAGAGGAAGAAACCTGACCGTTGTCGTCGGGGTCGTTTCTCCTTCTTCTCCTTGTGCTAGACCTTTGTTAGGCACTAGGGGAAGGAGGAGTAACGACCATCACCGACGATCGAAAAATCAGTGAGGGAGTGTGTCCACCATATATGAGAGAACGAAGAAGAATGCCGACTGTTGTCGTGGGGGGCGCTTCTCCTTCGATCCCATGTGCTAGACATTTTGGTTTAATGCACTCAGGGACGAAGGGAGGAGCGACCATCACCAACGGTCGAATATATACACCACGTGAGCTGAGATTTTTTTTAAAAAGACTCGATAGACCGATAGTCAACCCGTGCTGAATAATAATGATCTAATTTAGTTTTTGTAGTACATATATTGAATTTTAGAAGTTTAATCTTTGAATTATGAATATAGGAAATGTCATTGGACGAAAGTCCCGCGGAGTGCTCTTGGTGCGGCGACGACCGGGGTTTCTGCGACAGGCCTCACTTGGTAGAAGGTCGGCGCTTCGACATTAAGCTCGAGGAGCAGGCCTTCGATTGCGGAACGAGCTACGCCGCAAAGTGTTTTATTTCGTAATTACGCTCGACTTCTACTACTTCAACGTGTAATTTTCATCTTTTACAATTCGACTAGCTTATCCCATGCCATGCAAGACGCTATGTCTTGGAGAGGATGGGTTTTGAAGATCATGAGAGGACCCATCATGGTATGGATTTTGAGGTAAATCTATACAATTCTGAGAGCGTATCCAATTTTGGTTGCCCGGATTGAGAAGAACTTTGCAAGATGTATAATTTTCAAGAGGGTAGGCTTGTCACCATGGATGTTGGTGATCCTGACATCGAGGTAGACAATTTGAACATTTGGGTCCTTGTTAATACGCTTGCAATTCTACAGCTACGTGAGTTTCTCAAACATAGTTATTAAGTAATTTATATTGTTTAGTTTAAAAAAAATGACAGCTTATTTCCATTGATAGCTTATTTTCATTTTTCAAAGAATGTGTGGAAGATGGTAGACAGAACCTACTATACCGATGGTTCTGAGTTAACTTATCAGGAGAAAAATCATCTGGTCGCATTTTGTACTGATCTTGAGAATTACAATGTCTATTATCAAACTCCTCCACATTATGGTCAATATGTGCCACTAGTGCACGTGTTAAACTATGCTAACATCCATGGAGGTCTCATGGTAAGATGTTTTAGTATTACGACATCTGTGCATTTTTGCATAAATTCTTCTAAAACTGAACTACATTGCTAACTACGAAGTTATTACTATATTTTTCAACAAATAATCCCGCAGGAGTGTGTGCCTCATCTGTTGTTTCAGAAAGGTTGCCTTGATGTTTTGAATATACAGTCAGGTCATCCTACGAATCACTCCTGTTCATATCGGATTTCTAAAAGCAATGAAGACATGGCAATTAAAGATTGGAAAAAATGTATGGCCACTCGTAAGGAGGTACTGGAAGCAACATTAGGCAAAGTGCAAGAATTGGAGACAAGATAATCTCCATTCTCCATAATGAAGAGTCAGGGCCTATCTTGTTTTATGCTATTTTACCTAAGAGAAGGTAGTAGGTTCTAGCTAATACTCATGATCATGTGCGATCATGTGCTAAGAACAACTAAGTAGGATTTGTTAGATGACTATGATGATGATGTGGTATTGAGTAGAAGTTGTATGATCGATGATGATGAGTAGGACTTGTTATTATGATACCAATGATGAGTTATTTATTATTATGATCAATTATGCATGATGCTAAGTTGTTATATAAGCATGATGAGTTATTATATATATATCAGTAGGTGAAATAAACATGTAATAGATTCAAGTGGAGGCAGCATGTGGTGCACATCGAAAGTACTACTAATCCTAACTAGATCAAGTTTGGATTAGTAGTACTTTCAACATGCACCACATGTTGCCTCCACTTGAATCTACTCCACGTTCATTTCACCCACTGTTATATATAATAACTAATTATGGTCATAAAATCATATGATGAAAGTACTGTATATAAAACCACAACGAAAATAAGCTATATTTTTAAAAATACAGAAAAAGTTAGCAGCAGCGCTTTTCAGAGGAAATACTACTACTACTTTCTATTATCTGTAGCGCTTTACAAAACAAAGCGCTGCTACTGCTAACAGTTAGCTGTAGCGCCTTAGAGTGTGTTTGGTAGGGTGCATGGAGGGTGCATGAGGGTAAAAGTTCCCAATCCGACCCACTTTTACTTGTTTGGTAGGGTGCATGAGCTCACATGGGCTATGCTCATCGATGCATAAAGGGCCCTCGGCTATGCTCATCTCATGCACCCAGCACAGGTGCATGGAGGCAGCCATCTTGGCTCGACACTGCCCCCACCCATGAGACCACATCCAGATATGTTAATATTTTCAAAAATGTTAAGAATTTTAAAATTTGTTTAAATTTTCGAAAACTTTAGAATTTCAAATTTTCTAAATTTTGAAAAAATTAGGATTTCAAAATTGTTTAAATTTTCAAATAAAATTCATAATTTAAATATTTTTTTAAAAATCAACAATGTTCAGAATTTCAAAATAAAATAAAAATTGTTTGAATTTTGAAAAAACAGAAATTCAAATTTATTTAATTCTTTATAAAATATTCAAAATTTCAAATTTTGTTTAAATTTTCAAAAAACTTGGAATTTCAAATATGTTCAATTTTTCAAAAAGTTTGGAATTTCAAAATTTATTTTAATTTTTAAAAAACTTAGGATTTCAAAAATTGTAAATTTTCAAAATATGTTTAAATTTGTGTTCATATTTTTCCGATTTTGTTCATCATTCAAAAAATATTCGAATTTGAAATTGTTTAGCATGTCTAAACACATGCAGATCTGCCAAACAAAGTCTCATTTCAAGATGTCTCGGTAGCATACATCGCTGCCAAACAACAAGAATCTGCATGGAATCAGCATGTCTACACTCAGCATGTATGAGAGGAGAACAACTAGGCTAGGTCCATACATGCTACCAAACACACCCTTAGTAGTAGCGCTTGTACAAGTGCTACTGCTAGCTACACAACAAGCGCTACTAGGGTTTTCCCTAGTAGTGTGCAAGGGAGCAGGTGATGAGGAAGAACATCAGACGACGTCGCATCCGAGTGTTGGGCGGCGGATGATTTTTACTTCCCCAATTAACTAGGCAAGTTAATCTTTGGTTGCGTTCATGTAAACATATTGATCAAACTCGTGCGGACCTATCTTGTTCTGCCCATCTTGTAGCATCAGGTCGTACTTCCAGCTATCACGTCCGTCGACGCTGTCCACGTACTCCCGTCCCTCCGCAGCGGCACGCCGGCGCTTGGCCACCCGGTGGAGGACACGCTCAAGGGCGATGTCGAACGCGTCTTTGAACGTAACCCCCTTGGCCGCCGGGTGCCGGTACATCACGGTGGGTATAAGCTGGATCACTCGCTCCCGCATCCGCGCCACCTTCTCCGGCGGTATCTTACGCAGCACCTCCTCGATGCTGACGTTCCGGCCGACGACGTCGCCGTGAGGGATGAAGACGGAGTAGGTCCGGTAGTCCCTGGGCAGGTGCCAGGTGTACTGGAGGTAGGCGGAGACCGGGTGGAAGAAGACCGGGATGCAGCCGGCGAGGATTGAGTCGAAGGTGGACTTGCGCGTGTACCCGTCCCCGCGCGGCTGCATGCAGAACTCGGCGCTCCCGAGCAGCCACATGGGCACGTAGTGGTTCAGCTTGCCGAGCATAGAGCAGCGGCTCGAGTTGCCGCACTGCTCGATGATCTCGGCGCGCTCAGGCCCCATACCGATGCCCTGGGCACGGGGCCAGCCGGCGAAGCACCAGAGCCACGCGCGGTGCTGCCGGCGCATGCGGTCCTGCCAGCCGGTCACCTCGTCGTCTGAAGAGGGGTGGAAGTGCGACGGGAACGGCACGGCGAAGTCGTTGCCGTGCCGCGGGCTGGCCTCAGTGCTGAGGAACGTGGCGTTGCGGATGGCCAGGTCGTAGGTCATGAGCGTGTTACCCCAGCCGGTTGAGTTCGGGCTGCGAAGGAAGTCCCATGTTCCCCGCCCGGAGACGAGCAAGTGGTCGCGTCCGCCCATGGCGCACCACTCTGGCCGCCGCGCCAGCCAGTCCATCAGGTCCCGAGACAGGGCGTCCCGCACCGCGAGGTCTTGGTTGCTCAGGTGCATCGCCGCGTCCAGGCCGGCGTAGAACGGGATGTACACCACGTCGGCGGCGGCGGGGTCGGCCGTGAGGCACTTGTATCGCCGCATCCGGGCGTGGAAGATGATGCTCAGCATGAACTGGTCGGTGTCGTAGGCGCCCCGCTCCGGCAGCGACCCTTCCTCGCCGCCGCCCGGGATGGGCGGGCCGAACCCGTCGTGGGACACGTCCTTGCACACGTTGGAGGAGATTGGGACCCGGCCGCACTGGCGGACGAGGTCGGAGTTGAACCGCGGCGGCAGGTCGTACATGTACACGTACCGGCCGGCGCACGGGTCCCGGCGGAAGAAGCGAGACGCCGAGAAGAACGCCGACGGCTTGAGCTGGAGCACGGTGGGTGATGCCACCGCCGCTCTGCTGGATTGTTGCGAGCTGGTCGAGAAGTGGTGGTAGAATACCAGGGCCCAGAAGACGGTGTAGATGAGGGCGAGGTAGAACAGCCGGGACGGCCACCGGACGGCTCTCTCGGAGCTCTGCTTGCCATCGCCGTCGTCGGCAGAGTGCTGCTTGCCGTCACCGTCGTCGACCGCGGCGTCCAGGTCCCTCTGGAGGCTCCGCGAGAAGGGCTTCATCGGTGTTGCTGCCGTGCTTGTGCTGTGCGGCATTCGGCTAGCTGCTCCAACGCTCAGCGTCACTCACTGTGTATGGGCAGGGCAGGACAGGGTGCTAGTACAAAACCCTTGTTTGATACGTACTGTAATCTTTTTCCATTAGGGCATCGAGGTTACTTAGTCGTCCAGTTGACCTCATTAATGGCACTGCACACACACATGTGCACATGGTGGCAAAGTCTTGTGCAAACGCCCAAATTTTCTCCTTCGAGCAGCTTTGGATCCCGCGCGCGTAAGTTAAATGGACATGTACTACCAACTAAGTTATTTTACCGGTGCTGGTATGTACCCGTGGCCAATCCACCATCCATCACTTTTGTCAAGATCTGTGCATATCTTATACTCTATTTTCAGATATTAGATTAGACATAGCAATACATGTACCGCTGTCAGATATTATCAGCTTTACAGAAGGGAGAGAGTTAGACTGGAGAGAACGGTGCATGCATGCATGCATTCCCTCAAGCCATACATATGACATGCTTTTATTTTTCTCCGCATATTTTTAATGATTCATATCTTTTGAACCAAATGTCTATTGTTGAAACTTTATATATTTGAATTCGTGGTGACAAGACCTTCAGAACAAGATCAATTTGGGATATGTTTGAAATATATTTCATTTTATGTATTTCAATTTTGTTTGAAATCACTTCCATAAAACATTAGATTGTTTCACTATGTCATAAAAGTTTCTTCTAGTGTTTCACTCATTTTCATAAACTAGAATATGGAACTCAAAGAGACACGGATATATTTGATACGACAACATTTTTTCTAGCTTTTCCTAGTGTTTCACTCATTTTTCGCAAACTGGAATATGGAACTCACAAAGTTTTTTCTAGTGTTTCGCTCATTTTCAATCATTTGAATATACATATTTCACTCATTTTCAAAAGACGGATTTAGGCCCATTCAAAATGATGGACATCACTCATTCGAAAATTTATTTCAAACATTTCAGAAAACTGATTTCACTCATTGAATCAAACAACACATTTCACTCATTTGATACAACTGATTTGAGTCGTTTCAATTGAAAGAAATACATGTTTCAATAATTTGAAAAGCTAATTCACTCATTTGAAAATAAAAATATTCTTGCTTCAAGAAGCTGGTATATGTCACAAAAATAAACTTAAATTATCTCATAAAACTAACTACACTCATTTGATGTCACTCGTTTCAAACAACTCATTTCAATTATTTCAAAAAAAATAGATTTCACTCAATTGAAAAGAAAAAAAATCGCTCGCTTCATAAAACAGATTACACTCATTTAAAAAAATTATATTTCACTCAATTCAAAAACGATTTCACTCATTCAAACAATGATTTCATTCAATTCATAAAATTGGTTTCATTGAATTAAAAAAACATATTTCAGTTAATTGAAATAACCCATTTCATAAAACTGATTTCACTCATTACAAAATATATCTTAAAAACTAATTCCACTTTGTATTTACGAAATATGTTCAAATGTATTTCAATCATCTCAAAAGTTAGTTTCAATTGTTTGAAATATAAATTTTAACTTGAAATAAGTGAAATTTAAATGAAATGAAAAAACAAATTCACTCGCTTCATAAAATAGATTTCGCTCATTTATAAAAAATGAAATAATCTGTCTCACATGTTTTAAAATAACTAGTTTCACATTTTCTAAATAACAAGTTAAAAATATTTCACAATGAAATTTGTTTCATATGCATGAAAATAGAATGTACTCATTTGAAAATTTCGGTTTCGCTCAAATACTTATTTCGTGTATTCCACAAAACATGTTTCACTCATTTGAAATGTTGAAATTAAAAGATGTTTGAATGTATTCAAGATTGATCTTGTTCTAAAGGTCTTGGCATCAGGAGTTCAAATATATAATTTTTTTCAAAAAATCAAGTTTCCGTTTAAAATATATGAATGAATGAAATTGGCAAAGAGAAAATAAAGGGCATGTATTAGTCTGACATGTGATGCATCTTCTGTATGTGAGAATGAGGAGAGAGAATGGACCATGTATGCGTCAACTCCAACTATATTGCTGACATGGGCCCTTTCATCTGACATTGATTTGAATATTAATAAAGATACAAGAGATAGACTCTCATTATACACATCTATACATTATCTGTGGGCCTCCATATAGCACGAATGACTTCACATTTGAGTGGCAGATGATTCGCCGGTAGGTACCGTATCCGGTAAAAAGAGGTTTGTGCATGTACTACTCCCTCCGTTCCAAAATATAGTGCGTCCTTGATTTTCATGTTTCAACTTTGACCATAAATTTAACCAACGAGACTGACTGCGGCGGGAGCAAAAGTTATACCAATGAATTTGTATTCAAACGAAGTTTTCAATTATATAATTTTTACTCCCGTCGCAACCGGTCTTGTTGGTTAAATTTATGGTCAAAGTTGAACCTCGGAAAGTGCGGGCGCACTACATTTTGGAACGGAGGGAGTAATAAGTTCATGGTTTTGCTATTTTTCACATAACTGAATTTTTCACTTTTTTGTTCTTCTTTCTTTCTTTCCGAGGGCATTTGGATGAAGAACCAGACCCACCATCTATTTTAGAGAAAAGGCATAGCCTCATTATCTATCTCAGAGAGAATCCACAATCGTATTATCTATCTTAAGTGTGGGGGTGTGTGTGCAGGGGATTGCCGGAGTTCACTACATGATTTTTTCTCTTTGCCGAGTGTTAGGCTCTTTGCCGAGTGCATTATATCGGGCACTCGGCAATAGTATCTTTGTTGAGTACCTAACTGCAAACAGGTATTTTGCCGAGTGTTGTGGACAAAACACTCGGTAAAACAAACAAAACTCGGCAAACAGGGATTTTCCGAATGTAGCACTCGGCAAAAATGGGTCTCTACCGAGTGTCACACTCGGCAAAAGGGTGTCTTCGCTAAATTGCATGGGTTTGGCTGTAGAGGTTGCACAGACCTTGGATGAAGATGGTCCAAAAATCAAAGTTGTTCATTTTGACAAGACGGAAAACTTCTATGTTGAGAACCTTTTCATTTGAGGCCATATTAATTACACTTTTTGGCATGCCAAATATTGATATAGTCTCAGATGATCAAGGTGATGGCCATATTCATTGCATAGTTTATTAGGATGTTCCCAAATTAGACACATAAGTGCATCTTGATATTACAAACTATGTTGCCAAACAGAGTTTCCTAAGTTTTTGTACAAAACAATCAATTTTCATTTTCGAAGTGTAAAAAATGGGTGTTTTTTATGAAGCAAGTACAAAAATCAGGCCCGGGTGCTCCGCCGCCCTACTATTCCCCCGCTCCGGTTGGCTATGGTGGGCCGAACCCTAGTGCTGGGGTGACCGGCTACTCGGGCTACCCTACGCCGGTCTCCTATGACCCGGCTCTCCTCGCTGCACTTCATCAACAGCCTCCGGCCGGTGCTTATTCTGGAGGTGGCGGCTGGTTTATGGACACCAGTGCATCATCACATATGGCCGCTTATCCGGGTAACCTCTCTTCTGCGTCTCCCATCAACACTTCCTCTCATATCATTGCCGGTAATGGTGCTGGTCTTCCTATTACTCATGTTGGTTCCACTCATTTTCCTTCCACCTCTAGGCCACTTTTTCTAAATAATGTTCTTGTGTCTCCTGAACTTATTTAGAACTTAGTCTATGTTCACAAACTTTCTCGTGATAACTCTGTAACTGTGGATTTTGACGAAGTTGGTTTCTCTGTTAAGGACGCCCTAACCCGGATGGTTCTTCACCGCTATGACAGCCCTGGCGATATGTACTCCGTCCAGCCTCCATCATCTACACCTGCTAGACCGGTTGCTCTTTCTGCAGGCGTTGATCTTTGGCACGCCCGTCTTGGTCATCCTAGCTCCAACGCACTTCGTCAAATAGTTAGAGATTTTTCTTTTACATGTAATAAAATGGATGCGCACTCTTGTCACGCATGCCGTCTGGGCAAACATGTTCGTCTTCCCTTTAGTTCTTCATCCACAGTTGCTTCGCTACCTTTTGAGTTAATCCATAGTGATATCTGGACCTCTCCAGTTGCTAGTAATACTGGTTTTTCATATTATCTTGTCATCTTAGATGATTATTCTCACTTTGTGTGGACCTTTCCATTGCGTAAGAAGTCCGAAGTTGCTGCCACTCTTACCGCCTTCTACTCTTACGTGTCTATGCAATTTGGTCGTCCCATTCTTGCTTTGCAAACTGACAACGGGAAAGAATTTGACAACACCACCATTCGCAACCTTCTTTCCACCCATGGCACAATTTTCCGGCTCACATGTCCTTACACTTCCCAGCAGAACGGTCTGGCCGAACGCATCCTCCGCACTCCTAATGATTGCGCCTGTACCCTCTTATTCCATGCTTACATGCCTCCCCGTTTCTGGCCCGATGCTCTTGCTACTGCCACCCTCCTCATTAACCTTCGTCCGTGTCGCGCCCGCTGGAATTTTACACCACATCACCTTCTCTTTGGGTCTCCACACTCATATGACGGTCTTCGTATCTTCGGTTGTCTTTGTTATCCCAGTACTATCGCCACCTCTCCTCATAAACTTTCTCCTCATTCCCTCCCGTGTGTCTTTCTCGGTTGCCCGGCTAACACCAAGGGCTATAGGTGCTATGATCCGGTCTCTCACCGTGTCTGAAAGGATCGAGAAGAGGTGTCTAAAGGGGGAGGGTGATTAGACACTAAGTACCAAAGGTTGCAGTTATTAATTTCTTTAAGTTGGAGTGGAGTTTTTGACACAAGTTTAAGAATCACAATACATAACAAGCAAGCATGCAAAGAGTATATGAGCAGCGGAAAGTAAAGCATGCAACTTGCAAGAATGTAAAGGGAAGGGTTTGGAGAATTCAAACGCAATTGGAGACACGGATGTTTTTGTCGTGGTTCCGATAGGTGGTGCTATCGTACATCCACGTTGATGGAGACTTCAACCCACGAAGGGTAATGGATGCATGAGTCCACGGAGGGCTCCACCCACGAAGGGTCCACGAAGAAGCAACCTTGTCTATCCCACCATGGCCGTCGCCTACGAAGGACTTGCCTCACTAGCGGTAGATCTTCACGAAGTAAGCGATCTCCTTGCCCTTACAAACTCCTTGGTTCAACTCCACAATCTTGTCGGAGGCTCCCAAGTGACACCTAGCCAATCTAGGAGACACCACTCTCGAAGAAGTAACAAATGGTGTGCTGATGATGAACTCCTTGCTCTTGTGCTTCAAATGATAGTCTCCCCAACATTCAACTCTCTCTCACAAGATTTGGATTTGGTGGAAAGAAGATTTGAGTGGAAAGCAACTTGGGGAAGGCTAGAGATCAAGATTCATATGGTAGGAATGGAATATCTTGACCTCAACACAAGTGTAGGTAGTTCTCTCTCAGAAAATGTATGTTGGAAGTGTAGGTTCGTTCTGATGGCTCTCTCCACGAATGAAGAGTGGGTGGAGGGGTATATATAGCCTCCACACAAAATCTAACCGTTACACACAACTTGCCAATCTCGGTGGGACCGAATTGATAAACTCGGTCGGACCGATTCAGCAAATCTAGTGACCGTTAGGATTTTCGGTGGGACCGACATGCAACTCGGTAGGACCAATATGGTTAGGGTTAGGGCATAACGTAATCTCGGTAAGGCCAATTACACAAACTCGGTGGGACCGATTTTGGTAATAATCTAACCAGAGAGTTGGTCAGGCAAACTCGGTGGGACCGATTCGCTAATCTCGGTTGGACCGAAATGTTACGAAGAGGAACAGAGAGTTTGCATTGTAATCTCGGTAGTACCGATTACTCAAACTCGGTGAGACCGATTTTGGTAATGGACATACACAGAGAGATTACAATCCCACCTCGGTGAGACCGAGATCCCTATCGGTGAGACTGATTTGCCTAGGTTTTGTGGCAGTGGCTATGACATCTGAACTCGGTGGCGCCGGATAGAAAGAATTGATAGGGCCGAGTTAGACTTTTTGGTTTAGGACATATGTGGGTGTGAGAAAGTAGTTGAGGGCTTTGGAGCATATCACTAAGCATTTTGAGCAAGTAAGCCATTAAGCAATACCTCATCCCCTCTTGATAGTATTAGCTTTTCCTATAGACTCAATGTGATCTTGGATCACTAAAAATATAAAATGTAAAGTCTTGTGCTTGAAGCTTGAGCCAATCCTTTGTCCTCAGCATCTTGAAGGGGTTCCACATCCTTTAGTCCATGCCACTTCATTGTTGAACTCCTCTGAAACATACTAGGTAAAAGTGTTAGTCCAACAAGAGATATGTTGACATTAATTATCAAAACCACCCAGGGAGCACTTGTGCTTTCAATCTCCCCCCTTTTGGTAATTGATGACAACATACATCAAAGCTTTAAATAAAGATATAGAGAATAACCAGTAAAGCTTTGGAAAGACATGTAACATGCATAGGCTTCCCCTACATGTATGCAATCATGTGAATATGGAATATAGATGCATGTGAGAGCATAACCATGACAGAGTAGGCAATGCGTTGCAAGTATCTTGGCTATATGCATCAGAGCAAAAGATGTGAATGTGGGAAATGTACCTTCATGCTCATGAGTCCTGCTTGCAAACAGTATGTACATCAGCAAGAATTCCTCATACACATGATTGTGATTCATATACTTACATTGTGGTCTTGAGTTGGCTTAGGATGGAATGAACCTATGAAAACAAGGTTAGATAACACAGATGCACTTACTAGCCAGAGCAAACAGGAAGAACCACAAGAGTACCAAGACTGGGATGACATGTAGAGTGTGAGTACTAAGTACCACATTTGATATAGACATGCCCCCAAAGGTAAAGATGTGCAATGAATTTAAAGAATTTCTTTCCCTTAGATGTCTTGCTCCCCCTGAATCTAGCGTGGGATACTGGGAGAAGATAGGGAACAGAAAATCAGAGCTCAAAGAAACAAATGAACAGAGCTAATGCAAACGAGCACATATGAACATGTCTTTCCCCTCAAGAAGACATGTAGCATCTCTCCTCTTGAACACCAAGCATCTGGAATCCTTGAAGATTACTCCATCCTTGAGTATTCTCTCCCCCTAGAGATATGATTAAGCTTTGATGTGATCTCTCTCTCCCCCTTTGACATCAATTTCCAAGAAGGGTCTTCTAGAATTTGTCGTGAATAGGTGTGGTCCTTGAGTCACAGCACAAAGCACTAAGGTAAATGTGATGCTGGTAGAGGACAAGACTCATTGAGTGAAGCTGGATCAAAAGTAATGCAGGAACAAATGGCAAAATGTCTTTCCTGTAGTGAAATCGGTGGCACCGAGTGGTATGCTTCGGTTGCAGCGAAAGAATTCGGTTGGACCGAAAACAAGAGATCGGTGTGACTGAGTTCATCACAGAGAAAACACTTTTCACCTCAACTAACTAGACAAGTAAGATCTCACAAGGATTTGCAAGGAATTAACTGAAAGATTTGCAATGAATTGGATGCAGGGAATGCAGTACAAATAGAAAAGAAGAGAAATCTAGATGAATTTTTTTGAAAGGGGAAACAAATATGCATGAGACAAATGCAAGAGCACAGAAAAGAACACAAGTGAACTTCATCTAGAATTGGTCGGCGACAAAGTCACCTATGTTAGAGTATATTGACTTAGGAGTCAAGTGAGATCACTTGATCATAGGTCATACTCATCGTTTAAGCTCAAAATGGGGTTACCATTTTTCGTTTAAGCATCTTGATGTATTCACATCTTATCGAGTTGCTTTGACTCATGACTTGGAGTAAAGCTTCTGTAAGATGGAATAACATACCTTGGGTGGTGGTGTTGATCGTGATCATGTAGTTGAACTTATGTGGGTTGCTCAAAGTTGATGTAGCTCATAAAGAGTTGGGAGCACCACTTGGAATTTGAGTTCATCTACCTACATGGGTTAGTTTTTGCAAGGAAGAGCACTTATCCAAAATGACAATCATGAAACTCAACAAGGAATTTGTCAAAGGATATGTTTGCATGGTTTCGTGCTTCCTTGTCTTCAACCACCGTTGTGTAGAGACTTGGTGATGTAGAGATTGCTCAAGATGTGAGTGGGTTGCAATCTCATGGACTTAAATTCATCCAAGTACCTACAAGGGTTAGATAACATGCAAGGTGCAAATATTTCCAAGACATAAGATTATCATCATAAGAGAAATATCAAGGATTAGTTATAAGCTCATGTCTTGCATGTATCCAAATGGAGTTCCTACTCCAAGTTTGGAGCATCAATGATGTTCAATTCACCTCTTAACCTGCAAAACACTTTCTCATCAAGTGGTTTAGTGAATATATCCGCTAATTGCTTTTCGGTGCGAACATGCTTCAGATTAATGTCCCCTTTTGCAACATGATATCGAATGAAATGATGATGAACTTCAATATGCTTAGTTCGAGAATGTTGCACGGGATTGTGAGCAATATTGATAGCACTTTCATTGTCACATAGTAATGGAACATGTTTCACATATATCCCATAATATTTAAGATTTTTGGTCATCCAAAGTAATTGAGCACAACATGATCCAGCGGCAATGTATTCCTCTTCGGCGGTGGATAAGGATACAAAGTTTTGTTTCTTGGAAGACCAAGATACAAGAGATCTACCAAGAAATTGACAAGTACCCGAAGTGGACTTTCTATCAACCTTGTCACCGGCATAGTCCGAGTCAGGGTAGCCAACAAGATCGAAAGAGGCCCTCTTTGGATACCAAATGCCAAAGTTTGGTGTATGGATTAAGTATCTCACTATCCTTTTCACGGCCTTGAGATGACATTCTTTAGGAGCAGCTTGATATCGTGCACACATGCACATACTTAGCATGATATCGGGACGTGAAGCACATAGATATAAAAATGAACCAATCATAGAGCGATAAACCTTTTGATCGACCGGTTCACCATCTTTGGTCAAATCGAGATGTCCATTAGTAGGCGTGGGTGTAGTCATACCTTTGCATTCTTGCATATTGAACTTCTTGAATAAGTCCTTGGTGTACTTCGTTTGAGAGACAAAGGTACGTTCCTTAGTTTGCTTGATTTGCAAAACAAGAAAGAATTTGAGTTCACTCATCATAGACATCTCAAACTTCTCCGACATTAGCTTTCCAAACTTTTCACTAAAATGAGGGTTAGTTGATCCAAATATAATATCATCGACATAAATTTGGCATACAAATAGTTCTCCATTGACCCTTTTAGTAAAAAGAGTAGAATCTATTTTTCCAATTTCAAAACCTTTTTCAATAAGGAACTTGGTCAAGCATTTATACCATGCTCTAGGAGCTTGTTTAAGACCATAAAGAGCTTTGTGAAGTTTGTAAACATGATTGGGTTTCTTAGGATTAACAAATCCGGGAGGTTGCTTAACGTAGACTTCCTCCTCTATTTCACCATTTAGAAAAGCACTTTTAATGTCCATTTGGTACAAGGTGATATCATGGTGATTAGCATAGGCAAGTAAGATGCGAATGGACTCAAGTCTAGCAACGGGAGCATAAGTCTCACCATAGTCCATACCTTCGACTTGTGTGTAGCCTTGGGCGATGAGACGTGCTTTGTTGCGAACTACTTGTCCATCTTCATCTTGCTTGTTGCGAAACACCCATTTGGTACCGATGATGTTGTGGTTGTTGTCGGGCTTCTCAACCAATGTCCAAACTTGATTTCTCTCAAAGTTGTGTAGCTCTTCATGCATAGCGTTTATCCAATCCGGATCTTCCAATGCTTCTTCAACCTTCATAGGTTCAATGCTAGAGATGAATGAATAGTGTTCACAAAAGTTACCTAAACGAGTTTTAGAGCGAGTGATTCTCCCGGTTTGGATATCATTGTAGATTTGCTCGACGGGATGGTCTTTAGCAATTCTTGCTCGAACTCGTGAAAGCTTTTGCTTGGGTCTTGGTTGAACATCTTCTTCATCTTGTTCTTCTTCTTGGCCTTCTTCATTGTTGGTGTTGTCGTTCTCTTGTCGTGGTGGGGAGGGAGGTTGTTGACGTTCATCTTGGTGCACTTCCTCGTTTTCTTCATCTTGGTGTGTCCCACTTGTGGATGCTTCCGTATCAACTCTTGGTTCACCTAGTCGTGAGGTAGAAGCTTCCACTTGGACGGACGAGGTACTCTCCTTCACCTCCGTTGGACGAATTTTGCCAATAGACAAGTCTTGGATTGCTTCCGAGGGGTCTTTGTCTCCTACATCAATTGGCAATTGCTGTACTTGCGAGCCGTTAGATTCATCAAACTTCACATCTACCGTTTCTTCAACCTTTCGGGTGAAATTGTTGTAGACATGGTATGTGTGAGAGTTTGAGCCATAACCAAGTAGGAAACCTTCATGAGACTTAGGAGCAAATTTAGAACGACGATGCTTATCAAGAATGTAGCACTTTGAGCCGAATACTCGAAAGTGTCCAACTTGGGGTTTGTTACCGGTGAGGATCTCGTATGCCGTCTTCCCAAGTAGCTTGTGAAGATACAAGCAATTTGTTGCGTGACAAGCTGTCTCAACCGCTTCTGCCCAAAAGTGCTTCGACGTCTTGTACTCATCAAGCATCATTCTCGCCATTTCGATGAGCGTCCGGTTCTTCCTCTCAACAACTCCATTTTGTTGAGGTGTGCACGTAGCCGAGAACTCATGTGAAATCCCTTCTTCGTCAAGAAGATGTCCACATTAGCGTTCTTGAACTCCGTTCCGTTGTCGCTGCGAACCTTCTTGATCTTCACTTCAAATTGATTTTGGGCCTTCCTAGCGAAGTTTTTGAAGATCTTTTGGACTTGCGATTTGTCATCTAGAAAGAACACCCACGTAAATCTTGAAAAATCATCAACTATAACTAGACCAAAAGAATTTCCACCGAGACTTTTGTAAGCGTTGGGACCAAAAAGATCCATGTGAAGTAGCTCGAGTGGCCTCCTTGTGGTCATGATGTTCTTCACGGGATGCCTTCCTCCAACTTGTTTACCTGCTTGACAGGCGCTGCAAAGTCTATCCTTATCAAATATGACATCATTAACGCCAAGGATATGATTTCCTTTAATAAGCTTGTCAAGGTTTCGCATGCCAACATGACCTAACCGTCTATGCCATAACCAACCTTTAGAGGATTTAGCAATAAAGCAAGTTCTAGGTTGAGCCTTTTTAGTGAAATCAACAATGCAAAGATATCCTCTATGTATACCGGTAAAGACCATTTTATGACTATCTCTACGAAACACTTGGCAACCTACTTCAGTAAATAGGACATTGAAACTGAAATCAACAAGTCTAGATACGGAAAGTAAGTTGTAGCCAAGAGATTCAATGAGCATAACATTTTGAATGGAGCTATCATGTGAGATGGCCACCTTACCCTTTGAGTTGTCACCGAAAGTGACATACTTTCGAGGACCATCGTTTTCAGCAAGCTCACGAAACATATCTTTATCTCCGGTCATGTGATCGGTACACCCACTATCAAGAACCCATTCCTTTCCTCCTGCCATATATCCCCGAAGATTTGCCATAAGACCAAAGTGTCTCATTGCATCATCAAGATCAAAGTCACTATCATCATCCTCATCATAGTATCCATGTTCAACATCGTCAAGTGGTGGATCAAATCCTAGAGAGGGTGATTCATTAGAGTGAGTTTGACAATGATCTTCTTTATGAATTTTAATAGCTTCGGAAACAATATCACTAATAATTCCAACATCTCCTTTGGCACGCATAAGATTTGTAAGCTCAAATAGACAATCACCAAACATAGGATCACTGGAATTCATCTTACTCAAGGCAATAGACTTATGGAGAATTTCATCTAGATTTTTCAAGGAATAATTTGGAAAACGTTCTTCAAGAAATTTCCATATGGTGTAGGCACACTTAAGAGTAGGCAAACATCCAATCAAGTTTCTAGGCAAGCCTCTAGTGATAAGTTCAACAGTTCTAAGATTGTGAATCATGTCAATTGACTCATCAAGGGTAGGATGCATAGGATCAACATGAGGTGCACAAGGGCTAGCAATATACTTGTTCAAATGATATTCATTGGAAATCACAAGCATCTCATTTTTCCACTCATGAAAATACTCTCCATCAAGTATAGGTACTCTATGTCTAAGACTCCCCAAAATAGACTCATCCATCTTCCTCCAATGGTGTTTAAACTAAAGCAATGGAGACCAAAGCTCTGGTACCAATTGAAAGGATCGAGAAGAGGTGTCTTAGGGGGGGGTGATTAGACACTAAGTACCAAAAGTTGCAGTTTTTAATTTCTTTAAGTTGGAGTGGAGTTTTTGGCACAAGTTTAACAATCACAATACATGACAAGCAAGCATGCAAAGAGTATATGAGTAGCGGAAAGTAAAGCATGCAACTTGCAAGAATGTAAAGGGAAGGGTTTGGAGAATTCAATCGCAATTGGAGACACAGATGTTTTTGTCGTGGTTCTGATAGGTGGTGCTATCGTACATCCACGTTGATGGAGACTTCAACCCACGAAGGGTAACGGCTACGCAAGTCCACGGAGGGCTCCACCCACGAAGGGTCCACGAAGAAGCAACCTTGTCTATCCCACCATGGCCGTCGCCCACGAAGGACTTGCCTCACTAGCGGTAGATCTTCACGAAGTAGGCGATCTCCTTGCCCTTACAAACTCCTTGGTTCAACTCCACAATCTTGCCGGAGGCTCCCAAGTGACACCTAGCCAATCTAGGAGACACCACTCTCCAAGAAGTAACAAATGGTGTGTTGATGATGAACTCCTTGCTCTCGTGCTTATAGTCTTCCCAACACTCAACTCTCTCTCACAGGATTTGGATTTGGTGGAAAGAAGATTTGAGTGGAAAGCAACTTGGGGAAGGCTAGAGATCAAGATTCATATGGTAGGAATGGAATATCTTGGCCTCAACACAAGTGCGGGAAGTTCTCTCTCAGAAAATGTATGCTGGAAGTGTAGGTTCGTTCTTATGGCTCTCTCCACGAATGAAGAGTGGGTGGAGGGGTATATATAGCCTCCACACAAAATCTAACTGTTACACACAACTTGCCATTCTCGGTGGGACCGAATTGATAAACTCGGTCGTGCCGATTCAGCAAATCTAGTGACCGTTAGGATTTTTGGCGGGACCGAAATGCAACTCGGTAGGACCGATACAGTTAGGGTTAGGGCATAACGGAATCTCGTTGAGACCGATTACACAAACTCGATGGGACCGATTTTGGTAATAAGCTAACCAGAGAGTTGGTCAGGCAAACTCGGTGGGACCAATTCGCTAATCTCGGTTGGACCGAAATGTTACGAAGAGGAACTGAGAGTTTGCATTGTAATCTTGGTAGTACCAATTACTCAAACTCGGTGAGACCAATTTTGGTAATGGACATACACAGAGAGATTACAATCCCATCTCGGTGAGACCGAGATCCCTATCGGTGAGACCGATTTGCCTAGGGTTTGTGGCAGTGGCTATGACATCTGAACTCGGTGGCGCCGGATAGGAAGAATCGGTAGGGCCGAGTTAGGCTTTTTGGTTTAGGACATATGTGGACGTGAGAAAGTAGTTGAGGGCTTTGGAGCATATCACTAAGCATTTTGAGCAAGTAAGCCATTAAGCAACACCTCATCCCCTCTTGATAGTATTGGCTTTTCCTATAGACTCAATGTGATCTTGGATCACTAAAAATATAAAATGTAGAGTCTTGTGCTTGAAGCTTGAGCCAATCCTTTGTCCTCAGCATCTTGAAGGGGTTCCACATCCTTTAGTCCATGCCACTTCATTGTTGAACTCCTCTGAAACATACTAGGTAAAAGTGTTAGTCCAACAAGAGATATGTTGACATTAATTACCAAAACAACCCAGGGAGCACTTGTGCTTTCAGTGTCATCACCTCCCGGCATGTTTATTTCGACGAGTGTTCTTTTCTGTTTAAACAAGAACACCAGACGGCTTCTCCTTTGGTACTCGGCCCCTCCTTGGCCGACCCTGTCCGCCCCGGCTCTCTGCCGCGGCGTGGTGCGCCTCCTGGCCGTACGGTGTTACGGCTGCATCCCGCCGCCTCTCCGGCCTCGCCGGCCTCGCTGACGTCTACACCGACCTCGCCGGCCTCGCCAGCGTCTACACCGGCCTCTGCGAGCTCGCCAGCTGCTGCCCCGGTCTCCCAGGCCTCTGTGGTGGCCTCGCCGGCCTCACCCGCTTCGTCGGCCTCTGCGGTGGCCTCTGCAGTGGCGGCCTCGCCGGCCCCTTCGTCAGGCTCCACGGCCACCCGACTGGTTGCGCCGGCCTCTTCCGGGGCATCTTCGCCCGGCCTGTCTTCCTTTTCTCCGGCTACTGGAGACGGGTCCACCGAGGCCGCCGTGGTCCAACCACTCGCCGGCCCCGTCACCCGGTCCCGCATGGGTGTCTACCGACCAAGTACTCGGTACTCCCCGGAGGAGTATACCTGTGTGGCTTCGACGTCCACATCATCACCGTCGCCTCTGCTGACCTCCACTTGTACCGTGCTTCGCGACCCTCTGTGGTTTGCCGCGATGAAGGAGGAATTTGACGCTTTGCAGCGCAATCACACTTGGCAACTTGTCCCACGCCCCCTCATGCCAACATCATTATCGGGAAGTGGCTTTTCAAGCACAAGTTTCATCCTGATGGCACCCTCGACCGCCACAAGGCGCGTTGGGTCGTTCGTGGTTTTCGTCAGCGCCGGTGTCGACTTCACCGATACCTTTTCCCCGGTGGTCAAACCCGGGACGATTCAGACTGTTCTTCAGCTTGCGGCCTCCCGCTCTTGGCCTGTGCATCAGATGGACGTCTCTAATGCTTTTCTTCATGGTCATCTTGAGGAACAAGTGTTCTGTCAGCAGCTTATGGGATTCGTCGATGAGTCTTCTCCGGATCATGTGTGCTTGCTCTCCCGGTCCTTATATGGGCTTAAGCAGGCTCCTCGCGCGTGGTACCAGTGCATCGCAGCGTTTCTTCATCAGCTTGGATTCCGCTCCACTCACTCCGATGCTTCACTATTTGTCTACCACCAGGGTGATGCCACTGCTTTTCTGCTGTTCTATGTCGATGATATCATCTTGACAGCATGCTCGACTGCTCTTCTTCGACAGCTCACTGATTGTCTTCGTGCTGAGCTCGCCATCAAGGACTTAGGTCCTCTGCACTATTTCCTCGGGATCAAGGTTATTCGTCGAGCAGATGGCTTCTTTCTTCATCAGTGGAATGTTGGGGAACGTAGTAATTTCAAAATTTTCCTACGCACACGCAAGATCATGGTGATGTATAGCAACGAGAGGGGAGAGTGTTGTCTACGTACCCTCGAGACCGGCGAAGCGATCACAACGTAGAGGAAGTAGTCGACGTTCTCCTCGCGATCCGACCGATCCGGCGCCGTTACTCGGCGCCCCGAGTTCTTGACACACGACAGCTCGATGGCGCTCCTCGGGCTCCAATCCAAGAGAGCTTGGGGAGGAGAGTTTCACAAGACGACGGCGTGGTGGCGATCTTGATGTTCTATCGCGCAGGCTTCGCCTAAGCTTTTATGACGATATGACCGGCGTGGAATATGGTGGAGAGGGCACCGACACGGCTAAGGAACGATCCGTAGATCAACTTGTGTGTCCTAGGGTGCCCCCTGCCCCGTATATAAAGGAGCAGGGGAGGGGCGGCCGGCCAAGAGGAGGCGGCGCCAGGAGTCCTACTCCTCCGGGAGTAGGATTCCCTCCAATCCTAGTTGGAATAGGATTCACGGAGGGGAAAGAGAGAGAGGGCGGCCCACGTTTCCTAGTCCTAGTAGGACTAGGGAAGGGGAGGCGCGCGCCACCTAGGGCTGGCCCTTTCTCCTTTCCACCAAGGCCCACTATGGCCCATATAGTTCCGGGGGTTCCGGTAACCTCCGGTACTCGATAAATTCGATTTCACCGGAACCATTCGAACTCCAAATATAGGCTTCCAATATATCAATCTTTATATCTCGACCATTTCGAGACTCCTCGTCATGTCCGTGATCACATCCGGGACTCGAACTTCTTGGTACATCAAAATACGCAAACTCATAATATAACCGCCATCGAAACCTTAAGCGTGCGGACCCTACGGTTCGAGAACAATGTAGACATGACCGAGACACGTCTCCGGTCAATAACCAATAGCGGACCTGGATGCCCATATTGGTTCCTACATATTTCTACGAAGATCTTTATCGGTCGAGACCGCATAACAACATACGTTGTTCCTTTGTCATCGGTATGTTACTTGCCCGAGATTCGATCGTCGGTATCCAATACCTAGTTCAATCTCGTTATCGCAAGTCTCTTTACTCGTTCCGTAATACATCATCTCACAGCTAACTCATTAGTTGTAATGCTTGCAAGGCTTCATGATGTGTATTACCGAGAGGGCCCAGAGATACCTCTTCGACAATCGGAGTGACAAAACCTAATCTCAAATACGCCAACCCAACATCTACCTTTGGAGACACCTGTAGTACTCCTTTATAATCACCCGCCACGTTGTGACATATGGTAGCACCCAAAGTGTTCCTCCGTAAACGGAGTTGCATAATCTCATAGTTACGAGGAACATGTATAAGTCATGGATAAAAGCAGTAGCAACATACTAAACGATCGTGTGCTAAGCTAATGGAATGGGTCATGTCAATCGATCATTCTACTAATGATGTGACCTTGTTAATCAAATAACAACTCTTTGTTCATGGTTAGGAAACATAACCATCTTTGATTAACAAGCTAGTCAAGTAGAGGCATACTAGTGACACTCTGTTTGTCTATATATTCACACATGTATTATGTTTCCGGTTAATACAATTCTAGCATGAATAATAAACATTTATCATGATATGAGGAAATATATAATAACTTTATTATTGCCTCTAGGGCATATTTCCTTCATCTCCCACTTGCACTAGAGTCAATAATCTAGATCACATCACCATGTGATTAACATCGATAGTTCACATCATCATGTGATTAACACCCATAGTTCACATCGCCATGTGACCAACACCCAAAGGGTTTACTAGATTCAGTAATCTAGTTCACATCGCTATGTGATTAACACCCAAAGAGTACTAAGGTGTGATCATGTTTTGCTTGTGAGAGAGTCTTAGTCAACGGTTCTTTCACATTCAGATCCGTTATGTATTTTGCAATTTTCTATGTCTACAATGCTCTGCACGGAGCTACTCTAGCTAATTGCTCCCACTTTCAATATGTATCTAGATCGAGACTTAGAGTCATCCAGATCGGTGTCAAAACTTGCATCGACGTAACACTTTATGACGAACCTTTTGTCACTTCCATAATCGAGAAACATATCCTTATTCCACTAAGGATAATTTTGACCGCTGTCGATGATCTACTCCTAGATCACTATTGTACTCCTTGCCAAACTCGATTGTAGGGTATACAATAGATCGGTACACAGCATGGCATACTTTATAGAACCTATGGCCAAGGCATAGGGAATGACTTTCATTCTCTTTCTATCTTCTGCCGTGGTCGGGTTTTGAGTCTTACTCAATTTCACACCTTGTTACAGGCAAGAACTCTTTCTTTGACTGTTCCATTTTGAACTACTTCAAAATCTTGTCAAGGTATGTACTCATTGAAAAACTTATCAAGCGCCTTGATCTATCTCTATAGATCTTGATGCTCAATATGTAAGTAGCTTTACCGAGGTATTTATTTTAAAGAACTCCTTTCAAACACTCCTTTATGCTTTGAGAATAATTCTACATTATTTCCGATCAACAATATGTCATTCACATATACTTATCGAAATATTGTAGTGCTCCCACTCACTTTCTTGTAAATACAGGCTTCACCGCAAGTCTGTATAAAACTATATGCTTTGATCAACTTATCAAAGCGTATATTTCAACTCCGAGATGCTTGCACCAGTCCATAGATGGATCGCTGGAGCTTGCACATTTTGTTAACACCTTTAGGATCGACAAAACCTCTTGGTTGCATCACATACAACTCTTCTTTAATAACTCCATTAAGGAATGTAGTTTTGTTTATCCATTTGCCAGATTTCATAAAATGCGGCAATTGCTAACATGATTCGGACAGACTTTTAAGCATCGATACGAGTGAGAAAATCTCATTGTATTCAACATCTTGAATTTTGTCAAAAACCTTTTTCGACAAGTCTAGCTTTGCAGATAGTAATACTACTATCATCGTCCGTCTTCCTCTTGAAGATCCATTTATTTTCTATGGCTTGCCGATCATCGGGCAACTCCACCAAAGTCCACACTTTGTTCTCATGCATGGATCTCATCTCAGATTTCATGGCCTCAAGCCATTTCGCGGAATCTGGGCTCATCATCGCTTCCTCATAGTTCGTAGGTTCATCATGGTCTAGTTACATGACTTCCAGAACAGGATTACCGTACCACTCTGGTGCGGATCTCACTCTGGTTTACCTACGAGATTCAGTAGTAACTTGATCTGAAGTTACATGATCATCATCATTAGCTTCCTCACTAATTGGTGTAGTAGTCACAGGAACAGATTTCTGTGATGAACTACTTTCCAATAAGGGAGAAGGTACAATTACCTCATCAAGTTCTACTTTCCTCCCACTCACTTCTTTCGAGAGAAACTCCTTCTCTAGAAAGGATCCATTTATTAGCAACGAATGTTTTGCCTTCGGATCTGTGATAGAAGGTGTACCCAACAATTTCCTTTGGGTATTCTATGAAGACGCACTTCTCCGATTTGGGTTTGAGCTTATCAGGATGAAACTTTTTCACATAAGCATCTCAGCCCCCAAACTTTAAGAAACTTTGGTTTCTTGCTAAACCACAATTCATATAGTGTCGTCTCAACGGATTTAGATGGTGCCCTATTTAACGTGAATGCAGCTGTCTCTAATGCATGATCCCAAAACGATATTGGTAAATCGGTAAGAAACATCACAGATTGTACTATATCCAATAAAGTACGGTTATGACGTTCGGACACACCATTATGATGTGGTGTTCCAGGTGGCACGAATTTGTGAAACTATTCCACATTGTCTTAATTGAAGACCAAACTCGTAACTCAAATATTTGTCTCTGCGATCAAATCGTAGAAACCTTATTTTCTTGTCACGATGATTTCCCACTTCACTCTGAAATTCTTTGAACTCTTCAAATGTTTCAGACTTATGTTTCATCAAGTAGATATACCCATATCTGCTCAAATCATCTGTGAAGGTCAGAAAATAACGATACCAGCCGCGAGCCTTAACACTCATTGGATCGCATACATTAGTATGTATTATTTCCAATAAGTCAGTTGCTCGCTCCACTGTTTCGGAGAACGGAGTCTTAGTCATCTTGCCCATGAGGCATGGTTCGCAAGCATCAAGTGATTCATAATCAAGTGATTCCAAAATCCCATCAGCATGGAGTTTCTTCATGCGCTTTACACCATTATGACCTAAACGGCAGTGCCACAAATAAGTTGCACTATCATTATTAACTTTGCATCTTTTGGTTTCAATATTATGAATATGTGTATCACTACGATTGAGATCCAATGAACCATTTTCATTGGGTGTGTAACCATATAAGGTTTTATTCATGTAAACAGAACAACAGTTTATTCTCTTACTTAAATGAATAACCGTATTGCAATAAACACGATCAAATCATATTCATGCTCAACGCAAACACCAAATAAAATTTATTTAGGTTCAACACTAATCCCGAAAGTATAGGGAGTGTGCGATGATGATCATATCAATTTTGAAACTACTTTCAACACACATCGTCCCTTCACCCTTAACTAGTTTCATTTATTCGCAACTCCGTTTGAGTTACTACTCTTAGCAACTGATCCATTACCAAATACCGAGGGGTTGCTATAAACACTAGTAAAGTACACATCAATAACATGTATATCAAATATACCTTTGTTTACTTTGCCATCCTTCTTATCCGCCAAATACTTGGGGTAGTTCGCTTCAAATGACCAGTCCCTTTGCAAGAGAAGCACTTAGTCTCGGGCTTAGGTCCAGACTTGGGTTTCTTCACTTGAGCAGCAACTTGCTTGCCGTTCTTCTTGAAGTTCCCTTCTATCCCTTTGCCCTTTTCTTGAAACTAGTGGTCTTGTTAACCATCAACACTTGATGTTTTTTCTTGATTTCTACCTTCATCGATTTCATCATCATGAAAAACTCGGGAATCATTTTCATCATCCCTTGCATACTATAGTTCATCACGAAGTTCTACTAACTTGGTGATGGTGACTAGAGAATTCATCAATCACTATCTTATCGGAAGATTAACTCCCACTTGATTCAAGCGATTGAAGTACCTGACAATCTGAGCACATGCTCACTAGTTGAGCGATTCTCCTCCATCTTTTAGCTATAGAACTTGTTGAAGACTTCATATCTCTCAACTCGGGTATTTGCTTGAAATATTAACTTCAATTCCCGGAACATCTCATATGGTCCATGATGTTCAAAACATCTTTGAAGTCCCGATTCTAAGCCGTTAAGCATGGTGCACAAAACTATCAAGTAGTCATCATATTGAGCTAGCCAAACGTTCATAACGTCTGCATCTGCTCCTGCAATAGGTCTGTCACCTAGCGGTGCATTAAGGACATAATTCTTCTGTGCAGCAATGAGGATAAACCTCAGATCAAGGATCAAATCCGCATCATTGCTACTAACATTTTTCAACACAATTTTCTCTAGGAACATATCAAGATAAACATATGAAAGCAACAACGCAAGTTATTGATCTTACAACATAATTTGCAAAATACTACCAGGACTAAGTTCATGATAAATTTAAGTTCAATCAATCATATTACTTAAGAACTCCCACTTAGATAGACATCTCTCTAGTCATCTAAGTGATCACGTGACCCAAATCAACTAAACCATAACCGATCATCACGTGAGATGGAGTAGTTTTCAATGGTGAACATCTTATGTTGATCATATCTACTATATGATTCACGCTCGACCTTTCGGTCTCCGTGTTCCGAGGCCATATCTGCATATGCTAGGCTCGTCAAGTTTAACCTGAGTATTCTGCGTGTGCAAAACTGGCTTGCACCCGTTATAGATGGACGTAGAGCTTATCACACCCGATCATCACGTGGTGTCTGGGCACGACGAACTTTGGCAACGGTGCATACTCAGGGAGAACACTTCTTGATAATTTAGTGAGAGATCATCTTATAATGCTACCGTCAATCAAAGCAAGATAAGATGCATAAAAGATAAACATCACATGCAAATCAATATAAGTGATATGATATGGTCATCATCATCTTGTGCTTCGTGATCTCCATCTTCGCAGCACCATCATGATCACCATCGTCACCGGCGCGACACCTTGATCTCCATCGTAGCATCGTTGTCGTCTCGCCAATCTTATGCTTCTACGACTATCGCTACCGCATAGTGATAAAGTAAAGCATTACGAGGCGATTGCATTTCATACAATAAGCGACAACCATATGGCTCCTGCCGATTGCCGATAACCGGTTACAAAACATGATCATCTCATACAATAAAATATAGCATCACGTCTTGACCATATCACATCACAACATGCCCTGCAAAAACAAGTTAGACGTCCTCTACTTTGTTGTTGCAAATTTTACGTGGCTGCTACGGGCTTAAGCAAGAACCAATCTCACCCACGCATCAAAACCACAACGATACTTCGTCAAATAGACTCCGTTTAACCTTCTCAAGGACCGGGCGTAGCCACACTCGGTTCAACTAAAGTGAGAGAGCAGACACCCACCGGTCACCTTTAAGCAACGAGTGCTCGTAGCGGTGAAACCAGTCTCGCGTAAGCGTACGCGTAATGTCGGTCCGGGCCGCTTCATCTCACAATACCGCTGAACCAAAGTATGACATGCTGGTAGGTAGTATGACTTGTATCGCCCACAACTCACTTGTGTTCTACTCGTGCAAAACATCAAACCATAAAACCTAGGCTCGGATGCCTTTGTTGGGGAACGTAGTAATTTCAAAATTTTCCTACGCACACGCAAGATCATGGTGATGTATAGCAACGAGAGGGGAGAGTGTTGTCTCACGTACCCTCGTGAGACCGAAGCGAAGCGATCACAACGTAGAGGAAGTAGTCGACGTTCTCCTCGCGATCCGACCGATCCGGCGCCGTTACTCCGGCGCCCGAGTTCTTGACACACGACAGCTCGATGGCGCTCCTCGGGCTCCAATCCAAGAGAGCTGGGAGGGAGAGTTTCGTCGACGACGGCGTGGGACGATCTTGATGTTCTATCGGCGCGCAGGCTTCGCCTAAGCTTATGACGATATGACCGAGGTGGAATATGGTGGAGGGGGCACCGACACGGCTAAGGAACGATCCGTAGATCAACTTGTGTGTCCTAGGGTGCCCCCTGCCCCGTATATAAAGGAGCAGGGGAGGGGGCGGCCGGCCAAGAGGAGGCGCGTGGAGTCCTACTCCCTCCGGGAGTAGGATTCCCTCCAATCCTAGTTGGAATAGGATTCACCGGAGGGGAAAGAGAGAGAGGGGCGGCCCACCTTTCCTAGTCCTAGTAGGACTAGGGAAGGGGGCGCGCGCCACCTAGGGCTGGCCCTTTCTCCTTTCCACCAAGGCCCACTATGGCCCATATAGTTCCGGGGTTCGGTAACCTCCGGTACTCGATAAATTCGATTTCACCCGGAACCATTCGAACTCCAAATATAGGCTTCCAATATATCAATCTTTATATCTCGACCATTTCGAGACTCCTCGTCATGTCCGTGATCACATCCGGGACTCGAACTTCTTTGGTACATCAAAATACACAAACTCATAATATAACCGCCATCGAAACCTTAAGCGTGCGGACCCTACGGTTCGAGAACAATGTAGACATGACCGAGACACGTCTCGGTCAATAACCAATGGCGGGACCTGGATGCCCATATTGGTTCCTACATATTCTACGAAGATCTTTATCGGTCGACCGCATAACAACATCGTTGTTCCTTTGTCATCGGTATGTTACTTGCCCGAGATTCGATCGTCGGTATCCAATACCTAGTTCAATCTCGTTACCGGCAAGTCTCTTTACTCGTTCCGTAATACATCATCTCACAGCTAACTCATTAGTTGTAATGCTTGCAAGGCTTCAGTGATGTGTATTACCGAGAGGGCCCAGAGATACCTCTTCGACAATCGGAGTGACAAAACCTAATCTCGAAATACGCCAACCCAACATCTACCTTTGGAGACACCTGTAGTACTCCTTTATAATCACCCAGTTACGTTGTGACGTTTGGTAGCACCCAAAGTGTTCCTCCGGTAAACGGGAGTTGCATAATCTCATAGTTACAGGAACATGTATAAGTCATGGATAAAAGCAGTAGCAACATACTAAACGATCGTGTGCTAAGCTAATGGAATGGGTCATGTCAATCAGATCATTCTACTAATGATGTGACCTTGTTAATCAAATAACAACTCTT
Source organism: Aegilops speltoides (assembly GCA_021437245.1). Lineage (NCBI taxonomy): Eukaryota > Viridiplantae > Streptophyta > Magnoliopsida > Poales > Poaceae > Aegilops > Aegilops speltoides. Next base: position 969,332 of record CM038143.1, read on the forward strand.
TGTTCATGGTTAGGAAACATAACCATCTTTGATTAACAAGCTAGTCAAGTAGAGGCATACTAGTGACACTCTGTTTGTCTATATATTCACACATGTATTATGTTTCCGGTTAATACAATTCTAGCATGAATAATAAACATTTATCATGATATGAGGAAATATATAATAACTTTATTATTGCCTCTAGGGCATATTTCCTTCATGGAAGTATGCTCATGAGCTTCTGGATCGTACCGGGATGCTTAACTGCAAACCGGCTGCCACGCCTGTCGACACAAAGGCCAAGCTCTCTGCCACATATGGTTCTCCCGCTTCAGATGCTCCGTTCTACAGGTCGATTGTTGGTGCTCTTCAGTACCTCACTCTTACCCGCCCGGAGCTTCAGTACGCCGTGCAGCAGGTGTGCCTCCATATGCATGCTCCTCGTGATGCTCACTGGACCGTGGTCAAGCGCATTCTTTGCTATATCCGAGGCACTTTGTATCTCGGGTTGTCACTTCAGGCATCGACCTCTTTGGACTTGATTGCCTACTCTGACGCCGACTGGGCCGGCTACCCTGATACGCGACGCTCGACATCCGGCTATTGTGTCTATCTTGGGCCATCACTCATCTCCTGGTCGTCCAAGCGGCAGCCCGTTGTCTCCCGCTCCAGCGCTGAAGCGGAGTATCGCGCCATCGCCAACGTCGTCGCTGAGTGTTCCTGGCTTCGTTAGCTTCTACATGAGCTCTTGTGTCCGGTTGACAAGGCCACGATTGTCTATTGTGACAACGTCTCCGCGGTCTACCTCTCCGCCAACCCGGTTCATCATCGATGCACCAAGCACATTGAGATTGATATCCACTTTATTCGGGAGCAGGTAGCTCTTGGTCATGTATGTGTGCTACATGTCCCTACCTCCCAACAGTTTGCTAACATCATGACCAAGTGCTTGTCTACTACGTCCTTTGAGGAGTTCAGTCCCAGTCTTTGCGTCGACCATGGTGCCGCTTCGACTGCGGGGGGTGTTGAGATATAGATATAGCATGTATATTTCTTGTACAACAAGCCCTCCTCCTTCCATGTATAGTTGAGGACGTGGCTCCCATATGTACTTATATGTATGTGCATATTGCACCCGATCAATATATCGTGAGTTGCATCATATTCTACAGTATTCATCATGTCTACCTATGAGATACTCGTTCTCAGGTACTATCCAGAGCAATGCCATGCTGGGATGTGGTGAAGGATCTGGGAGGCTACTCCGTGTTCATCGGCAAAAACAACACGGCGGTGGTGCAGGCCCAACTATGTCTACTGGATAGATTTCGGGCAATGTACGCCGTGGACGTTTGATATGAGTACAAGAACCTCTAAGCGGTGTGTTCTTCCTCCTACTGAAGGAACGGCAAGATTTTGGTACTTCTACAATGAATAACACTACAACAACGCAAGAGAAACCAGAGCAACTTCATATGATTCTAGAAGACTTTAGTTGATTTCCAGCCCTCTGTATCAACATGACGTGAAATAATTCCTTCTCGCCACTTTATGTGCATTTTACATTTCTAAGTTATTTCCTTTTATTGTGATGTCCTAATAAAGTTGTTATGGATTTATGTTTTTGAACCAACCCTCTGGCTAAATTGCATGATGCCCAGATCGGTTTTGTGTTAACTTGACAAATCATGCTCAAATCAACAAAGAGATATGTTCCTAGCACTTGTTGGTTAGCTTCTAGCACAACATGGAGCAGAGATACGTCAGTAAATGAACTGAACTTACTCTAGACAGACATGATCTTACAATAATTGATGTTGTGTGATGTTTGATTAGCATTGGTCCTCAGCGCTATCCACGCTTTGTTAGGAACAGCATAAGATAAATGTAAATTCCAATACGTCGGCGACCCATGATACACAACAATAGTGATACTGTCATGCATATACATAGGTAACAATAGAGTCCCCGCACGTTCATGAACCCATTATGTTCTTCAATCACCACCGCAGCATCTCTGAACAAGCCTGTTCCAATCACCTATAGACACATAAACTGGACAAGGAACAGGTTCTCTCCCATCGGTTTGAACATGACTCCCTGAGCAGGCGCCCATGCATTGCGCATTGATTTGATCAAGGCTACATGGCTTAACGGCTTCTGAATATGAACCCTAAATATTCCAAGCCAGTGAACCTCATCCATGAGCTCGTCAATCTCACCTGATAAGTCGAGCTCTTCTTCTTCCTCTCCATGAAGATTTCCGCGCGCCAAGGTTGCCCCCATCAGGCCAGTTTCCGCCACAGCCGGCATAGGGGCGTCTACCAACCCCGCATCTGCCATCTTCGGGTCTATTTCCGCCATGCTAGCACACCACCAGAAGCACCCACGGCCCAGCGATCTTCCTGGATGATCCTCGCTCCCTTCTCATGTACAGTACGTACAAATTCTGGAAGAGATCGGTCGTAGGGGAACTCTAGAGCTGGCGCCGCCAGAGGATGTTGGGAACCCTACCCTAGGGAAAAACACGCCACTTGACCGATTTTTTAGACGAACGCTGCTTCTGGATTTCATCTCACGTTTGTTTTTAGTATATCATAAGGAAACACACACGTTTTTTATTGTCGTTTGCTCTAAGGTTATCCTATATAGAACGGACACGTAATCCCGTCTCTAACGGAGGGAGCCTTGAAGCGTGACCTACCTCCTCCACCATGACGCCGCCGCCGTTGAGGCCATGGACCGATCTCCACGCTGATTACCTCCTCCCCATCGTAGACCGCGTGCCATCGCTAAGAGACTACGTCTACGTCCGCGCCGTCTGCACAGCGTGGCGGTTGGCACTGGCTCCGGTCCGTCAATCCCCGTCCCTCCTCGTCCTCCACGACTTCCAGCCCCATGATGGCCCCCCTCATAACAGCAGCCATATCTACGCCTTATCCATCCCGATGCAGCAGCGCGCGTTCCGCCTCGCCACGCTCCCGTACCACAGCAGCCGCATCATCGGCTCCAGTAACGGCTACCTCACCATTGCCGATGGTTGTCATCTTGGGGCCTTAAATCCCGTCACCGGCGAGGAGATCGAGCTCGTTGCTCTGCCCAACAACCTCTGGCCACGCAGGGTCATGCTTGGGCCAAACCCAAGGCCTGGTTGCTACACCACCGTGGCCATCTGCCACCATAACTACGACACCCAGGTCGCCTACATGACGATCGGCAGCACGGACTGGAGAATAGCCGACGTCGTCACCGTGGATAGGGCAAAGCTAATCGATCTGTTCTACGATGCCGAACGCGGCGACATATACTGCCTCGACGAACGTGGGGACGTGCAAGTACACCACATCTCCCCCCGAGGCGGCCGGACCAAGCACTTAGTATTGGCTAAGCGTGTTGTCGGAGCGGCCGGTCCCCGCTCCGACTGTCCCTCCGCCTTCGCCCCACCTTACGACATCATGGCCAAGAAAATATATTTCAAGCGCATTTTCTTATGTGAGGGCGCCCTATACCAGGTGTGGCAGAACACCAGATCCACCATCAACTTGCAGTTGCCGGCAGGCGGTGTGTTCACGATGTCCTCGGATGAGATGCTCGTCCTCGGATACTACCCAGAGCGGCGGCCATGCTGGGAGATGGTGAAGGATCTCGGAGGCTATTCGGTGTTCATCTGCAAAAACAACGCGATGGTCCTGAAAGCTGAGGACACCCCAGGAGTAAGACCCAACTGTGTCTACTGGATTGATTGCCGGCTACGTCCGTGGGTGTTTGATATGAGCACCAAAGCTTCTACGCTTTGCGTTCTTCCTCACAGTGTAGGAAGGCCAATGTGTTGGTACTTCAACCATGACTAAGCACATTACTAGGTTATATGTATTTCACATTCATATAAATTATTATTCAGCTATATGTATTTTGCATTTAATCACTCAAATTCTCACTGTGGGTTCCTTTCCTTGTCCCTACCTCTTGGCCTAAGCCTGATTATGGAAACTATTAAAATGTTGTATGTAGCTCTTTGTGGATAAAGTTGTGAACAGAATTCCCACACGGGAGGCATCGATGGTTACGTGTTTAGTTATCATTGCTTCTTCGGTGTTCCAAATGATGGCACTTGACTTCCTCCGTGGGTGATTAAATTCTTAAATTGATAAGAATTGTCGTGGTTTCTTTTCGAGAGGTATAGAATATGCTAAGGGGGAGTTCTAAAAAAAAGACAATGCTAAGGACGTCAATGTCTGGCTTCTTTTTAGTCTAAACACACTCCACTTTATTGCTCAAATAACAAGTTCATGAGGATACAATTTAGGTCCGGCATGTGAAAGAGCCACACATGGCGTCCCAACGGTAGACCTAGAGCATGTTTAGCGAGGCTATGAGCCTCAAGATTAGTCTCTCTTCCCTCAAAGATGAAGGAACATCGATCTAGGAATTTGCCTTGTGGTCTGGTTGATCTCCTTAACAATGCTAGCATACATACCTCTAGAACCTCGGTGTATATCGTTAACCACCCCCTGACAGTCTGACGCAAAGATAATATCTGTGAGACCGAGATCGAGCGCAAGTGCCAAAGCTTCTCGGCATGCCATGCCATTGCCTCCAATGGTGCAGCATCAGTTATGCCTGAACATTTTATGGCGGAAGCACCAAGGTACAAACCTATAGAACTCCTACAAACCGCACTATAGGATCCTTCTGAGGCATTCCAAGATACTGCTCCATCCACTATTATCTTTGCTGAACCAACTAGCGGAGGAATCCATCTTGCATGATTACGTGCGCCTGGCTGGTGGTTCGGCTGCAGCTTCTTTGGCTTGCAGACCTCCAATTCTTTAATGTACCTTTTGACAAAATGATTAGTAGACATTGGGCTCCGGAAAAAGTTTTCATATGTCGCCTTTCAGTGAGCATGCCAAATCGTCCAAAGTGTTACCAGGATCATTACAAAATTGGAGTGAGGGAGCGAATCCATCAGGCTGGAAATAAACTGATTTGCATCCGGTTCTCTGTTACTCGTCAGAACATCCACCAAGTCCTCATCCTCCAGGGCACATATACACCTCGCTAGATTACATTCAATGAGCGAGTACCGCCATGAGTCCTCGACACCGCAGATCCCACAAGTGTTCTAAGCTGCCATGTGGCGATGGTGAAGAATCTCAGAGGTCGGTCGACTGGTGTGATAGGCGCCACAAAAAGACTTTGATATTAGAAGGCACATCAACACTCCACATTTTAGACCATGATCTCGTTTCCTCTTCAGAATTTGATGTAGCAGCTCTCCCTTCTAGTCAAGCTTCAGTAATCTCAAAATGCTAACTATGACTTTGTTCACGTTTTGTTCATCTTGTTCTTCCTCCTCTTACGTGGGGTATATGTACATGGGGGAGGACCTGCACAACAAGAGCATCCTCATGCGCTGCAACCCACAGCAGTAAGCTGCGTCGTCTTCATATTTTTTGTATAAGATTCTGAATTTGGCCTCCTACTGTATAATAACCAAGATATCCTAGAATGTCGACACTCATTACTGGACGTTGAAGGATTAATTGGTTAAAAAACATAAATCCTGAACAACTTAACTAGAAAATTACAATAAACTAAATATAAGTAATCAACGTAAAATGCATATAAACCTGAGAAGGAGTGTGTGTGCATTGTGCACTGAATTATAGTTCCTTCAAAAGACCGAGATATAACACTTAAGAAATTTAATCCATCAACAAGACTAGAAATGCAAAGAACATGAGAATAATTGATTTTAAAGTCTCCCAAACTCATATCTAGTTGTTTGGTGTTTCTCTTCCTTGTCAATACTAGTAAGTATCTTAGCCACTATCATTGAAGTACCAACACCTTGCAAATCCTACACCACAAGGAGGACGAACGCAATGAGCATCCTCGGCTGTACTGTCGGCACTGGAATGGAATAATGGTTTGACCTGCGCTGCTATGCTGCTCCACACTTCTAGTCACGTGCACATGCAACAAGAAATTGTATACTGAGGACTGTATATTCAGAGAGAAAAACTATATCGTTAAACCTCGAAACCTGTCATTTGAACCTGCTATGCTGCTCCACGCGTCAATCAGATGGAGTAGAGATCACATTGTTTTGCTATAGTTCTTGTGAAAAAACAGACCGCCAGCGAGAAGCTTCGTTCCTGAGCAAATGATGTTACAAGCGTCAATTGATAACTCCACATATACACAACCCGAATCCAAGTCCCTGCAGAATCGTTGGATATCGATGACCGGAGGCGGAGGAGACGATGAGGTGATGCTGTTGGGCCACTGGAGGATCGCGTAGGTGTCCCAGGTCTGGCTGGCGCTTCACCTCAAGGACGTGGGGTATATGTACATGGGGGAGGACCTGCGCAACAAGAGCGTCCTCATGCGCTGCAAGCCTGCAACCCTGTACTCATGCACAACAGTAAGCTGCGTTGTCTTTATATTTTTTGTATAAGATTCTGAATTTGGCCCCCTACTGTATACTAGAATGTCCACACTCATTACTGGATGTTGATGGATTAATTGGTTAAAAATCATAAATCTTGAAGAACTTAACTAGAAAATTACAATAAACTAAATATAATTAGTCAACGTAAAATACATATATATAAACCTGAGAAGGAGCGCGTGTGCACTGAATTACAGTTCCTTCAAAAGACCAAGATATAACACTTCAGAAATTTAATCCCTCAAAAAGATTAGAAATGCAAAGAACATGAGAATCACTGATTTTAAAGTCTTCAAGACGCATATCTAGTTATTCGGCATTTCTCTTGCACGGTTGTCGATACTAGTGAGTAATCTTAATTAACTATCATTGAAGTACCAACACCTTGCAAATCCTACACCACAAGGAGGACGAACGCAATGCGTAGAGGTTTTGTTGCTCATGTCAAACACCCACGGCGTGCATAGCCCGCAATCAATCCAGTAGACACAGTTGGGTCTTACTCCCGGGGTAGCCTCAGCCTGCACCACCGCGGTGTTGTTCCTGCCGATGAATACCGAGTAGCCTCCCAGATCCTTCACCGCCTCCCAGCATGGCCATCGCTCTGGGTAGTACCTCAGAACCAGTATCTCATCCGAGGGCATGATGAATACACCGCCTTCCCGTAACCGCAACCGGATGGTTTGCCTGGTGTTCTGCCACACCTGGTATAGGATGCCCTCACAGAAGAAGAGGCGCTTGAAAGATATTTCCTTGGCCACGGTGTCGTAAGGCGGGGCGATGGGAGTGTCGAAGGGGGTACCCACGACACGCTCAGCCAGCAACGGATAGACGTCGTGTTCCTTCATCGGGCCGCGTTGGGGGACGGGGATGTGGAGGACTTGCACGCCACCATGTTCATCGAGGCAGTATACATCGTTGTGTTTGTAGAGCAGATCGACCAGCTTCGATCCATCCGCCGTGATTTCGGTGATCGTCCACCCCGCGTCCCCGCTCGTCATGTAGGCGACCTTGCTCACGACCTTGCTGAGGTTGTCATGGCCGCAGATGGCCACGGCGGTGTAGTCATCAGGCCTTGGGTTCGGCCTGAGCACGATTCTGTGTGGGTACTGCATGTTGGGGAGAGGAAGGAGCTCGATCTCCTCGCCCGTGACAGGATTTAACAGCCCAAGGCGACGACCATCGGCAATGGTGAGGTAGCCGTTGCCGGAGCAGGTGATGTCGTTGCTGTGGCATGCGAGCGTGGGGAGGCGGAAGGTGCGCTGCATCGGGAGGGATAGGGCGTAGGCATGGGTGTTGAAGCGAGGGAGGCCGCCGTCGTAGGGTTGGAAGGCGTGGAGGACGAGGAGGTACGGGGACCGAGGGCCGGGAGGCAGCGCGGACCGCCACGCGGTGCAGACGCAGCGGACGGCGATGCAGTCTCTCAGCGATCGCAGGCGGTCCACGATGGGGAGGAAGAGATCGGCGTGGAGATCCGCCCAAGGCCTCAACTGCTCCGCCATGGAGGTCGATCAGGGTACGAGGCACGGGATTACGTACGTGTCTGTTTTATGTACTTAAAACACCACGGGATATTTTGGGCTTACCAGGCATTACCGTGGAGCAAATGGGCCCAATTAGATCTACAAAAGAATCCAGTTTTATGAACCTTCTAGAAGTTTTTTTCCTTTTCTCTTTTTTTTAACTGGTTTTCTTTTCTACTCTATGATCTTCGCACACGACGTGTTCACTACATAGGCCGGCCTAATCCGGGGACTCCATGTGCGAATGGCCAATATTGTGTTGCATAATGCTAGCGACATAATTGAATGGAGTAATCTGGAGCGACAAAAACGGTGAAGACCTTAGAGCTGGATGCCACCTGCAACATCTGTGGTTGTGGCGAGGAAGACGAATTCCATGCGGTGGTATCATGTACTAAAAGTCGTGCTCTCAGATACGAAATGAGGAAAGAATGGGAACTCCCGCCCGAGAACTCTTTCCAGTACACGGGCCCGGACTGGCTGCAACTGCTATTAGCGACAACATCAGTGGATGTGAGGGCGAGGGTGTTGATGCTTCTTTGGAGGGGATGGCATCTGCGTGATGATTGTGTTCATGGAAAAGGCAAGGAATCAATTCGCCATTCTGTCCAATTTCTCCTGAAGTACGAGGATGAAATACAGTTGGCAAGAGCCAGTACATACCCCTCTTCGGAGGCTGGTAAAGAGAGGTGGCCCTGTGCCAACACTGAAGTGCAGAGTGATGATCAGAAATTAATGAAATGGACTGCTCCAGATCAAGGTGCAGTAAAATTAAACTCTGACGCAACTTATCTGCCGGACAGTGGCCTATGCTGGGCGGGAGCAGCTGCGAGGGACTGTCGAGGCCTGGTGCTCATATCAGTTGGAAAACAGATTGGCAGCCTTGGAAGCGTGGAGGAAGCAGAGGCTAAAGCAGCTTTGGTTGGGATGCAGGCCTGGCAGGAATATCTGATGGGCCAATGGTGCTCGAGGTGGATTGCATGGCGTTAGTTAATGAACTTAAAAAGGGCTCCCTGAATCTATCTCCTTGTTTTGGTGTGCTACGGGATATCATGGAGGTCTCCGAGAGTTTTACTTCCTTCAAGGTCACTCACGTTGGAAGGAAGTGCAACACACTGGCCCATGAATTAGCAGCAGAGTCAAGACAGAAGGGTGATCTGTAGCTCCTTGCTAGAGTTCCAGACAAACTGACGCCTTTGATGCAGGCTGAGTGTATTCCCCCCACTTGAGTATTTGGTGTACTCGAGTTTCTCAAAAAAAAAAACGGTGAAGACAAGAAGAAACCTGATCAAGGATCTCTCTCGGGCTTCACCAAAAACTAGTAGGTATATAACCTTTTTTGAAGTGCTTTTTTAAGAAATCCAAGAACATGCGCTGTTGATGTTCTTGGATTTCTTTAAAAAGCACTTAAAAAAAGGTATATAACTTTTTTGAAGAGTCAAACTATTTAAGTTTGATCGGATTTGTAGAGAAATATATCAAAATCCATAATATCTAACTGACATGATAGATTCATCATGAAATGAATTTCCATACCTTTTTGTTCAATATTGTGGATGTTGATATTTTAGAACTTATGGAATATTTAGTTTTGCAGGTGAGGGAGATGATGGAGTGTATTTATTTTTATTTATAATGTGGTGATTTGATCGGACTTTCATAGCGTGGTATGTGTTATCCGCTACCAAACATATATTTATATAGGAAAAATTTTGCGTCGGTGGCTGCATGTACTGCTACAATATCACATGGTTGCTTTTTTTTCTAGGTGGTGGGAACGTGCGCGGGGTTAATATGTTTTTATAGGCCGATTGCAGTTGATTGATTTGAAAAATCATTGACCTAGTCAAACATGTAAACCAAATCCAAAATTGAATATCTTAGTTGAATGAAAAGCTTCAAAATTAGAGAACATATAGAATTAAAAGAATGGAATAGGAAAGATCCTTGAGAAATTATTGACCCAGTCAAAATCGGGTGATCCAATCCTAATTTGAAGACCCAATTAAGGCCTTACAATTTAAAAAGCATAGTGTATAATACAAAAAAATTTGAACGAGAGAGCCTTGAGAAATTGTTGACCTGGTCAAAACCGGGTGACCCAATTTCAGTTGGAGACCACAATTGAATGTGAGCTCTTTAAAATTAGGGAGCTTAGTGTTATAGAGGATGACAAGTCATTGTTCACAAAGTACATGTCTTGCTTTATGTCATATCATGGTTATGGTTATTCGGTGATACCTCAAAATGGATGTTAGTGGTAATTCAATACAATTAATGGTTTCTTGTGTTTCAGTGTTAAGTATCAAACTGAAAGACAATGGGGTGAAAAACAATGGGGTCACAGTGCTAACACTCACCAAAGCAGTCATGTAACTGGCCATGAGCATGGTGGTCCTCAGAAGGTTAAATTCGGTGAAGAAATCGTATTCACCTACAATTGTATAGTGATTGGCCAGGAAAAAAGTTCTTATATGTTCCACATCATTTAGAGAAAGAAATAAAACAGGTTATACAATGGATTATATCTTAGCGTTCTCTCTATCATTTAATATTAAGAAATCCGAAATCTATGGGGAAATAAAACTAGAATTAGAAATCATGCGAATAAGATAAGACATCTCATGCAATGGAGACAAGTGCATTATCTTTTTTTAAGAGATAATATGTTAGCTAAGAAAAGGCAAGCCTCATTTTCCCTTTCTCTTGCCTTCACCCGACCAATTAACCAACATGCCAGCTAAGAAAAGGCAAGCCTCATTTTTGTTAAAGGGGTGAAAAGGCAAGCCTCATCTCTTTAGCTTGACCAAACTAGACTATTTTTTAATCATAGATATTGAGTTTTAATCCATACAACATATCCTTCATGTGCATTACATTTTCATGTCATTTTCCTTACGGATAATAGTGCCAACCAAATAATGTAGTATAGACAGTCCACCATGCATCCACCATATGCGTGATTAGTCCACCTACTTAACAATCTTCATTAGTTCGTGACATGAGTAAAGTCGGCATATGTTTGTGGCAATTATTAAAAAGTTTGAAGACAAAGGGTCTCTTGGCGCGACCCTTGACAAACCAAAGGAAAGGGTCAAGGTTGGCACAGGGTACAGAACCTAGAAGTGAAAAATAAATGCATGTTAAGGTGTGTATCAAGAGTTGTTCTGAAATAAATACATGCATTCTAAAACTTTATCCCAAGTCACAACCAAAACCAATGACACGCCTTTCTGGAAGAGGTTGATGAGGGTTAAAGAAAATTTCGCAACCAAGGGTGGTTTGTGGTGAGTAATTCTACTGCTAACAATTACTTCTAGGAAGACGCGTGCCTTGGTGATAATCCATTATGCCACCAATATTACATAACATCTTATATTTGTGAAGGGATGGAGTAAGATTTTCATGTGGAACGTTCGCTGAGGTGTTGGCTGATAAATTACAACCTCGGTCGCCTCAATTGGCAGGGAAGCAAAAAGTGTTCTCTTTGTTCTTATGACGAGACAATTAAACACCTTTTCTTTTAGGGTAGTGTTCTCTACGCGTCATCCAAATAGCGTCAAATTTTAATACGCCAAGAAGTATTGCCAATACATGTGGTCACAGGCTTGGTGGCATACCTAACAAGTTTTCAAAGGTAATGAGGGTGGTGCGTCTGCCTTTTATTGCCGCTTTAGCTATGTAGAAATGATAATCTTCAGACCCCAAGCTGATCACATGCTCTTGATGAAGAAAAAAAAGTAAAACAAATAAAAATTCTGATTTTTTTTTTGTAATAAACACTAATGAATGTTTCAACAGCGTATGATTTCTTGTGATGAAATGACATTCGTGGAGGTCTTGGCAAATCAATGCTCCAAAAAGCTTCCAACAATAATCTTTTCGAAGCATCAATGTTTATAAAAAAGAATTGGGATTTTTTTTGAATATTATTTTTACTTTTTTTAGTTTTACTGTTCATCAGAGAGCATATGAACCAAAACTCCAGGTCCCCATATATGCACTCATTGCACGTTGTATTCTCTTGATGCTATGTTATGAGTCCATGAAAACGTCAAAAAATCTCCATGTTTTTTCCCTTAATAATAAGTGGTCAGTTTGACTCGTAGCTAGGCTTTTTTTTACAATTAATATCATGATATATTTATTGTAGCGAATTATACATGGTAGAGATACATGAGCTGACTTCAGCGATTCTAAAATAGAGTCTAAAAGAAACAAGCAAATCTTCGATGTTTTCAAACTCTTTATTCTTCCATGACACGATCTTATACTATTCTGAATACAGCCGCATGAAAATAGCAAAGGTATCAAATTACAGATATATAAATATCAACAAGGATTCTCTCATAGTTTTAACTTGAGACGCAATGTCAAGGCTGTGATGCACGCACGCAGCTATTAAAGTAATCAATCAACATGGACAAGGGCACCAACACCGATATTTCAAGGACAAAAAATTGAACAGTCAGGCCGACGTTGCCGACGTTGCTGGGAGACTCGTGGCTAGGCTTTGGTATCCAAGGCAAACATATAAATAATCTACCCGAATAAAAACATATATAATACGTACGGAATATAAAGAAACCATGTATAGTCAAACGTTGAACTCGTCGTGCACCTGCGTGCTGATATATACTGCCGTGCAGGTGGACAGCTCGATCACATGACGTGGAGATAACATTATTTAACTATTTTCTCCAGAAAAACAGAGCCATTTCCCATGGAGGAACAAGATTCATCCCTAAGCAAACTCTAACTCCGGTCACACATACATACCTGATATATACTCCACTGCGCCGTGCACCTCAAGGGCCTGCCATACACCACCCGTCCCCAGCCCCAAGCGCCGCAGGCCGAACATTACTAGCAACTGATTCTGCACGACTCAGAGTCGCCGGAGATCCATGGCCGGAGGCGGAGAAGACGAGAAGGTGACGCTGCTGGGCCACTGGGGGAGCGCGTACGTGACGCGGGTGCGGCTGGCGCTGCACCTCAAGGGCGTGAGCTACTCTTACGTGGAGGAGGACCTGCGCAACAAGAGCGACCTCCTCCTGCGCTGCAACCCCGTCCACCGCGCCGTGCCCGTCCTCATCCACAACGGCCGTCCCATCTGCGAGTCCCAGATCATCCTCCAGTACATCGACGAGGCCTTCGGGTCCGGCGACGCCCTGCTCCCGGCGGACCCGCACGAGCGTGCCGTCGCCCGGTTCTGGGCAGCCTACGCCGACGACGTGCTGGGGGCGCCGTGGGAGAAGGCGTACAGGGCCGGCACCGAGGAGGAGCGGGCCGGGTGGATGAGGCAGGTGGTGGCGGCGACGGACGCGCTGGAGCGGGGGCTGAGCGAGTGCACCGACGGGGGCAGGAAGGGCTGCTTCTTCGGCGGCGAGCGGGTCGGCTTCGTCGACGTCGTGCTGGGCGGCGTTGTCCCGCTGGTGCACGCCACCGTGGAGATCTCCGGGGACAGGCTCTTCGGGGACGCCGGCAGGACGCCGCTGCTGGCCGCCTGGCTGCAGCGCTTCGGCGAGCTCGACGCCGCCAAGGCGCTCCTGCCGGACGTCGACAGGGTCGTGGACTACGTCAGGATGATACACGCCAAGAACGCCGTCAAGGCTCCTGCGAATTAACCGGCATGGTTACGTGGACACACAATTGATGTATCTTAATCCTGTACTTCCTTCGTTCCAAAATAAGTGACTTAATTTTTAAAGTTAGTTTTTTTGAAAAGGGGACTCCCCAGCCTCTGCATCAGAACGATGCATACTGCCACATATATAAATAAATGAAGAGATTCAATAAGGTCTTAAAGTCTGAGAACAAAATAAATGCAAGCTCACAAAGAGCCGCAAGGCCAAAAAGCCACAACCGGCTGGCATAACAAAGATAGGTAAACTAATCGTCTATCCTATTACATTACCGCCATCCAAACCGGTTGAAGATATCCCGCGCTACCATCTCCCATCGAACAGATCCAGTAACCAAATGCTCACTGGCCTCCGTCGGAATGAGTAAGGACCACATACGGATCAACGCGGTAGCTCGAAATAAAACCTGCAAAAAATGAATAGATGTTGTTCTGTTAAAAGCTAAATCATTTCTGCAATTCCAAATTGCCCATAACAACGCACATACTCCGACGCGAATGTGTCCAGCTGTTGCGGACTCTATCCCAACAAGTCACGTTCCAAATAACGTACTGACCGAATTCGGGGGAGTAATGTTAAAGGCAATTTGCACCATGTGCCACAGAACTCTCATCAACGGGCAATCAAAGAAGAGGTGCTTGATAGTTTCGTCCCGATCACAAAAATTACACCTAGTAGATCATGTCCAGTTGCGCTTAACCAAATTATCCTTTGTTAAAATTACTTGTTTATGTACAAACACATAAACACTTTACTTTTCAAAGGAACTTTGACTTTCCAAACATATTTGGAACTAGGAATAACACTAGAGTTAATGACGTCAATATATATCGACTTGACTGTGAACTCTCCAGACCTAGTGAGCTTCCAACACAACGGATTGGGCTGATGAGTTAGCTGAACCTCCATCAGTCGACTCACCAAATGAAGCCATGCTTCCCACCGTTCACCAACAAGCATCCTCCTAAACTGAATATTAAGGGGAATGGACTGCATAATCGTTGCAACAAGAGCATCATGTCGCTGAACAATACGATACAGGGAAGGATACTGAAGCGCCAACGGCGTTTCACCAAGCCAAGTATCCTCCCAGAAGCGAGTAGTGCTGCCATTACCGACAGTAAACTTTGTTCTATTAAAGAAGACAACTTTGACTCTCATAAGCCCCTTACAAAAGGTGAGTCAGTCGGTCTCACTGTCACCTGGGACAAAGTCTTGGACTGCAAATACTTACTACGGAGAATCTGCGCCCACGTTGCCTCGGTCTCAACTGACAACTTATACAGCCACTTACTGAGGAGGCATCTGTTCTTGACTTCAAGATTCTCAATACCAAGGCCCCCCTGGTCCTTAGGTCGACAGATGATATCCCATTTGGCGAGTCGGTACTTTCTCTTTAGCTTATCACTCTGCCAGAAGAATCGGGATCGATAAAAGTCCATCCTTTTCCTAACCCCAACTGGGACTTCAAAGAAAGATAAGAGAAACATGGGCATACTCGTGAGCACCGAATTGATAAGAATCAGTCGGCCTCCATATGACATGAGTTTGCCCTTCCAACAACTCAGTTTCTTCTCAAACCGATCCTCGATGCACTTCCATTCTCTGTTTGTCAGCGTACGATGGTGAATGGGTATCCCTAGGTACGTGGAAGGTAAGCCCCCAATTCACACCCAAACAATTGCCTATAAGCCTCTTGTTCCTCATTGGCTCTACCAAAACAGAACACTCGCTTTTATGAAAGTTAATTTTCAGTCCGGTCAATTCTTCAGATAAGCATAACACCAGCTTTATATTTCTCGCTTTTGCCAAATCATGCTCCACAAAGATGATTGTATCATCAGCGTACTGCAGGATGGACACACCACCATCAACTAGATGAGGCACCAAGCCACCCACCTGACCGACCTCCTTTGCCCTACCTATGAGGATTGCCAACATGAGGATCTTTCAGCTTGAACAAGATGAAGAAATGATTCTTGGTCAGGAGAACCTAAAATTATACATTACTGAGTATTACAAGTAATTGTTTAGGCCTCCAAAGGATAACTGTGTGCCTCTGGATGAGTCTAGGATTGAGGATGTGCCTCAACTTACGGCTGCTGAGAATGATATTTTAGCTGCTCCTTTTTCTAAGAAAGAAGTTTTTGAGGCCATATCGCAGATGAAAAATAATAAGGCTCCTGGCCCGGATGGATTCTTGGCTGAGTTTTATAAGAAGTGCTGGCATATTATTAAAGGGGATCTGATGCCAATGTTCCATGATTTATTTTCTGGACAGCTTCAGCTTTTCCAACTGAAATTTGGAACGATAACCATGCTTCCTAAGAAAACAGAGGCTGTGAGAATCGAGCAATTCAGGCCCATTTGTCTTCTTAATGTTAGTTTCAAAAAATTTACCAAGGTAGGGACGATTAGGCTCACACATATTGCGCATGCTGTGGTGCAGCCTACTCAAACTGCTTTCATGCCGGACAGGAACATCCTAAAAGGGGTGGTGGTCCTTCATGAAATGCTCCATGAGATTCACACGAAAAAACTAGATGGAGTTGTTTTCAAGGTGAATTTCGAGAAAGCGTACGATAAAGTCAAATGGTCTTTTCTTCAACAGGCATTATGCATGAAGAGTTTTGATGAAGCTTGGCGACGCCAGGTAGAATCTTTCACGCAGAAAGGGAGTGTTGGAATTAAAGTGAATGACGATATAGGTCATTATTTTCAGACACACAAGGGCCTGAGACAAGGTGATCCATTGTCTCCTATTTTTAAAGTTAGTACTGATGGATTCATGTACCTAGGGTAGGGTCATAGGCCTGACCTAAACGTCCTACCCAAGGGTACTCACAGAAGAGATCATCTTCCAGTCGTCTAAAGAGGAATCCACTCGACCAGACTGGAAGCACTCGACCATGGAAGACCCACTCGACCATGAAGACTCACTCGACCACCAGAAGGTCAGAAGGCACTCCATGCAGTTAACGGTTTACTATTGAATAGACTTAATGATAGTTAAAGCGCTTTATGAGGGGCGCACGGTAACCCCCCTGGCTTAATGTACTTTAATCCCTCCATTATGTGAGCTGGCTGGGGTCCTGGCGCACTCTATATAAGCCACCCCGCTCCACAGATAGAGGGGTTCAGATCTTTGTAATACTCATACTCATAATCCACTCGACCGCCTCAGGGCTCCGAGACGTAGGGCTGTTACTTCCTCCGAGAAGGGCCTGAACTCGTACATCCCGTGTCTCCACGACTACTCCATAGCTAGGACATCGCCTCTCCTTAACCTACCCCTATTTCTACTGTCAGACTTAGAACCACGACAGTTGGCGCCCACCGTGGGGCAGGTGTTTTAGCGATTTGTGGAGGAGTTGCTGTACTTCCGAGTACATTCATCATGATGACTTCTGGAGTTTTGGGTGCGGGGTGCGAGATCCGTCTCGGTGCTCTCACCTTTGTCGCCGACGACTCGCGTGGCTCGTGGAGGCCCTCTTGACGCCGAGGCGCTCCCGTCCGCTGGGCGACGACTTCGCGCATGTGTTCGCGGGCGCTTTGTCTGCGGCAACCGTCGACCAGTCGGTCGATCCCTTATCGATCGCTCGCCCGATCTCCCACCAGCGTAAGCGCCTGGTCGGTCGAGGCTTCAGCGGTGGGTGAAGCACGCGGTGGCTCGCCAGACAGCCATCGCCTGTGTCGCGCTATCGAGCCCGGCGAATCTCTCTACGGCCTGTTCAATCTGCCGACGGCTCCGAGAGATCGCATCCGAGTGTGATAGCAGTGATCCGGCGGCGGAAATTCTCATGGTCGACGGCCCTCGCAGTCCTCCGGTTTAAGCTACCACGGCGGTGGAGCCGCCGGAGGAGGTGACCCCTGCATGAACACGAGGAGTACCAGCCCGAGACACTCGACTCTCTCCAGAGAGAGGATCTTCGTCGCAGGAATATGGATGCACTACATACTCCTATCGCTGGAGAGACCCCTGAGGCTCGTGCCTTGGAGGAAGCACGTTTGGCCAATGTGGCTGAACGCACTCGCCTGGAGAATCTTCAGCGAGCACTCGACGAGCGCTGCTGCAACGACTTCGAATCCGGTCGACGCCGGCTCTTCCCGCCGACTCGGGTATACCGCGACGCCAATTCAGAATTTAGCGGTGCAACTCGCATTATGGAGTCCATTCAGCCGCCCGGTCGGAAGTGGAAGAGGCTTGCAGCAGATCGTAGATTTACTCCGAGCAGCAGTGACCGAACTCAGCCGTGTCGCATCGCGCAAGAACAGATTCACGGTCGATCCGTCGCTGCAAACACATCGATCGGCTCACAGCCCAGATCGCCTCCCGGCGGGAAGGGCGCGACAACCGGCGAGAGCAGCTCGAGACCGATTCGACCGAGATGATAGGCGCCGAGTGCCCTTTCCTCCGAGGGAAGGGTCATACGCCTCGGCGACAAGATGATGTGAAGGCGATTCAAGATAGGCGAAGGGTTCGGTCGACCCTGTGGAACCAGGCTTTGATGCGCGGTCCATTATCGTGCAAGGCCCTGGTCGACCGAACAGAGCCCATCGAGGAGGACCGAGAGGATGCACCCACCAGCAGATCGAGTGCATGTCTCCGGTCCGGAGTGTTTTAGCAGGCTATCGAGCCGCATGATCCCCCAATTTCAGATTAGCGGCAGGAGTATGCAAGTTCACTGGGAATCTAAGCCTCAAACTTGGCTCGAGGATTACCGAGTGGCTGTTCAAATTGGTGGTGGAAATGATGAGGTGGCTATGAAACACTTGCCCTCATGTTGGAAGGTTCGCCAGAGCATGGCTGAGTCAATTACCTCACAGCAGAGATATATACTTGGGAGGATTTGTCCCGGTGTTTGTCAGACTTTTGAAGGGACTTGCAAGCGACCGGCTGGTTTGACAGAGCTGCAAGTTTGTGTGCGAAGACCAATGAAACTCTCCGAGAGTACATTCAGAGGTGGATTACCTTGCACAACATCTTGAGAAAATGTGTCCGACCATCAGTAGGTTTGCCTTCAAAGACGGCGTCAAAACAGAGAATTGAGTCGAAGTTCGGTCGAACCGGGACATGACCCCGAGTCGAATGATGGAGATTGCTAGCAAATATGCTAACGGCGAGGAAGAAGACCGACTCGGCGGCAAGTACAAGCCGAGTCATCGGAGAAGGGCAATTCGATCGGAAGCGAAGCGCAAAGCCGAGCCAGCAGCTCCGGAGAGGCCCCGCCGTCACTGTGGGAAATTCAAGGAAACCCAAAGGATCCGGAATCGAAGAAAGTGAAAGATAAAGAAGGAAATGACGTGATGGATATGCCATGCCATATTCACACGAAGAAAGATGAGGAGGGCAACATTATTTACCGAAGCACACCACTGTCGATGTCGACTCTGATCCAAAGAAGCCAGGCAAGCGTCTAAGGACAAGGAGAAGGAGCCGACAAGGCCGGAGATAAAGAGGACAGTGAGGAGGAATACCCGCATGTCAACTCCACTCTGATGATCTTCGCGGATGTGGAAAGTAAAAGTCGACTGAAAGTCATCAACCGGGAAGTGAATATGGTTGCCCCAGCTAAGCCAAGTTATGTGAAGTGGTCCCAGACACCTATCACATTCGACCAATCTGATCACCCGACACACATTGCCACCCCTGGGCGGCAAGCGTTAGTGGTCGATCCAGTTGTCGAAGGCACTCGACTGACAAAAGTGCTGATGGATGGTGGTAGTGGGCTGAATTTGTTGTATGCGGATACATTGAAAGGAATGGGCATTCCGATGTCCCGATTGAGCGCCAGCAATATGAGTTTCCACGGAGTCATACCAGGGAAGAAGGCCAACTCACTCGGCCAAATAGCCCTGGACGTGGTTTTTGGTGATTCCAAGCACTTCCGCAAGGAAAAGTTGACCTTTGAGGTTGTGGATTTTCAGAGTGCATACCACGCCATTTTGGGGAGGCCTGCCTACGCACGATTCATGGCTCGACCATGCTACGTGTACCTCAAACTGAAAATGCCAGGACCCAAGGGAGTGATCACCATCACCGCGATCGGAAAAGGCGGAAGAGTGCTTTCAGAAGGGCTCGAAGATTGCCGACTCCCAAGTGACAGCGGTCGAATTCGACGAGTATATGCAAAACGCAGATCCGAGTGATTTGCTAAAGTCTAAGAGACCAGCCACAGAGTCTGCATTCAAGTCGTCTGGCGAGACAAAGCCCGTCCATATTCATCCGACTGACCCCAATGCAGCTCCGACTCACATATCCACAACACTCGACTCGAAATAGGAAGAAGCGCTCATCCAGTTCCTCCGTGAGAACTGGGACATTTTTCCATGGAAGCCAGCTGACATGCCAAGTGTTCCCAGGGAACTGGCTGAGCATCGCCTACGAGTCGACAAGACAGCGAAACCAGTCAAAGAACATCTTCGGCGGTCCGCCGTCCAGAAGAGAAAGGCTATTGGTGAGGAAGTGGCTCGACTGTTGACAGCAGGATTTATCCGAGAGATTTACCACTCCGAGTGGCTCGCTAATGTTGTCATGGTCCCCAAGAAGGATAACTCACTCCGCATGTGCATTGATTTTAAGCACATTAATCGGGCCTGCCCGAAGGATCATTTTCCTCTCCCCCGCATCGATCAAATTGTCGACTCGACAGCAGGGTGTGAGAGGTTGTCTTTTCTAGATGCGTATTCGGGTATCATCGATCCGTCAGTATGGACCCGGCGAAATAAAACAGCTTTCATCACTCCATTCGGTGCTTCGCTATATCACCATGCCATTCGCCTCAAGAACGCCGGAGCCACATTTATGCGAATGATTCGAAGTGTCTTCTCACCAAATCGGTCGGAATGTGGAAGCGATATGGATGATATCGTCGTTAAATCACGAAAAGGTTCCGACCTGCTCGCTGACCTCGCCAAACATTTGCCAACCTCCGAAGGTACGATATCAAGCTCAATCCGTCCAAGTGCACATTCGAGTTCCTGGTGGAAAATTACTCGGTTTTCGCTTCGAACGAGGAATCGACGCTAACCCGAGAAGATAGGCACTATTCTCGAATGAAACGCATACATGCGAGTGCACGACGCCCGAAGCTTCTTGGATGCTTGGCGCTTTAAGTCGATTCATCTCACGACTCGGTGAAAAGGCATTACCTCTTTACCGATCGATGAAGAAGGCCGATGTGTTCGAGTGGACTCGGAAGTCGATGCAGCGCTTGCGAGCTAAAAGCTCTGCTCTCCACCCAGCCGGTGCTTGCTGCTCCAATCAGCAAAGAGCCTCTATTGCTTTACATTGCAGCCACTGGACAAGTTGTCAGTTCTGTGCTTACGGTCGAGCGGGAAGAGGAAGGAAAGGCCTTCAAAGTTCAGCGCCCGGTTTATTATTTGTCTGAAGTTTTGACTCCATCCAAGCAGCGATACCCTCATTATCAGAAGCTTGTGTATGGTATTTACATGACCACGAAGAAGGTTGCTCATTATTTCTCTGATCATTCTGTCACAGTCGTCAGCGACGCTCCTTTATCAGAGATCTTGCATAACAGAGACGCAACCGGTCGAGTGGCGAAGTGGGCGATTGAACTTCTTCCCCTTGATATCAAATTCGAGGCAAAGAAAGCCATTAAGTCCGTGCTATAGCGGATTTCCTTGCCGAGTGGATTGAACAACAAAGAACCGGTGAAGTTCACTCGGAGCATTGGACCATGTTCTTTGACGGCTCCAAGATGCTGAATGGTTCAGTGTGGGGTTGTTCTGGTTTCCCCAGAGGAGATAAGCTTAAGTATGTGCTCCAGATTCACTTTGATTCCTCCAACAATGAGGCGAGTACGAGGCCCTTCTATATGGGTTATGCATGGCCATCTCACTCGGCGTCCGTCGCCTGATGGTTTATGGCGACTCAGATCTAGTGGTCAATCAAGTGATGAAGGAGTGGGGCGTGAAGCCGGCTATGACCGGATCTTGCAATCTGATGAGGAAGCTGGAAAAGAAGTTTGAGGGGTTGGAGCTCCATCACATCCCCCGACTGAAAAATCAAGCAGCAGATGATCTGGCGAAGATAGGGTCCAGGAGGGAAGCCATTCCGAGTGGTGTGTTTTTGGAACATATACACACTCCATCAGTCAAAGAAGATCCTTACACAGAGGAAGCTCCACAACCCAAGAGTGCCACAGACCCGACTGAAGTTGAGGTCCCGGCAGTGGTCGACTTGGTCATGGAGGTTTTAGTAGTCACTCCCGATTGGACAATTCCATACATTGCGTATATTCTGAGAAAGGAACTCCCAGAGGATGAGGAAGAGGCCCGACAGATCGTCCGTCGATCCAAAGCCTTTACTGTTATCAATGGGCAGTTATATAGAGAAAGCCCAACGGGAGTCGGACAAAAGTGCATAACGCCAGAAGAAGGTCGAGTCATTCTCAATGATATCCACTGGGACCTGTGGTCACCATGCGCCTCTCGGACCATTGTGGCCAAAGCATACCGAGCAGGATTTTCTTGGCCAAGAGCAAATGAGATGGCGAAAGAAATAGTGGACAAGTGCGAAGGATGTCGGTTCTACTCCAATATGTCACACAAGCTGCGTCGAGCCTTGAAGACCATTCCGCTCGTCGGCCTTTTGCAAGATGGGGTTGGACATGATCGGTCCCTTGCGAACGGGTCGGAGCGGCTTCACGCATGTCTTGGTAGCGATCGACAAGTTCACCAAGTGGATTGAGGCTAAGCCAATCAAAAACTTGATCTTTGGTATCTGCTGTTTCCTTCATCGAAAGTTGACGTTCAGATATGGAGTCCCGCGGTATTATCACGGACAATGGGTCGAATTTTGACTCGGAAGAATTCAAGGATTTCTGCAACTCTCAAGGCATACGAGTCGACTACGCTTCAGTCGCTCATCCACAGTCGAATGGACAGGCAGAACGAGCCAATGGATTGATCCTCAAGGGTCTGAAGCCCCGTTTGATGCGGGATCTCAAGCATGCGGCTGGTGCTTGGGTCGACGAACTTCCTTGATGCTTTGGGGTTGCGGACCACGCCTAATCGGTCATTGGGAGAACTCCTTTTTTCCTGGTCTATGGGGCAGAAGCAGTTTTACCGAGTGATCTCCTTCACAATGCTCCACGAATTGAACTTTATAATGAAGCAGAAGCTGAGCAAGCGCGTCAGGATGCAGTCGACCTCCTGGAAGAGGAAAGAGAAATGGCTCTGATCCGCTCGACCATTTACCAGCAAGACTTGCGCCGCCTGTACGCCAGAAATGTGAGAGGTCGGGCCTTCCAGGAAGGGGATCTGGTCCTTCGGGTAGATCAGCAGAAGCAACATAAGCTTGCTCCCTCCTGGGAAGGTCCCTTCATCGTCACAAAGGTTCTCCACAATGGGGCATATCGTCTCTACAATGTCGAACACAATATCGATGAGCCCCGAGCTTGGAATGCGGATCTGCTCCGCCCGTTTTACACTTAAAGTTTTTCACTCGGAAGAATTGTAATAAAGTACTCTTGTAGCTCACGAGCTTTGAAGTAATAGTGTCATAATTCCTTCATAATTTTTGTCACTTTTTATTTTGCGTCGAGTAAAATCTTCACTTCCCCCAGTGGGTGGCTTAGGCGCGAATCCGTTCCGCCTAAGTTTACAAATCCTACCGAGTGGTAAGCCAGACTTCCACTCGGAGGCTTAGCTGCAGCCCAGTGCTCGCCTAAGTTTACAAATCCTACCGAGTGGCAAGCCAGACTTCCACTCAGAGGCTTAGCTGCAGCCCAGTGCTCGCCTAAGTTATTAAAAATCCTACCGAGTGGTAAGCCAGACTTCCACTCGGAGGCTTAGCTGCAGCCCAGCGCTCGCCTAAGTTATTAAAAATCCTACCGAGTGGTAAGCCAGACTTCCACTCGGGGGCTTAGCTGCAGCCCAGCGCTCGCCTAAGTTATTAAAAATCCTACCGAGTGGTAAGCCAGACTTCCACTCGGAGGCTTAGCTGCAGCCCAGTGCTCGCCTAAGTTATTAGAAATCCTACCGAGTGGAGAGCAAACCTTCCACTCGGGGGGCTTAGCTGCAGTCCAAGGACTCGCCTAAGTATAAAGCATATTAGCAAGGAAAACAAGGCGCAGGTCGACTGCGACTCTCTCCTCCGAGCTACACCATAAGTATGATGTGCGATTGCAAGGAAGATGAAGTACAGGTCGACTACGACCCTCTTCTCCGAGCTTCGACACAAATACAACGTGTCGACTGCGACTCTCTTCTCCGAGCTTCGACACAAATACAACGTGTCGACTGCGACCCTCTTCTCCGAGCTTCGACACAAATACAACAGAAATCCTACCGAGTGGAGAGCAAACCTCCCACTCGGGGGCTTAGCTGCAGCCCAGTGCTCGCCTAAGATAAAAGAAATCCCACCGAGTGGAGAGCAAACCTCCCACTCGGGGGCTTAGCTGCAGCCCAGTGCTCGCCTAAGATAAAAGAAATCCTACCGAGTGGAGAGCAAACCTCTCACTCGGGGGCTTAGCTGCAGCCCAGTGCTCGCCTAAGATAAAAGAAATCCTACCGAGTGGAGAGCAAACCTCCCACTCGGGGGCTTAGCTGCAGCCCAGTGCTCGCCTAAGATAAAAGAAATCCCACCGAGTGGAGAGCAGACCTCCCACTCGGGAGCTTAGCTGCAGCCCAGTGCTCGCCTAAGTTATTAAAATCCTACCGAGTGGTAAGCCAGACTTCCACTCGGAGGCTTAGCTGCAGCTCAGTGCTCGCCTAAGGAATAAGTCGACTGCAGTAAGCGCTTCGCTGTCAACCTGCAAAGAGCAATTCAAGCCGAGAGCAATCATTTTCAAACATCCAATCTAAATTTAGGTCGACACCTAAAATAACCGAGAGTGCCCAGGCACTAAGCCTGTTAAAGTTTTATCGGTTACAACTCCACTCGGCATACCGAGGCAAATTTAAAGTCAAGGAAAGTTTTTTACCCCTCCTGTGGAGGGCTGGATGGAGCAACGAATTCGTCAAGATCAATCCCGTCGGCGATCCGCGTGGCAGCAGCGATGAAAGTCTCCATGAAGGTCCTGAAGTCGTGCTTTTTGGTGTTGGCCACTCGGAGAGCCGCCAGCTTGTCTTCTCGGGCTTCCTTGCAATGGACACGCCGCATACGTGGCTACGTCGCACCACACCGAGTCAAGATTTCTTCCACTCTTGCACTCGGTCGGGGCGGCATTGATCGAGCCATCAATGACTCGAGGTCATTTTGGAGCGTCTCATTGGGCGAGCGTCGAGTCGATGCGTGGCGTAGCAACCTTGATCTTGCGAGATAATCCACAACAGCTGCAACGGGACTCGATCGGAAGATGTTCATGGCGTTTCGCTGCTCACCGGAGAATTGACAGGATCAAGGTTCGTCTCCAGCTGGCTGGTTTCTTCTTCGAAGTTGCGGCAGAATTCTGCAAAGACAAAACCCCGAGTCGGGAAAACAGTCGAATGGAAATATGACAGTTGGGAAGATTGGTCGAGTGGAAAAGGCTACCTTCGAGCTTAAGAAGCAATTTCTTAGCAAGGCCGCCCAAGAGGCTTTCCATCTCGTTCTTCTTCCCAGCCAGTTGGAGGATCTTATCGGTCAGGTTCTTCTTGTCAGCTTTCATCCGTTCAGCATCCTTGCCGGCAGCGGCCAGAGCAACCTTCAGATCGGCGTTATCCTGTTCGAGCTTGGCAACAGAGGCCAGTTTTTCATCAGCAAGCTTGATCTTCTCATTTAGCTCAAGTTCTTTCTTCCTTTGAGCCTCCTTCACCTTGCCTGTAAATCGCAGCAAAGTCAAACTTGAAGCAAGTAGGAGGAGGACGGAGTCGTCGAAATCTCACCAAACATACCTTTGGTCTCCTCCTTCGCCTTCGTCAGGTTTTCTTGCACCAGTTTCAAGTCCAACTCGAGCTGAATATGCTTCGCTCGATTCGAGCAGTAGCGTGCCGCAAGATCGCAAGATTTCTCTGAAGAGTCGATTGCAAAAATATCGAGATAATCCACTTCCGAGTGAATCAAGAAGAATTGTGCGTTTTAAGACTACGATCGAATGCAAGCATTCAACCGTAGTCTCGGGACTACACCGATGGGTGCACTCAGCGTGCCCCACTTGGTCTTATTCAAGACATAGTCGATCATCGACCGATAAAACAAGGGCGAGTCGACCGATCGACCATTTCATTCTTAGTAAGCCTAAGGCGAGTCGACGATCGACCAAAAAAAAAAAAAAGTCGACCCGATCACGAGCTTCTTCGATGTAATCAATCGCCAACAGTTGATCACAGTCTCGGGACTACACCGATGGGTGCACTCAGCGTGCCCCACTAGTTTGTAAACACATTCATTCCATTCGGATCTTGATCAACATCTACTTAGTAAGCCTAAGACCGACCGCCGGTGATCGACCTTAGCCTTGGGGACTACACCGGCGGGTGCACTCAGCGTGCCCCGCTAACAAGGAGTTTTTATCGACACACCCTTTGGGTGACTGCTATTACTACAAATTTGAGAAAGAAAAGTTTCGATAGCATATCCTAACGTAAGGTGGTGGTCGACTAACTGAACATTGCTCTGAAGGCGAGTGGCGTCAGAAGCCGCTTGGCTCGCTTCCGGCGATCTTCACCGCTCCATCATGATCCCCGCTGACGGATCGCCTCTTTAGCAAAGATCGGCCTGGTCCTCCGGACGTGGTGCGTGGTGAAGATCGAAGGTTGTCAGCACTTTCGGCGAAGTGGGTCGGGCACTCGTCGGATTTGCAAAAGATACAGTATGTCGAGTGCCGCCTTCTCCTTCCGTCACGGTGGTCTCGGGCGCCGTCGCACCTTGGGTTTCTCTGCCAGCAGACGCCTTCCTGCTCCTCCTAGCCCTCAGTGGCTCCTCATCCTCATCATCGTCATCAGGGAGAGTGATGATATTATCGGCTGGAGCTTCAGAAAAGGGTTAAGATTAGGAATTTTGAGTCAGTCGACTGAGAACAAGAATTAAGGATATAGTACCAGGATTTGAGGTGGCAGCGTCCTCCATCTCATGGTCGTCAGCTTTAGCTGAGGTTTCAGAAGTCGCAGCGCTGAAATTCCAAAGAGTCAGTCGACCAATTCATATATCAACCAGAGACAAAATTTGTGTAAAGCAAGAAGATTTAAGCAATATGTTTACCCTGAGATGGTGGGGATGGACACCTTCATCTTTGGCAGAGGCTTGGTTGTCCTCGGCGGAACTACCTTCGGTTGCTTCGGCGCCTTCTCAGTCGGCACCGGAGAAGCGGTCCGAGGGCGTTTGGTCGACTGCGAAGCAGTCGCGACTCCCTTACCGCGTTCAGCCGAAGGGTCGTGCACAAGCTTTGACCGCCTTTCCAAGCGTGGTGGTGCGACTTCCTCCTCCTCGTCCTCGTCGTCTTCGTCGTCCTCGTCATCATCATCATCGCTGCCGCGTCTCCTGCGTCATCTGAATTCCACTCCTCCGGCTCTCACCTCCACCGCTTCCCCCTCCTCGCCGGAATCGAGCGCCGTTGGGCATTGAGTATAGCTCGTGAGGGCTCGAAGTATCAAAGCGAGTTCGATCGACCAAATTCTGAAGCACACTCGACATACATGCAACAGAAAATAGAACAAGTATACCTTGTCTGGAACATTGTCACGATCAAACGGAGAAATCCTCCGGGATCCGCGAGGATTGTCCTTGTTTCCGGTGATTGAGGTCATCCATCTTTCCACTACAGCATCGTCGACTGCCTCCGGGTGGACGCGAGTTTCGTCTTCGGTGCCGCAATACAACCACATACAGTGACTCCGGAACTGAAGGGGCTGGATTCGCCTCCGAAGAAAAACCTCCAGGAGATCCATGCCAGTCACTCCGTCCCTAACCAGCTGCACCACCCGGTCCATCAGCATCTTCACTTCAGCCCTTTCTTCAGGGACAACCTTCAGGGAGGAGGGCCGGTTCACTCGACTCATGGTGAATTCAGGAGGCGGTCGATCGTGTCCGGCGTCGTCTCGTTCCGCAATAGAACCAGGTCGATTGCCAACCCCTAACCGACTCAGAAAGTGCATAGCTGGGAAAGTGCTTTTGCTCAGAGCTGGACTCCTAAACCACCACACATCTGGACTACTTGGGTCTTCTCGTCACGGGGCTTGCTTTCTTCACGGTCGAGGCGACATGTGAAGATGTACTTGAACAAGCCCCAAGGCGGTCGACAGCCCAGAAATTTTCGCACATAGATACAAACGCGGCAAGGTATGCGATGGAGTTTGAGTGAAATGGTGGAGCTGGGCTCAAGAAATTCAGAAAACCTCGAAAGAATACACTCGGTGGCAACGAAAAACCTCGGTCGACATGGGTGGCCAAAAGCACACACTCACCCTCTTCGGTTGAGGCTGCCACTCGCCAGAAGTCTCGCGGCGTTGTGAGGAATCAATCCGTCGTTGGCCATATCAAGGAGATCCTTCTCCTCGATCGCCGATCGATCCAGTCCCCTCGACCCAGCCTTTCGGCAGCTTTGATCTCGACGAAGAACCACGCGACCGGTGGATCTCCTTCGCCTTCTCGCCGCCGACGCCTTCTCCGCCACCGACGCCTTCTTCGACGCGCCCCAAAGATCGTCGTCTTCTCTTTGCCCATGGCGCCCGGCGAATGCGCGAGGAGAGATGGCAAGGAGCAGCAGCGGAGGTGGAGAGCGGAGACGGAGAGAACGGCGGGGAAAGAACAGGTATCGTGCACGAA
This sequence comes from Aegilops speltoides, assembly GCA_021437245.1. Taxonomy (NCBI): domain Eukaryota; kingdom Viridiplantae; phylum Streptophyta; class Magnoliopsida; order Poales; family Poaceae; genus Aegilops; species Aegilops speltoides. Next base: position 997,649 of record CM038143.1, read on the forward strand.
CCTCCGGAGTTACATTTATAGCATCCTTCCGAGTGGATGACATGTGGACCAAGCGATCCAATCATATCCCGGCGGCCGCTTCTGCGCGATACGTGGCGGAGAAAGCGGCGCGAAAATCGGCGCGCTATTACGTCCCATCCAAGCGCCCGCGATCTGTTCCGTTGCGCGCTTCCCCAAATTTCAGATCCGCGAGATCCGCGGCGACGGATCGATCGTCGAAGGCGAGATCTCCTGCGATCCGTTACTCAAGTATAGCGAAGAAAGTCACTCGATCAAGAACAAGAATGGATCAAGTCGATGAAGGAAAGTTTCTTGTTATCAACAAAGAAGACCTTGATCCAAGACAACACGTAGCTGAATGCGTAGCGATCGGAAACAACGTCAACTCCTCCTTCACTCAAGCCTCAATCCATTCGGGGGCTAATGATGGATTCATGTACCTAGGGTAGGGTCATAGGCCTGACCTAAACGTCCTACCCAAGGGTACTCACAGAAGAGATCATCTTCCAGTCGTCTAAAGAGGAATCCACTCGACCAGACTGGAAGCACTCGACCATGGAAGACCCACTCGACCATGAAGACTCACTCGACCACCAGAAGGTCAGAAGGCACTCCGCAGCGCAACGGTTTACTATTGAATAGACTTAATGATAGTTAAAGCGCCTTATGAGGGGCGTTACCGGTAACCCCCCTGGCTTAATGTACTTTAATCCCTCCATTATGTGAGCTGGCTGGGGTCCTGGCGCACTCTATATAAGCCACCCCGCTCCACAGATAGAGGGGTTCAGATCTTTGTAATACTCATACTCATAATCCACTCGACCGCCTCGGGGCTCGAGGCGAGGGCTGTTACTTCCTCCGAGAAGGGCTGAACTCGTACATCCCGTGTCTCCACGACTACTCCATAGCTAGGACATCGCCTCTCCTTAACCTACCCCTATTTCTACTGTCAGACTTAGAACCACGACAAGTACAAAGTTGAGTTACTTATTTTAGGGCGAAGGAAGTTTTGTCTTATTTTTCACGTTTGCTTGAATATGGCAACCACTCAATTTCTCCTAGGTGTAGCTGGCGTGGGCTGCGTCGACGTCGAGGCAGTAGGGCTATAAAAAAGTTCAAGCTCAACGAATCTATTTAACTTCAGCTCGCTTTAGGCTCAGCTCAAGCCCTAAAGTAGTCGAGCTCAACCTACATGAAAAGAGTGGTGTTTCAGCTCCCGGGTGCCTAGGCACCCTCTATAAACAGTAAAATCAAAACAAATAGAAAAATATCAGAAACTATTCAACATCAAAGATGATCAAACTTTGTAGCCCCTTGCAACTTTTCATGCCAACAAACCATTCGAGGAGCTCTACACACGAAAAAGGTTCTAGTTCTAGAAGTTTTAAGCAGTTTTAGCATTGAAATCTGAAACTCGTTTGTACACCTTTCTCTAGATGATATTTTGGCATGAAAACTTGCAATGACCTACAAAGTTTGATCATCTTTGATGTTATAAAATTTCAGATTCTTTTTCTATTTATTTTTTGATTTTACTGTTCATATAGGGTGCCTAGGCACCCGGGAGCTGTCACACCTTTCTCCCTACATGAATAGTTTGATCAAGCTCGTTTGGAGGTGATTTTGTCAAGCCGAGCTCAAGCTTTGTCGAAGTTAATCTAGTATTTTTCATCTAAGTGAGCATTACTTTCTTATAGTACATACTCACTTGATCGAGCTGAGCTTGAGTCTACCCACGCTTTGTAGGGATTATTAGATTTTTATATGTCTGAACAATGATATTTTAGTTATCAAGCTTTGTCGAGCTGAGCTCGGGCCTATCAGCAAGCTCGAAGTCTAACTCAGCCTCGCTTGAGCTACTCATTTTGCAGCTTCACGAGGCAGGAGGTTGACGGGGTAAATCGGCCACTTTAAGATTATCAGGGTGCAGGGTTCAACAGCGCGGGCAGGGGTGGAATGTGTAGAGGTATGATAGAGGTGTGGCGAAAGCTAAGATAGAGGTCGTCATATGACATTGTAGACTATTATCTTTCTTTTTTTTATTAAATTCCCGTGCAGTCCTACTGCACGGTTCAAAAGAAAAACAAGTATGATTGTCTGCAACAGATGAAGATGGGTTGCAAGCCTGTTAACATGTTGATGACAGTGAACAACGACAACAACAACAACAACAACAACAACAACAACAACAACAACATTCTAGTATACGGAACAGACGCACGTACTCCACACACACCTCTAAGACCAACTAGATTGATATCCCACGAGGCCGAGTAGTTAAAACTTGATCAAATTTATTTTGTCTCCACGCGCCATTTCGCATTTCATGTCTTGTTGCTTATCGCTGACCATGCACGAAAATTTATTTGTTATTGAAGAGAAAATCGTTCCAGCTGTTCCTGAATAGCTTCCTTCAAAAGATTTCCGCTTGCTCTGTGAATGTAGGCCTGATTCAGGGATCCGACATCACTGTTCACCCATTTCAGGGAGCATGACGAGATAGAAGGTTAGACTTTTTCAAAACTCTCAAAGCACCGATTAAGCATTCTCAAAGCAAATAGAGAAATCAGAGCATGCATGTGCAAACCTTGCAGGTGCTTAATTACTGCGGAGGAGGGCCACGCCGGACCGGTTGAAGCCATGGGGGTGGACCATCATATGCATAAGGGTTCTTGCCGTAACTGTTCACCATGTCGGTGCACCATGATTAGATAGGAAGTAACACAATTACTCCCTCTGTAAACTAATATAAAAACATTTAGAATACTAAAGTAGTGATCTAAATGCTCTTATATTGGCTTACAGAGGGAGTAGTAGAGAAAGCTAAGTGTGGGATACCACCAAGAGCCGAAACAAGAAATATGCAACTGTGATTTAATTTACACCTACACTATAATCGGCCACTCGTTGCTGAGGAAGAGGAACAAAATGAAGAAGGAAACGGCGGATTCCCCAAAGTAATTAAGATGCAGCAGATTGTGAGCTAGCAAACCTTGGGTTTGAATTCGGCGGCGTGGAGCTGGAGCTGGAGCTAGAGCTGGAGGTAGAGCTGGAGCCTGACCTCAACGGCATGGTGGACTCCGCCGGCGGCCGTACTGGTATGTACGCCTCTGCGTCCGCCGCACGCTGTTCATTGAATGGCCCGGCCATCTCTCCCTGACCTCGTCCGCCTCGAAACAGTCCCAAGGCCCGATCAAACCACCCCACTTCTGGCCTGCTAATATATCCGTTCGTTATGAAGGGTGACTCTTCTGGACCATTGAACCTGGCCAAGGGTTCAGCTAAGTACCCTCCCCCGCCTGCGCCTGCGGCTCCTCCCCTACCTCCACCACCGTTCCCTCTGCCGCCTCCGCCTGCGGCTCCTCCCCTACCCACACCACCGTTCCCTCCGCCGCCTCCGCCTGCGGCTCCTCCCCTACCCCCACCACCGTTCCCTCTGCCGCCTGCGCCTGCGTCTCCTCCCCTACCTCCACCACCGTTCCCTCTGCCGCCTGCACCTGCGGCTCCTCCCCTACCTCCACCACCGTTCCCTCCCCTGCCTCCACCACCGTCCCCACCTGGCACTGGCAATGGCATCCTAGTAGCAGGCGAGAGCTAGGTTAGCTAACAGTGGTTGCCAGCGATGATGGTGTTTGCGCAAAGCGAGTATGATGGCACTTGGCAGGATTGCTGAACGAAGAGTGAGAGGAAACGCGGCCGGTGGCCGGGTTTCTATAGGCTCGCCCGTCGCTTGACCGGACGGAGCAGGCCGGTCAATTCGTCATATTGTATGTCGCCCATGAAAACATGTCCCATTTTGCTTGCCTTCCCGGTTGCGTGCCATTGATCGATTGATTAGGATACTTCCCACAGGCGGATCAAAAAGAAGTAATCAATTACACAACACTTGGTTGATTGGCCGGAGGCCGGAGCAGAGAATGTGGTGCGAACTAGCGGGTGCGGCGCCTTGACCCGAGCGAGCGAGCGTCACCGCCGATGTCTCCTCCTTTTGGTTGCATGCCGCGGGAGCCACCCACCCACAACGCGGTACTAGTATAGTAGCTAGGCACGTAGCTAGGCACGTAGCTCAGCGAGTCAACAACTCCCTCTGTATATACTCTAGTCATTGGCCGATTGAGTGACCCAGGCCACAAGGCACCTTCCTTCCTCATCGATCCTTTTCTGGAGTATTTTATGAGAGTGTTCTTCTGCCACCGTTTGTTCGGGGAGCCTTTTTTTTCTAATAAAGGATGCAATATTAGTTTAAAATGGAGCGTAAAGGAGATACAAATATAATGAGCATATACCATGGCCTTTCATAGTTAGGATGCACACATTCAGCAACATACACACACAAAAATCACACCGGGAGCTAACAATGTCGAACAATGCCAAAGTTATGCCTTGATGGAGTAAAAAGAAAAAAAAAACGAAGCGATAAAAAAACTACAACACCAACTATCTTTTGACATCACCAACACAGCGAGAAGGATTCTTCAACCATCACGCCTCTAAGAAAGAAACGGCGATCAATTGTTGTCATTGCCGGATCCAATAACCAAGGGCCAGATCATGGGCTCACCCTAAAGAACAAGTCCGAACAAATTCAATCAATGCCTTCAACGAGAAACAACTTAAGACACATCGCCATTGCCAGATAACCAATAATTGTTAAACCTTGGTTTTCACCTCGGAGCTCTAGACTGGTGTTTGAGAAGCACCACCAAATTGAAGTCACCACCACTTTCCGCAATCCCATCAACTACATGCATAGCACGGTATGAACGTGAGGTGTCATGTAAGTGATGACCATGCTTGCACAAGGAAGCAGTCAAGTCGCGGCAAGAGTCGATCGCCACCGACAGCTCCAAATAACAAAGGTCGTCGTCGCACTTTGCAATAGAAATCGAAGGAGTAAGGTCATCAGCACTATCAAATCCCAATTCGAGATGCTCTGATAGTTCCGCGCCTTCCTCATGCTATTTGTCGTCCTCGTACGTGGGAGCAGAATCAGGCAGCGAAAAAAACTTGTTGCTGCCGCAGGATCTGAAGATCCAAGATCCTCGGCCCCGTTTCAGCAATCACCTAGCAACACAGGACCACACCGCACCCGCATGCCCGAGCGGAGAACCGCCATATTAGGACGCAGCAAGCCGACGCGGCCACCTATGTACCTGCAGATGGGATCATGGCCACCAGCATCTCAAAGAGACTACCAACACAGCTGGAAAATCCACCGCTGCTGATGCGCATCCATGCCCTTTGCCGCAAGCCGTCGTCCCTAGATCGCACTCCGGAGCGCCATCGTAGATGGTCAGATCAGGCCCAATCCACAGAGCCCCAGTGCATCCACAACATCCGATGCAAGCCACCATGTCAGGGCCACAAGCCCCACGCAACCCCCCCCCCTCCCCCGACGCAGCCCAATCGCCTGCCACAACCGAGCCATTACCACCACACCAGACACTACAGATCAGGCTCGCCACCAGCACGTCCGTCATCACATAGTGTGCATCGCCACCCGAAACGTGTTGCCACACACCATGCTGCCACGACCACAAACGCAAGCGCGTCGTCGAGCCCCACTGCCACCTTCCCCGGCGTCGCAACAACTTTGTCGGCAACCCCTCTGATGGCTGCGATGGATGAACGAGAGGAAAAGGTAGACCAGTGGGTGGTGGCTAGGGTTCCCCGTGTCGGCTGCAGGCATGGGCGGCGCGAGGGTAGGGACGAAGCATTTAGGCGGCTAACCGGTGGGCGGCATTGGCCATCTCTGCGTCGACCATAGAGATACATGTTCTCCGGCTTCTATCCATGTAGTTGAGGCTAAGGGATGGCCAAAGTGTCTACAATTTTAATTTTAGACAATAAGAGATACATCTGCCACAAATCTGGACCAAAACAATATAGTATTTGATAAGGGGGTCAATTTTCGCAAACTAAGGCATGAGATAAATATTGGCTAGTAATTGTGAAGCCCCAATTCTTGACTGAAAGGGACACCAAAGACCTCTGCCCTCCTTCTCTATCTATCCAAGAGATGGAAGGGCAGAGCTTTTTTTTGGTTTTTTCATCTTTTCATCAAAGAGTTGAACAATGAAGATAGATGGCAAGTGCCTGATCGATTTGATCAGGCCGTGTAGGAACAAGGTTCAAATCGTTCGTTCGTTAGGATGCCTCAACTGCATACATCACTGCACTTTCACTTGATACCTATTTAAACGGCTCGTCTCGCCGCTGCCTTAACCTATTTCCATACTTCTGTCCCTCCATCCCCGTATGGGTGGAGAACCCGTCGTTGTCTCGGTAACCAGCCATCAATCCCTGCTAGCCTTACAACCGACGATACACGTAGAAGTGCAAACCAATCAACTTTCTCCGCTACAAGTGCACATGACATTCACCATTCAGCTCTTTATTTGACCTTCTCTTTTCACTTCAGTCGAGCACATCACGACAGTCCCCATGGCGGCATAAGCAGCGGAGGACGCGCGCGTGCTACTACATCGAGCCGTGGTTATTAGCTCGCAGGAGGTGTCTTGGCAGCGTTCTTGGCGTGTATGAACCTGACGTACTCCACGACCCGTTCCACGTCCTGGAGCAGCTCCCTGGCGGCGTCGAGCTCGCCGAAGCGCCGCAGCCACGCCGCCAGCAGCGGCGTCCTGCCTTCATCCTGGAACACCCTCTCGCCGGAGACCCTCGTGACGGCGTGCACGTACGAGATCGCGCCGCCCACCACGACGTCGACGTACCCGACCCGCTCGCCGCCGAAGAAGCAGCCCTTTCTGCCACCGTCGGTGCACTCCCCCAGCCCGCGCTCCAGCCCGTCCGCCGCGTCCACCACCTTCTCCATCCACGCGGCCCGCTCCTCCTCGGTCCCGGCCCTGAGCGCCCGGTCCCACGGCGCGCCCATCTCCTCGTCGAAGTACGCCGCCCAGAACCTCGCCACGGCGCGCCCGTGCGGGTCGGCGGGGAGCAGGGCGTCGCCGGGGGAGCCGAAGGCCTCGTCGATGTACTGGAGGATGACCTGCGACTCGCAGATGGGGCGGCCGTCGTGGATGAGGACCGGCACGGACCGGTGCACGGGGTTGCAGCGCAGGAGGAGGTCGCTCTTGCTGCGCAGGTCCTCCTCCACGTACTCGTACTGCACGCCCTTGAGGCGCAGCGCCAGCCGCACCCGAGTGACGAACGGGCTCCCCCAGTGGCCCAGCAGCGTCACCTCGCCGTCTCCGGCCATCATCGATCTCAGGCTATCTATCTGGCTGTGTGCTCGTGGTGTACGACGCGGTGCTTGAGTTGGATATAAATCCTTGGTAGTTGTAGTTGACATCGTTTGCTTGGGGATGAATCTTCTTCCGGCCCGGCCCCATGGCTTTGTGTTCGGAAGAAGAAAGATTAAACAATGTGATGTGATCTTCCACGCTAGCTGACGGTTGCATCGGGCCAGCTGTGTAGACTCTAGAGAGCATCACCGCACACATGGCACGTTCAACGTTTGACCAAACAATCTGATTTTAGCAATAACTAAACTATAATAGATCAGATCATGTGCACTTGAATGAAACACATACGAACAACAAAGACTTTTCATCAAAGAACTAAAAGTAACATCGGATACCTTCAAAGCTGTCATCTCTAACTTCATCTTGCATTCGGACATTTCTCCAAAACACTGGTGAACCGCGAAAGACCAAACCTGAACACGTCGAACTAACCTCAAATTTTTTAGATAGTCTCTTGAGTCGACCACCCGGTGGGAATCTAAGATCAACGACCCCGCTGCCGGGACATACTCCTTTGCAAGGCAGACCGCACACTGCTGAACCGCCGATTTATAGGCATAATGTCACATTGTACATTTTTTATGCATGTAAAACATTTATATATATTGTTTTCCAAATACATCGTTAACATTACTCAAAATATTTGTTTTTGAATACTTAAAAAAACATGTTCGACATTATTTAAATACACAATGAAATATTTTCTGAAGGGCAAAAACATTTTTTAAACTGTTAAATTTGTCAATTTCCTAGCTTATAGCAGCAGGGACATCATTAGATTCACGTAAAACAGCTTCGGCTTCTACCTGTTTGATCAAACAAAGTAAATCATGTCATTATCAGGATCAGATTATATGCAACCAGAGAGTTAGGCAAGCAAATCGCCTAGCCAGATTTATGTTAAGATGCGAACATTTTCAAAAAAAATCAAGAACATATTTTTGAAACTTGTGAGCATTTTTTTGAACGATGTGAAAAAAATGTTTAACAACACAAATATTTGTATGTTGTATAAATATATATTTTAAATGATATTTTCATTTTTGGAAGCATGTGAACAATTTTTAAATGTCATAGAGAAATTAATGCTATAATTTTGTTCCAAAAATTAAGCTACTCAATTTGTTCCATATTAATTAACGCTCAAACGGTTGTATCTAGCACAAGGTCGGAGGAAGTAACAAATATTTACTCAAAGTAAATTAAGTAACTTGCTTTTTGAAGTACATGTATTTAGAATGCCTGAAACTATAAATAAAAGAAAAAAGAGCAAACCTAGTGAACTAACATTAATGGGCCGGCTGCACTTAGTGCGTTCCCTAAGGCGAGGGGCACCATTATATCACTATAAGCGAGTCGAAGATATGTTTAGAGAAGCAGGGCTGGAAAAAATGTTAGAAGTGGTGGGTCCTATGCCCCCATGATGCGGCACATACCATGCAAACACACACCTACCTAGAGTTTGCGCTGCTACATGAACTGGCCATTTTTTTGTGGTTAGTCCTATTCCCCCCATAACGCGGCGAATACCATGCAAACACACACCTGGCTAGAGTCGCGCTGCTACATGAGCTGGCCATTTTTTTGTTTACTTTCCATCGGTTTTGAGATTATTATAGAGCCTTTTTAGAGTCAGTTTTCCCTTTTTCATGTGTTTCTTTTCTTTCGGTGTCATTTACTTAATTCTGGGCCTTCTTTTTCCTGGTTTTTGTTTTTCTCTTTTTATTTTACCTCTTAATATTTTTCATGAACTTTTTTTTAAATTTTAACTTTTTTAGAATTCATAATTTTTTAAAAATGTAAGAACATTTTTACATATTTAAAAAATAAATATGGTTCAAATTCACGAATAGTATTTAACATCTATGAACCATTCTTGTAATTCAAGACAAAATTCGTAAACATTTTTTCAAACTTAGACCATTTTTACAAAAATAAACATTTTATTAATTCCAGAACATTAATGAAATCACAATAAAATAAATTTGTGAATACTTTTTTATGTTTAAAAGAAAAAGGGAAACCAAAAAAAAGGGGCACCCCGCCCGCATATGGGCTGGCCCAAAGCGTGCGTTGGGTTGCACGTCCCCCCTCCCGGCACCGCCACGCCCTACGCGCGCGTTAGTAGGACTCCTCAACTCCTGTGGTTTGGAGGCTGAATGATATGAGCCCGCAACTCTAGTCATTGTCTTGATCGACTTTTGTTGCCAGTGGTGAATGATCCATAACTTTTTTCATGCATAAAAAGATAATTACATATATTTAAAAAATGTTAAACATACATGAAAATATTTCGTATGTATATAAAAAATATACAATGTGTATGAAAAATATAGACAAAGTTGAAATAAGAAAAGAAAATAAAATGAAGAAAGTCAGTGAAAAGCAAGGAAAGAAACAAAGAAAACCAAAGCAAAATTAAAGTAAAAAACTGAAGAAAACCAGAGAAAACCCGATGCAAACAGTAAAGAATTATTAAATTCCAGAGGCAAGCCGGCTACGGCTTACAGTGAGCGAGACATAGCTCCGAATACGATGCAAACACACACCTGGCTAGTCGCACTGCTACATTAGCTGACCATTTTCTTTGTTTCCTTCCCATCGGTTTTGCGAATATTATAGAGCGATTTTCGAGTCATTTTCCCTTTTTCATGTGTTTCTTTTCTTTCGGTGTCATTTACTTTATTCTAGACTTTCTGATTCCTAGTTTTTATTTTTCCTCTTTGACTTTTTTTCATGAACATTTTTTCAAAAATTAAAGTTTTTTAGAATATGTACTATTTTTAAAATGTAAGAACAATTTTTCAAATTTGAAAAATAAATACGGTTTTAATTTATGAATATTATTTTATATCTATGAACCATTCTTGTAATTCAAGAAAAAAATCATAAAAAGAATTTGAAATTCAGAACATTTACTCAATCTTGGAGCATTTTCAAAATTTTGAATATTTCTTTAAATCGAGAAAATTAAAGAAATCACAGTAAAAGAAATTTTGAATGCTTTTTTACGTTTAAAAGAAAAAGGAAAACCAATAAAGATGCACCTGCCCGCATATGGCCTGGACCATTTTTTGTTTCCTTCCCATCGGTTTTGCAAATATTATAGAGCCTTTTTCGAGTCAGTTTTTCCTTTTTCATGTGTTTCTCTTCTTTCGGTATCATTTACTTTATTTTGGGCCATCTTTTTCTGGTTTTTATTTTTCTCTTTTTGTTTTTCCTCTTTGATTTTTTTTCATGAACATTTTTTTAAATATTAAAGTTTTTGAGAATTTTACTATTTTTAAAATGTAAGAACATTTTTTCAAATTTGAAAAATAAATACGGTTCAAATTCATGAATAGTGTTTTGTCTCTATGAACCATTCTTGTAATTCAAGACAAAATTCGTAAATATTTTATGAAATTTAGAACTGTTTTTCGATCTTGGACCATTTTCAGAAATTTTGAACATTTTTTAAAATCCAGAACATTAATGAAATCACAATAAAATAAATGAGCACTACCCTGACCGTCCGACCTAGCCATTTGACGCCCAAACTGGTGGTTAAACTTCGCGTGATACATCGACCGGACCGAGAAGGTTCCTGACCTTGTATACTGCCACGCCATATAGTCTTCCACGGCCTCCGGCCAGAGAGGAATTTGCGTAATTCTAGCAGCATCAATAGGTGAAAAACAGATCGAATGAGGTCGAAATCCCACTGTCCCGTATGCTGGTCTATGATTTCCTTCACCAAGGTTAACATTGTCCCTGCTCTTGGTGCTATTACCTTTCTTGCTTCACTAGAAGGAATCCAGGGAGCTTCCCGAATATTTGTCTGTCAGCCCATTCCAACTCACCATATACAGCCTCTTTTGAATGTCTGAACTCCAGCCATATAATACTTTGCCAAGTAAATGATGGCCCTTCTTCTGTTCAACTTTTCATATATCACCATTGGGGTAATATTTAGCACTTAATACTCGTGCACACAACGGGTTTGGATTTTAGAGAAGACGCCAACACTGCTTTCCTAACATAGCAAGATTAAAACTCTGAAGGTTCCTAAACCCCAACCACCTTTCATCTTTGGTACAAACAATTTCCGGTGCGCCAACCGGTGCTTTTTTCTCTTCTCTTATCCATTTCCCCACCAAAAACCTGATATTTCATCAGTAATTAATTTGCAAACCTTTCAAATTTCGCCACTACCCACAAGCAAGCAAGATGTGGACACATGTGCAGTTCATTGTCAGCGTACCCATGCTGCAATCAAGTGGGAAAACGTGCATGTCGTGCCTGCATGTACAGCCTTTTGTCAATCTGTCTAGTCATCAATCCACGCAAATGCCTTTGAATCTAGTCCTTATCCATGCATATATGATAGAGAGCTGCCAAATCTGCTTGTCCGTAGCGATTTCCACGCGTTAATTAGGTGACCCGTAGGAGGTGTCACGAGGCTAGTCCTGGCCATCTCAGGCCCGGCCCTGTCGGCCCACCCAGGCCCGGCTCTAAAATCCAGGGCCTAGGCCCGACGGGCTTGCCCATGGGCCGGGCTTGGGCCTGAGTTTTGAGCCCATCAGTAGGGCCTGGACGGGCTTGGGCTTGGCATATTGGCATTTTAAGGAAGAGGCCTGACCCAAGGCCCTAAGCCCTAAGGGCTTTTTAGGGCTTTTTACCAGATGGGCCGGGCTTGGGCTTGAAAAGTAGGCCCAGTGATAGGGCCTGGGAGGGCCTGGGCCTCAATTTTCTGTCGTGGGCTTTTTCAGGCCCGGTCCAAGCCCGGCCCGGCCCGGCCCATGGCCAGATATACACGAGGCTACATATACTACGGCTAGCTGGCTGCTAGCCTGCGTCACACGCACAAGCTAGCAAGCTCACTACACAAGCCATGGGGATGAAGCGGGTGCGTCGTCGTTGCTAGCATCCTGCTGATGCTTGCACTCCTCGTCGCCAGCGACGAGGTGGGCGCCATGCTCCTGCCCAGCCAAGCCAAAGGTACGCGCGCGCGGCAACTCCTTTCTTCTCTAGCTCATGGCTTCACGCGTCCGTTAAGAAACTGATTAACCGAGGGCTTGCAGTTGCAGACGAAGCAGCCATGGCCATGGCGGAGCCCAAGAGGCCGTGGAAGTGCTGCGACCGGGCCTTGTGCACCAGGTCGCTCCCGCCGATCTGCACCTGCATGGACGAGTTCTTCGAGTGCCCCTCCACCTGCAAGGCCTGCGGGCCGTCCATCGATGGCCCGTCCCGCCATGTCTGCCAAGACCACTACGTCGGCGACCCCGGGCCCATCTGCAGGCCGTGGGAGTGTTGCGACCTGCCTAGCTGCACCAGGTCGTACCCGCCGACGTGCCGCTGCATGGACGAGGTTGACAAGTGTGCTCCCACCTGCAAGAGCTGTATGCCGTCCAGGTCACGGCCTTCCCTCCGCGTCTGCATGGACGGCTACTTTGGACCCTTCCCGCCCGCATGCACGCCCAAGGTTGTCGCCGCCGGCGGTAACTAGATCGAACGCCGGCGAGTGTCCTCCTGCCCTGCTGCAGTAGCGGTGTGTGAGAATAAAGTTAAAATGAATGACCGGCCTCCTGTCCTGCCTATGTGTGGTGGACACACTCCACAATTATGATTAAGACAACCTTCCACCCAATGCTCCATTTTTTTACATGTGCTAAGCATGCCAACTAAGCAAATTTTTTGATATGGCAAGTTGATTAAGAAAAGAGAGAGCGAGCGAATATCGCCTATGCGCGCGCAACCCCCAGTGGCCCAGGAGCGTCACCTCGCCGCCGTCTCCGGCCATCGATCTCAGGCTATGACGCTCTATGTGCTCGTGGTGTACGGCGCGGCGCTTGAGTTGGATTATATAATAATCCTTGGTGCTTGTAGTTGACATCGTTTGCTTATGGAATATAATCTTCTTCCCGGCTCTGTCTTCGGAAGGAAAGTGATCATCCAAGCTAGCTGACGGATGCATCGGGCCAGCTGTTAGACTCTAAGAGAGCATCAGCGCACACCATTACGTATCTGCTGATAATCACATGGCACGCAACATTTGACCAAACAGTTCGATTTTAGTAATAAACTAAACTATAATAGATCAGATCATGTACACCTGAATGAAAACACATAGGAACATCGATGAATTTTTAATAAAACTAAAAATAAGATCGAATACCTTCAAAACTGTCGTCTCTAGCTTCATCTTTTGCATTTGGACATTTCTCCAAAACTCTGGTGAACTGCAAAAGACCAAGCCTGAACACGTCAAACTAACCTCAATTTTTTTTGGATAGTCTCTTGAGTCGATCACCCAAATAGGTGGGAATCTAAGATCAGTGACCCCGCTGCCGGGACATACTCCTTTGCAAGGCAGACCACACACTGCTGAACCGCCGACTTATGGCATACTGTCACATTTGTACATTTTTTGTATGCATGTAAAACATTTCTATATATGTTTATTGTTTTACAAATACATTATTAACATTATTCAAATAGTTGTTTTTGAATACTTTTTTAAAACATGTTCAACATTATTTAAATACACATTGAAATATTTTTGGAATGGTAAACACATTTTAAAAACTGTGTGAATATTTTTTAAAGTTTCACGAACATATTTTTGAAATTCATGAACATTTTTTTTGAACGATGTGAATTTTTTTTAACAGCACAATTTTTTTTACATTTTATAAATATATTTTTCTAAATGACATGTACATTTTTGGAAACATGTGAACAATTTTTAAATGTCAGAAAAAATTAGTGCTATAATTTTGTTATAAAAGTTAAGGTACTCTATTCGTCTCATATTAATTGACGCTCAAACAGTTGTATCTAGCAGAGGGTCAGAGGAAGTAACAACTTTACACCGTGTTCTCATTTTTTACTTTTCTAAGTAAATTAAGTAACTTGTTTTTTGAAGTACATGTATTTAGAATGTCTCATACTATAAACAAAAGAAAAAGGAGCAAACCTAGCAAACTAACATTAATGGGCTGGCTGCACTTAGCGCGTTCCCTAACAAAGAAAACCAAAGAAAAAAGAAAAATTAAAGCAAAAAGACCTAAAGAAAGCCAGAGAAAAACTGATGCAAACAGTTAAAAAATATAAAAATCCATATATAGAGAAAAAACCCGCATCAGAGGCAAGCCGGCTACGGCTTGCAGTAAAGCGAGACATAGCTCCGACGCGTGCGTCTCTATGTAGATAACTCGATAGATGAAATGCTTTAATGAACATCGTATGGCTTGCTTTAATAGTTGCCTACATTTTTTTTTGAGACAATAGTTGCCTACATTGTATTAGGCACTGAACCATATGGTTTCTCTTAATGGAAAATTGGAAATCGAAAGGGGAGGCCCTTCTTTTATTTTTAAAAAAGCAGCTGGAATGCCCCATGGGCAGTTTTTTCTAGGCGACCTTTATGGGCAGCTTGGGCTGTCGCTTAAACTATGCTCTGGCCCACTCCTCAACGCAGCTGGCCCAACGAGCCCGCAGAAAAGCGCAGAAAAATCTCGCGCACCGTTTCCGGTCCCACCACACAGCTAGCCAACCAGAGCACACCACGTCACGGCCCCGCGGGCCCAAACAACCGTCCATCCACCGACGACGCAGCTCCGGCCACGTCGCCCTCGCCAGGATACGGGACGGGAGCACGCGCGCCCGCACACCGGGCCCACCGCCCAGTGTCACACACCCTCAGGAGCCTACCCCACCTGTCACTCCCAGTGCTTCAGCTGCCTTTCCTTTTGTCACCGCCATTCGCACCCACTCCACCCTAGCCCATCCCCTCCTCCTCCCACCCCTGCACAGCCGCCACGCCCCGCCCCACTCCTTCCCGCCGCCGCCGCCGCCCCCTCGCCGGAGCCGGAGCTCGTCGCGCACGAAGTACCCGCGGGAGCGCAGGCGGCGATCCTGCCCGGATTATCGGGCCCGCGGAACAGCGGACGCGGAAGGGGACGCGGACGGGGGGTTTGATGAGATACGGGAGCCTGCTGCGGCGGCGGCGCGGGCGGTGAAACTGGTGATGCTCCTGGCCTCCTCGGTGCTGCGGGGTCGCCTCCGCCCCCTCCGCCGGCCCCGGCCCCTGATCATGCCCTCCCCTCTCTTCCTCTCCCCAAACCCTAGCCCCAGCACCGGCAGCAGCGCGAACCCCGCTTCCGCCATGAGCACCAGCGGCGTCTACGTGCCGCCGATGCGCCGGCTGCGCTCCGTCATCGCGTCCACCAACGGGAACCTCGCGCCGCCGCCCGCGGTGCAGCCCGCGTGGACGCCCGAGTGGCGGCCCGACGGGCGCTCCCTCAGCCCGCCGTCGCCCCCTCAGCCGCAGCGCCGCTCGGCTGCCCTCCCGCCCCGGCCGCCGCCGCCCCAGACGCAGCCCTTGCGCCAGCAGAGCGCCGGGTATTCTCGGTACGCCTATGACGACTTCTCCGAGGAGGAGTCGGACCGGGAAATGGACCGCACGTCAGTGTCGAGCAAGGTACATATGAACTGCTCGGCCCTTTTCTGTCGTTTGATTTAAGTATGAATATGAACTGGAGTAGTTTGAAGTCTGAACTCATTTACACTTGACTGCAAATCCAATGCTGGTCTGTGGCGTTATTGCACGAATGATATAGTGTCGCGTGCACCTGTCCGTGCTCTGCTTTTGTTGCATTTTAATATGATGAATAGCTTAAGCTTGCATGTATGCTGTGTCTTTTGGTGTGCTGAACGACTTCCTACAGTAAGTAATTCATAGACACTGATGCTGCATCTATGTTCTGTGCATCCATGGACAGAGAAATAATGAAACCCCGTCTGAAACATGAGATTTTTTTTTACTGATGCTGCAGGAAATGAAATGATTTACACGAAATTTCTGTCTTCCAAACATGCACTGATCTAGGTTGCTCTATGAAATTCTTTTAAGATCGTAAAATTATGAGGATCACATTAAATGGACGTGCCCTGCATATTCAGTTCAGATATTGTGCGTGTTTGGCTTCTACTCAGATTCTGGTACCATTGGGAGTATAATGTCAGACTTTTAAGGAATATATATATTTTTACAAAGACCTTGCTTGGTTAAGTTTGAAAAAAATGCAATGCTTTGAGTATTAAAGTGAAAATTCAATATAACTACAAGGTACTACTGCTTTTCTGGAATTTGAAACGGCAACGTTGTTTTTAAACTGAGAAGTACTAGTTTTTTCTGAAGAAAGCAAGACCTTGACAAAGTATTGCAACTGCAAATATCTTTTATTTAAGAATCTTGGAATGGCATTTTTCTGCAATTTTTTGCTTGTCGAAAATATTTGCTATATAGTTCGTTTCTGCAAAGAATTAAGCTTCCTTTTGGTTTTCAGGTCAACTCTATTTAGAATTGATGTTTACTAAAATAAGGAAACATTTGGTGTTCCCACATAACAATGGAACACCAATCTTTTGGCCATGTTTTTTTTTTTTTGCGTCATGTTAAGTTCTTTACAGTTATACCCAATAAAAATTCCAGGGGGGTGCATCTACTTTAGAGAATGTTGACGAATGGAAATGGAAACTGCACATGCTTCTCCGTAACGACAATGAACAAGAGATTATGTCGAGGGAAAAAAAGGACAGGCGTGATTTTGATCAACTTGCCCAACTGGCAGATCGAATGGGTTTGCACAGGTACTTCATGGCCCCTCTAATATTTGTGTTGCATATGCTTTGCCCCGTCTGATGATAATTTATGTTATGGCAGCCGTCAGTATTCCCGAATCATCGTGTTTAGTAAGGTCCCCTTGCCTAATTATAGGTCAGACCTTGATGACAAAAGACCTCAAAGAGAGGTATGCTGAATTGCTGATTGTCCTAGTAGCTTAAAGATTGAAGTGTGTATGACTTGCGCATTTGTTGGCTGAAATATTTGCTTTATAGGTATCTATACCTTCTGGCTTGCAAAGAGAAGTTGATGCATTGCTTGCAGACTATCTTGCGCGGAAGAGAACAGACAGTGGGAACTTTCCTAATGCTGCCTTCTCAAGGTCAAGCAGCACGGACAGTTTCGCGACTGATGAAAGCTTCTATGAGCAGCAGGATAATCAGACATCAACCAATGTTGTGATGGAAAGAATCCAAAGAAGGAAAAGCTTACAGTTGCGTAACCAGCAAGCTGCTTGGCAGGTTTGATTATATGCAGTAGACCACTTGTCAGTTTTTCCCCGTGGGTTGGGAGTTCTATAATACACTGAAGATATACACATGAAGTGAAATTTATGTTTAATATCAAGTCTCAAAACTTGTACCACATTTAACTTGACTGGAATATCCTTGCCAATCATGGTTTTGTATAATTTCCCCCAGTTTCGTATTGTACTTCACTAACCATCATCTCCACTCATCTGTTGTAAATGGAATAAATTGTATTTGCGGAAGTACTTTAGATAACTGATATACCATATTATCTTCATATGACCAATCTATTGGTATGTCATGAAATGAAGGGATTATTAGTTGTTTACGTACATCATCCTATGCAGATACGCCATTGAGTTTGTGATTGCATATGTCACGCAGTTTCACGGTGTTCTTTTAATTTGCTTACTCATTTTCTTTGGGTTTATGTTGCATGGTAAATGATACTTTACTTTGTGTAATACCGTGTCAATGTTTAGTGTTTGATTATTGAATTGATCATCTAATTTAGGACTAGTTGCATAACTAGCCTAACATGTTGGTCCTAAGATGCCAGAATTTTAACTTGACAAATGGACAGGACTTTGATGCCTTCTGAATTATTAGTCCTGCCAATTCGATATTTCTTTTCTTACTTATGTTTGCGCTTTAATATAGTTTTGAGTGGATCAATGACCTTTTCAGATTATTGCACCCTGTTGATTAAGATTTTCTCTGTTTCAGGAATCAAATGATGGTCAGAGCATGATGGAGTTTCGTCGCAGTCTTCCTGCCCAGAAAGAAAGGCAGTCACTATTGGAAGCTATATCTCAGAATCAGGTCCTGTTCTTTTCCTTGCAGGGCATTTTGGTCACAGTTTGGTAATGTTTGGTTTTCTTGGTATTTGTGGCAAGTATTTAAGAGCAGAGCTAAATATGGTTTATTTTTGCTTTTGCAATACCCCAACTCATTTGTTTGTGACAGCAAATATGAAGTGATCTTATCATGACATAGAAAAACAAGCATTAAACTAAGTAATCTAAAGCCAATCTGTGTGCTTTTCATGTGAAAAAAATGTTATGTTGTGTGCTACCTCTGGATGTTGAATAACTATTCGAGAAATGGATATGCCCCTTGTTTCTTAAGTGTCACACATATTTATGATTTTCAGTTCTGTATTTCTTAGATATGTAATCCTCCATTTGTCTGGGAAAGTTACTACTAATTGTTTCGTTATCTAACGTTTTTTCAATTAAGAGTGTTTCTGCAAACTATCTGAGAAATTTGATAGTTTTTACTACTCAGCACATGGGTTAAAAGCCTAATACTTGTGAGTAGCTATATTGAGAGAACCAAGTATTAACAGTGCTTTGCTTTATTGAACAGGTGGTTGTAGTTTCAGGTGAAACTGGCTGTGGTAAGACAACACAGCTGCCACAATACATTTTGGAATCTGAAATAGAAGCCGCTCGTGGTGCTACTTGCAGTATCATTTGCACTCAACCAAGACGAATATCAGCTATTTCTGTTTCTGAAAGAGTTGCTGCTGAAAGAGGTGAAAAAATTGGGGAATCGGTGAGCTACTTGCACCTATACAGTGAGAAAATTTTCCATGCTGAGGTTTTGGTTTTGTGGTGGCCGATGGGTACTCATGGTTATTTTAGTCATTAGATGTTGTCCAGGATAGCCATTTGTTGTCCATCCATAGATTGCTGACTGGCCAGTAATCCAGTTGCTGTAGAACCTTTTCTTAACTTCTTTTACTTTGGTTATCTGATGAAATGGGTTTACACTATGCTAAACAGTTTGTGCAAACTTGGTGAGGTTATTCTGTTCTTTTTTATTTTGATAAAATAATTGTTACCTTAGGTTGGCTACAAAGTTCGGTTGGAAGGAATGAGAGGAAGGGATACACGCCTTCTGTTCTGCACTACTGGGGTCCTGTTGCGAAGATTGCTGGTGGACAGAAGCTTGAAAGGTGTCACCCATGTTATTGTGGATGAAATTCATGAACGGGGCATGAATGAAGGTTTGCATCACTCATAATAATTTTGAACTAGGTATCCAGGAGGTAAATAGTGTTAATTTTGTTGGTTCTCTGTGCTAGATTTTCTCCTTATTGTCCTAAAGGACCTTCTTCCACGCCGACCGGAGCTAAGGCTTGTATTGATGAGTGCAACCCTCAATGCTGAGATGTTCTCTTCATACTTTGGTGGAGCACCCATGATACATATACCTGTAAGATATCTTATTAGGACTTCTTCACTCTTGTATTTGCTATCATATCAGTCTGCTCATGAAGTCGGTCTTTCATTTGAATCAGCACAAATTTATATCCATAATATGAGCTGAATTACACCCATGTTGTGTATGGTTGCTCTTATCAATCTCAGGAATAGCCTTTTGAATCACTTGCAATTATTTAGTGCTTTGTGTATATTGAGTTGGCCTGAAATCTTTTAACCTTGTTTTCCTCTCTAAACCCGCAACTTGCTTGGGTGTTCTTTGCGGTCTTAATAAGCTGCATGCATATCTCATTGTAGGGTTTTACATACCCTGTCCGGAGTCGTTTCCTAGAAGATATTCTTGAAGTTACTGGCCACAGATTGACTCCGTACAATCAGATCGATGACTATGGCCAAGAGAAAAGTTGGAAGATGCAAAAGCAAGCTCTACGGAAGAGAAAGAGCCAAATTGCTTCTGTTGTGGAAGTACGGTAGTCCCTTTTTTTTAGCCATTTATTTTCTGCTTAAAGCTGTGGTCTCTAAGCTTCTCTTTTTAACAGGATGCAGTTAAAGCTGCAGATCTAAGGGATTATAGTCCGCAAACTCGTGACTCTCTATCCTGCTGGAATCCTGATTCAATTGGTTTTAACTTGATAGAAAATGTCTTGTGCCATATTTGTCAAAAGGAAAGAGACGGTGCTGTGCTTGTATTTATGACTGGGTGGGATGACATTAATACGCTGAAAGATCAGTTACAATCCAACCCATTGCTTGGTGACCCTAGTAAAGTTTTGCTGCTTGCATGTCATGGTTCAATGGCTAGCTCAGAGCAGGTATTACCTCTTAGATGTTTTCATTTCCTCTTTTGTAGTTACTAGCACATCCATGGTTAGTTCTTTTGTTTAATAAATGTACTTGTACCTACAATTTACTTGTGCTGGTAACACTGGAACTACTTTATTAAGTCATTTAAATTTGTACTTGCTACATCATACACGATTTTGATAGTGCTGGCAGTTTGAGGGAAACCTTCTCTAGGCTGATGTGTTGGTTAAATTTGACATATTTAAGCAATCACGATTCTGTCCATTTTTTGTGTTTCGATGCTCCATTGATTCATAGAACTTTCTCCAGTCACCTACTCCCTCTCTTCCAGTTGATAAATCTTGCGAGTATCCCTAGGTTGTCAATTTGACCAATGAAATATGAGTTATAGGCCACAAAAAGCATACCGTTGAATTTTTATTAGAAGTTTCTAATGGTGTATATTTTTATGATACATAACTCGTGTTATGTTGGTCACATTGATGATTTAGAGATACATGTAGGCCGTACAAACCGGAAGGGAGCAAGTATTACTTATTTAGCCTGTTCTGCAGACGTACAGTAGCCGTGACCTTATTGAATTGTGAATCTATCATCTATTACAGTTTTGTGTAAAATCAGAAGTGTTCCTCTTGTTTTATTACATGATTACTCGAGTATACATCCACATAAATTTGCTATAGACCATATAGGCTATTCACAGGCTATAGCCATGGATAGAAAAGAGTACAGATTTATGTCGTTTGATATATCAATGATTTTATTCTTATATTGTATTCTTTGTTGTGCAGAAACTAATATTTGACAAACCTGAGCCTGGTGTAAGGAAAATAGTTCTTGCCACCAATTTGGCTGAAACTAGTATTACTATCAATGATGTGGTTTTTGTTGTTGATTGTGGAAAAGCAAAAGAGACATCTTATGATGCACTGAACAATACTCCCTGTCTGCTCCCAACCTGGATCTCCAAGGCTTCTGCTAGACAAGTAATATTTTCTATCTTATTGGAATATGATTAATTTTATTTTTTAGTGCAACTCACTTTTGATTAAATAATTAATTCTGTGTGTGTGGATATGTTAAGCAAGCAACCTGTGATTTTCCTTAAAAAGCGTCTTTGCTCATCACACTTACATCATGTCCTTTTTTGTTATTTATGTCTGGTGATTTAGAGACGAGGAAGAGCTGGCCGAGTTCAATCAGGGGAATGTTTCCATCTCTATCCACAGTGTGTATATAATGTGTTCGCTGACTACCAGTTGCCTGAACTTCTGAGAACCCCTCTCCAATCCCTCTGTTTGCAAATAAAAAGCTTGCGGCTTGGTAGCATCTCAGAATTTTTATCCAGAGCTTTGCAGTCACCTGAGTCTCTATCGGTACCTTTCTTTTCACTCTTTATTACCACAATCACAAATTTTGTCCTTCGTGCCTTCAGATGATCCGAGAGTTTATTCCAATATTTTTGTTTCAGGTGCAAAATGCCATCGAATATCTCAAAGTCATTGGAGCATTCGATCAGAATGAAGAGTTAACAGTTCTAGGTACCAGATCCACCCTTTAAATTGATCTGTGAATTACCACCTATTTACTGCATCACTCTGGAACTTTTGCAACTTGTGTGCTATAATACTTGCTGTTTGTCACTCTCAGGAAAGCACCTGTCTATGCTTCCAGTTGAGCCTAAATTAGGCAAGATGCTTATTTTTGGGGCTATATTTAATTGCCTTGATCCCATATTAACCATTGTTGCTGGGCTTAGCGTAAGAGATCCATTCATGACACCATTTGACAAGAAGGATGTAAGTATGCCTCTTCCGTCTCTAATGCATCTAAATATGTCTATTGTGCTGTATACTTTAGTATTGAACTTCAGTGTTTTGCCTTCCTCCATGCAGCTTGCGGAGTCTGCTAAGTTGCAGTTTTCATGCCGTGACTATAGTGACCACCTTGCGATTGTTCGTGCATATGATGGATGGAGAGAGGCTGAAAGAGACCGCAATGGCTATGACTACTGCTGGAGAAATTTTCTGTCAGCGCAAACCTTGAAAGCCCTAGATTCTCTCCGGAGGCAGTTCCTCTTTCTTTTAAAGGACACTGGGTTGATTGATGAAAACATGACTATGTGCAATAAATGGAGTCGCGATGAAAATCTTGTTCGGGCAATCATTTGTGCGGGTTTATACCCAGGTGTTTCGTCTGTTGTGGTGAGTTGCTTCTATATAAATTTATGTTCCATTTTATGCATCTAACTCACCTGTAGCTCTGTTGTCGTAGTATAGCTTTGGTTTGCCTAGGACAAAGGTCATGTTTGGACTATTTGTTTTGCATGTGAACTTCTTAGCCACACTATTAGAGCACTTCTAATTCTCTGATCTGGATCCTAATGTGCTTCTTGGTAATTCAGAACAAGGAGAAATCGGTTTCTCTCAAGACAATGGAGGATGGGCAGGTCATGCTTTACTCGGTAAGTTAGTATATTCATTCTATGTATCATGATTGTGATCATGTCGCCATTTTACTTTGGTCAGACGGCCAGGGACTGTAAATGATGAAGTTTCATCTTGTTCTTTGTTGTTTCAGAGTTCAGTTAATGGGAAAGAAGCCAAGATTCCATTCCCCTGGCTAGTGTTCAATGAGAAAGTGAAGGTGAATTCAGTGTTTCTCCGGGATTCAACAGCGATATCTGATTCTATATTGCTGCTCTTTGGAGGAAACATACAACAAGGGGGCTTGGTAAGATCCTTTGCATTGCTTATTTGTCTTTCGGGCTGGCAAATTACCATTGAATAACTTTAAACTCCATTCTGCAGGACGGACACTTGAAAATGCTCGGGGGATATCTGGAGTTCTTCATGAGTCGTGATCTTGCATCGACTTACTTGAATCTCAAGGGTGAACTTGAAAATCTAATCCACTGCAAGGTAATACTTATTGATCTTAAATACTCCCTCCGTTCCTAAATATAAGTCTTTGTAGAGATCCCACTAGGTGGACTACATACGAAGCAAAATGAACGAATCTAAACTAGAAATGCATCTATATACATCCGTATGTGGTTTATAGTGAAATCTCTACAGAGACTTACATTTAGGAACGGAGGGAGTATATCATTCTATACGAATACTCTTCATTCTACATTTTAGTGTTGTTTAGTTACTTGCTGACATTCAAAACAGGCCTCCAATTAAATATCATGTAAAAACTTTATTTGTACAGCAGAATAAACATGTCTATCTATATGCACTAGATAGATTACGCTATATGCTATGGTTCCTGTGCCTTTTCCTATGTTGATGCTGTTGGATCACCAAAATGGTAGTTAGCACTTTTCAGTGGTAACCATCCGTTTGAAACCTTTCATCGTGGTTTCCGAATATGCACATCGGGTTTTCAAGTTTGGTCCGCTTCAGCTTTGTCAAGTAGTCAATCTTTTCTGACTTGATCAGATAGTTTTTATCTGACGGAGCATCCTTTTCCCCATGAAAGTGGATGTTGAAGTTTGTTGGCGTGAGCTACCTTATGGGATTTCCCCCCTTTAGGTCTGTTTGCTTGCTAAAATGCTAGGGGATTAAGATGTAATCTTTAGGAACTGAATTCTATACCATTGTCAGTTCATTTGCCAACTCTTATTGGACTTTCCCTCATTTGTGCTGATTCTCTACCTATTATTGACCAACCAATTCACTGTTTTTGACAGCTTCAAAACCCAAGGATTGACGTCCAAACCAGCGAGGAGCTGCTGTCAGCCGTACGGCTGCTGGTCACGGAGGACCCATGCAGCGGCCGGTTCGTCTATGGCAGGCAAGAGCCAAGATCAAAGAAAGCAAAGACGATGATCTCTTCCCCCTCGATGGCCTCCATGGACCATGGAGGCGGAGGCGGGCATGGAGGGGACAACCCCAAGAACCAGCTGCAGACCCTCCTGACGAGGGCGGGGCACGACAACCCGTCCTACAAGACGAAGCAGATCAAGAACACCCTCTTCAGGTCGACCGTGGAGTTCAACGGCATGCAGTTTGTGGGGCAGCCGTGCGCCAACAAGAAGCTGGCGGAGAAGGATGCGGCGGGGGAGGCGATCAGCTGGCTCACGGGTGGGGAGGCTCCTCCGGTGACGGCCAACGTGAGAGACCGGAAGGACGTGGACCCCATGTCGGTGCTGACGAAGCCGGCTCCGCGCAGGAGGCGGCACCACCATAGGAGGAGCTGATTATAGCGCAGGAAGGTTTTGTTCGTTCCACTCTTGGTAGCAGTCGGGCGAGACGAAGAGCGATAAACGGAATACATACGGTAGATTAGCTTGAGAAGAAGAAACACAGCGATTTTTCGTACGATGCCCGAGTTGTTGAAACTGGCTGCGATCGCCCAAGATGGGGTTGTCCCGGTCTTCATTCTTAGATCCTTGGACCTCTTCGTTACGGTGACCTCGATACTCATTGTGCAGTGCTGTGATAAGACTATCTAGTATTTACCACATGCTCCCTTCGTTCCAAAATAGATGACAGTAGTTTATGTCTAGAACTAGCTGTACAACTGTTTTTTTAATACTTTAAGCAGTCAAATCACATCAACCAGGCAAGGTACAACTGTTTTTTTTAATACTTTAAGCAGTCAAATCACATCAACCAGGCAAGGACAGGAACCAAACACATGAGAGGCAGGCTAGCCTGGCCAGGCAAATTTTTATTCAGGCACACTAGTCAGGCCTCAAACCAAACATGCCCTTAAGTTTGTACTGACTTTGGAAGAGCATGTGATGGTACCACTACAACGGAGGAACTACTCCCTCTGTTGGCAAATTGATGTATCTAGCACTAAGACCTGGTGCTAGATACGTCCTTTTGAGCGACAAGTAATTCGGGATGGAGGGAGTATAACTATAAGATTCTTCCACTGCAGAATAAAACATAAACAAAAAATAGTTAATAATTTGGATTTTTTTTTGTGATGAGTAGTAAAACAAAGACAAATGTTTGTATGCTTGCCAAATTTCAGCACAAAATGACATCCGTGGAAGTTGTGGCGCAAAAAAAATAAAATCGGTACTCTAAAAATGCTAGTTTTAAATATATTTTGGAGTACTGATTTTGTTTTTTCTAAGATTTTTACGAATGTCATTTCGTGCTCAAATTTTGCAGGCATATAAAACATTTGTCAAAGTTACCAAAAAAATTTAGAATTTTTTAACATTTTTTATTTTACTGTTCACAAGGTTGCATTTGAGCTCGGGATTGGAATAGGGCTTTTGCGTTTGACATTGAATTTAAGTGTGCCGACATTTCATGTGTTGTGGTTCTTTGGTTCTAGTCTAGCTAGTAAGCGTTGCTTAGGTTTTTGTTCGGTTTTCCTCAATAAGCCGAACACCCATTATTTCTTTTTTGGCATTTGCCTTTATGCAGTGCATTTGTTGAGTGTGTATTTATAATACATCTTTCATGTATTTGGCAGCTCTTCTACTAACATTCATTTTTATTAAGTGTGCCATCTGCCAAAACCATCCTTTTGACGTCTTCCACACTTTTTTTTCCCTTTCCACATTGCCCAACAGGTCCATAAACTCTGCATTTGTTGATATCGCCGGATGCGTGATTTCAGCCGGAGACCACATCTCCTCTCCTCTCCAGAATCGGTCTCGGTTGTTCCGCCGTCAGTACCGCTGTGCAACAGATACTGAATCGACATGTAATATTTGAAGGTTTTAGCAAGTTTGCTTTTGGTACAACCCATAGATGTGGCGTAGCCAGGATTTCGAGTCAGGGTGGTCCAACTGATATAAAAAAATGTTTACACCACGAATATAACATACCAACATACTAGTTAGAGGCCGAGCTATTTAGCTGAGGGGGCCAATGTCCCCCTCCCTATGTTCGAACCAATTTATGAGGAGTTATTTATGGAAGGAATTGGACGGGAATTATTTTAGCCTTTGCCCCCACACCCCTAGCCCCAACCCTCGTATTTTAACCTTCTTCAAATACATAATTATCATCTTTTCAAAGACATTTTTTAACATGTTTCAAATAATATAACCATTTAATAAATGTCATGATTTTATTTAATGTTATCGATATATTCTGCAAGTTATGTGAGCATTTCTTTTCACACTACGTCAACATTTTTTGACCGACTATGAACATTAAAAGTAAAATATGAGATATTCTTTATTTCAGAAATATAAATAAAAGTAATAAAACCAAAATGGCAAAAAAAAACCGAACGACGAGACGAACATACAGAAAGAACAATAAGATTCCCTCAAAAAAAAAAGAACAATAGGAGAAACTACCTGGCCCGGACCAGTAGAACCTCTCTTCAGGTGACGTGACGGTTCGCATCGCTTCAGGGCCGCCGAAATTAGCTTCAGGTTAGTTCGTTTTTATTTGTATTATCATTCAGCATTTTTCTTATATTTTGAACATATTACAAAATAAATCTATGTCGAAAGTTATATTTACTTAAATTTTGAAAAGAAAATGTAAAACTGAAAAATGTTAACACAGTGTACAAAATTTGTTAGCGTAATTTTTTTTTAAATGTTGATAGAATGAAGAATTGTGTGACGTTTGAAAAATTGTCAAATTTCCAAAACATGCTCGTATTTTTTAAATAACAATGTAAATAAAATTTCGTGCAATTCATAAGTAATGCCTTATAAACTATTAAAAAAATGTACATGAAAATAAAAAAGGTGTTTGCACATTTCAAAAATATATTCGTGATGTTATACAAATGTAAAAAATGTGTAGTTTTAATAAAAAGTGTTTCTTATAATTGAAAATAATAATTCATTGTGTATATGTAATATACTATTTAACACATACTCGTTTTTTAAGCCCATGTATTAAAAAATGGTAAACGTATGTGAAAAATGTTTGAGAAGTATACAAAATGTAGAATGTGTATGAAAAAAGCAGACACGAAACCATATGTTTTGGTGGGGTATGAAACCATATATTTGAAATATTAGAATCGTGTATCTGAAAAATGTTAAACATGTATAAAAAAATGTTCCGGGCGCAGGGGGAAAATGTACAACCTGTGTGAATCATGTGTTGAAAGAAAGAAAGAGTAAAAAGAATACGGTTAAATAACATAGAAAATCAGGACCCGAAAGAAAGATAAAAGAAAATAAAAAGGAAGAACTGAGAAAACTGCTAATGAAACATATGAAATCAGAAGAAGAAAAATCTGCAAGGAAAAAACCAGGGAGCAACTAATTAACGAGCGCTCCTTCGGGAGCCTCGCAACGATCAGCGCTACTTGACGCGCTCACAGCCATTCGCCACGTGTCGCGCTCTAGGCGCTCCCTCCGGATTTTATTTTTTTATTTTTCCGCACGCATTTTCTGCTTTTTAAACAGTTTTTTTCTGGTTTTTTTTGACGTTTTGGTTTTCTACCGGTCTTCCCTAACTTTTCAACCAAAAATTCTTTTTTGAAAAAAGTATTTTTTTGCCCAAAAAACGCAGTTTTTTTTCGTGAGAGTCACGGTTTTGTTTTCGCGAGAGGCATGGTTGTGTTTTCGCGAGAGGCACGGCCGTGCCTCTTGGAAACGGGAAAAAACGTATTTTCTGTTTGTTTTTTTTTTCGCGAGAGGCACGGGTGTGCCTCTTTCGGAAAGGAAAAAAAAACGTGTTTTCTATTTTTTTTTCCTTCGTGGGAGGCACGGTTGTGCTTTCGCGAGAGGCACAGTTTTTGTGAAAAATAAGTTCATCAAAATCTATCAACATGGGGTCTAATTTTGAAGATCTCGACGCGAGGAATCCAACGGCGAAAGCGGTTCGAGATTTAGACGCACGGTTTAAGAGATAGAACATTTTGAATAAACGAATCTACAAAAAAGGGAAAACTCCCAAGTTGCGACAAGTGCGCACGTGCAGCGCGCCACTTATCGCAACCTGGGGAAGTTGGTGTGATCTCCGCGAGGAGTACTCCTTAACTAGTGATTTCGAAAAAACCATGCCTAAAACCCGCGCCCGCAGGAAACCATGTTGGGCCGGCACAGTAGCGCGTCGATGCGGAAAAGCTTCAGGCGAGACGGAAGGTGCCGTCGGACTAGGCGGTGTATAGCCCTGGCAGACAAACATCTACCTCTATTGCCACCCTCAGAAAAACTAAAACATGGACCTATATATGCGCTGAATTGGAATTGGCTCCCCCACTTGGCAGTGGGCACCTAAACATGTGGCGTAGTGGTGTCACTCCCGCCCCACGTTGGTTCATTCAGGAAGCCACCAACAATTAGTCCATGTTCCCGAGTGATCTCCTCCGGATCTAGCTAAGCCGCGCCGCGTGGTTTACTTTACTCCACATATTGATATGGCTGCAGATATGCTATACTACGCTCTCATGCTTGTGTACCTCCGGTTGGCAGCTAATTAAGTGTGTGTTTAACATGCAACGTATTGGAATCTTGTTAGCTAGCTTGCCTACTTACGTTGCTTGCATGGCAATGGCGTGTGCCGCCATTGGTAGGTCAAATGTACTTACTGTGGTAGTACTAGTACGTGGAGTGCTGGTTACCTGTTATAACTAGTACCCGTCGCGTGGAATTTGGATCATATGCCGCCATTCATTGAATAAGCACGCATGAATGTTGGTGCATCATGCATGGCCTAGTTAGCTAGGAGTATATATTCCTCCCGTTCAATGCAAGTTAGCATGGTCAAATGCGTGCATTATTCTTGCATGTTGTGCTACTGTCGCAGGACTGTATATTTTTCCATTGTAACGAATGACGAACTGGTTGGTCAGGGTATCTCCAACGCGGACCCTCTAACCATCCGCAACCGGCCAAACCACGCCGTCCAGACGTGTTGTGCCATTCAACCGTCTTTATGTTAATGATATGCGGTTGCTGAGGAACTTATTCCGGCGCCACCCGCCATGCGTCTGCCGTCTATCATTTACCTCACCGCCGCAGCCCAGCCATCCGTCCGCTATATAAACTTCAGCCCCAGCCATAGCTGCAGTCATCCTCTTCCGATCTCTTTATCCTCTCCACACCACTCCCGCCATGGCCTCCTCGTGCTCCAAAGCCCTTTGGGACAGCCTCTCCTCGAAGCAGAAGAAGGAGATGGCCGCCATTGATGTCGGCAGGCAGGCCAGCCAGCAGATGGAGGCCGCCGACACCTCGATGGAGGATGAGCCGGCACCACCATCCTCGCCGGTGCGTGCGTGCCTCACCATTGGCGAGGCCCATGCGCACTACATGGACATGCTGCGGGAGGAGGAGGAGGCCAAGTTCCGGTAGGCGCAAGCCGACCAGGCCTACAACCTTGGCCTCCTCGAGGAGCACTAGCGTGCGGAGGAGCAACTCGCCACCGGTAGGACCATCGTGCCGGACGTGGACGTGACGGAGCAGGAGGCGCTGGTTGACTCCTACCACTTCGCTTGTGACAGCTGCCGCGACCACTGGTAGCACTGCCGCCATCAAGAGGAATTGGCGGCCGCCTACCGGGAGTTCGACGAGGCGGCGGATGAGGTGTGGAGCAAGAGCGATGATGAGGAGGACATCGCTACCTCCGCCCCGGCTGCACCCCGCCGCCACGACCACCGCAGGCGCCGACGACAGCGAGGAAGATTAGTGCATGGTAGGCCGCTGCCGCTCGGGCCCCAAGAAGGCGACCGCTCTTCCCCTCCCGTTGAAGACAAGCTTGGTGAGCTGAACATCGTTGACTAATTTGCTTCTTGATGGTGACGTGGAGGCGGACAACTTAAGTTTCCAGGGCACTGGAGGTGGAGGTTACAGAGGCGGAGCTGGAGAGCGCCGAGGCGGAACCGGAGAAGACTAAGGCAATAGCCGGAGCTTCAGTTCTCGGGGCTCATGGCCGAACATGGGGAACGGACGCTGACGATCATTTAGAGTAGTTTTAGAGTAGGGGTTGTCCGGTTTATATGAAAAATGTAATGAATTTCGTTCGGTTTATACACTACAAGAAATATGTCAACTAGTGACCTTTTCTCAGTGACCCTGGAAGAATTGGTCATAGATCTATGACCATTTCAGACCAATTGGTGAAAAGCTGTTCGGGGGGCTCCGAACCCTAAACCATTGCGACCATTTTGGTCAGAAAGGTCGTAATTTCCTTACACAAAATAGTCACAAAGCAAATAGTGCTAGTCTACTGTCTTATTTCTAGTTGTTAATGACCAATATAGATGGTCATAGCCATGTAGATTGTGGTGGGTTGTGATGACTAGGCGCCATCTCATCAGTTTTGCCTATGTGTCATGTCCATGTGGCAGTTTTTGCCCTAGGTTGTGAAGCAACCTATATTTCTGTTATTCCAAAAATTCCCAAAAAATTCTCATAAATGTTTTGGATCATATCTTCATCAAATATGTCAAAAACATTCCTTGCCTAGTTCAAAAATAATTCGAAAATATTCATTTTCCTATTCTGTTCAGAGCAGCACTTTGTGAAGGAAGTATCACTTTGGCATGTCCAAATGGTATCCATTTTCTACAGTGCTTTCCTATGCCCAAATAACCATCCTCCACCAAATGCCAGCTCAATCCATTCATTATTTTGAGCCCAGCTTCAACATTCGTATTTATGTCCAGTGTGGTACTTTGTAAAGCAAGTACCACCTAGGCTCCTCCTTTTGAGGTGAAAATTGTGCAGACGGTCTTCTTAGTAACTGATCATCCTCAGCCAAAACTGATGCCCATTAGCCATGTGTATTTCCGTACCGCAAATCAAACACTTGGCTGCTTATTCATGTTTGAGCATCGATCGGTCTCCTCGTGAGAATCTTATGTTGTGATTTTCTTCCTAGCACCTACCTGGGGAGTGCCCAACCCACTAGACATGCCTAGGCCGCCCAAAACACATGGCAACGCCACGGTCACGCGGTGACCACGCCTTGGCGGGTATCGAAGCTTCACGCTCTAGAGTTGGGGCCCTCGGCCACCGTCCAAACCTCGATGTCTCGCCATCAAACCATGTATTTCTGATTAAATAGATACTTATTTACCTAGAAATGATTTTTGGAAAAAATAAAGAGCAAACTATGAGGCAGTTGCAGTTCAAATTTGACCCGTTTCCAACTGAATCGTCGCCAATTTGTCTTTTTCACCAGAGGTGGATCAAAAAAAATTTCACCCAACCATTTTGTCAATTGTGCATTATATATGTCCTAGTATTTTATAAAATTGATTTGGTCCATTTTTGCAACAATTATTTGGTAGTTCCTTAACAAAAAAATCTCCTTTTGGGCACTCGGAAAATGAAAAATGAATTTTCCGTGCAAAGAAAATGAAACATTCCTTAGGCAACATTGTTTGGAATTCCAACATGTACCCTTGTGCACAATATGAGATCATTTGAACAAACTATGCCATGAATGTGGCCATAAGATTGATCATTTGACTTGAAAGCCATGAATCTTCATGCATGATAGCTCATTTCTGAGAACACTTTTTTAAAATAATTACCGTATTACAAGTTTATTATTTTTCCTGGAAACTCGAAAATTAAAAAAATGAATTTTTTGTGCAAAGAAGATGAAAGCTCTATTTTGCAATATTGTTTGTCATTTTAATATGCACACTGGTGAAGGTACATCTAAGATCCAAAACGCCACTCTCAAAGAAAAAAAAAGGACCCGACCCACAAAGGTGAATAAAGCAAAAAAGAAAGGCCACCGCGCCAAAACGCCACTCCCAAAGAAAAAAAAGACCCGTTTTACAAGTTCATTATTTTTTCTGACAACTTGGTCATATACAATGACAAAATGTGAAGATTTTCCAATTTTTTGATTTTTTTTTTGAATTTTTGATGCCCGTTTCAAAATGCGGTCAAAACTACGAGCAAACTATTATTTTTTGTTTAAATGGCTAAAAAATGGTAGAAAAACGAGTTGATAATCATCCATAAAATGTTGTATAACTTGAGTGAAAAATTTTAGTGGTGCCATTTTCGGAAAATATTATTGGTAGTTGCTTCAGAAATCCCCCCTATATTTTGTTGGGGAACGTAGTAATTTCAAAAATTTTCCTACGCACACGCAAGATCATGGTGATGCATAGCAACGAGAGGGGAGAGTGTTGTCTACGCACCCTCGTGAGACCGAAGCGAAGCGATCACAGCGTAGAGGAAGTAGTCGACGTTCTCCTCGCGATCCGACCGATCCGGCGCCGTTACTCCGGCGCCCCGAGTTCTTGACACACGTCAGCTCGATGGCGTCCCTCGTACTCGATCCAGCCGAGTGTCGAGGGAGAGTTCCGTCAAGACGACGGCGTGGTGACGATCTTGATGTTTCACCGGCGCAGGCTTCGTCTAAGCTTGCGACGGTATGACCGAGGTGGAATATGGTGGAGGGGGCACCGCACACGGCTAAGGAACGATCCGTAGATCAAACTTGTGTGTCTAGGGTGCCCCCTGCCCCGTATATAAAGGAGGGGGGGAGGCCGGCGGCCCCTATAGGCGCGCCAGGAGGGGGAGTCCTCCTCCTAGTTGGAGTAGGACTCCCTTTCCTAGTCCAACTAGGAAGGCGAAGGAGAAGGAAGAGAGAGAGAGGAGAGGAGGGGGCGCCCCCTCCTGTCCTATTCGGACTCCCTGGGGGCGCCACCTCTGGTGCGGCCCTCTCTCTCCCTCTTGGCCCACTAAGGCCCATAACTTCCCCGGGGTTCCGCAACCCTCCGGCACTCCGGTTTTCTCCGGAAACTTCCGGAACCTTTCCGGTGTCCGAATATAGCCATCCAATATATCAATCTTTATGTCTCGACCATTCCGAGACTCCTCGTCATGTCCCCGATCTCATCCGGGACTCCGAACTCCTTCGGTACATCAAAACTCATAAACTCATAATATAACTGTCATCGAAACCTTAAGCGTGCGGACCCTACGGGTTCGAGAACTATGTAGACATGACCTAGAACTATTCTTGGTCAATAACCAATAGCGGGACCTGGATGCTCATATTGGCTCCTACATATTCTACGAAGATCTTTATCGGTCAAACCGCATAACAACATCGTTGTTCCTTTGTCATCGGTATGTTACTTGCCGAGATTCGATCGTCGGTATCCAATACCTAGTTCAATCTCGTTACGGCAAGTCTCTTTACTCGTTCCGTAATACATCATCTCGCAACTAACTCATTAGTTGTAATGCTTGCAAGGCTTAAGTGATGTGCATTACCGAGAGGGCCAGAGATACCTCTCCGACAATCGGAGTGACAAATCCTAATCTCGAAATACGCCAACCCAACATCGCCTTTGGAGACACCTGTAGTACTCCTTTATAATCACCCGATTCGTTGTGACGTTTGGTAGTACCCAAAGTGTTCCTCCGCAAGCGGAGTTGCATAATCTCATAGTCATAGGAACATGTATAAGTCATGAAGAAAGCAATAGCAACATACTAAGCGATCGGGTGCTAAGCTAACGGAATGGGTCATGTCAATCAGATCATTCAACTAATGATGTGATCCGTTAATCAAATAACAACTCTTTGTTCATGGTTAGGAAACATAACCATCTTTGATTAACAAGCTAGTCAAGTAGAGGCATACTAGTGACACTCTGTTTGTCTATATATTCACACATGTATTATGTTTCCGGTTAATACAATTCTAGCATGAATAATAAACATTTATCATGATATGAGGAAATATATAATAACTTTATTATTGCCTCTAGGGCATATGTCCTTCAGTCTCCCACTTGCACTAGAGTCAATAATCTAGATCACATCACCATGTGATTAACATCGATAGTTCACATCATCATGTGATTAACACCCATAGTTCATATCGCCATGTAACCAACACCCAAAGGGTTTACTAGATTCAGTAATCTAGTTCACATCGCTATGTGATTAACACCCAAAGAGTACTAAGGTGTGATCATGTTTTGCTTGTGAGAGAGTCTTAGTCAACGTGTCTTTCACATTCAGATCCGTTATGTATTTTGCAATTTTTCTATGTCTACAATGCTCTGCACGAAGCTACTCTAGCTAATTGCTCCCACTTTCAATATGTATCTAGATCGAGACTTAGAGTCATCCGGATCGGTGTCAAAACTTGCATTGGCGTAACCCTACGACGAACCTTTTGTCACTTCCATAATCGAGAAACATATCCTTATTCCACTAAGGATAATTTTGACCGCTGTCCGATGATCTACTCCTAGATCACTATTGTACTCCTTGCCAAACTCGATGTAGGGTATACAATAGATCTGGTACACAGCATGGCATACTTTATAGAACCTATGGCCAAGGCATAGGGAATGACTTTCATTCTCTTTCTATCTTCTGCCGTGGTCGGGTTTTGAGTCTTACTCAATTTCACACCTTGTAACACAGGCAAGAACTCTTTCTTTGACTGTTCCATTTTGAACTACTTCAAAATCTTGTCAAGGTATGTACTCATTGAAAAAACTTATCAAACGTCTTGATCTATCTCTATAGATCTTGATGCTCAATATGTAAGCAGCTTCACCAAGGTCTTTCTTTGAAAACTCCTTTTAAACATTCCTTTATGCTTTGCAGAATAATTCTACATTATTTCCGATCTACAATATGTCATTCACATATACTTATCAGAAATGTTGTAGTGCTCCCACTCACTTTCTAGTAAATACAGGCTTCACCATAAATCTGTACAAAACTATATGCTTTGATCAACTCATCAAAGCGTATATTCCAACTCCGAGATGCTTGCACCAGTCCATAGATGGATCGCTGGAGCTTGCACACTTTGTTAGCTCCCTTTGGATCGAAAAAACCTTCGGTTGCATCATATACAACTCTTCCTCCGAAAACCATTCAGAATTCAGTTTTACATCCATTTGCCAAATTTCATAAATTGTGGCAATTGCTAACATGATTCGGACAGACTTAAGCATCGCTACTGATTGAGACAATCTCATTGTAGTCAACATCTTGAACTTTGTCGAAAACCTTTTGCAACAAGTCGAGCTTTGTAGATAGTAACACTACTATCAACGTCCGTCTTCCTCTTGAAGATCCATTTATTTTCTATGGTTTGCCGATCATCGGGCAAATCCATCAAAGTCCATACTTTGTTCTCATACATGGATCATATCTCAGATTTCATGGCCTCAAACCATTTTGCGGAATCTGGGCTCATCATCGCTTCCTCATAGTTCGTAGGTTTGTCATGGTCAAGTAACATGACCTCCGAACAGGATTTCATACCACTCAGTGCGGATCTCACTCTGTTTACCCACGAGGTTCGGTAGTAACTTGATCTGAAGTTTTATGATCATCATCATTAACTTCCTCACTAATTGGTGTAGGTGTCACAGAACCAATTTCGTGATGAACTACTTTCCAATAAGGGAGCTAGTACTGTTACCTCATCAAGTTCTACTTTCCTCCCACTCACTTCTTTCGAGAGAAACTCCTTCTCTAGAAAGGATCCATTCTCAGCAACGAATATCTTGCCTTCGGATCTGTGATAGAAGGTGTACCCAACAGTCTCCTTTGGGTATCCTATGAAGACACATTTCTCCGATTTGGGTTTGAGCTTATCAGGATGCAACTTTTTCACATAAGCATCGCAGCCCCAAACTTTAAGAAACGACAACTTTGGTTTCTTGCTAAACCACAGTTCATATAGTGTCGTCTCAACGGATTTAGATGGTGCCCTATTTAACGTGAATGCAGTTGTCTCTAATGCATGATCCCAAAAGCGACATTGGTAAATCGGTAAGAAACATCATAGATTGTACTATATCCAATAAAGTGCGGTTATGACGTTCGGACACACCATTATGATCTGGTGTTCGGTGGCATGAATTTGTGAAACTATTCCATATTGTTTTAATTGAAGACCAAACTCGTAACTTAAATATTTGTCCCTTGATCAAATCATAGAAACCTTATTTTCTTGTCACGATGATTTTTCCACTTCACTCTGAAATTCTTTGAATCCTTTCAACTATTTCAGACTTATGTTTCATCAAGTAGATATACCCATATCTGCTCAAATCATCTGTGAAGGTCGAAAATAATGATACCGCCATGAGCCTTAACACTCATTGGATCGCATACATCGGTATGTATTATTTCCAAATAAGTCGGTTGCTCGCTCCATTGTTCGGAGAACGGAGTCTTAGTCATCTTGCCCATGAGGCATGGTTCGCAAGCATCAAGTGATTCATAATCAAGTGATTCCAAAATCCCATCAGCATGGAGTTTCTTCATGCGCTTTACACCAATATGACCTAAACGGCAGTGCCACAAATAAGTTGCACTATCATTATTAACTTTGCATCTTTTGGTTTCAATATTATGAATATGTGTATCACTACGAT
The DNA here is from genome assembly GCA_021437245.1 of Aegilops speltoides. Taxonomy (NCBI): domain Eukaryota; kingdom Viridiplantae; phylum Streptophyta; class Magnoliopsida; order Poales; family Poaceae; genus Aegilops; species Aegilops speltoides. The sequence continues at coordinate 1,034,367 of CM038143.1, forward strand.
CAAGATCCAATGAACCATTTTCATTGGGTGTGTAACCATATAAGGTTTTATTCATGTAAACAGAACAACAATTTATTCTCTTACTTAAATGAATAACCGTATTGCAATAAACATGATCAAATCATATTCATGCTCAACGCAAACACCAAATAATATTTATTTAGGTTCAACACTAATCCCGAAAGTATAGGGAGTGTGCAATGATGATCATATCAATCTTGAAACTACTTTCAACACACATCGTCACTTCACCCTTAACTAGTTTCATTTATTACGCAACTCCGTTTGAGTCACTACTCTTAGCAACCGAACCAGTACCAAATACCGAGGGGTTGCTATAAACACTAGTAAAGCACACATAAAACACTGTATATCAAATATACCCTTTTTCACTTTGTCATCCTTCTTATCCACCAAATATTTAGGGCAGTTCCGCTTCCAGTGACCATTTCCTTTGCAGTGTAAGCACTCAGTTTCAGGCTTTGGTTCAGCTTTGGGTTTCTTCGTGGGAGTGACAACTTGCTTGTCAATCTACTTGAAGTTCCCCTTTCTTTCCCTTTGCCCTTTTCTTGAAACTAGTGATCTTGTCAACCATCAACACTTGATGCTCTTTCTTGATTTCTACCTTCGTCGATTTCAACATCACGAAGAACTCGGGAATCATTTTCGTTATCCCTTGCATACTATAGTTCATCATGAAGTTCTACTAACTTGGTGATGGTGACTAGAGAATTCTGTCAATCACTATCTTATCTGGAAGATTAACTCCCACTTGATTCAAGCGATTGAAGTACCCAGACAATCTGAGCACATGCTCACTAGTTGAGCGATTCTCCTCCATCTTTTAGCTTATAGAACTTGTTGAGAACTTCATATCTCTCAACTCGGGTATTTGCTTGAAATATTAACTTCAACTCCTGGAACATCTCATATGGTCCATGATGTTCAAAACATCTTTGAAGTCCCGATTCTAAGCCATAAAGCATGGTGCACAAAACTATCAAGTAGTCATCATCTTGAGCTAGCCAAACGTTCATAACGTCGTATCGCTCTGCAATAGGTCATCACCTAGCGGTGCATTAAGGACATAATTCTTACGTGCAAGCAATGAGGATAAACCTCGGATCACGGATCAAATCCGCATCATTGCTACTAACATTTTCAACACAATTTTCTCTAGGAACATATCAAAATAAACATATGAAAACAACAACGCAAGCTATTGATCTTACAACATAATTTGCAAAATACTACGGGACTAAGTTCATGATAAATTTAAGTTCAATTAATCATATTACTTAAGAACTCCCACTTAGATAGACATCTCTCTAGTCATCTAAGTGATCACGTGACCCAAATCAACTAAACCATAACCGATCATCACGTGAGATGGAGTAGTTTTCAATGGTGAACATCTTATGTTGATCATATCTACTATATGGTTCACGCTCGACCTTTCGGTCTCCGTGTTCCGAGACCATATCTGCATATGCTAGGCTCGTCAAGTTTAACTTGAGTATTCGCGTGTGCAAAACTGGCTTGCACCCGTTGTAGATGGACGAGAGCTTATCACACCCGATCATCACGTGGTGTGCAGGCACGACGAACTTTGGAGCGGTGCATACTCGGGAGAACACTTCTTGATAATTTAGTGAGAGATCATCTTATAATGCTACCGTCAATCAAAGCAAGATAAGATGCATAAAGGATAAACATCACATGCAAATCAATATAAGTGATATGATATGGTCATCATCATCTTGTGCTTCGTGATCTTCATCTCCGCAGCACCACCTATGATCACCATCGTCACCGGCGCGACACCTTGATCTCCATCGTAGCATCGTTGTCGTCTACGCCATCTATTGCTTCTACGACTATCGCTACCGCTTAGTGATAAAGTAAAGCAATTACTGTATGCGTTGCATTTCATACAATAAGCGACAACCATATGGCTCCAGCCAGTTTCCGATAACTTCGGTTACAAAACATGATCATCTCATACAATAAAATATAGCATCACGTCTTGACCATATCACATCACAACATGCCCTGCAAAAACAAGTTAGACGTCCTCTACTTTGTTGTTGCAAATTTTACGTGGCTGCTACGGGCTTAAGCAAGAACCAGTCTCACCTACGCATCAAAACCACAACGATATTTCGTCAAATAGACTCCGTTTTAACCTTCTCAAGGACCGGGCGTAGCCACACTCGGTTCAACTAAAGTGAGAGAGACAGACACCCGCCGGTCACCTTTAAGCAACGAGTGCTCGTAGCGGTGAAACCAGTCTCGCGTAAGCGTACGCGTAATGTCGGTCCGGGCCGCTTCATCTCACAATGCCGCTGAACCAAAGTATGACATGTTGGTAAGCAGTATGACTTGTATCGCCCACAACTCACTTGTGTTCTACTCGTGCAAAACATCAAACCATAAAACCTAGGCTCGGATGCCTTTGTTGGGGAACGTAGTAATTTCAAAAATTTCCTACGCACACGCAAGATCATGGTGATGCATAGCAACGAGAGGGAGAGTGTTGTCTCACGCCCTCGTAAACCCGGCGAAGCGATCACAACGTAGAGGAAGTAGTCGACGTTCTCCTCGCGATCCGACCAATCCGGCGCCGTTACTCCGGCGCCCCGAGTTCTTGACACACGTACAGCTCGATGGCGTCCCCGTACTCGATCCAGCCGAGTGTCGAGGGAGAGTTCGTCAAGCCGACGGCGTGGTGACGATCTTGATGTTTCACCGACGCAGGCTTCGTCTAAGCTTCGCGACGGTATGACCGAGGTGGAATATGGTGGAGGGGGCACCGACACGGCTAAGGAACGATCCGTAGATCAAACTTGTGTGTCTAGGGTGCCCCCTGCCCCGTATATAAAGGAGGGAGGGAGGCCGGCCGGCCCCTATAGGCGCGCCAAGGAGGGGGAGTCCTCCTCCTAGTTGAGTAGGACTCCTTTCCTAGTCCAACTAGGAAGGAGAAGGAGAAGGAAAGAGAGGAGAGGGAAGGGAAGGGGGGCGCCCCCTCCTTGTCCTATTCGGACTCAGGGCGCGCCACCTCCGGTGCGGCCTCTCTCTCCCTCTTGGCCCACTAAGGCCCATAACTTCCCGGGGTTCCGCAACCCTCCGGCACTCCGGTTTTCTCCGGAAACTTCCGGAACCTTTCCGTGTCCGAATATAGCCATCCAATATATCAATCTTTATGTCTCGACCATTCCGAGACTCCTCGTCATGTCCCCGATCTCATCCGGACTCGAACTCCTTGGTACATCAAAACTCATAAACTCATAATATAAGCATCATCGAAACCTTAAGCGTGCGGACCCTACGGGTTCGAGAACTATGTAGACATGACCTAGAACTATTCTTGGTCAATAACCAATAGCGGACCTGGATGCCCATATTGGCTCCTACATATTCTACGAAGATCTTTATCGGTCAAACCGCATAACAACATCGTTGTTCCTTTGTCATCGGTATGTTACTTGCCCGAGATTCGATCGTCGGTATCCAATACCTAGTTCAATCTCGTTACCGCAAGTCTCTTTACTCGTTCCATAATACATCATCTCGCAACTAACTCATTAGTTGTAATGCTTGCAAGGCTTAAGTGATGTGCATTACCGAGAGGGCCCAGAGATACCTCTCCGACAATCGGAGTGACAAATCCTAATCTCGAAATCGCCAACCCAACATCGCCTTTGGAGACACTGTAGTACTCCTTTATAATCACCCGATTACGTTGTGACGTTTGGTAGTACCAAAGTGTTCCTCCGCAAGCGGGAGTTGCATAATCTCATAGTCATAGGAACATGTATAAGTCATGAAGAAAGCAATAGCAACATACTAAACGATCGGGTGCTAAGCTAACGGAATGGGTCATGTCAATCAAATCATTCAACTAATGATGTGATCCCGTTAATCAAATAACAACTCTTTGTTCATGGTTAGGAAACATAACCATCTTTGATTAACAAGCTAGTCAAGTAGAGGCATACTAGTGACACTCTGTTTGTCTATATATTCACACATGTATTATGTTTCCGGTTAATACAATTCTAGCATGAATAGTAAACATTTATCATGATATGAGGAAATATATAATAACTTTATTATTGCCTCTAGGGCATATGTCCTTCATATTTACCACTTTGATACTATTTTAAATGACAAATTTTTCGGACCAATCAGAATGCAGAACCTCTCTTCCCACGGATCACCCCCCTAAGCCGATCTGAGCCGTCCACACCATACAGATCCAACGTCTGCTAAATGCATGCCGGCCAACCCAAACTCTAGCATCGTGCGGCACACCCCCTCCCTCTCCCCGGCCCATGCGGCGCCGCCTCCCTTTCCCGACCCAGACCTCGTCGTGCCCCAATCCACTCTCCCCCGATCCACTCCCGCCGCCGCCCCCACCCCTTGTCCCCAGACCAGCCGCCGCTACGAAGAGAGGCGCCGCCGTGGCTGGCTTCCTTGCCGGCGCGCGCGTGCGTGCTTCAGTGCACGGTGCTCCATCCTCCCGATTCCCCATCGTCTCCCACCGCCGCCAACTACATCTTTGCCTCTGTCCTCCCATAACTCGCCGCCGGGCTCCCCCTTCCCCTGCTCGCAGCTCCACAACTGCCAAATCTGCCGCTCTCTGACCCCTCCGTCCTTGAGGTCGACTGGATCCGCCCCTCCCTCTATCCGAAGCTCGCCGCGACCCCTTCCATGGCTAGGGTTTCGGCTGCGGTGGTGCATCCACCGAAGGCTCGTCTCAGGCGGCTCGTCTCCGTCGCCCACCCCGGGCTCCACGCAGGTTCAACCTCCTCCCCGGACATCGCCCACCCGTGTCGGAGTGGGTGGTGCTGATGGAGCTCCTCCCCTCCGCTTTCGCCGGCGCCGCGCCGTCCAAGGACTTGAACCTCGTCCGCACGCCCGAAGATCGTCAGGTGAGGTGGCTCAGCTTGGAAGGGTCCTACTTTTGTCTCTATGTGTGTTCTTGTACTGGGACTGCGTGTCTCGATGCCGTTGTCGGTGTCTGCCGCCATTGTTTCACTGCACTCCAGAGGTTTGCTGAAATGTGCCAGCAGTTTGTGTTGCCCTGCGTTGGGCACAGCACTGCAGACAAGGTGGTCGTCCGTGTCTCAGTGGGGGGAAATGTTGCCTTTTGCAGCAGCTTGCCTAACAAATGCAATACTGTCGATATGTTGTCTTCAACCTTGGTAGAAAGCTCCAGAGCACCACTACCTAATAATTGGATAATCGGTGCAAACTACTATGGTTGTTGTATGAAGTTGAGAAAAGTATTACCAAGTACTTTCAAAGCAATTAAATAAAATCTGACTTATATACAGGGTGCTTAACATGTTCTACAACTGTAGAAAGACACGTCAGTCAATACATGCAATTTCAGGACATGATTTTTGTTTGTGTAGCAGCAGTCTTATTGTTGGCCTCACCACTCGGCTTTTCGCCACATTGAATTTAACTACCGGGGCCCTAAATGGACGCAGTGCATTACAATACGACATCCCTGTGCCATGCATATAAAGTCGGAACTCTTCTGTTGCAGGTATCTGTCAAGATGGGATATTCAGGTCGCTCTGCGTGGTAGACGACGACTCGGGCTGGAGGGTGAGGCTCGCCTGCGCTGGGCACTTTGCTGAGCCGTGCATGGCCTCCATCGCTGGTAATTACTCGGTCCAATCTATCCCCCACTGATGGCTAGCACTAGCAGTAGCTACTTCCGATCGAAAGGCCTTCGATACTGCCCGTTTGTGATGTCATTGCAACCCCCATGAGTAGCAGATACTACCCGTTTGTGCTGTCGTTGCAACCACCATGTGCTTTTGTCGGTTTGCATGCTGCATGTTCGATGTTTTGCCTGAGCTGGGGACTGCAAACGAAAGGCCTTCGATCACCCGAAACCTGGGTACCTGCTGGGCAGCATTTGTTTAACAAGTATTGTACTTACTGATCTTAGACTGCTAGTGTTGATCGGTCACTCATATCACAAGTAGAAACCTCATCTGTTTTTCTACAACCTCATCTGGTTTAATGGTTCTGCTGTTTTTAGGTGCATGGGTTAGGTGCGTGGGTTATTCATAGCATGTTTTGTTTTATAGTTTGTGGGTGAAATGGTTTGCCGGAGATATGTCACCAAATTATATAAATAGAAAGTGTGTGAAGGTGTGGGAGATAAGAAGATTATAGGAAAGTGATCAGAAGCAGAGAAGACCAACAAGGTGTCTTGTGCATGCTTTGTTGGTACACTTTACCTTTCTCTGTTCTTTCTCTTTCCCCTGTAAAGATCTTTGAGTTACAGTAATGGGTGTTCTAATTATTGAGATTGCATATGCTGTCGTGTGATGGGAAGTGAATGTTTCTCACACTCGGCCTATCTGCAGTTGTGTCTATTTTACGAGCCCTTGAAAGCAACCTGTCTTGTTGAACTTTCAGCTTATATATTGTATCGATTTATTGCAAAATTCACATAAGTTCTTCTCCTGGTTGTTGACAAAACATGTTGAAACTTCAGATCTGGGTTTCGCTAACAGATTGCATTGGAAATATATTGTTCTTCACTGCCTAATGTTCTTGTTGCCGATAATAGGGCCTGTAGATAGCAAGTTATTTTCCTATTGGTTACTTATGGTTATTGTGTCTCATGCTGAAAAAGAAAATGCACAATGAGCTTGTTTGGCTTTTTTATGCTTATAGTATACTTGATCAGGGCAGTGCTATTTCCTGCGATCTTTCCTATCATTTGCTAGTGAGATGCTTCAAGATGGCGCATTTTAAAACACAAACTAATGAAAATAAGCGTTCTGCATCTTGAGGATTAATTATTCATGATATGTGAATAGTGTAGTTGATCATCACTGTTGCTAAATGCTATTGCTTGATATGATATAAATATGAGCACTTAACCACTGTACAGCTGTTTGCATACTTTTTTTTATAAATGATGATAGTTTGCGCAAGATGGTACACATGTTAACTTTTGTTGACTTGAATCTGTTATGCCCTTGATTTTTTTACTTAGCTTGACCCAGAACAACAACATCCTTGATGCTTACTGACACCCACCTCGTTCTTGCTCTCGCAGACCCGAAGAAGCCCGTATGCAAGGCACCTCCTCTCTGGTGGTGAGAGCGTGCATGGGTCGTTGGTGCGGCTAATGTCCATGTCCGTGGCCGCGGCTGCCACTGCCCTCTCTCCAAGGGTGCAGCCAGGAAGACGCTCAACAACCAGATCATAGTCCTCGCCAAGCGGAGGGGACAACTCAAGTGATAGTAAGTTTCTAGTATTCTCTGTCGTGTTGATGTGCCTCATGTTTACATCTTTCTTTATTTTTCAGGTTGACACGGAAAGTGCTATGGAACAAGAGGTGCCGGAAGGTGGAGAACATTCCTTCACTCAGCACAATCCTTTACTGGTTGTGTTTTTTTGGTTGGTGCCATCTTATGTTACTGGTTACTAGTGCACAATATGGACATGTGCTATCTTATGAACATGGGGTAATGATACTGAGCTACTAGTTGTGTTATTTTGGTTGGTGCATCTTATGGACCTGTGGTGTAATGATACTGCTGGGCCTAAATATTGAAATCCTAGAGAATTATATTATTATTGTCATTATATTCTCCTGTGTTGGTTGACTGCAAAATTGTACAATATTTTTTCTTTTTGAGACACTATTGGTTGTTGTTGGTCACCTTTCAGTAAGGGCTGGAACAAAAATACTAAACTGTGTGAGTGGGCTGGACCGTTTCAAGCCCAATGTAGTTTTGTTTTGACAGAAAAAAAATATTCAATATGTATTTGTTTGATAGAAATGGGCTGGCCTATTAATGATGGATTGAATAGATGGGCTGCATGCCTTGGCCCAAGAACGAACATTATTAACAGGCTGATATGTTGGGCTTGGCGGGCTGGATTATTGGGCTCAACCCATTAAAACAATCGATTTGGACCATTCCTACATGGCATCCATGTCATCATTTTTGCCACGTCATCAAATGTGCCATGTGGACAATGCCATGTGGCTCGGCCACATCAGATCCTACGTGGTCTAGGCTCATCAGTAATGACCATAATTTTGGTCTTAGATTTCATGACCTTAATTTTGGTCAAGGGTGGCCATGACGAAAATTTCAGAAAAGGTCACGTTTGTTTGTTCTTGACGGCCAACTGTTGACCTTCATAATTTGATCAAAAAAAGGTCAATAAACGATAACAATGACGAATCAATGACCAAAATCGGGAGTCATAATTGACCGTATTTCTTGTAGTGATATGAAAAATATTTGAAATGTAATGGATTTTGTCCGATTTGATGAAATCCGCCATGTTTGCATCAGATGACCTTCTTCCGCATTCGTGTTTGTGGACAGATGCGGAAGCAAGGGCGCGCGCGTACCGGGTATGCATGCATGATGCATGGCTAAACCAAATGCCAGAGGTTATCAACGAGCTAGTGTAGGAGCATGCACGCATCAATCTTGTTCGAACTTGGCGTGCGGCGCAGACGTAGCCACGTAGGAGTATCAAGATTTGAACCCTAGTGGGCTGGGGATACCTCGGTTTGGTTGTTGTGGTGAAGTCGGAGCTGCGGCGGCGGGGCCCCGTGGCAACGATGATAGTCAGCAGGTGGTCCATTCGGTGGTCTTCCACGACGCCAGTCTTGCATAGTTCTCCTTTGGATCTTTGCTTCAGAGTTGGAGCTGCGTAGCCGTCGATGCGGGTGGTTGAGTTCTGGCATGGATCTTCATGTTTTCCTATACAGCCTCTGCGGTGAGTGTTGGTTCGACGTTCGTCCTCAGAGAAGTCAGAGTCGCTTGCTCGGGGATTAGGGATGGCGATGACGCCTGTTTGGGGAGAAGTGATGATAATGACACCTGTGTGCTAGCTTGACGAGGCACTCTTTGTAAAGGTGTGCGTGGGATATCTGGGTGCGCCGCTCAGCAGTTTGTGACGGTTTTTGTTCGGTTTTTCATTGATTAACTGGACAATTCTTTTCTGCTTAATTAGTGGATAAGGCAAATCTTTTGCCTCCGTTTTGAAAAAAAAAATCAGATGGCCAGAGGGGGGTCGAGACATGCAGAAAAATCAACCGGCTAAGCCATAGAAAGTTGTTTTGGCGTCCTAGCATGCGTAGACACATCCAGCGTCTATTTCAGGTTTGTCGTTGATCAGCTCTTGAACACCGTAACCGTGGGGACGGTGCCCAGCCACACAAACCGAGCAGCGTCCGCAACCATCGCACCTCTCGGCTAAATCCAGCATCCCATCGCCGCCCTTTAAAGCGCACGCCGCCGCGCCTCTCCTCCTGCTCACCGGACACGCACCTGCATCTGTGCCGCCTCCACACCACCCGCCGTGCATAATACAACCACCATGGCCATGGCGCCATCCGCGCGAGTGTCGCTGATGCTCGCCGTGGTGCTCGCGTGCGCGCTGCTCGCCGCCAGGCACGCAGACGCCACCGCCGGCGGCCTCGCGTGCAACCCGCTCCAGGACAAGACGTGCAAGCCGGGGGACCCCAAGGCGCCCGAGAACACGGAGGAGGGGGGCGGGCTCGGCGCGAGGCTGCCATCGCCGCCCGTTCCGGGCCACGGTATGATCGACGGAGACATCGACGATGAGTTGCCGTCGTTCAGCACCCACAAGACCATCCTCGGTCACTGGGAGGATCCGGTGCTCGAAGTCTGACATCTAAGTGCATGGTTGTGTCTTCTTGCATTCGCGTTGATTGTGTAGTTGTGTTGTTGCCCAGAAGAAAATATGAGACAAATTAAGGAAGAGATGAGAGAGTGAGCGTCCCTGTTAATATCGTGGACGTTCAGGAAGAAGTTGTAGATTCTAGTAATCGATTTGGCCTAGTTTTGGTCTTCCTATTGTTGGCCTTGGGATTTTTGCAGTGGGAGGTACCGACTCACTGTTTCGCCATGGTCCTTCATTTCTTCAGTTTTATTTTGTTTCTTTTTAGTTTTTACTTGGGGTTTCTTTTTACTTTTTTATTCAACACATGTCTATGTTTTTCCTAACACGTAGTTTTTTGTGTACATCAAGAACAAATTTTTGTATATGTTTAATATTTTTTGAATACGTGATTAACATTATTTTAGAATAAATGTTTTGATCTCTACTTTTATTTTCAACACAAGTCTATATTTTCATACACATCATACATTTCTAATATACATCAAGAACATGTTTTTAAACTTCAAAAAAATTCAAGTGCATAAATGGAATGTTTGTTTAAGTATATGTATTGACGTATTTTCATACACATTATACAATTTCTGTAAACAAAAGGAACATATTTTAAGGACATGACTAACATTGTTTAAGAACATGACTAATATATGCTTTGATTTCTACTTTTTTCATATATATTATACATTTTGGTTTACATATGAAAAATATATACATGTTTGACATTTTCAAATACAAGAATAACATTATTTAAGTATATGTTTTGTTGTCTAATTTTTTATACACATTGTACATATTTTATATATACGTGGAATGTTTTTATACACGTTTAGGTTTCTTCATATAAATGATTAAAAAGTTTGAAACACATACTTCTAAAATTTTCCAAATACTATCAAAATTTATTAATTGTAACGAACTTTTTAAAATGTTATCCATATTTTAAAAGCAATGCGATGATTTTCTTTAATGTACGTCAACATATTTTAAACGTCCTATTAACATTTTTTTTAATTTGAAGTATATTTTTCAGAATAATAAATAAAATGGGTAAAAGCAAAAATAAATAAATAAATGAACAACGGGAAAACGTAACAAAGAACAATACGAGAAACTTGCTTGGCCAGCCCAAATATTTGAACATTGTTCAAACACATATGCAAAATGTAAAATGCATATTAAAAAAAATGTTTGAGAAGCATATGAAATATGTGTATGAAAAAAATGGCTGAGATGCATAGGTAAAATGTAAAATGTGCATGAAGAAAATAGTAGACATCAAACCATATGTTTGAAAAATTGTTACTCATGTAGTTGAAAAATGTTAAACATGTATAATACAATGTTGCTGATTTATACAAAAATTGTACAACCCGTTCATAAGAAATAGAAATATATAAAAAAAAGAATACCGGTAAAAAACAAAGAAAATGAAAACACATAAAAAAACCAATGAAACTGGCAATGAAAATTGGACGATAATAAGAAAAGGTAATGCTGAGAAAACCGAAATAAAACTGGCAATGAAACGTCGATCACCGAAAAAAAACTGCAAGAAAAACACACACACACACACACACACACACATTAAAACCGCACCTGCAGGAACCCATATTGGTCCGGCCAGTAACTGCGGAAAACTTTCAGGCGAGACGGAAGGTATGGTCGCAGTAAGCAATATATAGCCCTGGCGGACAAACATCGACCTATGCCACGCTAATTGTTTTTTTTTTTAACATGGACCTATATATATGCGTTGAATAGGAATTGCCTCCTCTAGTTGGCAGTGGGCACCTAAACATGTGCCCTAGTGCTGACACTCCCGGGCCACGGTGGTTCATTCAGGAACCACCAACAATTAATCCGATTCTCAAAACAAACAAAAAATTAATCCTTAAGATGCGGTTTGGTGGGCTAATCGCCATGCGGCATGCGTCCATGTTCCTGAGGCTGGTCACAATGGGCAAGAACATCAGCTAGTAACTTACACACTTCCCTAGACTATGTTACTACCTCCATAGTGGGAAGGAACATCTATGTAGTGTCATGCAACGATGTATTTATTAGGTTATAGACTCATTGTTTCTTGGAGTGTGTGATGTTCCAGTAACTTAGCTAGTTACCACAAGCACCTCTCTCTTCATTAAATATGTGACACATAAGCAAAGTTGTATTGAAGTGTGTGATGTTCCTCCTAAGTTCCTCCCCATTGTGACCAGCCTGAGTGATCTCCTCCAGATTTCGCGGGAGCAAGTCAGGAGTTGACCCGGCATGCGCATCTAGCTAAGCCGCCCCGCGTGCTTTACTTTGCTCCACAGATCGATCGGTTGATATGGGTGGAGGAGATATGCTATACTACTGCGCTGTCATGTGTACCTCCGGTCGGCAGTTAAGTGTGTGTTTAACATGCAACGTATTCGAATCTTATTAGCTAGCTTGCTTAATTACGTTGTTTGCATGGCCATTGGAGTGATGGAGTGCTGGTTGCCTGTTATAACTACTACTAGTACCCATCGCGTGGAGTTTGGATCATATGCCGCCGCTCATTGAACAAGCACGCACGCATGTTGATGCATCATGCATCATGTTGAGTGCTATATATTCCTGCCAAGGCCGGTCGGTCTGCCGTCCATTGAACATGGACGCCTGGTCAAATATAATGCGTGCCTAGCTATATATTCTTGCATATCTTGATGGCATCTTTTCCTCCATCGCCGGCCTAGTTAATTACTAAGACTACTAGCGCATGTTCCGCTATTCTCACAGGACAGGACCGTCATTTTTTTCCAGTGTAACGAACGAACGAACGAGCTGGTTGGTTATGGTTAGACCAGATGGACGTGTACCATGCATGCATGATGCATGGCTAAACCAAATGCCGGAGGTTATCAACGAGGCAGTGCATACGAGCAAGCGGCGCACAGAAAGCAGCAGGTCCTGCCTGCCTGCACTGCACCTCGGCGTGGGTTAATGAATGAGTAACGACGACGACGACGGCTGTGATCATGCGTAGCGTCAGCATGCACGCATCAATCTTGTTCAAACTTTGGCTGTCGGCCGGCGCAGACGTGCAGTGCAGCAGGGCGGGCCGTACCAGTACGGCCAGCCGCCCAGCTGCTGCGCGGGCTGACCGATGCATGCATGCATGCATGCATGAGATGAGAGGTACGTTGACCGGCTGGCCGTCCGACCAATGGCCAGCCCCTGGCACTAATAACTGCGGCATCTTCCTGGTCCGTCTGCCACGAGGCCAGACTCTCCTGAGTCCGGACCCCTACTTCCAAGGGGGTGCCGTGCGTTACCACTTTGGTAAAAGAAAAACTACTCCTAAATCTGAATCGAAGCTTCAATCGATTGTTACTTTCTTAGGATGTACAGCACCCAGGTGTTAGTAGTCGATCTTTGTGTCGAAGATGGACAGGCATAGAAAACAAGGACCAAACGCTGTGAAAGAAAACAAAGAAGTAACAGTGTGTTAGAAATGACAAGGAGAAAACACTGTAAGCAATATAATCTTGATGACTCTATGGATAAGCCGGCCTACGTTGTAGCGGTGCAAAGACCCGGTCTGTGCCAGTGACGGGGCCAGAAATTTTGCAGGTCATTTTTATGGCGACCTATGGTGGGGATCTCATGGCCAAACTGATGTATGGCTTGGATCAGGACCGGTGGGCGTTGTACACACTGCCTATCCATACTTGGAGTAATTCAAGAATTATTCTCGCAGAAAAATAAGGTGTCATGTAGTAATATTGGGAGAGGCCAAAATACTACAATTAGGGGGCTCGTATCACTGCTGCACTGGTATTTATTGGGCACTAGCTAGTGCTAGATCTAAGGGCATCTACAATGATGCTAGCTTAGCAGTGCCACGTAGGATAAATAATGAGGTGGAGGAGAGAGAACTCATATAGGGCATGTACAATGGTTGATAAGATAGTCTTATCTTAAGTCTTGCATGTAATCTAGAGATGGCAAAGAAAAATGTCTACAATGGGTCATCTCTTATTCTTATCTTCAATAACTAGTTATTCCTAAAAACGTGGTGAGACATATTGTGCTAAGAGATCACCTCTTGTCTTCTCTTAAATAAGAGAAGACAAGCCTTTTCTTACGAGTTCTCTCTTCTCCATCTCATCATTTATCCTACATGGCACTCTTAAGATAGCACCATTGTACATGCCCTAAGAAAAGGCTTGTCTTCTCTTATTTAAAAAAAAGACAAGAGATGATCTCTTAGCATAATATGTCTCACCACATTTTTAGGAATGACTAGTTATTGAAGATAAGGCTAAGAGATGACCCATTGTAGACTCTTTTTTTGTCATATCTAAATTACATGCAAGACTTAAGATAAGACTACCTTATCAACCATTGTACATGCCCTAACGAATTTCCGCTCACATATTCAAAAATGTAACTGGTGCTACGCGCCTTCATTGCCGACGTTCGCGCCAGTAAATAAGCGCGGCGTGGGCCAGACGGACTCATCACAGTGGACCTGGCCAACATACGTGCATGCATGCTGTTCGGTCGTCCAGCTCACCAGGGCCAACCTAGCTAGCTATGGAGTAAAACCCAGTATTCCAGTACTCCGTACTATCATTGTACTACTCACCAGGGCCAACCTAGCTAGCTACAGGCTACAGGCTACATGGAGTACATCATGGCACGCGCTTGTTTATTCAGTAATTAAGCTTGTCGTGTTACGTAGTTAGCCGCCGGAAACAAGAGAGTAACCATTCATTAGCCGTACGTAGTTTGAACCTAGAGCTAGCCCGCCGTTGACCGAACGCCGGCCGCCCTGGCTGGCTAGCTGGCTAGCTCGCCGTCCTCATGCATGTGAGGATGCTCTGCTCTGCTGTGTATACGCGTGCACGTACATCACCCAACCAAACTGTACATTGCACAATACGGATGGGTGCGTGCGTGCGTGCAGCACTAGTTGCGCACTGTAACAACAGGAGCAGCAGCCAGCAGCTACCACCTTAATAATTTCCACTTCCACGAACGGACGCATGCATGGTGCTCGTGCGTGCATGCGCTGTTGTGCCGTGCGGTTGAGCAGCAGCCTCCTCGAGCCCCTGCCCCTCTCCAGGCTGTGCATGTCGTCGACTCATCGATCGACCTCATCAGGAGCCATGCCATTGCCATGCTCACACGGGCTCGCGATCTCGGGGGTTTCTCGAGCAGGCATGCATGCATGGGTGTGATCAACCATGTCGACCCGCCGTCCTGTCCTGTGGTGATTGCGTTGGTGACGCCGGTGCTACCCATGCAGCTAAGAAACGGTTGTTTTTTCCGACTTACTAAGTCTCAATCGACAGTCGATGCCATATTCGCGAAATAAAATCCGTGCAATTTTTTTTTCAGTTTTGTTCTTTCTCTCTTGCATTTTATGTCATTTGACTGAGACTTGGTTATATCTCAGTCAACTGAGACCTTTTTTTTCGCTGCCATGACAGCTGATTTGGCAGTTTTTTTTTTTCTGTGGCGTCAGCCCAAACAAGATTTTTTTTGCTGTCGCGGCAGCACTGTAGTTCGTTCGCAGCATGCTGCCTGATCCCTGAGGCGTCGTTAACGTTGCATTGCCATACTAGAAAAATCTGCCGGTGAGCACCTCCTATACCATGCATGCAATAGTATTTATAAGTCAGTGACAGTGAGAAGAGATGGATCTGTTACCATTCGCTGTTCAGTTAATTATTTATAATATGCCAATCCAATCCTATTGGCATCGATCGATCCGTGACGACGTGCACACATGCATGTCCCCTGCTACCGGCCTACCCCCCGTACGTCCCCAGTCAACTAGCCTCTTCTAGCATGTCACACCCTCGCCGCGCACATCTCATCGGCTCTGCTCTGCGTACGTACTACGCGCTCCACGGTGTCGGGTGTATAAGTGCATTATGATGATGATAAACTATGCTCCATGCGTGTGCACGCTACGCTAGCTTGATGTAGTAATAATTTCATGAGGTTGTTGTGCATTATTGGCCTCTGAGATGTTTGCACTGTGATCGACAGCAACTCGATCATGGTACTACGTAGGACACGCATGTCTTGAGCACAGCACAGCATCACTGCTGCTGCAATGTTTTTTCCATTTACGTTCTTCATATCTCTCTCGTCAGCTAGCTAGCCATAATAATCAACCATAGGGTAAGTACCAGTATATGCCTACAGCTACTTGGGTAGCTAGGTTAGCTGCATCAGTTAATTACTTAATCTATCGTCTGCATGCATCCCTATAATAATCAACCATAGGGTAAGTACGACGTAGACTTTCCCTCACAAGCCATGAGAATCCACCTACATGTGCTAACGTGCGTGCTAGTCTTAGAATGGCAGAAGAAATCAAAGTAGCCCGATGCGTGCACGTGGACTGCTACCAGCAGCTAGCTAGTTCATATATACTCCTAGCCCTAGGCTGTCATCGATCGATCGCTCATGCATGCATTTGCTCGGAAACCTCGCGCCATTTTGGTCCGATCCATGTAATGGAATGGAATGCAATGCAATGCAATGCGGTCTTTGAGGTCGGCGTAGAGTCGCCTAGGCTGTCATCGCCCGATCCAATACTTACGTGCACGCGTTTGCTGGGAAGCGGCCTCAAACCGTTTTGGATCCTGATCTTGCAAAGATTTGCTTGTATGAAATATTTGGATTAATAATATATATAAACTACAAATACATATTATGTATTGTATAAGATTATTGTATTGTTGAAAAACATTTATTGGATACTACAATATAATGGGAGTTTTTCTCATGTATACTGAGTGGGCCTTTGTTGAGGTGACCTGTGTGCATGTTGAAATAAATAGAATTACTGGGATCAACTAATAACGAAAATAATTCTCATACATGTTGTGGTGTGCCTTTGATGATGTGGCATGTGTGCATGCGAAGATAATATAATTAGTGGGGACGAACTATTTAGGTATACAGGATTTGAGCAACATAATTCAAGATGTATATCAGAAAAGTTAAACCATTAGAAAATATATCCTTATAAGTTTCTGATAGTATATTTTATTTCATGATACATGGTTGATTGTACTAACTTTGTTTATTTGCCAGCCTAGGGATACATGTGGATCTTATAAACCGGAACTTTGTTTAGTTTGTGGGGCAGCCGTGCGCCAACAAGAAGCTGGCGGAGAAGGATGCGGCGGGGGAGGCTATCAACTGGCTCACGGGCGGGGAGGCTCCGACGACGACGGCCAACGCGAGAGACCGGCAGGACGCGGACCACATGTCCGTGCTGACGAAGCTAGCTCCACGCAGGAGGCGGCACCACTATAGGAGGAGCTGATTGGCGCAGAAAGGTTTTGTTCGTTCCACTCTTGGTAGCAGTCAGGCGAAGAGCGACGAACGGAATACTTTTTTTTTTTGCGATAAACGGAATACATCGGTAGATTAGCTTAAGAAGAAGAAACACAGCGACCGTACGATGCCCGAGTTGTTGAAACTCGCCCAAGATGGGGCCTGGTCTTCATTCTTAGATCCTAGGACCTTTTCTTACGGTGACCTCGATACTCATTGTGCAGTGTTGTGAGGGACTATCTAGTACGTACCACGTATAATGGAAGAACATGTGATGGTACGAATAGATCCTAGGACCTATTCGTATGATGACCTCGATACTCATTGTGCAGTGCTGTACGTACCACCTATAATGGAAGAGCATGGGATGGTACCACTGCAACAGAGGAAGTACTGCATCCGTCCTGAATTATTTATCGCTCAAAAGGATGTAACTAGCACTAATGTCCTTTTGAGCGACAAGTAATTCAGGATGGAGGGAGTGTAAGATCCTCCCACTGAAGAAAATTGGGCAATGTTTCGGTGTTTGGTTCAGTTTTCCTCCCGGTCGCTTCGTTCATTGGTATGGTAGGATAGGATAGCGAGCAGGAGGTTTGGGCTGCTACACTGATAGCCTAGTTTAGCGGGTAGATCAGTTGCGCACCATTGCCA
Source organism: Aegilops speltoides (assembly GCA_021437245.1). Lineage (NCBI taxonomy): Eukaryota > Viridiplantae > Streptophyta > Magnoliopsida > Poales > Poaceae > Aegilops > Aegilops speltoides. Next base: position 1,052,055 of record CM038143.1, read on the forward strand.
TCCACCCTACATACTAAGAGCCTTTTCGGGAGCCGCCCGAACACCTCAACTCCATAGATTTCATAATCTGGGGCAGAGCGACCCCTAGTACAAATTGCTGGAGTCAGGAAAGTGATGCTCCGCGCGCTCCATCTCGGTGCCTCGTACCGGCCGCTTACCGGTTCGAGAGAAACAACATGAAATAGAACCCCACGAAACTCTTGTGCTCACTGCTAGCCCCGATTATCTATCTCCATGCGCACGCATTGAAGAACCCAAATTGGGGACCGAACGTTTTGCAAAATTCTAAAATATGCAAGCGAGTTGGGAGTTGACAAGTATGGAGTGGAGTTGAGAATTTAGAGGAGCCGAGGGTTGCCGAACAGGCTCTGAATGTCACATTTGGAGGTACCTCTTCTGAACTTTCGAGTCTTCCAGTGGTACGGCGGCGTACTTGGACAGGTCCCGCGCAATGCTAGTCATGGTTCCTGCCAGCAGCTAAGAATCCATCTCCACAACTATATGGATTGTGCCAAGCTCGGCCGCCAAGTCAAAAGTCTGAACCATAACCTACGGCTGGGCACACCACTTTTAGGGACCAAAGATCCGTCGACGGGACGTGGAGTATCTGCTCCCGAGCTCAAATGCATCCGGATGAACAGTAAAATTAAAAAAAAAAGGTAACAACATTCTGATTTTTGTGGTGAACTTTGACAAATGTTCTGTATGCTTGCCAAATTTCAGCATAAAATGAAATTTGTGGAAGTCGTGGCAAAAAAAAAACAATGCTCCAAAAATGCTAGTTTTGAAAACATTTTGAAGTACTATTTTTTTTGCCATGATTTCCATGAATATCATTTCGTGGTCAAATTTTGCATGCATACAAAACATTTGTCAAAGTTTACCACAAAAAAAACAGAATTTTCTGAATTTTCTTACTAGTTTTTTATTTTACTGTTCACAAGGGTGCATTTGAGCTCAAAATCATAATACGACTTTCACCGTCGACGTTGGATTTAAGTGCGCCGACATTTAACGTATTGTAGTGCTTTAGGTCTAGTCTAGCTACTAGGCCCTGCTTAAGTTTTTGTTCAATTTTCCTCAATAACCTGAACACCCATTATTTATTTATTTTGGCATTTGCCTTTATGCAGTGCATTTCTTCGTTTAGGGTGTTTTTGTAATACTTCTTTCTAATGAATGTATTTAGCAGCTCTTCTGCTAACATTCTTTTGTTTTGAAGTGTGTCATTGCCGGAGCCATCCATTTGACGTCTTCCGCACCTTTTCCCCTTTCTACACTGCCTGTCAGGTCCATAAACTTGCTGACGTTGCCAAATGCACAATTTTAGCCGGAGACCACATCTCCTCTCCTCTCCAGACCCGGTATCGGTTTTACCTCACCACTACCACCCGTGGCATGAGATTTCAGCAAGTTTGTCTTTGGTACAACCCATATAGTTGTGGCGTAGCTAGGATTTTGAGTCAGGATGGTCCAATAGATATAAAAAAAGTGTACACAACGAATACAACATAGCAACATACTAGTAGAGGCCGAGCTATTTAGCTGAGGGGACCAATGCCCCCCACCCCATGTTCAAACCAATTTATGAGGTGTTTATTTATGGGAGGAATTACTCCCTCCGATTCTAAATATAAGCTCTTTTAGAGATTTCAATAAGGGCTACGTACGGATGCATAAAGACCATTTTATAGTATAGATTCACTCATTTAGTTTCATATGTAGTCTCTATTAGAATATCTAAAAAGGCATATATTTAGGAACAGAGGGAGTAGAGAATTTTTTTTAACCTTTGTCCTCATAACCCAAGCCCCAACCCTCATATTTTAAGCTTTGAAATTAATCTTTTCAAAGACATGTTTTTGGACATTTTTAAATAAGATCACCATTTATTAAATGTCATAATTTTATTTAATGTTATTGATATTTTCTAAAAGTTAAGTGAACATTTGTTTTCACACTACGTCGACAATTTTTTAACCTACTATGAACATTAAAAATGAAGTATTGATATTTTTATTTCAGAAATGTAATCTACACCTAATATTGAAGGGAAGTATGTTTCTCCGATTTTTTTGGTTCGTCCACCTACCCTAACCTGCCTATACGTTGAAGTAAATTACCCACCATGCCGCGCGTAAGTGAAAAAACCTCTTCGGTAATTATTTCTCTAAATTTTTTTGTCTGTCATCGAAACTGCCCATAAAGTTGTTGTAAATTACTCACCCCGCTACCCGTAAATAGAAAAAATATATATTCATTAAATGATTCTCTGAATGTTTAGTCTGTCATCGAAACTGCCCCTAAAGTTAAAGTAAACTACCCACCCAGCCACCCATAAAAGTAAAGAAAAAAACGTTCCTCCAAGTTGTTCGTACAGTCCCTCCAATTTTTCATCCATTATGAGGCTTACTTTTCTTTTTCTACTCATAGACGCATCGAGGATGTTCTAAAAAAATACACACATTAAGGAACAAGTCCAACATCGATCCATTGTGAGCATACTAGAATGCACGTGTCGTATGGCCGCATTCGTCGTGGTTGGTGCACAAATATCCAAATACATGTATAGATATGGAGTGCGAATATTTCAAACTTGATTTGAAGACCACAATTTTATTATCGTGCTGCAACACACGGGCCCTTTTGCTAGTATAAATAAAAGTAATAAAACCAAAAAGTAAACAAGGACGAGACGAACATATAGAAAGAACAATACGAGAAACTACCTGTGCCAGACCAATAGAATCTCTCTTCACGTGATGTGATGGTTCGCATCGCTACGAGCGGTATATAGCTCCAACCCGTACGTCGACTACATCGAGCGTCTAGTTGGGCCGGTGACATTAGCTTCAGGTTAGTTCGTTTTTATTAGTATATTCATTCATTTTGTTTTCCTCATATTTTCAAAATAATACGCAACACATGCATGTTAAAAATTATATTTACTTAATTTTTAAGAAATGCAAAACTGAAAAATGTTAACACAGTGTACAAAATTTCTTATCGTAAATTTTAGAAAAATGTTGATAGCATTGAAATGTGACGTTTGAAAAATTGTCACATTTCCAAAACATGCTCGTGTTTTTATAAATACAATGTAAATAAAATTTCGTGCGATTCAAAAATAATGCTTTGTATACCATTAAAAAAATGCACGTGCAATTCGGAAAAACTTTAGGCAAGACGGAAGGTACCATCGGACTAGGCGCACGATATATACCTCTATTGCCACCCTAAAAAAAACATGCACCTATATATGCGTTGAATAGGAATTGCATCCCCTACTTGGCTGTGTGGACACCTAAAACATGTGGCGTAGCGGAATAATGCTAGACGTACAGGCACTTACAGGCTGAATTTAGTTACACGCTGACATGGCACAGTGGGATTGGAAAGGAGGAAGTGAGGCGGGCCGCCCCGGGGAGAAATCAGGGGGGGGCAAAGAAATTTAACGAAGGGCCCCGTAAACTGCGTGTAACAAGCCCGTATGTAAAGGATTATTGGGCGTAGCGCTGTCCCTCCCGGCCCACGTTGGTTCATTCATCAGGAACCACCAGCAATCCACCCTCAAGATGCGGTTTGGCGGGCTAATGGCCATGCGGCATGCGTCCATGTTCCCGAGTGATCTCCTCCAGATTTCGCGGGAGTAAGCCAGAAGTTGACCTGGCCGGCCGGCATGCATGCGGATCTAGCCTAGCCGCGCCGCGTAGTTTACTTTGCTCCACAGAGCGGTTGATATATATGCCCGGAGATATGCTATAGTAGTAGTACTGCGCTAGCTAGTATCATGTGTACCTCCGGTCGGCCGTAAGTGTGTTTAACATGCAACGTATTCGAATCTTATTAGCTTGCTTACGTTGCTTGCATGGCATGTGCCGCCATTGGTCGGCCAAATGTACTTACTGTGGTTAACTAGCTAGTACCCGTCGCGTCGAGTATGGATCATATGCCACCATTCATTGAACAAGCATGCATGTTGGTGCGTGCATGAGAGATCTAGTAGTTACTAGCTATATATTCCTGCCAAGGCTGGCCGGTCTGCCGTTCATTGAACATGCACGCCTGGTCAAATGCGTGGTGTGTGTTATTCTTGCATATCTTGATGGCATCTTTCCCTCCATCGCCGGCGTAATTAATTACTACGTACGTCTAACACTCGCGGGCATGTTCTGCTACGCTCACAGGACCGTGTATTTTTCCAGTGTAACGAACGAACGAGCTGGTTTGGCTATGGTTAGACCAGCTGGACGGGTACCATGCATGCGTGATGCATGGCTAAACCAAATGCCAGAGACCCTCAAAAAAAAAAACCAAATGCCAGAGGTTATCAACGAGGTCCTGCACCACGGCGTGAATTAATTTCAAGTAAATCAAGCGACGACGACGCCTGTGACTGTGATCATGCATGCACGCACGCATCAGTCCACCTTGTTCAAAGCTGGCGGTCGATCGGCGAAGACGTACGTGTAGTGCAGGTGCAGCCGTACCGGTACGGCCAGCTAGCCCGCTGCGGGCGCTGACATGCAATGCATGCACGAGAGGTACGTTCACCAGCTGGCCGTCCGACCACTAGCTAGCGCCGCGCAGTAGTAGTACCAATAAGTGAGGTAGTATCTTTCTGGCCCGTCTGCCACGACCCGAGGCTCGAGCGCCGGACCCCTACTTCCCAAGGAGTGCCGCGCCGTATTACTACTTTGGTAGTAAAAGAAAATCAAAATCTGAATGAAAGTTTCTATCGAATCTTTGTACCCAGTGTTAGACTCTTAGACTTGTACGTATTGTAATCTTAGTACATGTTGTATTTGTACCCGATGAGGTACCCCTTGTTATATATATGTTACAGAGGCCGACCCCTAGAGGTGTCGAAGCCCATAACCCCAAAACCCTTTGTCTATCATGGTAACAGATGCGATCTAACGATCCTGACCTAGCCATGTCGTCTTCCGCTGCTTCTTCCGAGGCCGCCGCCGCCGCCGCTCTCTCCGGCGCGGCCACCCTCGCTGCCCTCTCCGACACGGCGACTATGTCCGCCACCACCAACCTGCTCGCCGAATCCTATTCGGCCCCTGCGGCACTCACCGATCCGATCGGGACGGGTTCTTCCGTCTTCGCGCCGCCGTTCCTGTCTACCCTTCTCCCAGGAGGACGATCGACGGGACCCCTGTTTTCCGGGGCGCCGTCCGCGGCTCTTCCCGGCTCGCCGCCTTGCGCCCAGCATTTACGCGCTCGCCGCCCTACGTGCCACCGCCGCCGACGCCTACGACCCGGCCGCCTACGGGGCCTACTATGGCGCTCCCTATGGTGCGATCTACGGCGCTCCCTACGCTCGCCATGGCGCTGGCTACGGTGCTCCTCCTGCTGCTGGATACGGCCCTGCCTACGCGGGGATCCCGCGGCCTGCGCTTCACGGTGCGCCACCACAGGCGCCCCCGGTTGCGCCGCAATCCTCGCCTGCGGGGGATATCGTCCCCTCCGGCGCGGTTCCTGTGCCGCCGCCCTATGACTTCGCCCTCGACGTCATCTCGACTCCACCGCAGCAACCTTCTCCCGGTGAAACTGAAGATGGACAACTATCTGTTTTGGCGCGCACAGATTCTTCCCCTCCTTCGTAGTCACTACTTGGAGGGTTTTGTCGATGGTACTCTGCCATGTCCCCCGCCGGATCATCACATGTACCGGCCATGGATTGCTCAAGATCAAGCGATCCTCTCGGCGATTCAATCCTCTCTCACCGAGGACATCGCCGGCTTGGTGTTATTTGCTACCACGTCTCATGAAGTATGGGATGCGTTGGAGTCCAGTTTCTCCGCACAATCCTCGTCGCAGCACATGTCTCTTCGTGCACAGCTCAATGAGACTCGCAAGGATCATCACTCTGTCACCGTCTTCTACAACAAGATCAAACGCCTCGCCGATCAGCTAGCTGTTGGGGAACGTAGTAATTTCAAAAAATTTCCTACGCACACGCAAGATCATGGTGATGCATAGCAACGAGAGGGGAGAGTGTTGTCTACGCCCTCGTGAACTGGCGAAGCGATCACAACATAGAGGAAGTAGTCGACGTTCTCCTCGCGATCCGACCGATCCCGCGCCGTTACTCGACGCCCCGAGTTCTTGACACACGTGACAGCTCGATGGCGTCCCTCATACTCCGATCCAGCCGAGTGTCGAGGAGAGTTCCGTCGACCGACGGCGTGGTGACGATCTTGATGTTCTACGGCGCAGAGCCGCCTAAGCTTCATGACGATATGACCGAGGTGGAATATGGTGGAGGGGCACCGCACACGGCTAAGGAACGATCCGTAGATCAAACTTGTGTGTTCTAGGGTGCCCCCTGCCCCGTATATAAAGGAGCAAGGGGTGCGGCGGCCTAGAGGAGGCGCTGGAGGAGTCCTACTCCCACCGGAGTAGGACTCCCCCTTCCTAGTTGGAGTAGGATTGGGGGAGGGGGAAGAAGGAAGGGGCGCCCCCCTCCTTGTCCTATTCGGACTAGGGGGGGAGGGGGCGCGCGGCCTGCCCTGGCCGGCCCCTCCTCTTCTCCCTCGAGGCCCACTAAGGCCCAATAGCCTCCGGGAGGGTTCCGTAACCCCCCGGTACTCGGTAAAATCCGATTTCACCCGGAACCATTCCGAACTCCAAATATAGGCTTCCAATATATCAATCTTTATGTCTCGACCATTTCGAGACTCCTCGTCATGTCCGTGATCACATCCGGGACTCCGAACTTCTTGGTACATCAAAATATATAAACTCATAATATAACTGTCATCGAAACCTTAAGCGTGCGGACCCTACGGTTCGAGAACAATGTAGACATGACCGAGACACGTCTCGGTCAATAACCAACAGCGGGACCTGGATGCCCATATTGGTTCCTACATATTCTACGAAGATCTTTATCGGTCAGACCGCATAACAACATACGTTGTTCCCTTTGTCATCGGTATGTTACTTGCCCGAGATTCGATCGTCGGTATCCAATACTTGTTGGGAACCGTGGCGAAAATTAAAATTTTTCCTACGGCTTCACCAAGATCCATCTATGAGTTCATCTAAGCAACGAGTAACGGAGAGAGATAGCATCTACATACCACTTGTAGATCGCGTGCGAAGCTTGCAAGGTGATGATGGAGTCGTACTCGAACGTGATTCAGATCACCGATGCCAAGTCTTTGAACGGACAGCACCTCCGCGTTCAACACACGTGCGGGACGGCGGCGTCTCCTCCTTCTTGATCCAGCAAGGGGAAGGAGAGGTTGAGGAAGACAGCTCCACCGGCAAAGACGGCGGCGTGGTGATGGTGGAGAAGCAAGATCTCGGCGAGGCCGCCGAGCTCTTACGGAGGAGGAGATGTGTTGGGGAGGGAGGGCTGCGCCTTGGGAGTTGGTACAGCAGCCCCCTCCCTCCCCTTTATATAGGCCCCAGAAGTGGCGGCCTCGAGATCCAATCTCTGTGGGGCGGCGGACAAGGGGTGGAGTGCCCCAAGCCATGTGGGCGCCCACCCCTAGGGTTTCAACCCTAGGCGCTAGGGGTGGGCCTAGGGGCGCACCAGCCCCTGTGGGCTGGTTCCTTCCCCTTGGCCCATGGGGCCCTCCGGGATAGGTGGCCCCACCGGTGGACCCGGGACCCTTCCGGTGGTCCCGTTTTACCGAAACCCCGAAACTTTCCCGATGGCGAAACACCACTTCCTATATATTATTCTTTACCTCCGGACCCTTCCGAACTCCTCGTGACGTCCGGGATCTCATCCGGACTCAACAACATTCGGTGGTCACATACTTGACTTCCTACTAACCCTAGCGCCACCGAACCATAAGTGTGTAGACCCTACGGGTTCGGGAGACACGCAGACATGACCGAGACGACTCTCGGGCAATAACCAACAGCGGGTGCGGATATCCATGTTGGCTCCCACATGCTCCTCGATGATTTCATCGGTTGAACCACGATGTCGAGGATTCGATCAAACCCAGTATGCAATTCCTTTGTCAATCGGTGCGTTACTTGCCCGAGACTCGATCGTCGGTATCCCAATACCTTGTTCGGTCTCGTTACGCAAGTCACTTTACTCGCATCGCAATGCATGATCCGTGGCCAACACCTTGGTCACATTGAGCTCATTATGATGATGCATTACCGAGGGGCCCAGAGATACCTCTCCGTCATACGGAGTGACAAATCCAGTCTCGATCCGTGTCAACCCAACAGATACTTTCGGAGATACCTGTAATGCACCTTTATAGTCACCCAGTTACGTTGTGACGTTTGATACACCCAAGGCACTCCTACGGTAACCGGGAGTTACACGATCTCATGGTCGAAGGAAGAGATACTTGACATTGGCAAAGCTTCTAGCAAACGAACTATACGATCTTTTATGCTATGCTTATGATTGGGTCTTGTCCATCACATCATTCTCCTAATGATGTGATCCCGTTATCAACGACATCTAATGTCCATAGTCGAAACCATGACTATCTATTGATCACAACGAGCTAGTCAACTAGAGGCTCACTAGGGACTCATTGGGTCTAAGTGTTCACACGTGTATTACGATTTCCGGATAATACGCTTATAGCATGAACAAAAGACAATTATCATGAACATTGAAATATAATAATCCTTTTATTATTGCCTCTAGGGCATATTTCCAACAGTCTCCCACTTGCACTAGAGTCACCAATCTAGTTACATTGTGATGAATCGAACACCCATAGAGTTCTGGTGTTGATCATGTTTTGCACGCGAGAGAGGTTTAGTCAACGGATCTGCGACATTCAGATCCGTGTGCACTTTGCAAATCTCTATGTCTCCATCTTGAACATTTTCACGGATGGAGTTGAAACGACGCTTGATGTGCTGGTCTTCTTGTGAAACACAGGCTCCTTGGCAAGGGCAATAGCTCCGGTGTTGTCACAGAAGAGTTTGATCGCCCCGACGCATTGGGTATGACTCCTAGGTCGGTGATGAACTCCTTCACCCAAATCGCTTCATGCGCTGCCTCCGAGGCTGCCATGCACTCCGCTTCACACGTAGATCCCGCCACGACGCTTCGCTTGCGGTTGCACCACTCATCGCTCCACCATTCAACATATACACGTATCCGGTTTGTGACTTAGAGTCATCGGATCTGAGTCGAAGCTAGCGTCGGCGTAACCCTTTACGACGAGCTCTTCGTCTCCTCCATAAACGAGAAACATGTCCTTTGTCCTTTTCGGTACTTCAGATATTCTTGACCGCTGTCCGGTGTTCCTTCCGGGATTACTTTGGTATCTTGCAACCAAACTTACGGCAAGGTTTACATCGGTGCAGTACACAACATGGCATACATAATAGATCCTATGGCTGAAGCATAGGGATGACACTCATCTCTTCTTTATCTTTTGCCGTGGGTCGGTGGTAGTGAGCTCGATCTCACACCTTGTAACATAGGCAAGAACCCTTCTTGGACTGATCCATTTTGAACCTCTTCAAAATCTTATCAAGGTATGTGCTTTGTGAAAGACCTATGAGGCGTCTCGATCTATCTCTATAGATCTTGATCCCTAATATATAAGCAGCTTCTCCAAGGTCCTTCATTGAAAAACACTTGTTCAAGTAGGCCTTAATGCTGTCCAGAGTTTCAGTATCATTTCCCATCAAGAGTATGTCATCTACATATAATAGGAGAAATGCTACTGAGCTCCCACTCACTTTCTTGTAAACGCAGCTTCTCCATAAGTCTCAGATAAACCCAAACGCTTTGATCATCTCATCAAAGCGAATGTTCCAACTCGAGATGCTTGCACCAGTCCATAAATGGATCGCTGGAGCTTGCATACTTTGTTAGCGTTCGAGGATCGACAAAACCTTCCGCTGCATCATATACAGCTCTTCCTTAAGATGTCCATTAAGGAATGCCGTTTTGACGTCCATCGCCATATCTCATAATCATAGTATGCGGCAATTGCTAACATGATTGGACGGACTTAAGCTTCGCTACGGAGAGAATGTCTCGTCAGTAGTCAATCCCTTGAACTTGTCGATAACCCTTAGCGACAAGTCGAGCTTTATAGATGGTAACATTACCATCCGCGTCCGTCTTCTTCTTAAAATCCATTTATTTTCTATCGCTCGCCGATCATCGGGCAAGTCTGTCAAAGTCCATACTTTGTTTTCATACATGGATTCTATCTCGGATTTCATGGCCTCAAGCCATTTGTTGGAATCCGGGCCCGCCATTGCTTCTTCATAGTTCGAAGGTTCATTGTTGTCTAGCAACATGATTTCCATGACAGGTTGCCGTACCACTCAGTGCGGAACGTGTCCTCGTGGACCTTCAAGTTCAAGAGTAACTTGATCCAAGTACCTTGATCATCATCAACGTTTTCCTCTTGAGTTGGTGTGGGCATCACAGAACGGTTTCTGCGCTGCACCACTTTCCCGCTCGAGAGGTAGTACTTCATCGAGTTCTACTTTCCTCCCACTTACTTCTTTCGAGAGAAACTCTTTCTAGAAAGCATCCGTTCTTGGCAACAAAGATCTTGCCTTCGGATCTTAAGTAGAAGGTATACCCGGCAGTTTCCTTAGGGTACCCTATGAATACGCATTTTTCCGACTTGGGTTCGAGCTTTTCAGGTTGAAGTTTCTTGACATAAGCATCGCATCCCCAAACTTTTAGAAACGACAGCTTAGGTTTCTTCCCAAACCATAATTCATACGGTGTCGTCTCAACGGATTTAGACGGTGCCCTATTTAAAGTGAATGTAGCTGTCTCTAGGCGTATCCCCAAAATGATAGCGGTAAATCGGTAAGAGACATCATAGACCGCACCATATCCAATAGAGTGCGACACGACGTTCGGACACACCGTTTATTTGAGGTGTTCCAGCGGCGTGAGTTGTGAAACGATTCCACATTTCCTTAAGTGTGTGCCAAATTCGTGACTTAAATATTCTCCTCCACGATCTGATCGTAGGAACTTTATCTTTCGGTCACGTTGATTCTCCACCTCACTCTGAAATTCCTTGAACTTTTCAAAGGTCTCAGACTTGTGTTTCATTAAGTAGACATACCCATATCTACTTAAGTCATCGGAGAGTGAGAACATAACGATATCCTCCACGAGCCTCAACGCTCATTGGACCGCTTTACATCGGTATGTATGATTTCCAACAAGTTGGTTGCTCGCTCCATTGTTCCGGAGAACGGAGTCTTGGTCATTTTGCCTAAGAGGCATGGTTCGCATGTGTCAAACGATTCATAATCAAGAGACTCCAAAAGTCCATCGGCATGGAGCTTCTTCATGAGCTTGACACCAATGTGACCAAGGCGGCGATGCCACAAGTATGTGGGACTATCGTTATCAACTTTACATCTTTTCGCATCCACACTATGAACATGTGTAATATTACGCCGAGATTCATTAAGAATAAACCATTGACCATCGGAGCATGACCATAAAACATATCTCTCATATAAATCGAACAACCATTATTCTCGACTTAAATGAGTAGCCATCTCGTATCAAACGAGATCCAGATACAATGTTCATGCTCAAACATGGCACTAAATAACAATTATTGAGGTTCAAAACTAATCCCGTAGGTAAATGTAGAGGCAGCGCGTCGACGGTGATCACATCGACCACGAACCATTCCCGACGCGCAAGATCGTCACCTCGCCCTTCGCCAGATCTCCGTTTATTCCGCAGCTCTGCTGTGAGTTACATATGTGAGCAACGGCACCGGTATCAAATACCGGGAGTTACTACGAGTAATGGTAAGGTACACATCAATTACATGTATATCAAATATACCTTTGGTGTTGCGGCCTTCTTATCCGCTAAGTATTTGGGGCAGTTCCGCCAAAGTGCCCTTCCCTTGCAATAAAAGCACTCGATCTCGTGCTTGGGTCCATTCTTTGACTTCTTCCGGCAATCGGCTTACAGCGCGGCAACATCCTTGCCGTCCTTCTTGAAGTTCTTCTTACCCTTGCCCTTCTTGAACTTAGTGGTCTTATTGACCATCAACACTTGATGTTCTTTCTTGATTTCAGCCTCTGCTGACTTGAAGATTGAGAACACTTCAGAATGGTCTTTACCATCCCTGCATGTTGTAGTTCATCACAAAGCTCTTGTAGCTTGGTGGGAGGATCGAGGATTCTATCAATGACCGCCTCATCCGGGAGGTTAATGTTCAACTGGGTCATACGTGCGTGCAAACCGGACATCTTGAGGATGTGTTCACTAATGTAACTGTTCTCCTCCATCTTACAAGCTGTAGAACTTGTCGGAGACATCATATCTCTCGACCGGGCATGAGCTTGGAAAACTAGTTTCAGCTCTTGAACATCTCATATGCTCCGTGATGCTCAAAACGCTTTTGGAGCCCGGTTCTAAGTGTAGAGCATGCCGCACCGAACGAGGGAGTAATCATCAAGACGAGTTTGCCAAGCGCTCATAACGTCTTGGTTCTTCGACGGAGCGGCACCTAGCGGTCCTTCTTGGACATATTGCTTCGGCAGCTATGAGGATGATCCTCGGGTTCGGACCCAATCCGTATAATTGCTGCCATCATCTTTCAGCTTGGTTTTCTAGGAACGCGTTGAAGTTCATGTTGACATTAGCGTTGGCCATTGATCTACAAGACATATTTGCAAAGGTTTTAGACTAAGTTCATGATAATAAAGTTCTTAATCAAAATTATGAACTCCCACTTAGATTAGACATCCTCTAGTCATCTAAGTGTTACACGATCCGAGTCAACTAGCCCATGTCCGATCATCACGTGAGACGGACTAGTCATCATCGGTGAACATCTTCATGTTGATCGTATCTTCCATACGATTCGTGTTCGACCTTTCGGTCTCCGTGTTCGAGGCCATGTCCGCACATGCTAGGCTCGTCAAGTTAACCCTAAGTGTTTTATTGTGTAAAACTGTCTTACACCCGTTGTATGTGAACGTAAGGATCCATCACACCGATCATCACGTGGTGCTTAGAAACGATTTAACCGTAGCAACGGTGCACGCTTAGGGAGAACACTTCTTGAAATTTTGTAAGGATCATCTTATTTACTACCGTCGTCCTAAGTAAACAAGATGTAAAAGCATAATAAACATCACATGCAATTATATAGTTGTGACATGATATGGCCAATATCATCAAGCTCCATTGATCTCCATCTTGGGGCTCCATGATCATCTTGTCACCGCTTGACACCATGATCTCCATCATCATGATCTCCATCATCGTGTCTTCATGAAGTTGTCACGCCAACGACTACTTCTACTTCTATGACTAACGCGTTTAGTAATGAAGTAAAGTAGTTTACATGGCGTTCTTCAATGACACGCAGGTCATACAAAAAATAAAGACAACTCCTATGGCTCTCGCGGTTGTCATACTCATCGACATGCAAGTCGTGAATCCTATTACAAGAACATGATCTCATACATCACAATTCATCATTCATCACAACTTCTGGCCATATCACATCACATGATCAATCGCTGCAAAAACAAGTTAGACGTCCTCTAATTGTTGTTGCATCTTTTACGTGGCTGCGATTGGGTTCTAGCAAGAACGTTTTCTTACCTACGAATCACCACAACGTGATTTTGTCAACTTCTATTTACCCTTCATAAGGGCCTTGTTCATCGAATCCGCTCCAACTAAAGTGGGAGAGACAGACACCCGCCACCACCTTATGCAACTAGAGCATGTCAGTCGGTGGAACCGGTCTCACGTAAGCGTACGTGTAAGGTTGGTCTGGGCCGCTTCATCCCACAATACCGTTGAGCAAGAAAAGACTAGTAGAGGCAAGTAAGATGACAAGATCAACGCCCACAACAAATTGTGTTCTACTCGTGCATTAGAGAACTACGCATAGACCTAGCTCGATACCCTTTGTTGGGGAACGTTGCGAGAAAATTAAAATTTTTCCTACGGCTTCACCAAGATCCATCTATGAGTTCATCTAAGCAACGAGTAACGGAGAGAGATAGCATCTACATACCACTTGTAGATCGCGTGCGAAGCTTGCAAGGTGATGATGGAGTCGACTCGAACGTGATTCAGATCACCGATGCCAAGTCTTTGAACGGACAGCACCTCCGCGTTCAACACACGTGACGGGACGAGCGACGTCTCCTCCTTCTTGATCCAGCATGGGGAAGGAGAGGTTGAGGAAGACAGCTCCACCGGCAAAGACGACGGCGTGGTGATGGTGGAGAAGCAAGATACTCGGCTGAGGCTTCACGAGCTCTTACGGAGGAGGAGATGTGTTGGGAGGGAGGGCTGCGCCTTGGGAGTTGGTACAGCAGCCCCCTCCTCCCCCTTTATATAGGCCCCTCAGAAGTGGCGGCCGAGATCAATCTCCGGGGCGGCGGCAAGGGGTGGAGTGCCCCAAGCCATGTGGGCGCCCCACCCCTAGAGTTTCAACCCTAGGCGCTAGGGTGGGCCTAGGGGCGCACCAGCCCCTGTGGGCTGGTTTCCTTCCCCTTTGGCCCATGGGGCCCTCCGGATAGGTGGCCCCACCGGTGGACCCGGGACCCTTCCGGTGGTCCCAGATTTTACCGAAACCCCAAACTTTCCCGATGGCGAAACACCACTTCCTATATATTATTCTTTACCTCCGGACCCTTCCGAACTCCTCGTGACGTCCGGATCTCATCCGGACTCAACAACATTCGGTGGTCACATACTTGACTTCCTACTAACCCTAAGCGCCACCGAACCTTAAGTGTGTAGACCCTACGGGTTCGGAGACACGCAGACATGACCGAGACGACTCTCGGGCAATAACCAACAGCGGGTCTGGATATCCATGTTGGCTCTACATGCTCCTCGATGATTTCATCGGTTGAACCACGATGTCGAGGATTCGATCAAACCTCGTATGCAATTCCTTTGTCAATCGGTGCGTTACTTGCCCGAGACTCGATCGTCGGTATCCCAATACCTTGTTCGGTCTCGTTACGGCAAGTCACTTTACTCGCATCGCAATGCATGATCCCGTGGCCAACACCTTGGTCACATTGAGCTCATTATGATGATGCATTACCGAGTGGGCCCAGAGATACCTCTCCGTCATACGGAGTGACAAATCCGATCTCGATCCGTGTCAACCAGCAGATACTTTCGGAGATACCAGTAATGCACCTTTATAGTCACCCGATTACGTTGTGACGTTTGATACACCCAAGGCACTCCTACGGTAACCGGAGTTACACGATCTCATGGTCGAAGGAAGAGATACTTGACATTGGCAAAGCTTCTAGCAAACGAACTATATGATCTTTTATGCTATGCTTATGATTGGGTCTTGTCCATCACATCATTCTCCTAATGATGTGATCCCGTTATCAACGACATCTAATGTCCATAGTCAGGAAACCATGACTATCTATTGATCACAACGAGCTAGTCAACTAGAGGCTCACTAGGGACTCATTGGGTCTAAGTGTTCACACGTGTATTACGATTTCCGGATAATACAGTTATAGCATGAACAAAAGACAATTATCATGAACATTGAAATATAATAATCCTTTTATTATTGCCTCTAGGGCATATTTCCAACAAATACCTAGTTCAATCTCGTTACCGGCAAGTCTCTTTACTCGTTCCATAATACATCATCTCACAGCTAACTCATTAGTTGTAATGCTTGCAAGGCTTAAGTGATGTGTATTACCGAGAGGGCCCAGAGATACCTCTCCGACAATCGGAGTGACAAAACCTAATCTCGAAATACGCCAACCCAACATCTGCCTTTGGAGACACCTGTAGTACTCCTTTATAATCACCCGATTACGTTGTGACGTTTGGTAGCACCAAAGTGTTCCTCCGTAAACGGAGTTGCATAATCTCATAGTTACAGGAACATGTATATGTCATGGATAAAAGCAGTAGCAACATACTAAACGATCGTGTGCTAAGCTAATGGAATGGGTCATGTCAATCGATCATTCTACTAATGATGTGACCTTGTTAATCAAATAACAACTCTTTGTTCATGGTTAGGAAACATAACCATCTTTGATTAACAAGCTAGTCTAGTAGAGGCATACTAGTGACATATTGTTTGTCTATGCATTCACACATGTATCATGTTTCCGGTTAATACAATTCTAGCATGAATGATAAACATTTATCATGAAATAAGGAAATAAATAATAACTTTATTATTGCCTCTAGGGCATATTTCCTTCATCTCCCACTTGCACTAGAGTCAATAATCTAGATTACATAGTAATGATTCTAACACCCATGGAGTCTTGGTGTTGATCATGTTTTGCTCGTGGAAGAGGCTTAGTCAACGGGTCTGCTACATTCAGATCCGTATGTATCTTGCAAATCTCTATGTCTCCCACCGGACTAAGTCCGGATGGAATTGAAGCGTCTTTTGATGTGCTTGGTCCTCTTGTGAAATCTGGATTCTTCGCTAAGGCAATTGCTCGAGATTGTCACGAAGATTTTCATTGGACCCGATGCACTAGGTATAACACCTAGATCGGATATGAACTCCTTCATCCGAGACTCCTTCATTAGCTGCTTCCGAAGCTGCTATGTATTCCGCTTCACATGTAGATCCCTTCACGACGCTTTGTTTAGAACTGCACCAACCGACAGCTCCTCCGTTTAGTGTAAACACGATCCGGTCTGCGATTTAGAATCGTCGGATCGGTGTCAAAGCTTGCATCAACGTAACCGTTTACGATGAGCTCTTTGTCACCTCCATATCGAGAAACATATCCTTAGTCCTTTTCGGTATTTCAGATGTTCTTGACGCTGTCCGATGATCCACTCTGGATTACTTTGGTACCTCCTGCTAAACTTATAGCAAGGCACACATCAGTCTGGTACACAAGCATTGCATACATGATAGAGCCTATGGTGAAGCATAGGAACATCTTTCATTTTCTCTCTATCTTCTGCAGTGGTCGGGCATTGAGTCTTACTCAACTTCACACCTTGTAACACGGCAAGAACCCTTTCTTTGCTTGATCCATTTTGAACTTCTTCAAAATTTTGTCAAGGTATGTGCTTTGTGAAAGTCCAATTAAGCGTCTTGATCTATCTCTATAGATTTTGATGCCCAATATGTAAGCAGCTTCACCGAGGTCTTTCATTGAAAAACTCTTATTCAAGTATCCCTTTATGCTATCCAGAATTCTATATCATTTCCGATCAGCAATATGTCATCTACATATAATATCGAAATGCTACTGAGCTCCCACTCACTTTCTTGTAAATACAAGCTTCTCCAAAAGTCTCAGATGAACCCAAATGCTTTGATCACACTATCAAAGCGTTTATTCCAACTCGAGATGCTTGCACCAGTCCATAAATGGATCATTGGAGCTTGCACACTTTGTTAGCTCCTTTTGGATCGATAAAACCTTCGGTTGCATCATATACAACTCTTCTTCCGTAAATCCATTCAGAATGCAGTTTTTACATCCATTTGCCAAATTTCATAATCATAAAATGCGGCAATCGCTAACATGATTCGGACAGACTTAAGCATCGCTACGGGTGAGAAGGTCTCATCGTAGTCAATCCCTTGAACTTGTCGAAAACCCTTTGTGACAAGTCGAGCTTTGTAGACAGTAACATTACCGTCGGCGTCAGTCTTCTTCTTGAAGATCCACTTGTTTTCTATTGCTTGCCTACCCTCGGGCAAGTCAACCAAAGTCCATACTTTGTTTTCATACATGGATCCCATCTCAGATTTCATGGCTTCAAGCCATTTTGCGAAATCTGGGCTCACCATCGCCATTTCTCCGATTTGGGTTCGAGCTTATCAGGTTGAAGCTTTTTCACATAAGCATCGCATCCCCAAACTTTAAGAAACGACAACTTTGGTTTCTTGCTAAACCATAGTTCATAAGGTGTCGTCTCAACGGATTTTGACGGTGTTCTATTCAGTGTGAATGCGGCCGTCTCTAGAGCATAACCCCAAAACGATAGCGTTAAATCTGTAAGAGACATCATAGATCGCACCATATCTAGTAAAGTACGACACGACGCTCGGACACACCATTACTGTTGTGGTGTTCCGGTGGCGTGAGTTGCTAAACTATTCGCATTGTTTCAAATGTAGACCAAACTCGTAACTCAAATATTCACCTCCACGATCGATCGTAGAAATTTAATTTTCTTGTTACGATGATTTTCAACTTCACTCTGAAATTCTTTGAACTTTTCAAATGTTTCAGACTTATGTTTCATTAAGTAGATATACCCATATCTCGCTTAAGTCATCTGTGAAGGTGAGAAAATAACGATATCCGCCACGAGCCTCAACATTCATCGGACCACATACATCTCGTATGTATGATTTCCAACAAATCTGTTGCTCTCTCCATAGTACCGAGAACGGAGTTTTAGTCATCTTGCCCATGAGGCACGGTTCGCAAGTGCCAAGTGATTCATAATCAAGTGACTCCAAAAGTCCATCAAGATGGAGTTTCTTCATGCGCTTTACACCGATATGACCTAAGCGGCATTGCCACAAATAAGTTGCACTATCATTATCAACTCTGCATCTTTTGGTTTCAACATTATGAATATGTGTATCACTACTATCGAGATTCATCAAAATAGACCACTCTTCAAGGGTGCATGACCATAAAAGATATTACTCATATAAATAGAACAACCATTATTCTCTGATTTAAATGAATAACCGTCTCGCATCAAACAAGATCCAGATATAATGTTCATGCTCAACGCAGCACCAAATAACAATTATTTAGGTCTAAAACTAATCCCGAAGGTAGATGTAGAGGTAGCATGCCGACCGCGATCACATCGACTTTGGAACCATTTCCCACGCGCAGATCGTCACCTCGTCCTTTGCCGGTGTTAAGCAATCCGTAGTCCTGTTTGAGTTGCAAATATTAGCAAGAACCATTATCAAATACCAGTGCTCTGCGAGCTCTAGTAAGGTACACATCAATAACATGTATATCACATATACCTTTGTTCACCTTGCCATCCTTCTTATCCGCCAAATACTTGGGGCAGTTCCGCTTCGATGACGATCGCTTGCGGTAGAAGCACTCGATTTCAGGCTTAGGTCCAGACTTGGGTTTCTTCTCTGAGCGACAACTTGCTTGCTGTTCTTCTTGAAGTTCCCTTCTTCTTCCCTTTGCCTTTCTTCTTGAAACTAGTGGTCTTGTTGACCATCAACACTTGATGCTCCTTCTTGATTTCTACCTCCGCAGCCTTTAGCATTGCGAAGAGCTCGGTATAGTCTTTACTAACCCTTGCATATTATAGTTCATCACGAAGCCTTTGTAGCTTGGTGGCGGTGATTGAATAATTCATTAATGACACAATCATCCGGAAGATTAACTCCCAATTGTGTCAAGTGATTGTAGTACCAGACATTACGAGTATGTGCTCACTAATGTAACTATTCTCCTCCATCTTGCAGCTATAGAACTTATTGGAGACTTCATATCTCTCAATCCGGGCATTCTGTTGGAATATCAACTTCAACTCTGGAACATCTCATATGCTCCATGACGCTCAAAACGTCGTTGAAGTCCCGGTTCTAAGCCGTAAAGCATGGCACATCTGAACTATAGAGTAGTCATCGACTTTGCTCGCCAGACGTTCACAACATCCGGTGTTGCTCTCAAGAAGAGTTCGGCACCTAGCGGTGCATCCAGACGTAACTCTTACAGGCAGCAATGAGGATAATCCTCAGGTTACGGACCCAGTCCGTGTAATTGCTACCATCATCTTTCAACTTTGCTTTCTCAAGGAACACATTAAAATTCAACGGAACAACAACACGAGCCATCTATCTACAAACAAACATAAACAAGCAAGATACTATCAGGTACTAAGTTCATGATAAATTCAAGTTCAATTAATCATATTACTTAAGAACTCCCACTTAGACAGACATCTCTCTAGTCATCTAAGTGATCACGTGATCCAAATCAACTAAACCATAACCGATCATCACGTGAAATGGAGTAGTTTTCAATGGTGAACATCTTATGTTGATCATATCTACTATATGATTCACGCCGACCTTTCGGTCTCCGTGTTCGAGGCCATATCTGCATATGCTAGGCTCGTCAAGTATAACTGAGTATTCTGCGTGTGCAAAACTGGCTTGCACCCGTTGTAGATGGACGAGAGCTTATCACACCCGATCATCACGTGGTGTCCGGGCACGACGAACTTTTGCAACGGTGCATACTTAGGAGAACACTTCTTGATAATTTAGTGAGAGATCATCTTATAATGCTACCGTCAATCAAAGCAAGATAAGATGCATAAAAGATAAACATCACATGCAAATCAATATAAGTGATATGATATGGTCATCATCATCTTGTGCTTCGTGATCTCCATCTCGCAGCACCATCATGATCACCATCGTCACCGGCGTGACACCTTGATCTCCATCGTAGCATCGTTGTCGTCTCGCCAATCTTATGCTTCTCGACTACCGCTACCGCTTAGTGATAAAGTAAAGCATTACAGGCGATTGCATTTCATACAATAAAGCGACAACCATATGGCTCTGCCGATTGCCGATAACCGGTTACAAAACATGATCATCTCATACAATAAAATATAGCATCACGTCTTGACCATATCACATCACAACATGCCCTGCAAAAACAAGTTAGACGTCCTCTATTTTGTTGTTGCAAATTTTACGTGGCTGCTACGGGCTTAAGCAAGAACCAATCTCACCACGCATCAAAACCACAACGATACTTCGTCAAATAGACTCCGTTTAACCTTCTCAAGGACCGGGCGAGTACACTCGGTTCAACTAAAGTGAGAGAGCAGACACCCGCCAATCACCTTAAGCAACGAGTGCTCGTGGCGGAGAAACCAGTCTCGCGTAAGCGTCACGCGTAATATCGGTCCGGCCGCTTCATCTCACAATACCGCTGAACCAAAGTATGACATGCTGGTAGGTAGTATGACTTGTATCGCCCACAACTCACTTGTGTTCTACTCGTGCAAAACATCAAACCATAAAACCTAGGCTCGGATGCCACTTTGTTGGGGAACGAGTAATTTCAAAAATTTCCTACGCACACGCAAGATCATGGTGATGCATAGCAACGAGAGGGAGAGTGTTGTCTACGCACCCTCGAGACCTGAAGCGAAGCGATCACAACGTAGAGGAAGTAGTCGACGTTCTCCTCGCGATCCGACCGATCCGGCGCCGTTACTCCGACGCCCGAGTTCTTGACACACGACAGCTCGATGACGCCCTCGTACTCGATCCAGCCGGGTGTCGAGGGAGAGTTCGTCAAGACGACGGCGTGGTGACGATCTTGATGTTCTATCGGCGTGAGAGCTTCGCCTAAGCTTCGCGACGATATGACCGAGGTGGAATATGGTGGAGGGGGCACCCGACACGGCTAAGGAACGATCCGTAGATCAAACTTGTGTGTTCTAGGGTGCCCCCTGCCCGTATATAAAGGAGCAAGGGGGTGCGGCCGGCCAGAGGAGGCGCTGGAGGAGTCCTACTCCCACCGGAGTAGGACTCCCCTTCCTAGTTGGAGTAGGATTGGGGGGGGAAGAAGGAAGGGGCGCCGCCTCCTCCTTGTCCTATTCAGACTAGGGGAGGGGGCGTGGCCTGCCCCTGGCCGGCCCTCCTCTTCTCCCTCGAGGCCCACTAAGGCCCAATAGCCTCCGGGAGGGTTCCGTAACCCCGGTACTCGGTAAAATCGATTTCACCGGAACCATTCCGAACTCCAAATATAGGCTTCCAATATATCAATCTTTATGTCTCGACCATTTCAAGACTCCTCGTCATGTCCGTGATCACATCCGGACTCGAACTTCTTCGGTACATCAAAATATATAAACTCATAATATAAGCATCGCATCGAAACCTTAAGCGTGCGGACCCTACGGTTCGAGAACAATGTAGACATGACCGAGACCGTCTCGGTCAATAACCAACAGCGGACCTGGATGCCCATATTGGTTCCTACATATTCTACGAAGATCTTTATCGGTCAGACCGCATAACAACATCGTTGTTCCCTTTGTCATCGGTATGTTACTTGTCCGAGATTCGATCGTCGGTATCCAATACCTAGTTCAATCTCGTTACGCAAGTCTCTTTACTCGTTCCGTAATACATCATCTCACAGCTAACTCATTAGTTGTAATGCTTGCAAGGCTTAAGTGATGTGTATTACCGAGAGGGCCAGAGATACCTCTCCGACAATCGGAGTGACAAAACCTAATCTCAAAATCGCCAACCCAACATCGCCTTTGGAGACACTGTAGTACTCCTTTATAATCACCCGATTACGTTGTGACGTTTGGTAGCACCAAAGTGTTCCTCCGTAAACGGAGTTGCATAATCTCATAGTTACGGGAACATGTATATGTCATGGATAAAAGCGGTAGCAACATACTAAACGATCGTGTGCTAAGCTAATGGAATGGGTCATGTCAATCAGATCATTCTACTAATGATGTGACCTTGTTAATCAAATAACAACTCTTTGTTCATGGTTAGGAAACATAACCATCTTTGATTAACAAGCTAGTCTAGTAGAGGCATACTAGTGACATATTGTTTGTCTATGCATTCACACATGTATCATGTTTCCGGTTAATACAATTCTAGCATGAATGATAAACATTTATCATGAAATAAGGAAATAAATAATAACTTTATTATTGCCTCTAGGGCATATTTCCTTCACTAGCCTCCATCGGCGAGCCACTTCGTGACACAGAGTTTACCACATATGTTCTCCAAGGTCTCGATGCCGAGTATGACTCTCTTGTGGAGGTGATCCAGGAACGCAAGGTTCCCATCAAGCCGCAAGAACTCTTCCAGCGCCTCCTCTCAACAGAGCAACGCCTTGCCAGTCGTCATCCAGATGAGCCCCCTCGGCTAACGCTGCTGTTCGTGGTGGGAAGGGGCGTTCTGGTGCCCGCCCCGCTGCTCCTTCGTCTGTTTCAACCCCTCCTACGGGAGGCAAGGGTGGTGCTCCTACGGCTGCTTCATCCCAATCGCGTCCTACTATTGTCGTCGAGAACGGGCGCCCATGTGCTTGCTGTGCTGCTTGTGGAGCGGTTGCCCCTTGTCAGCTGTGTGGAATTCCTCGCCATGTTACATCTCGCTGTCACCGTCGTTTTCAGCCTGAGTTTCTCGGTCTAGGCAACAACGGCAAGGGCAATGAACGACTAGTCAACATGACGCAGCATCAAGGAAAGACTCAATCGTATAATGTTGATCCCACTTGGTACATGGACACTGGCGCCACAGAGCACGTGACAAATGAATTGGACAAGCTTGCTATTCGGGAGGCCTACCATGGTCCTGGCAAGGTTCACACAGCAAATGGGGCAGGTATGCACATCTCTCATATTGGTCAGGCATCTATTCTCACACATACATCTCGACAGTTGCGTCTTAAAAATGTTCTTCGAGTTCCCACTGTTGCCCGAAACTTACTCTCCGTACCTAAACTTACTTATGACAATAATGTGTTTTGTGAGTTTCACCCGTTTCATCTTTTTATCAAGGACCGGGCCACACAGGATGTACTTCTTAGAGGGCGCCTTCGTCATGGACTATATGCTCTTGATGTGCCGCGATCTGTCTCCCCAGTCGTCCCTCAAGTCTTCAGTGTTGTTCGAGTGTCTCCCGCACAATGGCACTCTCGTCTTGGTCATCCAGCTACACCCATTGTTCGACATATTCTTCACCGTCATGAGTTACTGTCAGTTTCTAGTAATAAAGATGTCTCAGTTTGTGATGCTTGTCAGCAGGGAAAGAGTCATCAGCTACCTTTTTCTGTTTCTAGTCATGTAGTGAAAACTCCTCTTGAGATTGTGTTTTCAGATGTTTGGGGTCCTGCTCAGATGTCTGTTAGTGGTCATGAGTACTATGTTAGTTTTATTGATGCTTATAGTCGCTTTACCTGGATTTATCTTCTTAAACATAAGTCTGATGTGTTCGATGTTTTTCTTAAGTTCAAAACACACGTTGAGCGTCTCCTACAACACAAAATTCTTCATGTACAATCAGATTGGGGGGGGTGAGTACCGCAATTTGAATTCCTTCTTTGAGAAACTTGGGATCTCGCATCGTGTGTCTTGTCCTCATACACATCAGCAGAATGGTTCAGCTGAACGTAAGCATCGTCATCTTGTTGAGACCGGCTTAACCTTATTAGCTCATGCCTCTGTTCCTTTTCGTTTCTGGAGTGATGCTTTCACTACTGCCTGTTTCCTCATAAACAGACTTCCGTCGCGACTTCTTGGCATGAAAACTCCACTAGAACTCTTGCTTAATGAGACTCCTGACTACACTTTTCTCAAAGTTTTCGGTTGTGCGTGTTGCCCGCATCTCCGTCCTTACAATAATCGAAAGCTTGAGTTTCGCTCTAAAAAATGTGTCTTTCTTGGGTACAGTCCGTTGCACAAAGGTTATAAATGCCTTCACGTTCCAACAAATCGTGTATATATTTCGCGTGATGTTGTTTTTGATGAGCATGTTTTTCCTTTCTCTAATCTTCCAACTCCTGTGATCACACCAACCGAACCTGTGCATTCATCTCCTTTAATGCCTGATCAATTTGTAGATGCTGCACACTCGCCTCTTTTGTTGTCTAACCATAGTGCAGGAACTGGTAGAGGTGCTCGGCTTGTTCTCCTTGAGGATTCATCCCCTGCTCCGACGGCTTCTTCATCGGATCACGTCGATCCGGCCACTGCGCCCTCTTGCATGGCGCATGCAGGGTCTCCTGCACCCGCGCCTGCCAGCCACCCGGATCCGGCTTCGGCCGCAGTGGAGCCGCGCTCCCCGGATCGCGTTGATCCTGCGCCCGCCTCCCTCTGCATGGGCCATGCAGGGTCGGGTTTCATCACACCGCCCGCGCCCGCCCTGGCTCATTTGGAGCTCCTTCGTCGCTTTGTTTTCGCCTCGCTTTGTCACCGGGTCGGCCGCCTACATCGCCCGCGCCTACGGACGCGCCTGGCTCCTCCGGTTGGCGGCGCCCGCACCATCGCCTCGCCTCTGGCAGTTCTTGATGTCGCGGCACCATCTCCGTAATATCTTCTTCTCGGGAGATGCAGCCACTTCATCGACGGTTCACGAGACCTCCATTGCGCCTAATCGCCAGTTGCTCGCGACCACACACTCGCAGCAAGAGTGGTATTTTCAAACCGCTTCAACGCACCGATGGCACGGTTGCCTGGCTTGCGGCCTGTATAGCTCATTCTGCAACTGATCCTTCTGCCGAACCCCGTCATTATCAAGCAGCTTTGGGTATTCCTCACTGGCGATCTGCAATGGAACAAGAGTATCAAGCATTGCTCAAAAATGGTACGTGGCGTCTTGTTCCTCGGCACAGTGGTGTCAATATAATTGATTCTAAATGGGTATTCAAAGTTAAGCGACATGCTGATGGCTCTATTGAACGGTATAAGGCTCGGCTTGTTGCTCGTGGGTTCAAACAACGTCAAGGTCTTGATTATGATGATACCTTCAGTCATGTGATCAAGCCGACGACTATTCGCATGCTCTTGTCTCTTGCAGTTACTTGTGGGTGGTCTCTTCGACAGCTCGATGTTCAGAATGCCTTTTTGCATGGTTTTCTTGATGAAGAGGTCTATATGCGTCAGCCACCTAGATTTGTTGATCCTACTCGTCCACAGCATTTGTGTCGTTTGGTCAAGGCTCTCTATGGTCTTAAACAGGCGCCACGTGCTTGGCATGCACGTCTTGCTTCTGCTCTCCGTGCACATGGTTTTGTTTCATCGACAGCTGATACTTCCTTGTTCATGCTACAGCGCCCTACGGTCACTATGTACTGTTGGTGTATGTTGATGACATCATCTTGATCAGTTCGTCGGTTCTTGCTGCCGATCGGCTTGTTTCCGCTTTGAGTGATGATTTTGCCATTACAGATCTTGGTCGGCTCCATTATTTTCTTGGCTTGGAGGTTTCTCATTCGGATGCCGGTCTGACTCTCACTCAGCAGAAGTACTCTCTGGATTTGCTTCGTCGTGCTGGTATGCTTCAGTGTAAGCCTGCTTCCACTCCCATGACAGCTTCTGATAGACTCTCTGCACTTGATGGTACTCTTCTACCTTCGGATGAGGCTACAACGTATCGTAGCATTGTTGGTGGCTTACAGTATTTGACGATTACTCGTCCTGATATCTCTTATGCGGTGAACAGCGTGTGCCAGTTTCTTCATGCTCCTCGGGATACTCACTGGACTGCTGTGAAAAGTATTCTGCGCTATGTTTGGTTGACTGCTGCTCTGGGTCTGCACCTTCGGTCTGCCCCTTTCGGTAGTCTTTCCGCGTTCTCTGATGCAGATTGGGCTGGTAGCCCTGATGACAGGCGATCCACGGGGGGATATGCAGTGTTCTATGGTCCTAACTTGATCGCCTGGAGTGCTCGTAAACAAGCTACAATGTCTCGTAGTAATCTTGAAGTTGAATACAAAGCATTGCCAATGCCACCGCTGAACTTATCCGGGTTCAGCCTTGCTTAGAGAGTTGAGAGTCCTCGGCGTCATCCACTGTTCTTTGGTGTGACAACATCGGTGCAACGTACCTTTCTTCAAATCCGTATTTCATGCCCGAACGAAACACATTGAAGTTGACTATCACTTTGTCGAGAACGAGTTTCACGTGGTTGCTTGAGATCAAGTTCATTCCATCAAAGGACCAGCTTGCCGACATCTTCACGAAGCCATTGCCACTACCTCAGTTTGAGGGTTGTCGTCGCAATCTTAATCTTCTGAATTCTTCAGATCATGGTTAAGATTGAGGGAGGGTGTTAGACTCTTAGACTTGTACGTATTGTAATCTTAGTACATGTTGTATTTGTACCCGATGAGGTACCCCCTTGTTATATATATGTTATAGAGGCCGACCCCTAGAGGTGTCGAAGCCCATAACCCCAAAACCCTTTGTCTATCACCCAGACGATACAAACATGCCCTGGTCTCTGCATCCAAGGTGCACATAACCAACATGGAAAAGCGTAGAGACAAGGGCAACAAGTTGTGCCCGACTCCTGCGATGGAGGGACGATGACGGCGGCTCGCCTTCGGCTCGCTTCAGTGCTGGTAGTCGTCGCTACGTGGTCTACGGATCTGGATGTAATTTCTATTATTTCTGGTAATCATTGTACTGCCATGATTGAAGATGACTAAATCGGAATTTTTCTCACAAGAAAAAGGGCAAACCTGGTGAGAATAAGAAGAAGTCATCCTCCCTTCGTTTTAAGGTATGAGGTGTACTAGTTTTTTCGAAAGTCAAACTTATGCATATTCGATCAAGTTTTTAATATCAGCATCTCCAATACCAAATTTGTATCATTTGATCCATCATAACAAAAGAAATTTCATATTTCATCTATTAGGTATTGTAGATACAGTCGTGATGAGACTCAGTCGATGCCACCATACTCATGAGATCCTACGTTAAGATCCGTGCAAAAATTTCTTTTTTGTTTTTTATTTTTCTCTCTTACATGTTACATCATTTGACAGTGACTTAGTTAAATCTGAGCCGACTGAGACCCAGCCACGCCCTTATAGATATTGATATTTTATTCTATAATCTTGGTCAAAACACACAAATGTTTGACTTTCACAAAAGTTACGCGACTTATATTCTTGAATGGAGGGAGTAATGTCTAGATTATAAGAAAGGGCCACACTTGTAATACACTGCTCAAATAATCTTAGTAACTGTAATATTGTGATCAAAGCTGAGCAAATAGAGTCTAGGATATGCCAATTTAAGTGCTTTATCTTCGACCCAACAATCCTCCAAAAATCTAGTGTTGCTTCCATCCCCAAGATTTTTTCTTTTGCAAAATTGGTAAAAAGATGTATTTGACCTTCAGAATACCTAGTCCAAAACTGAGAATATCCGACTAAATCAAAAGAATTTTCTCTGGCATACATGAGATTATGTATAATTAGGGAGCCTGCATGGACCCCGCAAAAAAAAAGGGGAGCCTGTATGGACGTATTCAAACTGTTTTTGATTGAAAGAATATCGCTGCTACGCGTCTCCGTTGCCGGCGTTTGGGGCAGTCAGCGCGGGTCAGACTCGCACTGGATCTAGCCCGGATGCATGCATGCTGTTTGGTCGTCCAGCTCACCAGGGCCAAGCTAGCTGTGCATTGCTTTGAGGTGCAAGGATTAGGCCGAGAATATATATCTAGGCAGTAGAAGCTAGTAAAACTCAGTAGTAATCCAGAACGATATATAAGATTATAGATCAGGTGGGCGTCGGCCCATCGGTCGGCGATTCTGCGTTATGAGTTATCACTCTGCATACATCACGTCCTTGTTTAGTACTCTCCCTGTCCAGATTTACTTGTCGTGGAAATTGATGTATCTAGGCATATTTTTGTTCTACATATATTCATTCTTATCAATTTATGTGACAACTAATTCGAGACGGATTAATCTTGTCGTGTTATGGTTAATCGTGGTTTCTTCAAGCTAATTATTTTGGACCAGACGCCGGCCGGCACCATTCCTAGAGGCTAGAGCTATAGCTCTCCGTGCCCGTGCGCCTCGCCGCTGGCTGCCCTGCTCCGCTGTGCGTACGCGTGCGTGCGCGTAATTCATCCCAGTTGCTGCTTGCTTGCTTGCAGCACTATGCGGATCCATATGCAACAGTGGTGTATCGCACTATGACAACAGGAGCAGCAGCAACAACAACTGCAGCCGTTGTGCATCCTGATAATGATGTCCACGGACGCGTGCGCCCGTGCGCTGTTGTGCCGTGCGGTTGAGCAGCAGCTTCCTCGAGCCCCTGCCCCTCTCCAGGCTGTGCATGTCGACTCATACACCTCATCAGGAGCCAGGCCATTGCCATGCACACACGGCCTCGCGATCTCGTCTCTCACCGGTCTTTCTCTTTTTTCTTTTTTTTTGCGGGTGCTCTCACCGGTCTTTCTCGAGCAGACATGCATGGGTTTGATCAACCATGTCGTCCGGCCGTCCCGGGCGCGTGGGCATGGTGATTAAGTTGGTGACGCCGGTGCCAACGCGGCAGCCGAAACAATTGTTTTTAGCTGCCATGGCAGCCCAATCAACGAAACGATCGGTTTTCGCTGCCACGGCACTCGAATCAACGGTTATTTCTTTTTTTCTTTTGCTACCGTGGCAGCTGAAACAACATTCTTTTTGCCACCATAGTAGTCTGACTCAACAGTTTTCTCATTTTTTTTAAGTAAATAGCATAAAACTATCATAATACGGGCTAGGGTTCGAAAAAAATACCGCTTTTTGAAAAGTTCTTAAACATTTTTGTGGTCCCTTGTTTCAAAAAACACTATTTTTTGTTCGGTTAAAACTTAATCATTTTTATGATAGCAGTGGCCCACATGTATGGGATGACATCGCTGATTTTGACCATTAGGTTGGACGTTATGACAGGTATGGCCCACATTTGGGCCCTTCCTACCATAAACTTGCTTGTTTTTTGAGGCAATTTAAAAGAGAATGCAACATGAGGACTTCCCAGGATCATGAGAGCATCTACAGCCGGGGCCGTCTCATATGCTTGGGCGGGCGCCCGGTCACTGTCCGGTCGCAAAATTTGGACCCAGACGGCCCGCTCAAACAAACCTCAAATGCCCGGCTGACCGGCACCCCTCATATCTAGCCCAAATATGGGGCGGATATGGGGGCGCCGGGGCGCGTCTGCCGCCTTAGCCCGGCCCACCCCAA
This sequence comes from Aegilops speltoides, assembly GCA_021437245.1. Lineage (NCBI taxonomy): Eukaryota > Viridiplantae > Streptophyta > Magnoliopsida > Poales > Poaceae > Aegilops > Aegilops speltoides. The sequence goes on from CM038143.1 coordinate 1,081,776, forward strand.
CCCCACAAATTTCCCCACATCCGGAAAACCCTAGACATTAGTCAATCCAAAATCCACTTCACTCCTGTCTTTGTCCACTCCACTTCTGATCCCCTCCCTCCAATCCGATGGCCGGCGACGGAACCAGCGGCGGATCCGGTTCAGAATCTGACGGGTCGAACATCGGCGTGGAGGAGGTGGCCCTCTGCATCGCATTGTGGAGGTCACTGCTCGAGCAAGGCGGCCCCAGCAGCCGTGGATCTTCTTCCTCAGCGCCCGTCGCCCATCGACACAGCGCTGACAACGTCGCCGGGCCTTCCCACTCACCTCGCAACACTGGCAGCTCTGCCCCGCTCCACTCCAGCAACCCCCCTTCGCTCCGCCAGGTATGTCGCCCGCCTCCACCATCCTCTGGTCCGGCAGTGGTACCCGGCCATCGTTGGGTCCTCCTGCCCGCGCTGGGCCGACACGCACGCGGATGCCCAAGTCTGAGGCACGTGCAGCCTGGCGCGAGCGGCAGTGGGCGAGGGAGAGGGGGAGGCAATGTCATCCCGTCGTTCGCCCTCGAGCGCCCCAGTGGATCCCGAGGCTGCGCTCCTCGCCTCGGCCCTCCGCCGTTCTCTGATGACGGCGGAGACGGATGCCCGACGCCTCTGTCGGAAGAATGCCATGGCGCTCCGACTCACCGTCGAGATGTCGGAGTGCTTGGCAACCAAGGAGGTGGCGGCGAAGGCAAAGGCGGCCCGCCATGCGAATGAGCAGGACGACCTGCTCCGTAGGCTGTCGGGCATGCGTTGCAGCTCAGACTCGGACCTAACGGACGGCTCCACCTCCAGCTCTGACGATGAGGCACCTTCGCACGCCGACACCTACACGGAGGAGGGACACAGCCGCGTCGACGTCCGGAAGGGAAAGGGGGCGGCTAGGAAATAGTGATTTCCTCCACCCTTCCCCGTTATGTTTATATAATAACTATGTTTTAAGTTTGTAGTATGGATTTGCCGTTGAACTCCGATGAACCATGCTTATTTTGTCCAGCGATGCTCGTTGATCCGATAAACTACGTGTTGTTTGCGCAGCGTTGCATGGCTTGTATGGTTATGAGGGTTCGAATATGAGTGACACATGTGTGGAAGCCATCAAATAAGGCGTGCCCGGTCAGCCCGTGTGGGTGTTTGAGGTCCTGGATTTGCAACGTGCAGCTGTAGATGCTCTAAGTCGGCATAGAACTTGATGATTAGGTGACTAGTGTTTTTTGAAACAGCAAACAACAGAAGTGGTGCATTTAGAAACTTCCAAAAAAATTGGTAGTTTTCCAAAACCCTAGACCAAATTATGGTAGTTTCATGCTATTTACTGTCACGGCAGTATGTAGTTCGCTCGCAACATACTGCCTGAGGGGTCGTTAACGTTGCATTGCCATACAAGCAAATCTGCCCGTGAGCATCTACTACCATGCATGCAACAGTATTTATAAGTCAGTGACCGCGAGAAGAGATGGATCTGTACCATTCGCTGTTTAGTTAATTATTTTTATATGCCAATCCAATCCAATCCTAAGGCATCGATCCGTGACGACGTGCACACATGCATGTCCCCTAGCTACCGGCCTACCCTCCTGTCTCCACTCAACTAGCCTCTTCTAGCCTAGCCTGTCACACACTCGCCTCGCACATCTCATCGGCTCTCCTCTGCCTGCTCGGACAATCAATCTCCACTGTACCCTGTACTGCTCTTCGTACTACGTTACACGATAAACTACACGATTAAATCCTCCAATGCGTGTGCACGCTAGCTTGATATATTACTAGTAACAAGTTTATGAGGTTGTTGTGCATTATTGGCTCCTGATGTTTGCACTGTGATCGACAGCAACTCATGGCACGTAGGACACGCATGTCTTGTGCGCAGCAGAGCAGAGAACCACCGCTGCTGCAACGTTTTTCCTTTACGTTACGTTCTTCAGATCTCTCTCATAAACTAGCTACCTAGCCAGTGTTCCTATACCATGCTCTAGGTGAGTTGTACCATCTACTCGTCTACTCCCTCCCTCCGTCCCAAAAATTGTACTAAATTTGAGACACTTATTTTGAAACAGAGAGAGTATTTTTTAACCAAGATGAAAGCTGCTGTAACTATATGTGCCTTGAGCTAGGTTAGCTGCAGCAGTTAATTAATTAATCTATCGTCTGCATGCATCCCTATACTAATCAACCACAGGGTAAGTGCTACACGTAGACTTTGCCTCACAAGCCATGAGAATCCACCTACATGTGCAAATGTGCATGCTAGTCCTAGAACGGCAGAAGAAATCAAAGTAGCCCGTTGCGTGCACGTGGACTGGACTGCTAGCAGCTATGTAGTCAAGTTCATATATACTCCTAGCCTGTCATCGATCATGGCTCGATCATGGGGAGCATGCATGCATGCATGCATTTGCTCGTTAAACCTCGCACCATCTTGGTCCGCTCCATGCAAGGCAATGCAACGCGGTCTTTGAGGTCAGCCTAGAGGCGCCTAGGCTGTCATCGACCGATCCACATCGCCGGTGCCATGCGTACGTGCACGCATTTGCTCGGAAGCCTCACACCGTTTTGGATCTTGCGTTGCATGTTTGATTACTTCGTGCAATCTTTGAGATGAGCGCAGAGTCGGTCGCCTGTTGCGTGTCGCCTAGGGTCACTTCGATCCTTCATCATATACTAGGACTTGTGACTACCAGTCTGATTGTCGTTATGTATCACTTATTATTTTGCAAAAGTATTTTTTATATGATACAGTACAAGAAGAGATGTTAGTTTGTTTTCACTCCCTGCCTTTCAGTTTTTTTTGCTAGTGAAATACTTGTAAGGCCACACGTATTGATAAAATTTGGACAGCGCAATTCAAGTTGTATATTGTAAAAGGTAAACCGTTATAAAAAATTATCATTAGAAGCTTCGGATGGTATATTTTTTGTGATATATAGTTCATATTACTTTGGTTTAATTGTCAATCTAGGGATACATGGGGAACTTATAAACCGGAAGGGTGGGTGGGGGTTGTGGTTGAACAAGATTCCCACCATTTTTATTTACTCAGCATATTAGTTTTGATCTAAGTCAAACTTCATAAATATTTCACCAACTTTATCGAAAACAATCTAAACTTTCACAACAACATATATACATGATATGTAAATATACTCAATGATGATTCTAATGGTATTGATATGGTATTGTGCATGTTAGTATTTTAATAAATTTGGTCAAAGTTTATAAAGTTTGACTCAAGACAAAACTAATATGCAAAGTAAATAAAAAGGAGGGAGTACTTAATAATAAAGTTTATTTTCCGAGTTTCCCTGAAATAAGTTTATTTCCAGAGTTCTCCTAAAAAACGTCTTCAGATTTACTGTGATCTCTGGTAGGGCAACTTCTATTTTGACCATTTATACATCATAGACGACATTTATATTTTATTTGCAGGGAAGAATAAACATTTAAAAATGTATGAAAAGGTTTATTTTTGCCTCTGGACTATTGCTGGTGTCTAGATTTTGTCCCTAAACTCCCTTAATCTATATGAAAACCACACATATTTCTTCTGCTAAACCAATAGTTCTGCACAATGTCACAGTGGTTTTGCGCACATGGTAGTCCAGTCAGCCTGTACATGTGTAAGAAAACTTTGAAACTTCAATGAAAATATAAAAACATCGAGAAATAAAATTTAGAAGAAACTAGAATTTTTACAAACTTTGCAAATATGAAAAGCAATAAAATGAATAAAATGACAAAAATTCAGGGAGTGCCTAGAAACCCCACACAATTTTTTAATAGAGTAACTATATAAAGTGTTGAAAACTGGACATTTCACATCCCTTTGGCACGTGAACTTGTCAAACATCTGTTGGACAGCCTGCACGCTCCACCAAGTGTCGACCACTAGCTCCTAACAGTAGAATTTGGTACGAATCCTATGCATGGACTTTTCTGGTTCTTCTTCTGTGGTATTTTCTGTGCAGACATGTTACCATCCTACCACAGTAGCCACGCATTGCTTAATTAGCAGCCACGGATACATATACCTTGATAGCAGCAGGGTCGTCGATCATGTTGCTTAATTAGCAAGTTGGCAGCCAGATGCATGCACAAAGCCAAATGCACGAAAACATTGCACTCAAACCTTGATCCTGATCGTACCAAATCACGGTACTAATAGCGCCAAATCTCCTCATACCGAGGTTATCTTTGTGCGGCTCCAGATAGAAGCTTCCCATCCTCCAATGCCGGGACGCAAACAATGGCAACTTGCAATCTAATGGAGGAACATGGAACAAACTGCAATGCTATTATATATAGTAGAGTTGCTGGCTCCTGGAGAAAAGAAAGGGTCTCGAACTCTTGTGCATGATTAAGTATGCGTAGGCACGGGGTGCATGCTAGCTAGGTAGCTGCATGAGAGCATGGCACGGTGTGGCCTTGTCTCTAATCTTCTCCTCATGCATCTCATGGTTTTTAATCATGTAAGATTTGATTGATCTGACCTTCTCATTCTCCTCCGCCCAGATGAATAAACAAGTGCTGTGATCTACTGATCTTCTCCCTTTAACGGTGAGAGATCTTGTTCTTAGTTGTTTGTAGCTGATCCATCCTCCATACGCCATTGCTCCCAGATGCAAAAGATAACAGCATTATTACAATGACATCCCATGATCCGTGAGATAGGGAGGAGATAACATTAACTTGATGAGGTGAGGTGCCAGGCAGGCAGGCAGGCAGGCAGGCAGGCATAATTCAGATTTCTCCTGCCATCCCCATGCATCATCAGTATAAATGTATAATTTCACCGCGTTTTCAATATAATTAATCAAATTCAGAGCCAAATGTTACTATCGCATATGAGATTATAGTTATACTTAGAAATTAACTTAAGCATGCAGAAGAAGGCAAGTGAGACTCAGAGTGAGGTACAAAATGCCTGGAGGAAAGGCAGGCAGAGCCATTAACTGATACATTCTTGGTCGTACTGAATTCAAGAGTGTGTGCTACTGCTAGCTAGCTCAAACGAGTCCAGCCAGCTAGCTCCTTGGCTGCCATGGACGGGAGCAGTAATGGTGACCTGAAAGGCCTTCCATGCATGTCTTCAGGGGCAGCCGCAGTGGAATGACTTGAATAGCCTTTGGCTCCCTTGTGCTTGGACTACTCACACTCAGTGGCCGTACGCGCGCGCAGAGACTGGGCTGAGAAGATATGGAGCTAGCTAGCAGGCAGCAGCTCAAGTGCTTGCATGAGAGCTTGAATGTACTGCTCTGCATGCCCAGCTGCGTCGCCTGAGATTATTTATGGGGCAGCCACCGTCCAATTCTGACCGTCTGCACCGCAGCATAGCATATGCAGATTTTACTTTGTTTTCCGCTCAAAATCAAGAGAGAGGAGACACTTTGTAATCATGAGCTAATCCCGGGCTGATCTTGCTAAGCTGTTCTTTTGTTAGGGTACGTGGTATTATACTCGTATTATGGTTTTGCCAGCCACCAGCAGACCGGATGGGCACATGCACGCACGCTATATTATTGTGGGCAAAATCACAGGGAGAAACTGCTCAATTAGTAGCGGCATTAGCAGACATGATACCCAGTGCCTAATCCAATGACGTCCCAAGAGGCCAACAATCTCATTTTTGTCCCGTCAGATCCAGCAAGAGCCAATCAAAGTAAAATATATGAAGAAATGGTAGCATGGTAATGGGTGGGCTCCACCTGTCGGCATGAGAAAGGGCTCTTGTCTGTGCTTGAACAACTGGATCCTCAGACTAAAATAATAAGGCCCTTTGTCGTCACGTCACTCAAAGACTTGGTCAGTGTTCATTTCACTTGGCGGTAAATATTTTTCTTGTCGGAACTGGTAATTAAGAACGAAAATTGCTCAGAGTTACCACCACTTGACTGTCTGTTTCTTCAGATTTAAGTTTTTTCCTGTCGATTTGACTGTGGATCCACTAGCAAGTTGGTGTCTTCCGACTCGATCGGTTGTTTGACCGAACAATATTTGTCCCCTTCTGAAGAAACTTTGCATTTAAGAATACGGAAAGTTAATCAAGCGTTAACTTAGACTCAAATTGTACTGGCTCGGGGTATCTCTCCTTAGTATAATGGAGGGTTAGCATACTCCAACCGTTGTCTGTTTCCGTGTACTTATGTTCTCCTTTTGTAGAGCCTTGTGAACTTAACTTGAATTGATCTTACGATTAGTACTTGACTAGATAAAAAAATTAATAAAGAAAATACCTTAATATTAAGAAGACACCAGTTACTCCATGTCTCTGCACCAGCACAACATCATTGAAAAAGGCTACAACCCGATACAAACATGCGCACACACCCAAGGCCAGATTCATAGGATTAGAACGAATGTGTTCATCATCAAACTCTTCCTTCAAGAGAAAATCGATTCATGTAAAAATGCAGACATAAAATTATTATTTCTGCAGCAGAAAATAATTTCTGTTGGCACCGAAAACCCGATCTGTACAAAACAATTGATGATAGATAATTGAGGAGGAGGAGGAGGAGGAATATTCTCCGAGTGCTGGACTAGACGTACCACAGGGTGTGAGTCATTATTAGCAAAGGGGAAACGAGAGCATATTTTGGTGACAGTACATCACATTTATTTAGGAGAAGGCATGCAGTAGAAGCGCTTGTTATTCGCTCATTTTGCTTTGTTTGTTTATATCTTGTCGTTGGTTTCGTAGGGTACACACACATTAACTGGCAGTACAAAGTACGGCAGTACCACTACTACGTACCAGTGTACGTACGTACTACCATGCATGAAGGAGGAGGGCCCGGCGGTCAGTGGCGCCGGCCCACCCCTCTGTGAGGGAGTGGGTGACTCACTGACAACGCAATATATGCCTCTCACTTCAGAGTCTCTCGCCTGGCCCATTGCTTGACCCTCCGATTTTAAAGGCTTGGAGCCACTCATGCCCAATCATTGGTGCCATGAATTTCATGCATGCAAAACGACGCCCCCATTTTTCAGAAAATGAAAATGTAGATAGTACAAACGACGCCCCCAAATCATGCTCAAAAAATAAGACGACGACCTTTTTTTCTTCGGGAAATTGACGCGTCTGTTTTTTTTTTTCCTTCGAGCAACCGGCAGAAACACTATTATTTTGAAAGAGCATTGGCATAATTCCTCGGTCCTTTTGTAGATAGACATCGTGGTCTTAAGATCGTACACGCATAAATCAAGAAGATACTAACCCTAAAGCCCGAAGGAGTATGTAGCTAATTACCGGAAAAGATAGTGTTTGCAAGAACTTCAGGAAAGAACATAATGTAAGTCGACACATCCAGCTGTATGTACTAGGTCGTGCCATGTGACCCAATAACTATTCTAGAGGGACCATGTGTATATGGAGTTTAATTACTCCAACCATCTATGGTTTGGCACTTACAAGTCACCCCTGCCATATCAATATATTTTGCAATGTACTTTCATGGAGCATTTTTTTTAATTATGATGGCCATAATATAGTCTCGTTATAGGAAATAATGCAAACACTTTTTTTGAACATGTCGAGACTCTGTTGTGCAAATACTATTTGAAACAGTTGGATGGAAGTTTTCTTGTCCACCGAAATGCCTTTTTGCAAAAAAAAACCCTAAAAAATATCTTTTGCAAACCATCTGATTTTCCCTTGGGAATTATTTGCACTAGATTTCATATGAACATTTTCATTTGCTCCAACATCTAGGAAACAATCTCACATTTTCTCTGTGAAGCAATCTAATAAGCCAAAATCCGGTATGAACGGCTCGATTGTGTTTGATGGCCCCGTGTTGTCAAATATGAGACACATCAGTAGAATACAGAGGGGACTCATATTTAAGGCAGTGAACCATATTGATAAAAGGGTATCCCTCCCACTCCGGTTATAGGCACCGAGCTACACCTATCCAATTTCCCAGAATATGATAACCCATCATCGGAGTTCATGTGTAAAGCGACTCGATGGGTTAGAATTCCTTAAGAGTGTGTCATGTCTAACCAGAGGGAATGGTCCCTGCCGACTCGATGCTTCTAATCATCATAGGACAATCAGAAAGACACAAAAGAAGATCAAATACAGAAGTTATTTACATGATCAAACTCTTAGCACATAGTCGCAACCTCATTTCGCTAGCGGGTGACTTCTCGACAAGTAATTGTGCCTTCTCGGAGGACTATGCCCTAAAGGTGTGGACAAAATGAGCCAACAAAGAGTGTTTTTTCTTTGTTTTTTCCAGCTATGTTGCTGCACAGAAGGCCCGGTTATCGTCTTTATTTTCTAGCCTCACAACAAAGACACACTATTTATGCATTCATTAATATCTCCTGATATGCATTGAAGAGACACTTGAATACATATTTGTAGAGCACCAACAGATCCTGATTCAATATTGTGGAATTTTCGATTCATTTGCTAGTCTTGTCATGTTTACATGTGCACATGACTATACATTTGGTATACATATTTATTTGACCAAGCCAAACAATATCACATTATTAGTTTAGAATGTAAGTTTCATCTAAATATTTTAAATTAGAGATTTTTGTAAGCAACTTTTATCGTCTACTAATTTTATCTAGTTCTAATAGCAGGTGCTTAAAATAGATGAAATTAACTAAAATTGAAACTTTGTTCCGTTTGATCTACTAGCTAGCCTATTGATAGTGATGTATTTGTTTCAAAAATTTAAACAATAACTATAAATTTAAAAATGGTAAAAAAACAAAGTGTTGTCGTATAAAAAACATAAAAAGGAAAAGTGCTACACTGGTATGTATATTGTTTCTATATGAGTAATATGACCTAAAATACCAAAATAGATAGTTCAAGTGTGTCTAATTAAAATGCAAGTATAAAGAGACACTATTGTTTGTAGAGCATCAACAGATCCTGATTTGATATTGTGAAATTTTTGGTTCATTTGTGAGTCTTGGCATGTTTACATGTGCACATGACTATACATTTAGTATACGTATTTATTTGGCCAAGACAAAAAAATATCACATTATTAGTTTAGGATGAAAGTTTCATTGAAGTATTTTAGATTATAGATTTTTGTAAGAATTTTTTATCGTCTACTAATTTTATCTATTTCTAATAGCAAGTACTTAAAATAGATGAAATTTACTAAAATTGAAACTTTGTTCCTTTTGGTAAAAAATATCACATTATTAGTTTAGGATGTAAGTTTCATCTAAGTATTTGAGATTAGAGATTTTTGTAAGCAGTTTTTATCGTCTACTAATTTTATCTAGTTGTAATAGAAAGTACTTAAAATAGATGAAATTAACTAAGATTGAAACTTTGTTCCTTTTGATCTACTAGCCTATTAATAGTGATGTATTTGTTTCAAAAAATTTAAACGATAACTATAAATCTAAAAAGGGTAAAACACAAAGTGTTGTCGTATAAAAAACATAAAAGGGAAAAGTGCTACACTGGTATGTATATTGTTTCTGTATGAGTAATATGGCCTAAAATACCAAAATAGATAGTTCAAGTGTGTCTAATTAAAGTGCAACCAGTCATGTCACAATGAGTTTCTTCGAGAATGCTTTTTTATTACTATAAACTTAACTTGTGTACATACTGAAAAAACTCAACTTATGTACAAAGAGATTTTAAATTTTCAGAATCGTAGAAGAGGAAAAATATAAAAGGACCTGTTGGTTTCCTTTTCTCACATGTGTTCCAAACCCTGTGTATAAAGAGACACTATTGTTTGTAGAGCACCAACTGATCCTGATTTCATATTGTGGAATTTTTGGTCCATTTGTGAGCCTTGGCTTATGTGTATATGACTATTATTCCATTAACATATTTGTCAAGCCAAATAATATCACATTCTTCATCTAGGATGTAAGTTTATCTAAATATTTTAAATCAAACATTTTTGTAATTTGTTTTGATTTTTTATCGTCTACTAATTTTATTTATTTTTGATAGTAGATTTTTAAAAGATATAAAATTACTAAAATTTAAACTTTGTTCCTTCGATCTACTAAGCCTACTAATAGTGGTGTATTTGTTTCAAAAAAAATTTAAAAATAAGTATAAATTTAATAGTAGTAATAAGTGTTGTCGCATAAAAAAATAACCTGTGTACATACTAAAAAAACTCAACTTGTGTACAAAGTGATTTTAAATTTCAGTTGTTGCAGAAGAGGGAAAAAATATAAAAGGATTTGTTAGTCTCCTTTTCTTACATGTGTTCAAACCCGGCCATGCCCATTTCTAAAAGGAGACCAGGAAAGACATTTCCCGTTTTGTAAATACATGTCTTATATTATTAAATAATAATAGTACCATATACAACCAAGTAACCATGCAACTAAACCCGTAATCACAGAAAACACCCTAGTCAAAGGAGAAATTACGACGAATACCTTAGGCCCCAAGATTCTCGCCAAAGGCATAACCGAAATCTTTAGTGTTTCGCTAGTCCCACCGGCGAGAGAAAAAATATCAAGAAATTCAGCCACTGAAGCAACCCTCGCCGTCCAAAAGAGGGAAGAGAGGATTTGATCGGATTAGGGTTTGGCTATATGCGTTTTTTCCTTTTCTGAAAGGGCCCCTTGATGAGCTACATGTGGAGCAGAGCGTACATTTTGGACCTCAGTAACCAGCGAACGTTCCCTAAGGATGATGACATTTGCAAACGATTTTGATGGCAACTTTAGTTAGTGGGCATGGAAACTTCGCTGCAGTTCTGTTTTTGCCAGGAAATTGCCATGCTTGCAAACTAAAATTGCCATGCTTGCAAACTAAAATTGCCATCTTTTATCATCCCCACAACAACTAGAACTGTCATCAAAATGTTCGCCATTGCCATCCCTCCTAGCGAACATTCGTTCATTATGATTATTACCATACATATTTTGTCAAAAGATATCCCATAAGAGCATATACAGTCGCGATGGGCAAATCCGACCCCTCACTGACCGGTCACACATCAAATATTTGATTCTACAACTAGACAACTCAAATTAGAAACCTCCATATTATTACATGCAACGTGAACCTAATCTGGAGCTCGCCCGGTACTGCCCTGGCCATGTCCGCCGGCCGGCTGCGCTCCCCAGAGTGTTGATCTGGTCGCCGGCTAGGTAGAGCCGGCTCACGGGACACAAGGCGTCGCCGTCTCCCATGCCATATTCTTCCTCGTCGGAGCCCGTAAACCGAACGGTGCCGGTGGATGTCAGATCGATGACGGATCCCTCCTGGGACGAGCCGACAATGTCCAGCACGATGCGGTTGCGCCGCCCAGACTGATGTGCCGTACGGGGCGCCGGGGAATGCGACTCCGCTTGGCCGACTCCACCACCTCGAGAGTTGCCACCGCCTCCCTCGCCTCGTGCCTGGCACGACGAGCACGTCGTGCCATGTTCTCGTCGGACGAGGCTATGGTGCTTCCCGATGCTCTATGCACCAATGAAGGGGTTGCGCGTCCGCCACAACGTTAGGACGCCACACGGACCGCACGGCCTTCGGCGAGGCAACTACGACTGCCATAGCGCCGGATCCATGCGCCATTTGGGTGGACACAATGAATTTCCGACGGAAGGAGTCCGAGGCTGCTGTGCACGAGCCTCCTCCTAGGAGTGGCGAAGCGCAAGCCGGACGGCCATCTCCTCCTCGGGGGCCGCATGGGATGAGCTCGAGGTCGACAGATTTGGAGGTGAAGGACTAGGATCCGCTGCCTGCTATGCCGAAGATGGATGGAAATCGCCGGAGATGAGTTCGGGTGGCGGAGGGGAGTGCAGGGGAGTGGCTTGGTCCGGCGAGCGGATTGTGAGGAATATATGTTGGGTCGGATGGACCAGCGTGGGTCAGGTTCGACGTGACGAGCATGCCCGGGCGCCCCATATCTGACACATATTTAGGCTGAATATGAGGGGTGCCGATCAGCCCGAACGTTTGAGGCCAGTTGGAGGCGTTCATCTGAGTCAAAATTTTACGACCTAATAATGACCGGACGGCCCGTCCGGGCGTATAAGACGGGTTTAAGGTGTCCAGGTGTAGACGCTTTTAGGGCATTGGCACGGCCACACGGGGGCCTTGATTGAGCCCCTGACAGCCCACACGGCCGATAGCGAGGGAGGGGTCGTCTGGTCTTGGGTCCGAAATTCGGCAGCCAAAACAAAGGCAGAACAGAACCCCTCCTCCACCCCCCACCTCCAAGCATCTCCCGTCGTCGAACTTTGCCAGCGCCGCTCTCCTCCCCTCTCCCCCCCTGATACCACTAATCACCTATTTATACTGCAAGAACCGGGATCAATCTCCCCCCAACGCGCCCTAAATCCCTCCTCCTAGCCCCCCCTACCACTCTGCCGCCGACGCGTCCATCAACCCCCTCTCGCGCGCGCGTGCCGCCGCCGCCGCCGCCGCGGCCGTCCTCCCCGGGGCACCGCGCCGCCGCCGCCGCCTTCTTTCTGCCCCGTCCGTCCGCGGTGCCCGGCCATTGAGCCTCCCTCGAGGTATGTGATTGCCGGCCCTCACGGCTCCTGGGCGCCGCCACCCGGCACGCCGTCTAGATCTCTCTCTCTGGGACGGGCGGCATTGCGAAAGGAAAAGCTGCTGCCTTTTAGCTTTTGCGTTTTCTTAATTTGGAGGCGGCCGTACGGCGCCACTGTAGCTAGCTACCTAGTGAATCATAGCACAGAGATAGAGTAGTGCTCTGTTTCTTTCTTCTGAATTTGTTTCCTCGCTCAGCCAATCGCGCCCCATTCTCTCAAGTTCCAACGCGTTTCTTCTTCCTGCCCTCCTCTGTTTCGGCATGAAGCCTCTCTCTGGTTGCAGGCAGCAGAGAGCACCCCCCCACCCCTTTTTGTTATCCTGAAACAACCAGAGCCACACAAAGGTGTCACCATTGTTGCTTGCTTCAGAGGACGTGTTCATGCTGAATTTAGTTTTTTCCTTCTTGTTTCAAGTGTTTATTTTCAGATGTGCTCTGCTCAATCGTTTCTTGATGCCACATACTAGCTGCTGGCAAATTATTCAGTTGCTAATTATTTGTCTCACTGGATGCTGTGCGTCTTTTAGCAGCCCAGTACTCATTTGTAGGAAGGTCAGTAAGACCATGTATTGATTGATCTTGTATGCTGCCATGGATGTTTTGCAGGTGGTAACTTTTGTCAAGGTTGCTGTTGCCATGGAGGTCAACGGTCGTCACAAGCCTACAAGAGAATATATTGGCAGAGAGTGTAATGGTGTAAAACCGCCCAATAATTTCGGCGAGGTTGATCCCTGGACCGCGTGGGCGTACAGACCACGGACCATCTCCTTGTTACTCATGGGAACCTGCTTTTTAATGTGAGTGAGCTGCTGCTGGATCTCTTTTACCTGTGGACTTATTTTTAGTTTTGGTACAGAGATTCGTACCACAATGATGTTAGTAATGCATTGCTGGTGGTTGACCTACTGTGGCATTTTACCATTGTTAAGATCACCAAAAAAAAAACAAAATAGGTTAAAGAATTGTGAAACAGCTGTATGTTTAATGAGCATCTGTTTTATGATTCTTTATCAGTTGGGCAAGTGGTGCTCTTAATCCAGAAGGAAGCTTCTCTGCTGACCGTGTCTCATCTGTAAAAAGGTATTTTTATTTATGTTATGCCGGAAAAATAATCGTTTCTTAATCACCAACTGAACATATCTTCAACTGGGATAATAGTCATCCACCGTTATTTTTCTCACCTTTTATCTGCTATAATTCCCATTTGAGCTGGGCAAATCTGAGTGCTCATATATATATTTTTATCTTGTCAACAGGGGTGTCTTTGCGATGATTGCTGTTTTCTTGGCTTATTCTTTTCTTCAGGCACCTTCAACGTGAGTTGCAGAAACTATGTACCTTATTTTTTAACTCTTATTTCATATGAGTGGGCATGTGGATATGAATAAGTATTGTGCACTGATCTTCAGCAGAAGGGAAATGTATTTATGTGTGCTTTATATTTGATCCGAACCTCTCAATATCTTCGAGCTTGTGAAGTATGATCTGTAGTACAACCATTAAAAAAAAGTTTTGTAGTTGAACTAACCTGGACAGCAAATCATTACTTCATTTCTTCTCCCTGTAAAAAAAACATTGATCATTGCAGCCTTCTCCATAAATTTTGTTCCAGAAGTCGCTGGGGTTTTGTACAAACATTTACTGACAGCTACTTCCATTATGATTCAGTGTGCTCATCAGACCACATCCTGCAATTTGGCGCCTGGTCCATGGGATGGCAGTTGTTTATCTTGTGGCCCTCACATTTTTGCTTTTCCAGGTAAGTACAGTTTTGTAAATCTTGTTTGAAAAAAATGTTTATGCTATTCGATTCTTCGGATTTATGAACCTGTCAAAAGCATTGCTAATTAATGGTGAAAAAGTCTCAGTTTTTTGTTGCCTAGCATGGAGAATTGCGTTTTACTAGTACTTCGGCTTATGGTTCACACAAAATAAAGATATGCCATTGCACTGATTTAAAAAACCCGGTGACATTGCTTGGCAATTGGAATATCTGGCAGAATGTATTGATAACAATAGTGCCAATGCCAAGTGTAATATTACAATTTACGGCTAATACGTATTAATTTGGAAATAGGATGATAAAGAGAGTAAGACGCAATAGAGAAAAGGGCCAGGGTATCCCTTTTCTAATCATTCTGATAGCTTATTTATGCAACAGAAAACTCCCCAGGCAGCAATAAGAAAGTGCAATGTTCACCTATTGTCTCCGTGTAGCCAAAATGCAAACAGAAAGCTGTTAGCTCCCTTACTTATTTTATGAAAAAGCAGTGAATTATGTAAGCGCATCTGAGGTGAAAAGTTATTTTCTAAATTTATTAATTGTGTAATACAGGAGTTTATCTGTATTTAAACAGTTGTACCATTGCTTTGGTATGATCTTTTCCATGTATGTCCTTTTGAGTTTTATTGGCGAAACATGTCATCGTAATAAGATGCAACGATGTTAAGAAATTATAGTTTAGCGGCAGAGGCAATATTAAACAGAAGAAACTGTAATTAGTAGTCATAATTCCTTCTATTTCATTTTGCAGACTCGTGATGATGCTAGGCAGTTCATGAAGTACCTTCACCCTGACCTTGGTGTTGGTAAGACAAATGCTTTTTCATATCTGATCTAACAGTGGAGCTTTATCTTGTTGAAGGAATCCTTATTTCACACCATTGTCTGACAGAATTACCTGAAAGATCCTATGGAACCGACTGCCGTATATATGTACCTGATCATCCGAAAAGCAGGTTTAACAATGTTTATGTATGATGACTTCATTCACAAACCTGCTACCTTTCCTTGTTCAATTTTGGTCTGTCGTATTTCTCTGATTGATCATGATCTGGGAGATGCTTCAAGTTACTGATCTGAATATAGGTTTTTCTAGGACATCCTTTTTGACGAGTTTGTTATTGCCCATATCCTTGGATGGTGGGGAAAGGCTATAATGATACGAAACCAACCACTTCTATGGGTGTTATCAATTGGCTTCGAGTTAATGGAGGTATGTACTTTTTACATATGTGTTCAGTTTTATCTTGAAACAAGATCCCTTATGTAATGTTGTGTGAACTGCAGCTAACTTTTCGACATATGTTGCCAAATTTTAACGAATGCTGGTGGGATAGCATTGTTCTAGACATATTGATCTGCAATTGGTTTGGTAAGATTTTTATGTGGTTTTCATTATTTTATCGATATGCACAATACCTTTATATGAATTTCGACCTTAATACCTGCATTTGGTACATGTCGGCATACATGTTTTGTTCGTTGTCTTCAATAGATTTAGCTGTTTAGATAGTTAGATTTACCTCCTAGGTTTTACCTCTTCTTGAATGGGGACATCTTGTCTGTGATCCAGGTATCTGGGCTGGCATGAAGACTGTGAGATATTTTGATGGGAGGACATATGAATGGGTTGGCTTGAGTCGCCAGCCCAATATTATGAGTAAGGTATGCTATTACTAATCTGTGTATAGGAAAATGAGTTGTCCAGCGAAGCAATCAGTCGCATCGAGTTTTTATTTAATATATGCCCAGTTGCAGCTGAACTTTTATCCTACTCAATGTCATGATAGTACGATGAAATCTAGCAAAGGCAAGAGTTACTGAGAAAACAGAGCATTTCCTTCAATAGTCTGTCAATTAAATAATTCCTTGGCTTGTCTGGACTAGTTTATGTACAAGCTCAAACTTTTCAGTGCAAGATTTCACATCTCTTATAGTTTATAATGAATTATCTGCAACCACGCGAAATAATCTGTAACTGTTTTCCCACTGACATATGCAACATCTGCTAGTGTCAGTGTTATGCATAAACTCTAGTTAAGATGGATACTTCCAGTTTAAGGGACACACATTTTGCTGGCAGCACAGTTTTACTTGCACATATTCATACCTGCCACTGACAGAACTGATATGTTAGTGGGTTACTAGCCCAAAGTACAGCTTATAACGATTAACCTTTTAAAACTCTTTCTTCATGTCCTGCAAATCCTTTTTTGAATGTTTTCATTTGCATATACTCCCTCCGTTCCTAAATACTTGTCTTTCTAGAGATTTCAACAAGTGACTACATACGACGCAAAATGAGTGAATCTACACTTTAAAATATGTCTACATACATCCGTATGCTGAGTCCATTTGAAATGCCTAGAAAGACAAGTATTTGGGAACGGAGGGAGTATATAGATACAAACAGCCTGTCTGGTTTAGATTGTGGTTTGCTGTGCTATACCTATCCAAATTTTCTATTTGAAGTTGTATGTTCTTGAGCTGTATCAGTTATCTATTTTAGACTTGATGTCATGAGCCTTGCTCCTGAGTTCATTTGCTTAAACTTTTGCCTCTGTTTAGGTGAAAAGGACATTAGGTCAGTTCACACCAGCACAGTGGGACAAGGATGAGTGGTACCCTCTGCTTGGCCCTTGGAGATTCATTCAAGTGCTAAGCCTGTGCGTAATTTTCATGACCATCGAACTTAACACATTCTTTCTTAAGTTCTGCCTCTGGATTCCTCCCCGGAATCCCTTGATTGTCTACCGACTGGTCCTTTGGTGGTTGATTGCGATACCAACCATCCGCGAATACAACACCTACTTGCAGGACAGGTACAAAGTTTGACCCACTAGCTTCAAACTTCATAGCATATCTTACGTATTCACATAAACATGGAGGCAATCTTGCTGAAAGTAATTGTCTTATATATGTGACAAATGATTTCAGGAACTCTGTGAAGAAGGTGGGGTCTTTCTGTTGGCTTTCGCTGGCTATATGCATCATAGAGCTTCTGATCTGCATCAAGTTTGGCCATGGTGAGTGCTACTAGTCCAGTTTCTTTCTTGGTGCTCGCAGATAGCATGTGCCTCCTTCTGTCATGTTGACCGTGTCGCTGGCTTCTGAAACAGGCCTCTTCCCGAAGTCGATGCCGTCGTGGCTGATCATATTCTGGACGACGGTGGCCACGCTTCTCACGATGTTCCTTTTTGTGTGGACATGGAAAATTTACCGAACAATGATTAGAAAAAGGTTGTGATTGCAACCAAAGCCATTGTTTTTCTCCGGCCCACACCATTCTTTTCTCCTCCGATTCAATATTGCCGTGTAAATATCCATTCAAATTGTGTACATGTAGCAGTAGCCATTAATCGGTGACCATGAGAAGGTCAGCCTTAGAAATTTCTTGTCGATCCACCAGCAGAATAAGCCCCCCTTCCTTGCATTCATTCATGTACCCTGTCAATCGACTCCGGAACTCTGAAATTCATTTGGCCCGACCTACTTCGATTAATGAAAGTAATGAAATAAGGTTATTCTGTCCCATGAGTTCTCTGATCTAAATTCTGGCCGCGTGTCTTGTGATGTCGGCATAGTGTTCTACTCCATTATTATCTGAAGAAAAAGATGACCTCACTGTTCTTGGTGACTCATTGACTGGTATGTGTGTTTAGAGCTGCAGGATGTGTGAGGCTGTTGGCATGTGAGCTGGTACATGATTAAGTTTCAGTGTAGTTCAGCAGTTGTGTGCTTTGTTTTGTGCTGTGTTACGTGAGCCCGTGGTTACTGAACCTGATTGATATCAATGTTGATATGGCCGGGCGAATTATTCAGGCGTCCACTCACTACAAGTGGGGCTGCAATCTTGTACTGCTAGCTTTGTACCGTGTTCTACTGGGTCCTAACCGATTCTGTGTCCATGTAAGTTTGGCCATAAATGACAATTAGGTAAACGTAAAAATAGCAAACTATATTTGTGAATGTATGTGCAGTTGCTGAACTGGCCATTTATCCTTGCCTAATTTTTGTATGCTGGTGCGAAGATCGCGGTATGTCGGCAACTACTTTCTGACAAAATAACTTGAGTTTCTGCCAAATCAAATCGCTCGCATCCAAACAAGAATACCTTTTCTTTTGAGTTGTTCACAAGAATAATTTGGTCACTTCTCGTTTATCTTGCGATGATCCTGCCGAGGTGCCGAGGTGCTACCAGAGAAACAAGAATATGAATTTGGTATGGCTTCATGCGAGACGGAAGACTCCCCCCCCCCGCCTCAAGCACTTCCTTAATGAGCCAGCCCGGTGCAGAGGAGCACTGTTTTGTTGTTGTTCTATCATTACTTTTGTTTACTCTTCTGAATGGAAATTATTATATTTCAAATTTTAAAATATGTTAATTCAAAAGAATACTCACGCAGTGTAAAAAAATGTTCCAGTAAATTTTTAATTTTTTTGAAAGCATTTAAAAACCTACGTTACATAAACGGTTCAGACATTTCCAAAAAATGTTTGTGAATTCCAAAAGTATGTTCATAAAATGAAAAACAATGTTCACATAATTCAAAAAAAAAAACGTTTTGTACCATTCAAAAAAATTATATGACATTTTTAAAAATGTTCACATGTTTCATAATATGTTCGTGACAATTGAGAAAATATGTATTCAATGTAAAAAAACTTGCATAGTTTTAAATCTGTTTTGTACTACTTAAAAATTGTTTATCATGTATTTGAATTTTTTATGCATATTCAGGAAAATACAGAAAACTATTTTTTTAAAATGACAGCATATATTTGTAAATGTTTCAGATGCATGATTTTTATTAGAAATGTATTGAAAAGTAAAAGTAAAAGTAAAACGGGAAAAGAACAAAAAAAACAAAAATACCCGAATAAAACCAGCAAAGAAACATAGAAAACTAAAACCCAAAAGAAAAACAATTGAAAACCGACAAAGAGACAAACACAGGGTTTTAAAAATAATTTTTTTTTGAGGGAAGGATTTTAAAAATTGGTTTCAGATGGTTCTACAAACTTTTCCAAGTAACCCGTATTGGGCTGGTCCATCTGGCGATAGAGGATCAAACGCCTAGGTCACTCAGATGCTCATCCTGGGCAGGCGCACTAACCGGTTTGGGCCAATTTTGTTTTGTTAGATCGGTTTTCTAAGCAGGTTGCGGGATGGCCTGGGCCGGCTGGTTTTTGAGTTGTTCTGTTTCTTAAAAAACAGCTACTATGAAAAATTTAAAACATGTTCAAGACTATGAAAAGTTACTTCGATTTTATAAAATCTTAATGAATTCAAAAAAGCTTCAAGAATCTAAAAAATGTGCGTGAATTTAAAATTTAACAACAGGCATGAACTTAAATTGTTCACAAATTCAAAAAGTTCCCGAACTAAAAAATCATGAATACAAAAATATAAAAAGTGGAAAACAGCCAAGGAAATAAAAATTAAATCGAAAAAATGGTAAAACCAATACAGAAATGAAAAAAAAGAAGAAAAAAACCGATCAAAGAAGGTTGTAGTACCTTTCCAAAACTGGTGAAAGGGAAAATGAAGGAGCCACTAGGCCGACCTTGGGGTGTGTGCTTAGTGGACTTGCCTCATGTTACGCTGGGAATAGGATTCACCACGTACCTTAGGTGAGCTTCCAGCCCAATAGCTTTTCGAGTGTAACCTTACCCAAAAATGAAGGGTCCATTGCCTGACAATATAGGCGATTGAGCCAAAAATTCCTATTTCCTTGCCGATGCATATGATAGGTTGTTCGTTAAAAAAGCATGTACTCCACAGTAAGGCCATCTTCAAGGGCCCACCGCCCAATGGGACTCTCTAAACCATCCCTATTTGTCCGGACCGCCCCAAATACAACCATATGTGGGGCGAATATAGGGCTGTTCGGACACGTTCGAACATGTTCACCGCGTTGATTGGGCAGGACGAGCCACTCCAAACCCTTGCCGCTGCAAACCCTAGCTCAGTCTCCTCTCCGCTCCCCCAAATCCTAGGCCTCATTTGCTGTCGCTTTGTCCGTATCGGAGGATGATGCCATGGATTGGGAGTTTGGGACCTCTCTGAGACGAAGAACAATGAAGACCTCACCTACCACCTTGCCCTTCGCCGGTCGCGGGTATTGACCTAAGGTTGGCGGTAGCCCTCATCACCCAGTGCGGCTCAAGCAATCGGGTACCGCCATTCATGGGTGATGAGGGTGAACTACTATTTCCTATTATATCGTGTCATTCATGGCAGTGATCCAGTGGGGTATGTCGATGGCACGTTAAGAGCAACTTATGGTAGACGGGCTTGTTTTAACAGCACCAGTCCACCCGAGAAGGAAGCGTATTGTGTTACTGGACGAAAATCCTGGGCATATACGGTGAATTAGGAACGAACAGTGTAAAAATTTCATACCTATTTTGCCCTTTCAATGGTTGGATTGGTCCGTGCTTTGTCCGAAAGTACTAAAGTTGCCATCCTCACATCACTAAACCTGACATAAAAAGTTTAGAGTTGTCATGTGTTCGTGCTACACATGTGACATTTATTAGGGTCCTATTTGTTTCATGTCTTGTAAAAGGACACGGGCCTGATTCTGCTGGACAATTTAGCTCAGGGAATGGTTAGCTTGTGGTTTATTGTACGTGACATAGTTTATAGACTTGTTCGATCTGTACCAATCATGCATGCCAACCTTTCATTGACCCTGGAATATCGTGCAAAATTTGGAACTCGTAGTCGTGTCAGAAGGTGATATTTATTTTATTGTGTAGAGCCAAGGTAATGCAAGGAGAGCTTAGGCGGAAGCGTGAGAAAGTATTCATCCAGCATAAAATAAATGCCAATTTTGCACCGCATTTCATCCTTTCACTACCGCAGGAATCCAGTTTGACTGACCAACATTCGTCCATCCATATCTTATGACTAGCTATCAGCACATCTATTTCTAAAAACTTGTCGAAAACATAGTAATAGTGTTCGCCGGAAACGTCCACTTCTCCGGAGAGGAGAAAGTTGGCCACGTGAAGAAAATGAGGAGCAGAGCGAAAGACACCCGTTGAGAGAGACGCAACGCATGGCTTGTACGATCCAGTGCGGAGTGAAGTCTATTTTAAACCCTAAGATTATAGAGGGCAACGTAAATGAACTACTCCTAAAGCAAAGCTGGATTGAGCAAATACCTTATATATGTCTATTTTAAACCCTAAGAACGTAGACATTCCCCGCAGAAAAGTTCTTTCTTCGATTCGATTACATCTTCGACATGTTTCACTTGACAAAATTGGATTTTACGTTTGTCCGTCCTTTTGCCTTGTACATAAACTACATCATTAGGATTGAGCAAATATCTTATATATGTGTCGCTGACCCGTACTTTATGCACGAGGGCTTCTTGACAGTCTGCCCAAAGCACTGTGAATACGCGAGGAACTACATCGCCGATTTCATGGTCGACAATAAGGATAAGGAGACGATTCTCCTGCCTTATCATCCATATAAGTCATTCGCGGATGTCCTTCCTTCGATTTCAATAATTCATTTGCACGCGTGAAGGCTAATTTGAGGTGTACTTATTTTGCACAGCGACAGGCGCGTCATCCTCATCATCATTTACCCCCGATTCTCCCACGCTCTTTACTTGGACTCGCCAAAGAACATGAAGAAAAAAGATTACACCCACATCAAGTATGTTCTCGACAGTGCTATTTTAAGCTACAGCCAACGGGGTGGAGAGATCACGCTCAAGAAGACAAGGAACCGTGCGCCCTGCTTCGGCCATAAGAGCAACTTCTGCTGCATCCAGCAACCGACAGGTACTCTAAGTGATGGATTCTATGTCCTTCACATGCTGGAGTACAGACGGGATTACCAGAACCTTCGCATGTCACCTAGATCCGGCGATGCCGATATTCTGCAATGGGCAAAGAAATTAGGAAACATCCCTGATCATCGACTCCGAACTGAGTTCTATCACATCCAGCATGAACTTGCCCAAATCATCATGAAGGAGGTCCTCGAAAAACAGGATGTTCTACGAAGAAGGGCAAATGTCGCGGGAAGACGTCCGAACACGCGTAGCCGTTCAACATCTCGACCTGAAGCCTTTCATTCGCTCGAGGACTTCCTCCCTGATTTGAATGGATGGCAGACATGTTGGAGTGATTGACGATGAAACTTTGTGATGTAACTTTGAATTTATGCAAAACGAAACTTTCTGATGTAATTAAACTGTCCTCCTCAACTAGCGTAGATCACTCTAGTTAGGGAAGTTTGGGTATGATGAACTTTGTTATTCATGTTTACGATATGTTGCTTCTATTTTTGCTAACTTTGTCTTTTTCTGTTGCTCAACTATATATTATGTTGCATATTATTGACTCATGTGACTATGCAGGTACATAGATCATCGATGGCAAAGAAGTGCTACGCCGTGTACGTAGGGAAGGTTCCAGGAGTGTACGACGAGTGGCCTGAGTGTTAGGCCCAGGTGTACCGGTTTTTGAGCGACAGCTAGAGAGGGATAGATCTCAGAGCCGAAGAGAAAAATAGTTAGTTGAGTTTCACGCTAGAGCGAGAGAGGGATCAGAACCGACGCCTTAAGAACTACTACACTATCGCGCTCTTTCTCATTGTGATCACTCTTCTCTTCTATATCTTTGTTTAGATATAGATGATGAAACATGTGTATGTGATGACCATGCAGTTGCTTGTATTCGAGACATGTCAGTTAACTTGTAGTGCTATATCGTGATTATGATGAGACGACATGATTTGTGTTGGATGATATGATGAGACTATTATGTGTATGATATGATGAGCATATTGCATATTTATGATATGATTAGAATACTATACAAAACTTGTACAAAAACATCGCAAATACATAGCAGAAAAAATTATGTGAAAAATATAGCAGTAGAGCCGTACTAAAGCGCTAATCTATTTAGCAGCGGTTGACGAGCCGACGATACTGCTAAGCTACTTATCAGTAGCGCTGGTTGGGACAACGCTACTGCTAAGTAGGTATAGCAGTAGCGTGGGACAAACAACACTACTGCTACAAGTTAGTTGTAGCGCCGGAGCCCGTGCTACTGCTAGGCATTTGACCCACACTATTGCTAGGCTTTTTCCTAGTAGTGAAACGCTGACCGAATCCTACGAAATCTCCAGAGACAAACCTCCACACACCCTTCAACGACGCTAGAAGCACCATCAAAACGGAGGGTAGGCGGGAAGAACTTTATTTCAACTTCAGAGAGCCCCCGCTGCCTCGCCTCTCTGAACAACACAAAAATCCTGATAAAACTTAAAAAAAACATTTAGAAGGGATGAGATTGTTGGGGAACGTAGTAATTTCAAAAAATTTCCTACGCACACGCAAGATCATGGTGATGTATAGCAACGAGAGGGGAGAGTGTTGTCTACGCCCTCGTAGACCCAAGCGAAGCGATCACAGCGTAGAGGAAGTAGTCGACGTTCTCCTCGCGATCCGACCGATCCGGCGCCGTTACTCCGGCGCCCGAGTTCTTGACACACGACAGCTCGATGGCGTCCCTCGTACTCGATCCAGCCGAGTGTCGAGGAGAGTTCCACAAGCCGACGGCGGCGTGGACGATCTTGATGTTCTACCGTCGCAGGGCTTCGCCTAAGCTTCGACGATATGACCGAGGTGGAATATGGTGGAGGGGGCACCGCACACGGCTAAGGAACGATCCGTAGATCAAACTTGTGTGTTCTAGGGTGCCCCTGCCCCGTGATATAAAGGAGGAGGGGGAGGTGCGGCCTGCCTAGAGAGGCGGCGGAGGAGTCCTACTCCCACCGGAGTAGGACTCCCCCTTCCTAGTTGGAGTAGGATTGGGGAGGGGAAGAGAAAGGCGCCGCCTCCTTGTCCTATTCGGACTGGGGGGAGGCGTGCCACCCCTGGGCGGCCCCTCCTCTTCTCCCTCGAGGCCCACTAAGGCCCATTTAGTACCCGGGGTTCGGTAACCTCCGGTACTCGATAAATTCTGTTTTCACCGGAACCATTCGAACTCCAAATATAGGCTTCCAATATATCAATCTTTATGTCTCGACCATTTCGAGACTCCTCGTCATGTCCGTGATCACATCCGGGACTCCGAACTTCTTCAGTACATCAAAATACATAAACTCATAATAACTGTCATCGAAACCTTAAGCGTGCGGACCCTACGGTTCGAGAACAATGTAGACATGACCGAGACATGTCTCCGGTCAATAACCAACAGCGGGACCTGGATGCCCATATTGGTTCCTACATATTCTATGAAGATCTTTATCGGTCAGACCGCATAACAACATACGTTGTTCCCTTTGTCATCGATATGTTACTTGCCCGAGATTCGATCGTCGGTATCCAATACCTAGTTCAATCTCGTTACGGCAAGTCTCTTTACTCGTTCCGTAATACATCATCTCACAGCTAACTCATTAGTTGTAATGCTTGCAAGGCTTGATGATGTGTATTACCGAGAGGGCCAGAGATACCTCTCCGACAATCGGAGTGACAAAACCTAATCTCGAAATCGCCAACCCAACATCGCCTTTGGAGACACCTGTAGTACTCCTTTATAATCACCCGATTCGTTGTGACGTTTGGTAGCACCAAAGTGTTCCTCCGTAAACGGAGTTGCATAATCTCATAGTTATAGGAACATGTATAAGTCATGGATAAAAGCAGTAGCAACATACTAAGCGATCGTGTGCTAAGCTAATGGAATGGGTCATGTCAATCAGATCATTCAACTAATGATGTGACCTTGTTAATCAAATAACAACTCTTTGTTCATGGTTAGGAAACATAACCATCTTTGATTAACAAGCTAGTCAAGTAGAGGCATACTAGTGACACTTTGTTTGTCTATATGTTCACACATGTATTATGTTTCCGGTTAATACAATTCTAGCATGAATAATAAACATTTATCATGATATAAGGAAATAAATAATAACTTTATTATTGCCTCTAGGGCATATTTCCTTCAGTCTCCCACTTGCACTAGAGTCAATAATCTAGGTCACATCACCATGTGATTAACATCGATAGTTCACATCATCATGTGATTAACACCCATAGTTCACATCGCCATGTGACCAACACCCAAAGGGTTTACTAGATTCAGTAATCTAGTTCACATCGCTATGTGATTAATACCCAAAGAGTACTAAAGTGTGATCATATTTTGCTTGTGAGAGAGTCTTAGTCAACGGGTCTTTCACATTCAGATCCGTTATGTATTTTGCAATTTTTCTATGTCTACAATGCTCTGCACGAAGCTACTCTAGCTAATTGCTCCCACTTTCAATATGTATCTAGATCGAGACTTAGAGTCATCGGATCAGTGTCAAAACTTGTATCGACGTAACCCTTTACGACCTAACCTTTTGTCACTTCCATAATCGAGAAACATATCCTTATTCCACTAAGGATAATTTTGACCGCTGTCCAGTGATCTACTCCTAGATCACTATTGTACTCCCTTGCCAAACTAGTGCAGGGTATACAATAGATCTGGTACACAGCATGGCATACTTTATAGAACCTATGGCCAAGGCATAGGGAATGACTTTCATTCTCTTTCTATCTTCTGCCGTGGTCGGGTTTTGAGTCTTACTCAATTTCACACCTTGTAACACAGGCAAGAACTCTTTCTTTGACTGTTCCATTTTGAACTACTTCAAAATCTTGTCAAGGTATGTACTCATTGGAAAACTTATCAAGCATCTTGATCTATCTCTAGAGATCTTGATGCTCAATATGTAAGCAGCTTCACCGAGGTCTTTCTTTGAAAAACTTCTTTCAAACACTCCTTTATGCTTTGAGAATAATTCTACATTATTTCGATCTACAATATGTCATTCACATATACTTATCAAAGATCTTTGTAGTGCTCCCACTCACTTTCTAGTAAATACAGGCTTCACCATAAGTCTGTACAAAACTATATGCTTTGATCAACTCATCAAAGCGTATATTCCAACTCCGAGATGCTTGCACCAGTCCATAGATGGATCGCTGGAGCTTGCACACTTTGTTAGCTCCCTTTGGATCGAAAAAACCTTCTGGTTGCATCATATACAACTCTTCCTCCAGAAAACCATTCAGGAATGCAGTTTTTTTACATCCATTTGCCAAATTTCATAAATTGTGGCAATTGCTAACATGATTCGGACAGACTTAAGCATCGCTACAGTTGAGAAAATCTCATTGTAGTCAACATCTTGAACTTTGTCGAAAACCTTTTGCAACAAGTCGAGCTTTGTAGATAGTAACACTACTATCAACGTCCGTCTTCCTCTTGAAGATCCACTTGTTTTCTATTGCTTGCCTACCCTCGGGCAAGTCAACCAAAGTCCATACTTTGTTTTCATACATGGATCCCATCTCAGATTTCATGGCCTCAAGCCATTTCGCGGAATCTGGGCTCACCATCGCTTCTTCATAGTTCGTAGGTTCATCATGATCTAGTAGCATGATTTCCAGAACAGGATTACCGTACCACTCTGATGCGGATCTTACTCTGGTTGATCTACGAGGTTCTGTAGTAACTTGATCTGAAGTTTCATGATCAACATCATCAACTTCCTCACTACTTGGTGTAGATGTCTCAGAAACCGATTTCTGCGACGAACTACTTTCAAGTAAGGGAGAAGGTACTATTACCTCATCAAGTTCTACTTTCCTCCCACTCACTTCTTTCGAGAGAAACTCCTTCTCTAGAAAGGATCCATCTTAAGCAACGAATATCTTGCCTTCGGATCTGTGATAGAAGGTGTACCCAACAATTTCCTTTGGGTATTCTATGAAGACGCACTTCTCCGATTTGGGTTCGAGCTTATCAGGATGAAA
Source organism: Aegilops speltoides (assembly GCA_021437245.1). Lineage (NCBI taxonomy): Eukaryota > Viridiplantae > Streptophyta > Magnoliopsida > Poales > Poaceae > Aegilops > Aegilops speltoides. The sequence continues at coordinate 1,108,957 of CM038143.1, forward strand.
CTTTTTCACATAAGCATCGCAACTCAAAACTTTAAGAAACGACAACTTGGGTTTCTTGCTAAACCACAGTTCATATAGTGTCATCTCAACGGATTTAGATGGTGCCCAATTTAACGTGAATGCAACTGTCTCTAATGCATGATCCCAAAATGATATTGGTAAATCAGTAAGAAACATCATAGATTGCACTATATCCAATAAAGTGCGGTTACGATGTTTGGACACACCATAACATTGTGGTGTTCCAGGTGGCGTGAGCTGTAAAACTATTCCACATTGTTTTAATTGAAGACCAAACTCGTAACTCAAATATTCATCTCCACGATCAGATCGCGGAAACTTTATTTTCTTGTTACGATGATTTTCCACTTCACTCTGAAATTCTTTGAACATTTCAACTATTTCAGACTTATGTTTCATCAAGTAGATATACCCATATCCGCTCAAATCATCTTGTGAAGGTCAGAAAATAACAATATTTGCCACGAGCATTAACACTCATTGGATCGCATACATCGGTATGTATTATTTCCAATAAGTCAGTAGCTTGTTCCATTGTTCCGGAGAACGGAGTTTTAGTCATCTTGCCCAAAAGGCACGGTTCGCAAGCATCACGTGATTCATAATCAAGTGATTCCAAAATCCCATCAGCATGGAGTTTCTTCATGCGCTTTACACCAATATGACCTAAACGGCAGTGCCACAAATAAGTTGCACTATCATTATTAACTTTGCATCTTTTGGTTTCAATATTATGAATATGTGTATCACTACGATCGAGATCCAATGAACCATTTTCATTGGGTGTGTAACCATATAATGTTTTATTCATGTAAACAGAATAACAGTTTATTCTCTTACTTAAATGAATAACCGTATTGCAATAAACATGATCAAATCATATTCATGCTCAACGCAAACACCAAATAACATTTATTTAGGTTCAACACTAATCCCGAAAGTATAGGGAGTGTGCGATGATGATCATATCAATCTTGAAACTACTTTCAACACACATCGTCACTTCACCCTTAATTAGTTTCTGTTTATTCTGCAACTCACGTATCGAGTTACTACTTTTTAGCAACTGAACCAGTACCAAACACCGAGGGGTTGCTATAAACACTAGTAAAGTACACATCAATAACATGTATATCAAATATACCTTTGATCACTTTGCCATCCTTCTTATCCGCCAAATACTTGGGGTAGTTCTGCTTCCAGTGACCAGTCCCTTTGCAGTAGAAGCACTTAGTTTCAGGCTTAGGTCCAGACTTGGGTTTCTTCACTTGAGCAGCAACTTGCTTGCCGTTCTTCTTGAAGTTCCCTTCTATCCCTTTGCCCTTTTCTTGAAACCAGTGGTCTTGTTAACCATCAACACTTGATGTTCTTTCTTGATTTCTACCTTCATCGATTTCATCATCATGAAAAAAAAACTCGGGAATCATTTTCATCATCCCTTGCATACTATAGTTCATCACGAAGTTCTACTAACTTGGTGATGGTGACTAGAGAACTCTGTCAATCACTATCTTATCTGGAAGATTAACTCCCACTTGATTCAAGCGATTGTAGTACCCAGACAATCTGAGCACATGCTCACTAGTTGAGCGATTCTCCTCCATCTTTTTAGCTATAGAACTTGTTGAAGACTTCATATCTCTCAACTCGGGTATTTGCTTGAAATATTAACTTCAACTCCTGGAACATCTCATATGGTCCATGACGTTCAAAACGTCTTTGAAATCCCGATTCTAAGCTGTTAAGCATGGTGCACTCAAACTATCAAGTAGTCATCATATTGAGCCAGCCAAACGTTCATAACGTTTGCATCTGCTCCTGCAATAGGTATGTCACCTAGCGGTGCATTAAGGACATAATTCTTCTGTGCAGCAATGAGGATAAACCTCCGACCACGGATCGAATCCGCATCATTGCTACTAACATTTTTCAACACAATTTTCTCTAGGAATATATCAAAAACAAACATATGAAAGCAACAACGCGAGCTATTGATCTACAACATAATTTGCAAAATACTACCAGGACTAAGTTCATGATAAATTTAAGTTCAATTAATCATATTACTTAAGAACTCCCACTTAGATAGACATCTCTCTAGTCATCTAAGTGATCACGTGATCCAAATCAACTAAACCATAACCGATCATCACGTGAGATGGAGTAGTTTTCAATGGTGAACATCTTATGTTGATCATATCTACTATATGATTCACGCCGACCTTTCGGTCTCCGTGTTCGAGGCCATATCTGCATATGCTAGGCTCGTCAAGTTTAACTGAGTATTCTGCGTGTGCAAAACTGGCTTGCACCCGTTGTGGATGGACGAGAGCTTATCACACCCGATCATCACGTGGTGTGCGGGCACGACGAACTTTGGCAACGGTGCATACTCGGGAGAACACTTCTTGATAATTTAGTGAGAGATCATCTTATAATGCTACCGTCAATCAAAGCAAGATAAGATGCATAAAGGATAAACATCACATGCAAATCAATATAAGTGATATGATATGGTCATCATCATCTTGTGCTTCGTGATCTTCATCTCCGCAGCACCATCATGATCACCATCGTCACCGCGCGACACCTTGATCTCCATCGTAGCATCGTTGTCGTCTCGCCAATCTTATGCTTCTCGACTATCTCTACCGCTTAGTGATAAAGTAAAGCATTACAGAAGCGATTGCATTGCATACAATAAAGCGACAACCATATGGCTCCTGCCATTGCCGATAACCGGTTACAAAACATGATCATCTCATACAATAAAATATAGCATCACGTCTTGACCATATCACATCACAACATACCCTGCAAAAACAAGTTAGGCGTCCTCTACTTTGTTGTTGCAAATTTTACGTGGCTGCTACGGGCTTAAGCAAGAACCAATCTCACCTACGCATCAAAACCACAACGATACTTCGTCAAATAGACTCGTTTAACCTTCTCAAGGACCGGGCGTAGCACACTCGGTTCAACTAAAGTGAGAGAGACATGCACCCACCAGTCACCTTTAAGCAACGAGTGCTCGTGGCGGTGAAACCAGTCTCGCGTAAGCGTCTGGCGTAATGTCGGTCAGGCCGCTTCATCTCACAATACCGCTGAACCAAAGTATGACATGCTGGTAGGTAGTATGACTTGTATCGCCCACAACTCACTTGTGTTCTACTCGTGCAAAACATCAAACCATAAAACCTAGGCTCGGATGCCACTGTTGGGGAACGTAGTAATTTCAAAAATTTTCCTACGCACACGCAAGATCATGGTGATGTATAGCAACGAGAGGGGAGAGTGTTGTCTACGTACCCTCGTAGACCCGAAGCGGAAGCGATCACAACGTAGAGGAAGTAGTCGTACGTTCTCCTCGCGATCCGACCGATCCCGGCGCCGTTACTCCGGCGCCCCCGAGTTCTTGACACACGTACAGCTCGATGACGTCCCTCGTACTCCGATCCAGCCGAGTGTCGAGGGAGAGTTCCGTCAGCACGACGGCGTGGTGACGATCTTGATGTTCTACCGGCGCAGGGCTTCGCCTAAGCTTCGCGACGATATGACCGAGGTGGAATATGGTGGAGGGGGGCACCGCACACGGCTAAGGAACGATCCGTAGATCAAACTTGTGTGTTCTAGGGTGCCCCCTGCCCCCGTATATAAAGGAGGGAGGGGGAGGTGCGGCCGGCCTAGAGGGCGCGAGGAGTCCTACTCCCAGGGAGTAGGACTCCCCTTCCTAGTTGGAGTAGGATTGGGGGAGGGGAAGAGGAAAGGCGCCGCCCCTCCTTGTCCTATTCGGACTGGGGGGGGGGGAGGGGGCGCGCGGCCACCCCTGGCCGGCCCCTCCTCTTCTCCCTCGAGGCCCACTAAGGCCCATTTAGTACCCGGGGGGTTCCGGTAACCTCCCGGTACTCCGGTAAATTCCTGTTTTCACCCGGAACCATTCCGAACTCCAAATATAGGCTTCCAATATATCAATCTTTATGTCTCGACCATTTCGAGACTCCTCGTCATGTCCGTGATCACATCCGGGACTCCGAACTTCTTCGGTACATCAAAATACATAAACTCATAATAACTGTCATCGAAACCTTAAGCGTGCGGACCCTACGGTTCGAGAACAATGTAGACATGACCGAGACATGTCTCCGGTCAATAACCAACAGCGGGACCTGGATGCCCATATTGGTTCCTACATATTCTACGAAGATCTTTATCGGTCAGACCGCATAACAACATACGTTGTTCCCTTTGTCATCGATATGTTACTTGCCCGAGATTCGATCGTCGGTATCCAATACCTAGTTCAATCTCGTTACCGGCAAGTCTCTTTACTCGTTCCGTAATACATCATCTCACAGCTAACTCATTAGTTGTAATGCTTGCAAGGCTTCAGTGATGTGTATTACCGAGAGGGCCCAGAGATACCTCTCCGACAATCGGAGTGACAAAACCTAATCTCAAATACGCCAACCCAACATCGCCTTTGGAGATACCTGTAGTACTCCTTTATAATCACCCGATTACGTTGTGACGTTTGGTAGCACCAAAGTGTTCCTCCGTAAACGGAGTTGCATAATCTCATAGTTATAGGAACATGTATAAGTCATGGATAAAAGCAGTAGCAACATACTAAACGATCGTGTGCTAAGCTAATGGAATGGGTCATGTCAATCAGATCATTCAACTAATGATGTGACCTTGTTAATCAAATAACAACTCTTTGTTCATGGTTAGGAAACATAACCATCTTTGATTAACAAGCTAGTCAAGTAGAGGCATACTAGTGACACTTTGTTTGTCTATATATTCACACATGTATTATGTTTCCGGTTAATACAATTCTAGCATAAATAATAAACATTTATCATGATATAAGAAAATAAATAATAACTTTATTATTGCCTCTAGGGCATATTTCATTCAGAGATCCACTGCATCTCCATGTCCCTAAGACCATGGAAGATGAGGCAGACCGGCGGGAGCATTGATCGGAGGCATGAGAAACCCTAGCCACTGGGTGCCCTTGCGTAGGAGCAAAGGGTAAGAGCAGAGTTAACCACGACGTATAGTTTTCTCTTGCTTTGACCGTGCTATGGAGCACGTGGATATTCTAGTACTTGAGTGAGTCTACTCTTAGTCTCCCACAAGGTCACAACATTACAATTTACAATTTCTCTTTCAACTAGCACAGATGAAACGTGGATCTCTACTCCTAATGTCTCAGTTGGTAGGTCGCGTTCCGGGTTTTATTTTCGTCCCACCTCACCCGGTCTTTTTTGGTACTTCTTTGGTACTTCCTCCCACCTCCCTCTCAGCCGCGAAAAACCAAGGAAAACCCCGCGATCGAGTCCCGCACATGCCCAACCTCCCGTCTCACGCTAAGCCGCATAGAACCAAAAAAAACCTCAAGCCGAGTCCCCCGCCCGCCCCCACGCTCTCCAGGCCCTAACATCCCGTCGCACCAAGACAGACGAACCAAAAAAATCTACGAATAGTCCGCCGGTTATTTTTCGCTGGTTTTTATTTCGCCTCACCACTTTCGTTGGTTTTATTTCGCTGGTTTTATTTCGTCTCCCTCCCACCTGTCTTTTCGCTCTACCACCCACATAAACCCATCAGATTAGTTACCATAAAAAATCGCAATCAATCAAGTATTGATGATCAGATTAGTTACCATATAAAAAATAAATCGCAATCAATCAAGTATTAATGGGATATTTCCTTATATTGATGTGATTTCCCCTTTTTTATCATCAATCGTCTCTACTGCCTAAAAAATGCGTAGCTTTCCTTTTCGCTTCACCACCCACATAAACCCATCAGATTAGTTACCATATAAAAAATAAATCGCAATCAATCAAGTATTGATGATCATATTAGTTACCATATAAAAAATAAATCGCAATCAATCAAGTATTGATAGGATATTTCCTTATATTGATGTGATTTTCCCTTTCTTATCATCAATCATCTCTACTACCTAAAAAAATGCGTAGCTTTCCTTTTCGCTTCACCACCCACGTAAACCCATCAGATTAGTTACCATATAAAAAATAAATCGCAATCAATCAAGTATTGATGATCAGATTAGTTACCATATAAAAAATAAATCGCAATCAATCAAGTATTGATGGGATATTTTCTTATATTGATGTGATTTTGCGTAGCTTTCCTTTTCCTGCCAACCGACCGCGTCCCGTCTCCCTACATCCGCCCTCGTTGCTCTGCCTCCCGCACGAAAAAAACCCTCTCGTTTGACCTTCCCCAAACCCCGCATGATGAAAAAAGCCAGCTGCCTGCTTCCCCTCCTCTCGACCGCTCCATACGTCCAAATCGCGGCCCCATCCCCATCCTCCTCTCACGTCACGGCGGCCAATGGACTGCCGCCACCACCCTCCTACTCTCTCGCCGTCGCCGTCCTCCCGCTCGCTCGCCGCCGCCGTCGCCACCAATCCCGGCGAAGGCGCCGTTGCTACTATGTCGCCTTCTTTCCCCATCCAAGCCTGACCATGGCAACGGCGCCCTCTCATGTGTCCCGCGGTGAGGTTTGGGGAGGCGCGACCACAATCCAGTAGGGATCTCACCATGGACCCGTCCGCTGGGATGGGTGTTGCCTCCATTGCGAATGGGATCGAAGGGAGGGACTACTTCGTCGTCAAGGTCGGCGAGGCAGCGGCCGATTGGGAGCCCGGTTGTGAACATGGGAGTTCGTCCCCATGCAGGCGGCGGCCGTGGAGATTGGATGTGAAGCAACCCCACTTGCCGGTGGTGGAGGCTTGTCGTCCATGTGATCCTTTCTTCTTCCGGTATCCCCATTCCTTGCCTCCCATTACAAAAGCGAGCATAAATGAGAGCAGGGGCTGATTTTCACCACTTCATTTCTCATATTTTTAGTTGCTTTTTTGAGATTATACAAGATGCTCCCGATCTGTTTTGTCAAATTACTTGTATCATCTTATGGAATTGACAGCCATCGTATTTTTCACCTCATGTTATTTCTTAATCCTTGTCCCACTAGGCATCCACTACATGTTTGGTAATGACGTGATGTTGAGGCGGCTAGGAGAAGCTCAGCAGCCAGATCAAGGGCTATCGAGATGGATCTGGGAGCCAAGCAGTAGTTCTTCTGTTAAATTTTGGTTATTATCTTTTCTATTGTTACGATTGTGGGATGGTTGATTTTGACTCGGTGTAACATTTGCATTTGTTTCCCCAGCTTGTTGGCGTAGATGCGTGGCACTGCGGCAACTAATCAAGAGCGAGGGCAGTGCACATCAGAGCTACGCTGAATGTAGCGAGCCAACCACGAATTGGGTATGTTCACACGAGGGATGGGAGAGGAGAGGAACATTAACATTTTTCATGATTTGGATGAAAATTTCAGTTCATAGTTTCTCCGTACGTGGCAACACACTAACGGTACTCATGGGCTTAGGATGAAAGTAGCGCCAGCAGAATCAGTAGGTTGGATGGGAAGGCGGTTGTTGCCCTTGTCCCTTGGTGCTAGCCTACCGTGGTGGCCTCACTAACTTGCTCATTGCGAATACGAGTTCGCGGGGTCGCGAGTTGCTGCAGATTTCTTTTTATCACTTTTTACAATATTTATTGATGTATCCCTAACTCATCAAGTCATTTTTAGCTTTGATTTCCCATATACGCCAGCCTAAATATCCCATGGTCAGAATATTTGCATGGTTAGTGGACATTGTCCCTTTCTTTCTAATGTTTAGTATTTTATATTGCCGATAGAAATAATTTTATCCGCTTGATTTAGGAAGTGCACATAGGTAGGTCAACATATTTTGTAGCTCTTTCAGATGTAAAAGCATATGTTGCATAAGAAATTATTATCTTCCAAGCATACTCACATTTCACTAACAAATAGGGGGAGGTTCAGACTTCAGAGCAATGATAAAAAGGTTTGTTCCTCACTCTTTTGTTGGAATTTTAGTTCCAAGTTAACATGATTTCTTATCCGCTTCATAAGTCATGCATTTGCTTAATTAGGTGATAAGTAGAGCAAAAAAATTGATCATGTTATTGTGGGGTTTGTTTAAACTCCAGCATAAGGAATTCTGGTTTAAGAAAAAGACTTTTGGCTTCTTTAATTACAAATTGATTGCAACATCGTGTTAGTATGTGATTTCTCACATCTGGTTATAATATTTGTGAAGACGTGCATTGCACGTGCACTTGAAGCGGGCCGTGGCCCACGCCAGACGGCGCCGACCTGACCGGGCCACCTCCTCCGCGTATTCTTGGAGCTGTGGCTGGCGATTTACATGAAATTAATTCCTCGGTTCGGTGGCAAATATAATACACATAATCCATATTGTTATGCACTAGCGTGTGTGTGTGAAATAGATGGATTATGGTCCGCACTCTAATAAGATGGATATGTGTGTGTGTTAGAGAGAGGGAGAGGGGGAGAGAGAGTGAGGAAGAGGGAGGGAGAGTGTGTGTGTGAGGATTTGATGATAAAAAAGGTCGACAATGTCGTAATATTGAACTCTTAAAGTTAATGTGCCCCCGTTGCAACGCACGGGCGTTCTTCTAGTACTATACTAGTAATTGAGTGATTATACTCTTAGTCTCCGACGAGGTCACAACATTACAATTTACAATTTATCTTTCAGCTACCGTATGCTAGCTGTCGATATCCGTGGATTTGGACTATTCAAGTCTCATGCGGCTAAGAAATACTCCCACAAAAACATTTTATTTTCACGGACACCATAAAAGTATTTTATATTGTGGGATAGAGAGTGTAACAATTTCAAGTCACCGCTAAGAATAGTCCAATGTTATTTTTCCAGGAAGTACTTCAGACGTGTTCATCAATTGTTAAGATACAAGAACACTAGATGTAATACTCCCTCCGTTCCTAAATATTTGTTTTTCTAGAGATTTCAAATAGACTACCACATATGGTTGTATACAGACATATTTTTAGAGTGTAGATTCACTCATTTTGCTTCGTATGTAGTCACTTGTTAAAATCTCTAGAAAGACAAATATTTAGGAACGGAGGGAGTAGAAGAGATGAGAAAATTTTGATCAGATGACTAACAATATCGATTGAGAAATAATTATTTCAAGATTGACTGAACTATAGTCACTCTTCACAAACTATTATCCCCACAAGTAAAACAATACTTCACACACAAAAAGAAAAAACTATTATCCTTGCATGGCTTATGTTGCTTTCCCCATGAACTTCGATATTTTCTCTTTCAAACCATTCTAAAAGGCCTCATGAATGATGTGAAGTTTCACAGGACTATCTCTTCTAGCAACATTTAGGAGGTCTTTTACGGTACAATTTACTAGTACTGCCACCTCAAAAAAATAATTACTTGTACGGAGCCATGTCAACCGTCCGTTGCATGGATATTTTCTAGACAATTTATCGTTGCATCGGTTGATGTATGTGCCATACCATCTACGTGCAATTTTTTTTGAGGGTTTATGGGTGGTTGCCAAAATAGTTGCTCACTTTTTTTTGCTTATTCTGGCAACTTAACCTATTTTTTATTATTTTAAAAGCCTGCTAAATCTTAATTAGTGGGCTCTAAAATAAATTTTAGGTTGGGCTGCTAGAATGAGCTGGATAGAGAGCAGCTTATTTTGACAGTCATCCATAGGCCCTAAAAGACTGACCCTATATTCACATTGGATATCAGCAGCTTCAACACAGTTCTGATTTGACATCTAATACTATCAAAATATCCATAGGTTTTGGCAGTAGCAGCCGCGGATGATGGCATAGAAACGCAAGTAGTCGATGTTACACGAACCTAGTGGCCTACTAGTGGCATGGATAAATATCGATCTGCCAAAAAGATATCTCCGGCTGCAGAATGTATGTTTTTTCACGTTTGCTAATTGTTACATACATGTTTTTTTTTTCGCGCGTGAGTCGATTTCTGCTATACCCGGGATCAAGTTGGGTGGGGTAGAGGGATGGCCGAGACAGGGGCCAACAGTGGGGAAAGGTCGAGAGGAGGACCGGGCGACAAGGCCACGGGGTTGAAGGCATGCACTTGGGGCTGGGTTGGAGGGGCAACGTGGGGAGGAATAAGAGACTGAGATTGAAGACGAAGACCGCGCCCTGATTCTTGGCCAATGGTCTGATTTTCGATCAACAACAAAAGGATTTTAAGATACCTGATGTATAAGTGCTCTTTTTTTCATCTGTCCGGCCAGTTTGCCTTGACTGCAAAACACTACGCTCCTTTGGTCACAGAGTATCGATCAATCTGGACCACTGCATCTACTGTATGGACGGGATATACTCTCCTCTCACCGGTGGCGCGGATGCCCCGCATGGCTCACTCCCCGGTGTTGCCGGCACTAGTGCTGGCGATCACCTCCGCGCTGGTTCCGTTCACAGTCGCTGACCCGCAGGCTATGCTGCTCAGCCAAGGGTGCAGCCTGTACAACGTCACGTCCAAGGCCGCCTTCCTCTCCGCCCTTAACTCCACCTTCGCCGAACTCCGCGCTAACCTCTCCGCCGGCGGCGGCTTCGCCACCGTGTTTCAGCCGCGCATCGTAGCGCCGACGTTCGCGTTGGCGCAGTGCCGCCCATACGTCACCGGGAGAGACTGCGTCGCCTGCTTCGACGCCGCCGCGGCGCGCGTCCACCCCGCCAGCGGCGGGCGCGCCATCCTCGACGGCTGCATCGTACGGTACGAGAGCTTGCCTTTCTTCAACGAAACCACGGGCCCTGGCAACAGGCAGATCTGCAACGGCTCCACCGTGGCCGGCGGCGCTTTCAACGGCGCGGTGCAGGCGCTGGTCAGCGACCTCGCGATCGCTGTGCCTCGCTTCCCGCGGCTCGTTGCGATGGCCGCGGGCGCCGGCGTGTACGCCATGGCGCAGTGTGTGGAGACGGTCGGGGCGGGCGGCTGCGCGCAGTGCCTGGAGGTAGCTTCGAGCAACATTGACCTGTGCCCGCCCAATTCCGACGGCCGCGCAGTGGACGTGGGGTGTTACATGAGATACTCTGATAAGCCGTTCTTCCCAGCTAATGAGACCGCAGACCTGGCGCCCCTACTTGCGCTCTGGTGAGTTCTTCGTCTTTCACGCGTGGCTTATTAATTAGCACAGTACTCCCTCCTCCCTTTTCAGTTGGGAAACATTTCTATCCGGCACACCGGCTAAACTTTCGGCCGGTCGCGGCTGACTACACGCAGTCCCATGGGATCCACGCTTTGAAAGCGACGTTGGTTGGATTCAGTCTTATCTAACGGCTCGAGGCCCATGCATCGCTAGTTGCTTCCTTATCTTCTTCCTCCTTTTTCTCTAACCACCATTTTTCTTCCTATACGTCTCTCCTCCATACCTCTCTTACCATCTCTCTCAAATTTCCACGCCGCCATGGCAGTCACCTTCCCTGTCCATTGGTCGTCGCAAAATGCAGCAGCTGGCCGGGGCTAAAAGCTGCAACCCCCAGCCGGAGGTGCTGGAACCGACTGAGTGAAAAGCTACAACCCCCAATCGGAGGTGCTGGAAACGACCATCTGGGAAGCTGCAACGGGGCCAGGGCGACTGAGAAGCTGCAACCGACTGAGTGAAAAGCTACAACCTACAATCGAAGGTGCTGGAAACGATCGTCTGGGAAGCTGCAACGGGGCCACGGTGACCCTTGCTACGACTCGTGCAACCGGCGGCGACCCGTGCTACAACCGTGCCCTGCCGGAGCTTCAACCAGCGGCGACACGTGCTACGATGGTGTTGGTGGAAGCTGCAACCAAAGGCAACAGAGCTACAACCAGCGATTACCGTGCTACAACCGTATTGGCAAAAGCTGCAAACGGGCATGGCGAAGCTGCAACCGGCCATCGGGTTTGCTACAACCGTTTCCGGCGACCCATCAACAGAGACCTGACGACCACCAAAGATGCTACGACAGGCACCACGGGATGCTACAAGCGGCCGCCGGGTTTGCTACAACTGTGCCTGACGACCCTACGACGGCCACAACGAAGTTGGAAGGGACAGCAATGACCTTGTGCTGCGACGGATGGATCCATGGCCGTGACAACGACGGCGCGCTCACGCCCATGACGACGGCGACCTATTAGTGATGCGCAGCCACGCCCAACAGAAGGGCGAGCACAGGTGGCACGAGCGGCCGGCGAGCGCGGGACGACGGTGGCCTCACGCCTACGACGATGGCGACCTGTTGCGGTGTGCCGCCGTGACCAGCCAAGGTTGCCTGTGGGCGGCTGGCAAACACGAGCGTCCGAGGACGAGCGGGGTGCTGCTCTCTCTATCCTTTTTTTCTCCGGTAAATGTTGCGTGACACGGGAAATGTCCCTGGTATGAGATAAACGAAAGACTAGCCAAATCAAACGGTTGAAATAAATTAATCGTGTGGTTAGGACGCGACCGGCCGAGTGTTTCGGCCGGCGTGCCGGCGCCTAGCACGCGCCTTTTCAGTTTGCGTATAACTTTTGTCCGAAGTTTAGTATTTTTATTTTAACCAAAGTTATAAAATTTTTTATCAACATTTACAATACCAAATGAATATCTTTAGATTCATTATGGAATGTAGTTTCATAATATGTATATTTGATAGTATTGTAGTTATTGATATTTTTTGATAAAAAATTGGTCAAAGTTTGTAAAATTTGACTTGACACGAATTTTATATGCGGCGTAAAAAGGAACCGAGGGAGTATATACTATTTTTCCAAAATCACACAGTTATTGACCGTACGTAAGTAGAATTCAGTGTAGCACACTCCTAAATTACTATTTTTTTAAAGAATAAGATGTATTGAAAATGTCAACGGAAATACAAAACATCTCAAACATAATAAAAATGACCCCGATAAGTATCGAACGTTTGATATGAGCATATGGCAACTCTGAACGCTTTCAACGGCAAATTTAATGAGGTGAGTATGACAACTTTAGTTGTTAAACATGACAATTTTCGTGCTTTAGTTTATTTTTTTGCAAAAATTGTCGTGCTTGCCCCTAACTTGATGTCCTCGCTTCAACTAAACTTGCCATGAAAAAAGTTCGGGTTGCCATGTGCCCATATCGAACATTCGGTACTTATCATTTGGGAATAAAAATTAGGGTCTGACTATATCTGATGTAGACATGAGATATTACCTCAAATCCATATGCAATTAGTTGCACACGTGGTTGTGTGGATATAACTGCACATTCATCTTACACACGCAACTCGAGTTGCACACCTATCAGCCAAACACAATTGTACATTGCCGCATACATGAAACTATAGTTGTACAAACTTTTGTCTGTGTGCCAGTAAAATTGCACATCGGTTTCCCACGCGGAACTTCGGATGCACCACCACTAACCCAGTGCAACAAAGTGTTTGCCACCTATGTGCAACTACAATAGCACACACAATTGCACACTTACACTTCCTTCACCCACACAACTACAAGTTGCACGCCACCAACCTACCGAAACTGCACGTCCATCACCCGTAGGTAAGCCTATATATACACAATTGTATGTCCATCTACCACCCCCACCCACCCACCCAACTACAATAGCATAATCGTTGGCCACACATAACTGCACATCCTCCGTCTCTCTCGCAAGCACAACTATAGTTCCACGGCCAAGCACAATTGTAAATCTGCCGCTTGGGCACAATTACAGTTGCATTTCCACCGCCTGCCCATAACTATAGTTTCTCATCCCTCGTTTGTCGCATGTGAAAAAATAACAGAGAAATAAGGTAAAAGAAAATGAAAGGAAATGGAAAAAGGAAAGAGAAAATAGAAAATATCCTATGTTGATGTTAGTTGATTCAGAAATAGTTCAGTTGAGATCACACCAATATTATGTATGAACTACTCCCTCTGTAAAGAAATATAAGAGCATTTAGATCACTACTTTAGTGATCTAAACGCTCTTATAAAAGTTTACAGAGGGAGTAAATGTTAACTAGCTTGTCTACAATATACTGGTTTTCTTTTGTTTTTCTGTTTGATTGATTTACGAGCCTGATTGCTTTGATGTCAATATTTGGTATGGCAATGTGTAAGTCCAAAAATAGGCTACCAATTGGTTGAGTACCAATTTTTCTTGCGAATATCTAAAAAGTTTTAAAAGATTGATAACTTTTGGTTTTGTCAAATGTTGTCGTGCCAAATATTGGTACCAAACTAAAGAACTTCTAAACTTTTTTGATATTTATTTTTTATACGCCACTGCAATTACACGCCCACCAGGCCGCACACAACTATAGATGCACATCCGCCAAGCCGCTGGTAACTACAACTGCATGTTGCACACATGTCTGCAATGATAGCACCCCTCATCAGTTGCGTGCAACCATAGTTGCATGTCCTTAGGGTGCACTTAACAATAGTCGGATTACAGCTGATCGTGTGCCATTGTGGTTGCATGCCTCTAGCTACAGTTGCACACCCACTAGCTGCATGCAGTTGCAACTGTAGTAGCAGTCATTCATAACTATTGTTGCATTGCCCGCCAGGTGCTGTTAACTATAGTTGCATGCCAATTGACTGCGTGCAACTGCAGTTGCACATCCGCACACCGATGCGCAACCATAGTTGGATGTCCACCAAAAACGTGCAACTATATTTACATATTTTCTTAGAACTAGTATTTACTAACGAATGCAATTCCAAGTAAAACCATACATTGTTGTGGACAAAATTGGCTTGAAAACCTGACGCACTTCATGTAAACGTCTCTAAAATTCTAGCCCAAATCTTATGACGTTGAAGCAATCCACTAGTCGAGCGGTATGTGAGTTGAACACATTCAAGAAAGAATCACCACTTGCATGCCGATTTGGCTGGTCACCCAATCAACGTTAGACAACGTGTTATCAACCCCCCCTCCAAGCAGCATCTTCGAACCGACACCTTAGTGTGGACATCGACGCTTCCTAATCTAGATAGAAGACTTGATCATGGGGTTGTCCCACGATTCTAAATTTCCCATGAAATTTCCACTACCATGCCACTATAGAGGTTGGGGAGCCTCCACGCGACATTGTGCTCACTCGATGAAATCCTCTAATAATCCCGCTAAATGGTGCCAAATTTAGCAAGAACCAACATAAATCATCTCCCGATCAAAAAAATTGTTTGATATAGTGGCTGCTATAGCTTCTGAGAGAAGCCATCACAAAATTGTTTCTCCTGCTTAAAACTTTTCTTTTGTTACATGGAGAGAATACAACTGCGATGTGAGCTACCGTAGTCACTACCCACCACTCTACCATTCCCGTTCACACAGAACTAGCCAGCCAAAGAAGAAAATACTGAAGGGAAGGCACCATTGCAACGCTTACGATCACTGTTGCGCCGATGTCTCATCCGTAGTTGCCATGTGCACCACAGGAGGGCCTGGCAACTACTGCCACTAGATGTGCCGGCCAGATGCCAGTCGTGGAAGGATCCGACTGGACCAGCAACTGACCATATCCGACGCGTCGGTGTTTGCCAACAAAAGTGAGGGAGAGGAGCGTCATGCCTCACATATCCGCCCCACAAGAATGATCCAACACATGGTGCATCACAACATATCTCATGAACCTATTGTCCTACACTAGTCACTGGATCTGATCTACAAATAGAGGTGCTTGCCCGTGCGCCTAGTCACCATGCCAACAAGATGACCACCACCAGTTGGAACATCCGACATCCACCTACTATGTGAAGAAGATACGGGACACCACCAACACTGTCAGTGCGGGTTCCACCGCGATGAAGGCCTGCAACATAGTGCTTGGTGAAGCTTTGTTGTTTTGTGTTTTATTGCACCATGTGCACCAATGTTTGGTGGTGGCATGGCTAGCATAGCTTTTTTGGGTGATTAATTATTCCTTATATGATTTCACACCAAGGTCTACATGGTATCTATGTAGGGAATTGTCAAAATCAAGGCAAAACAACCACATGACTAGTCATAGTCAACCAGTCAGATTGGGAGAAGAATAATAGAAGACCAAGTCATGAGTATCATATGCACCAAGAGGATCCTGGACCTTCGAATGTGGAGCTCTCACCTTCAACGCCACCAACTTATCTAAAATGGTTTGAGTGTCTATTGCAAATGGAGCTCAGTGTTTCAATCCTTATTATGGACCAACCTTCACCACTTTGCTTTCCAACTCAACCATTCATGTTCTCCTAGAGAAGTCCCACATTAAAAGGAACTTGTACTGAGTAGGCCTCCCCTGAAGGTGCACATGGTAACATGTTAAGGAACACATTTCAAGGTGGCCACATAAAAAATGACCGCCACGAAGGAACACAAGGACTTGGAAGAGAATGTGATGATTTTGGAATAACATGCACGCAAAAACACGGTCGTATGAAATCACACTTGACAAGAACATTCTGAGGTAGTCTGCCAAAATATTCCGAGTGAGATGAAAACGACATGTACTGCCGCAACGAACACCATCAACACCACACGGGGTGAGCAATGTTGAAACCCCATCAAGATGAAAATTTAGTAACCTTCTTAAACATATTCTAGCATGCTACTTTGATGCAGTATGACAGAGACTAGAACCCTATCTAATTATTTGACAAATACACACTACCATCCACGTCTTCGAGGGTGTTACCTGATGGACATGTGCGAGCTTTTCCTGCTCAAAATTTCCTCGAGAAGTTTTCAGAAGACTTGGAGGCAAATCATCAGTGCCTCAAGCACAATGTAATTAATACCTTGATGTTTGCCCTGCGTTAGGCAGAAGTAAACCTAGCCAAACTGCAATTTTCCAGGATCCATGAACCATTGAACAACTATATCACATGGTGGAAGAGTATGCCCAATAAAAGACAACAACATCACCAAAGATTATGCGGAATCGCAAAAACTTGACGTTCTTTGAAGTGGAAATACCGACGAACTCCCCTACAAAATCAGGGCCAGAGCCGCTCGTACCTATCTGACATGTCCTACATACCTCATCAAAGGCAGTCTTGGTCATTTTCCAAGTATCCTTAGCCTATATAAATTCACCCATGGACATGTAACCATTAATTTTGATTTGAATGAATTCAAGGGGAGAGGCACCTCCTCCAAGGATCCTAGCAATGCTTAAGGTTGGCTATAATGATTTGAGGGACTGATTAAGGCTCATATTTACATGGGAAGGTAGAATTCGAGGTGCCCTTGTGTTAAGTAACCGAAGACAGTTTGGAGGGAGCTTTGAGGTGGCCTTGCTTTGTACTTGATCCAGTTATAGAGCACTTCACTCATTATCTCTCTTGACATAGCAGTTGGTCATAGTCCACGAGTTAGCTAAAATTATTTAAAAAATCGATGATTGAACATACGATGACCTTCACATAAGCCCCCCTACACACGCCACTATTATTACATCACAACCATGGTCCCTCCTAAGCCCTTGTTACCTCGATGATGAAAACATATTTATTGGACAGTTCCCAAAGTTTGACTATTGCAGTATATGCTTTTGTTGTAGGGGTATTTCAACCAAGTAAAAATTATATAAATTAAATATTTTATGTTTCAATTGGATGGGTTAGGTGTAGAAGTTTTCATAGACGGGGTGTGTAGAAGCAACATAATTTGGACTTCACATAGAATTAGTTATGTAGTACTTGAGGGAATAATGTTAAAACTTAACTTTAGTACTTTGGATCATATTTTTGTAAGTTCGGAACACATTTTTTGCGATGAGTTTGAATTTTAACATTCTCTATTATGTCATGAAGGTAAGCATGTTTATTTGCTCCAGGGAACGTGTTTGCTTGAACTTTGATGTCGATTGATTGTTATAATAAGTTCTACGAAAACCCAAGTCAACGAAATTTTTATGTTCCTAACTAATGTTCATCTTCAGTTCAGAGATCAGAATTCATGATTTGTTACAGGAAAATCAAGAGTGAAAGGAGCCATTGTAGGAGGAATTCTGGGAGGTGTAGCCTTCTTGTTGCTTCTAGGGTTATTAGCTTTGTTACGGATTTGGCGGTCTAAGAAGCTACAGAAACCTCGGAGAGGTAAATGTCACGAAGTACCCCCACTTTCTAGAAGTTAAAGCTCTTCAATTCATGTCTAATTTTTTAATGTGAGCTTATGAACGTGGTCCATGTTGATGTCATTAACTAGCCAAATATGGATATTCTTAATTAATTGAGCAAGTATTTTTTTTGCCTTCGGTTCAAAAAAAGTTGCTTCCATTTAGTCATCTTGAGGGTATGAAGTTATTATGTAAGTTCCATCTAGTGAGATGCCTCAATAAAACATCTTCTATGCTATGCCACTATTGTCCCGTGTTGCCATGATGATGATGGCATAGAGTTCTATCATTTTACTACTCGACAGAGAGGCTCCTGATTCATCCATTGGATAGAACTCCTAAATGATTAAGCAAGAGAGCGATATGTTGGCTTTTTTGACATATGTAACTATATTATCACATTGTGGATGTTAGCATTATTGCTAATGATCACCAGTCGTTTACTGATACCATCATGAATCGCACAATATCCATTGTTATTTGATCACTATCCTATTTCTCCATAGTAGCCAAACTGCCATTAATTATTAAGTTAAATATGTAAAAAATCTCTGTTGATAACTCACAATTTTATAGAATTCGCTGAAAATAAAGTGAATTTAGGAAGTTGCCATCATATATTACATGCTTTCATGAGTCGGCCGCCATACAGTTTCCACCCTAAAGTAACATAATGTCAAGAGAAGCAAAATGGTTCCAGTGATTATGTGCTCCCACAGAAAAAAAGTTTGAAATAATATTTTCAAATATAAAAGAAAAATGTAAATGTTTGGAATTTTCTGAAAAGTGACAAATGTTTCCTACAAGCAGTGGTAGTTACCACCACTTGCGTTTTGTATGTTGTATGTAGTATCTGTCGAAACCGAGAGTATGTACGTGTAGTATGTAGTATATAACAATGTTTAGGTAGTATATATACTAATTTTTAGGTAGTATGTATCATATTTTGAGTATGCTCTTTTTTACGTACAAATATGTACGTATTTCACAAATATAACCAAAACTATGGACTCATATGCAATTTTTTCATGTAACTTGTTTTGAAATATCTTAGATATAGTATACGAACATATTTAAAATAATAAAATAGTATATATAATACCGCATGGTAGTATATGAGATATGTGGGGTAACTACCACCGGGTGGTAGGATGGATTTTCCTATATATATATATATATATATATATATATATATATATATATATATATATATATATATATATATTGTATTGTACATGTGTATGTGTCTATATATGCCTTTGGGTCCACCTTTGAATTATCCCATAATTTGTAGTTATATTGTGGACCTTTGATTCTTTTTATAGTTATGTGTTTTATTCTCCTTTTCTATTTTTTTAGGGATGCTCCTTTTGTATTCATCTTGTCTTGACTTTTCTGTTATTTATGTAGCACTCTGCAAAAGATATCAACTGTTGGTAGCTAGGGAAAGGTTGTATTTGTCCATTTATCCACGACAACTAGATTACTCTGAAATTCCTGCAGGATTCACCTATTTACACAAGGGCATAATATACTAATTGTATAACATTTTGCAATGAACGATTTGCATTTGTTTTGTATTTGCGAGTGTAATTAGTTCCATTTAAGAGAACTATCCTATTTTTGCATATTAAATTGTTTTGAAGTTAGCTGGAAAAGAAAATAAATTAATTTCTATTTGATTTTGTGTTTCCTCAACTGACTGTATGTTCTTTTAGGTGATATACTTGGAGCAACGGAACTTCAAGGTCCAACAAATTTTTACTATCGTGATCTTAAGGCTGCAACTAATAATTTCAGTGAGAAAAGTAAAATTGGAGAAGGAGGTTTTGGAGATGTCTTTAAGGTTCGGTGATCTTCAAATATTTAATCCACTATGAAGATTTGCAGACAAAAGGCAATTGTACATAATGGAAAATTAGAATAAGAACATCATGTTACCAAGTTGCTTTTTCATCGAAATTTATTAGATTATTACAAAAAGTATTTTTAATGTCCTTCTCTAACAGGGTTTGTTGAAAAATGGGAAAATTGTTGCAGTAAAAAGGTTGTCAGTAATGCAAACTAGCAGGGCCAAAGAAGATTTTGAAACTGAGGTGAAGCTGATTAGCAATGTTCAACATCGAAATCTTGTCCGGCTTCTTGGTTGTTCTCGCAAGGGTTCCGAATTCCTCCTTGTTTATGAATATATGGCCAATAGTAGTCTTGACAAGTTACTATTCGGTATGCTCTCTTGATCCTTTCTCTGTCATCTACTTGACTTATTAGTCCAACTCGTTGGACACATGGGCGGACCTCGGAGTGGACGTATGGTCCATGTCCCACCCTAAGATCTCCTAATCATTCTATATATCATGCCAAGAAAAAAATGTTAGGAAAAACTCAGCATGACCCAAATTAGTATGAAAATAGTTATTGGTCCACGTATGGCGCAAAATTGTGGCTATGCCAAGTTGAACATGTGAGAAAACGTTTTATATGGATAGGGTATATAATATTCCCCATTTGATTGCTCTAGAAGGTCTCATTAATTTAAACCGAGTCTTATAGTCACACCTCTATTGCTAGATTGAAATTAGTCCCATGGTAGTTTTGTTCTTTACAAGGCAATTACATCTATAATCTTGCAAAATGAGTTGATTAGCTTAGAATAGTGCTGACATGCACATCTAAGTGATGGTATGACATGTACACTTTCTCGCATAATAGGTGAGAGACGTGGAACACTTAACTGGAAGCAGCGATTTAACATCATGGTTGGCATGGCCCGTGGCCTTGCATATCTTCATCAAGAGTTCCATGTGTGTATCATACACCGTGACATAAAATCTAGCAATGTTCTTCTTGATGACGACTTCCAGCCTAAGATTGCTGATTTTGGTTTGGCAAGGCTCCTACCTGATGATCATAGTCATGTCAGCACTAGATTTGCAGGCACATTGTAAGTTTGCACATGCAAATAATACATTGGGCACATTGCTTATTTTCTAATTATATTTTACTATTGAATAGGGGGTACACTGCTCCCGAGTATGCAATCCAAGGCCAGCTAACAGAGAAGGTTGACACATATAGCTTTGGTATAGTTATTTTGGAGATAATAAGTGGTCGGAAAATCAATGATACAAGGCTTGAGCCTGAAGCACAGTACCTACTTGAATCGGTATCCATCTTTCTTCTTAAAAACCTCTCTTGGTTCCATATATTGCCACATATGGCTTGCATATTTTACATAACCACTTCACACATATTTGATTCGTTCTTATGTGTATATTTCTTTATACTTGCACTTCCTAATTTGGCGATCTAAGTGCCCTGGCTGGTTTTCACTATATGATTGGAGATTTCACAAGTAATTGACAAAAGTTTTGCTAAGCAAGCATCGACATGTGTTTATGTTGCCCCAGTATCAGTCTTCGCAAAGATTAACTTCAACAGCTAGTTTTTTTTAAGAACATGCTTTTAATAGTATTTCTGTTAAATGATGCTTTCGTGACTCATAGGATCTGATTGTTTCAGCTTTGATCTAATTCGAAACACCTGAGGATTCACTTCAGTAGCAAAGCAAATTCACAGTTATATAAGACCCTGTTTGTTTTACCTTTGATTGGATTCAAATCACCTATAGATTCACTTCAGTGGTAAAGCTGATTCCACGAATCAGCTTTGCCACCGAAGTACACTTTGAGGTGCTTCAACAAATTGCACTAAAAATGGCCTGAATCCAGATTCAGCTTCACTGGCAAAGCTGATTTGAAATGTTTGTTTGTTTCAGATTCCAGATCCAGCTTCACTAACAAAACTGGCTTCACTGGCAAAGCTGATTCACAATAGTTGTTTGTTCTACATCCCAGACTCAGCTTCACTGGCAAAGCTGAATCTGTTTCTTGAAGCTCAAACAAACAGGGCCATAATATCGCATCAACTGTTTGAAGCACAACAAACTAATATTCGTCTTCTGCATGACTATGATGCGCATGCACCCACACCATAGTTATACGTCGGCAAAGATGCAAAGTCTATTAAGACAAGAGGTTGCCTAAGGAGAAGTTTGCATGAGACCACTCTGGAGACTATGCTGCCATCTATGCTGAGTAAAAAAAATCTACAGTTAGCCACTCCAGTCACTCACACACCATCAAATATTGTAGTTGGTGCTCATGTCGTTGAAGAGTAGACCACATAAAGAGCCACCGTGTATACTCGTAGATAACTCGCAGAGGATAGGAGTTTTACCATTGAAACCATTTCATTTCTACATAGTCAAACTACCACTCCACCCTTATGCATCAGTAAGCTTTCGATCTATGCCATGTATTGCTGGGAAAACTATGTTGTGGATACATGTTAGCTAGACAAAGCTTGGATGACTAATCATGTAGTGCATGCAAACTTGCATTAGAAGAAGAGGTGTGTTTTATTGGCTTGTCTTCATGATTGCAACAACAGTGCTTACTACCAGGCAAGTTGCCATGAGAGTGGTTCTCGTGTATAAGCACACCCCCATGCATGAACCACAAAATTAATTAATTTCAGTGGTACCTTCGACTTTTGAATCCTTTTGTTCTTTACGACTGGTGAGTCCGAGTGAATGAGTGTGTGGTAGATAGAGTCAACCGAGAAACTACCATTCTACTGAAGATTTCAGCGGAAATTCCCATGGCCTTGCGACAATTGGACTAATGACAACCTCCCCAAGAGAGCATGCCATGTTGTGAGACACGAACCAACTAGATCTCATTTGAATAACACATTAGGTAGAGATATATTCAATACTTGTGCAAGAGTATTATTTTTGGCCAGGTGGCGTTGTCCAACAACTTACTCTAGAAAAATGAAATTTTGTTTCGTCCCTAATTGTGAACGATCTGAAGTGTTCTGTCGCAGCCATCAGACAACCCAAAAATGAGGGTCCCCTGATTTTCAATAGGCCAGAGACGGGGTATCTAGCCAATATACTTACTATGTATGAATCTTTCCCAAGCACCGTTCCTCGGTAAGAAGCTTAAATAGGCAGGCCTTTAATACTTGATGAAGATGTGATCATTTTGTATTTACTATATTGAGGTTTGTTTATGTACACACACTTCATGTTATTTTAAGACATACATCTGATTATGCCTGCTGCCGGTACAGGCATGGAAGCTATATGAAAATGAGAACATGATTAAGTTGGTGGATGAATCGTTAGACCATGACGAATATATGCTAGAAGAGGTAAAAAGAATAATAGAGATAGCTGAAAGAACATGCGGTGCCCCCATGTTTGGTTTTGGTAATTGATGACAATCTCTATGGACTAATGGTTGTCTTGAGTTATATTTGAAGGATTTGTCCATAGGCTTTTCTTGAAGTCCATGTGTTGGTTTCAAGGAGTTTATGAGTTGACCAAGGTGCTATTAAGGAATTATCCAAAGATTGGTCATGCGGGTGTTGAGCTTATTGCAAGCATGTCTTGAAGAAGAAGGTTGTGTGATCATTCATGTTTACCTTCAATACATCATCCAAATGAAGAGAGTTGCAAAGATTCAAGGTTGATCAAGACTAAGTCAATAGTGAATCAAGTTGATTAACTCACAAAGCGTAGAAGATGTACCGAGAGGGATCAAGTGATCCCATGGTATGGTAAGCATTGTCCATTGCACTTTGTGTACTAACCCATGGTCTATGTGAGAGTTCTATGTGGGGTTAGGTACGTATCCATGGGCTTGCATCAAGAGGAAGATATCATACAACCCATGGAAAGGATGACATCAAGTGGTGATCGTCATCAAGATTGCCGTGTGCAAGTTCAAGTGGAGCATCACGAAGAGATCAAGTGTTTGAATCATGCCATCCATTGTGGCGTCAATGGACTTGTGAAGATGAGCCGAAGAGTGGCTCACCCATAGTGGACTATGGGGGAGCAATCATCTAGTCTTCATCGGGCCAACGCAATCAAGAAAGGTGGTCCAACTTGAGGGAGTGAAGATCGTCATCATCTAGCTCAAGTGGACCATGTGCAAGGCAAAGGTTTTCCCTTGATAGGTTTTCTATTTTACCGGTCTCATGGAAGTTGTGGGAGACCGGTTTATAGGATCGATTGCCGTACTATCAAGGGGGGCTCTCGATGAGTTGCTTGAGCGTATCGTTCGTTGAGAGCTCAAACCATTGCATCCTTGCATCATGTTTCTTGGTTCTTGTTTGATTCTCTTTGTGAGTCTTATAGCTTATGGTCATCTTGATGACAAGCTTGAGTTCATCGAAAACGGAGTTTGCATGCGTCTTCTATGATGTTTTCGGTGTTGGAGGTTTTACCGGTCTTCTCCGAGGAAGGGTTCTCACCATTTTATTTTGGGCTTTTTCTCATTTGCTTATTATTGGTATTTCTTTCAAGGTTGTGTTAGCCCTTGTCACTAGCTTTCCAACAAACTTGGTTTCATCGAATTCGGAGTCCGTTTGCAAAAGTTGTGGCAGTTTTGGTGTTCTGAAAAGGCTGCAGCGGTACTACCGCGAATTGGAGCGGATGTAATTTTTTACTACCGCTCCAGAGCGGTTATACCGCGGCTCCTAGAGCGGTAGTACCACTCCGGACCAAAAAACTCGTCCCAAGTCCTGCGGAGGTAGGTACAGAAGTATATTTTTTGTACCGCAAGCAGTAGTACCGCGATCCCTAGCGGTAGTACCAGGAGGACGAGCGGTAGTACCGCCATGTGCGGGTTGTGAGCATAACGGTTGGATTTTCCCACACCTATAAAAGGGTGTCTTCTTCCCCATTGAACCTTATCCTTTAAGCTCGTGTTCTTCCCCCATTGTTGACCTTCTTTGAGCTTGCTAAATCTCAAGCCCTCCATGGATTCTTGCTAGTTTTTGAGGGAAAAGAGAGAGGAGATCTAGGTCCATGTTTCCACCAATCACTTTCTCCTCTAAGTGAGGGGAACCCCTTGGATCTAGATCTTGGAGTTCTTCGTGTTCTTCTTTCGTTCTTCCTCTCATTTTCCTCCCTAGCATTAGTTGCTTCGGTGGGATTTGGGAGAGAAGGAATTGGGCACTCCGTGTGCCCTTGCCATTGCATTTGGTGCATCGGTTTGAGTTCTCCACGTGATACGTGGAAGTTACAAGTTGAGAAGCTTATTACTCTTGGGTGCTTGGTGCCCTTGAGCTTGTTCCTCTTGGGTGCTTGGGCGCCCTAGACGGTTGGTGGTGTTCGGAGCTCAATCATTGTGGTGTAAAGCTCCGGGCAAGCGTCGGGGTCTCCAATTAGGTTGTGGAGATCGCCCCAAGCAATTTGACGGGTTCCGGTGACCGCCCCCAAGGGTTGCCAAAGTGTACGGGTTCGGTGACCGCCCCAAGGGTCGCCATTTGTACGGGTTCGGTGACCGCCCTCAAGGGTCCCTTAGTGGAATCACGACATCTTGCATTGTGCGAGGGCGTGAGGAGATTACGGTGGCCCTAGTGGCTTCTTGGGGAGCATTGTGCCTTCACACCGCTCCAAACGGAGATTAGCATCCGCAAGGGTGTGAACTTCGGGATACATCGTCGTCTCCGCGTGCCTCGGTTATCTCTTACCCGAGCTCTTTACTTATGCACTTTACTTTGTGATAGCCATATTGTTTCTTGTCATATATCTTGCTATCACCTAAGTAGTTTTTCTTGCTTAGCATAAGTCGCTGGTGCACATAGGTGAGCCTAGTTGTTGTAGGTTTTGTGCTTGACAAATTAACCGCTAGGTTTATTCCGCATTTGTTCAAGCCTCAACCGTAATTATTTTAAAGCGCCTATTCACCCCCCCTCTAGGTGACATCCACGATCTTTCAATTGGTATCAGAGCCTCGTCTCTCTTTGTTGGGCTTAACCGCCTAGAGAGTAAAGATGTCGACTAGAGGATTAGGATTCTCTGACACTCTTAGTTTCGATGGCACAAATTTTGATGTTTGGCTAATTCACATGCTTAATCTCTTTAGGGTCATAGACTCAAATTTAGAGCGAATTGTAGATATGGGTTTTTCTCCTCTAAAGGATCCCCAAAGATTATCTTTAGAGGATGAGAAAAAATCTTATGTCAATGCTCAAGCTTCTAATGTGCTTTTCGATGCTTTGAGCAATGTAGTTATATTTCAACTCATGCCGTTCCGGGATGCTCATGAGTTGTGGACAAAGCTTCAAGATAAATATGGTGTGTCCAAGTTTTGTAAGGATGATTGTTCTCCTCCACCTCCGCGCGTTGTCTTCTCAACTTCTTCTACTTCACCTACAAGTGGTTTGCCACATGGTAATGACATGGTGAGTAGTGGTGTCCATTGCAATGATGATAGTGGGCTTATTGTTGATAATCCTTCATCACTTTCTTATTGCAATGCTTCATCTTTGGACTTTAACACTTCTAGCACTCCAAATGTTTCACATGCTTGTGTTGATAGTCCTTGCATATCATGTAGAAATTGCTTGACTAAATCTCATGATGATATGCTTGTTATGTCTTGTTGCCATGACAAAAATGCATCTACTTCCTCGAATTGTTGTGCTAACAATGTAGAGGAAATCGAACACTCCATGGAACAAGATGTGGTGTTTAATGGTGCCTCAAGGGATCCTACATCATCATCTATTGCTTTTTGCCTTATGGCTAAGGCATCAAAGGTATCTCCTACTTTGTACCCCCAATATGTCTCTTGATGATGATGTTGATGCTAATGATGATGAGGATAATGATGAAGAGAATGATAATGTTGCCTCCTTAAAAACTAAGGGGGAAATGATTTTTAAAGCTATTCATAAAAATAAAATTGCTCGTTCCAACTTCATGGAAATAATGTCCATTGCCATTGATGGCAAGAAATACATTGAGGAGTTGGAATCTCATCTAGAGGAGCATGAGGCCACCATTGAGAAAATGGAAGCTCATGGGCGTGATTACGCAAATGAGATCACGGAGCTATCTCAAGCTCTTGAACATGAACAAACCACCTCCGAATCTCTTGAGGAGACTTTTGCTCTAAAATTATCTAGAGTGAGGGAATCTCATGATAGAGCTCTTGAGGTGGCCAATGATTTCAAACTAAAAATGCTAAGCTTGAGGTTTCTCATGCTAGACTCCTTGAGGATTTTGAGCACCTCGAAAATGGCTCAAGGGTCATCAAGGGTGAGCTCATCAAACTCACCGAGTTTCATGCCCAACTTGAAGCTTCT
The DNA here is from genome assembly GCA_021437245.1 of Aegilops speltoides. Lineage (NCBI taxonomy): Eukaryota > Viridiplantae > Streptophyta > Magnoliopsida > Poales > Poaceae > Aegilops > Aegilops speltoides. The sequence continues at coordinate 1,136,171 of CM038143.1, forward strand.
TATTTAAAAGAGCTTGCCAAGTTGTCCTCTCCTATTGTTGTAAATGATGATGCTTGTGCTACTAACTCTATTACTTGTGAAGCATCCATTTTGAAGGAGAATGCTGAGCTACGGGCTCAACTTGAGGTGCTATCTAGCAATTATGGGAAATTGGAAGAAAGTCATGAAAAGCTCTCAATCTCTCATGATGATCTTCTAGTATCCCATAGTGTGCTAAAGATAGCTCATGAGGCCATGATTGCTAAGGTAACATCTAGTGAGCCTCATGTGGATACTAACACTACTTCTAATCAAAATAGTATATTGACATGTGCTAGTCCTTGTAATTCATCTATTCACAATGTTGGTACATCTTGTGATGAATTGCTTTCCTTTCCTTGTTGCTCTAACGATGAAGCTTATACTTCCTCTAGTACTTGTGTTGAGACTAACCATGTAGAGGAAATCAAAGAGCTCAAGGCCCAAGTCACTTCTTTGAAGAAAGACTTGGAAAAGAGTCATCAAGGAAAATTCACACTCAACAATATCTTGAGTGTTCAAAAATCCCCCAATGACAAAGGTGGACTTGGATTTAACTCCAACAAGAAGAAGAAGTCCAAGATCAACAAGAAGAAGGGCCAAAAACAAGTCAAGAATTCGGCAAAGATTATTTGCTTCAAGTGCAAAATTGAAGGGCATCATGTTAGATCTTGCCCATTGAAGAAGAAGGCCATTAGTGTCAAGCAACAAGGGAAGCGGCTACAAGTGCATTCTCATGCTCAACCTCAAGTTGAAGAAAGGCCTCTTCCCAAGAAGACTCAAGCTAATGCTTCTCAAGTTGAGAAATCAAGTGAGAAGAAAGTGAAGAGTAGACGTTGCTATCTATGTCGTGAGAAAGGTCACCTTGCTTCTTGATGCACTAGTGGTAACTTATCCAACCCAATTGTTATTGATGATGTCTATTCTCTTGGGAAGGATAAGGTTGGCAATGTGTTTGCCAAGTTTGTTGGTACTCAAAGTGGTTTGAAGCAAAGAACCATTTGGGTAGCCAAGCCTATTGTGACTAACCTCTTAGGACCCAACTTGGTTGGGGACCAACTAGCTCAAACTTGATCAATAGGTGTTGTTGGAGGGCATTGGAGACTTGGCTACATTATGAAGAATTAAGGGGACTTCATCACTCTTATTGTCTCAAGCCAAGTCTATTGAATCGTCAAGTTTATAACTTATATCCAATGTGCCTCCGTCATGTAACTTGTACTTAAATTGTTTACATTGAAAGTTACTTGCCCTTTGCATGTTTTGGTTTTGTTCCTTGCATGTATTTGTATATGATGTGTCTCGAAATTGCCTTTGTGTATGTTGGTTTGCACATCATGTACTTGTGTGTCGTTCGTTGAGCCTTAGTGCATCTTGTTTATTTCTCAGTTGGCTCTTGTGAGAGATTAATGGAATATCCATTATGGGGGAGTGGTGTGCTTTGTGCACCTCACAATCCTATAAATGTGTGCACATGAGTAATACCATCTAGTATTGATATTTCAAGATTATCTAGTCGCTAGGTGGTATATCTCTCATGAGAAATTCAAATTCTAAAATTCCATTGATTATCTCGTGTTGGATCCTCTTATTGCCTCTTGTTAAGTTTTTTCATTGGTATCACATTATGGGGAGTAATATGCTATGTATATTACTAGCCTAGAAAATGTGTACATTTGAGATGTTGTCACCTAGTGTTGATATTGTAGATTATCTTGTTCCTAGGTGGCATGTTAGCTCTACAAGTTGCAATTCGCTTGTGTGTGGTGTGAAGATGATGTTGGATATCCTTGCTATCTACCACCGGGAATTCTTTCCATCTACTTCTTGTCTTTTGACAATTGGTAGTCATTTATGTGTTGTAGAATTTAATTGATCATCTTTACATTGACTTTTGTTTTTATTTGCCTTTTATCTAGCCAAGGTTTGTGTCAACTCCCGTTTTCTTCCATACCACTTGTGGATCTTGTTAATTTCTTGTTCTTGTCTAGTGTTTTCTAGATAGTGATAGTGGTGATCCCACCTTGTGCATTTGGTATTCAAAGCAAATTCTCTATAGTGCACAAATCATGGGGGGGGGGGGGGGCTATCCTATTTTCTTTAGAACACTCTTCTTGTGATCCTTATCAAGTGTGTGTTGGTGGAAGGAAAGTCGTTTTCTTTTGGTACCTTGTGCCATCATGAAACTTTGTTGAGAGCTTGGTTTGTTTGGAACCATCCTCTCATTGGGAGTTTGACATCTTTATTTTAGTGTGTATCGATGGATATCTCATTCCTTGATGTATCTTTAATGATATCTTCCAAGTGATGATTTCTCCATTTGGTATCCTTTTCGCTTGGCATTTCTTTGTCTTTCCGTTTCGGTTCTTGAAAGTTTTGAGCATGCATGTTTACTTCATGTATTTTATTTGGCATGCTTTCTTTCTTTGACCCAATATATAGGGGAAACTCCACCAAGTCTCAAATTGGATGAGATGTGCATGATATTTATTTTCATATCTATATTCACATATTTATGTGTAGTTTGTCCTATGTATTGGTGTTTATAATTATGTGGTCCCAATGAGTTTGGGTACCGTTTAGTTTGTGTTGTTCTTCTAGGAACATTTGGAGATACATTGGATGCTTGGCTCACTCACAAGGAAGGTGTTGTCACCATGTGCATATTGGAGTCAAGATAGAATGATCAATGAACTACTATCTACCTTCAATTGGTATCTACTACATCATTCCAATGATATCTTGGTAACAAGTATCTATTCATGCTTTCCTCTCTTGCTTTTAACCTTGTGTAGGTTGCATCTTGGCATGATATTCATTTCATATCTTGTGATACTTGTTTCCTTTCTCAAAGCATCCCAACAATGATCTCTTGTTGCTAGTTGTGATATCTTTGATGGATGTGTGATTGGAATTCATTTATATACAATAAGACCATATCTAGCCAAGTGCTATGCTTTCAAGCAAATATCTTATTGGTATATTTATGACTTCCTTGTGGATATCTTGTTCCTTCGTGTTGTAACTATTTCGGGTGTACATCCTTCTTTATATATATATATATATATATATATATATATATATATATATATATATATATATATATATATATATATATATATATATATATATATATATATATATATATATCATGATTTTAAATCTACATAGAACCTTATACACTTGAGAGAAATTACATCTCTAGTTGATATCCTTTCTTTCACGTCCACCTTGTCTTTCTTATGTTATTTCTTTGGTGGCTCCGTGAAAGCTTTTGCCTTGAGTGTGTGTCCTCTACCATTGCATCTTGATGCACTCTTGTGTGGTGAAGATTATTTTCCTCATGCTTATCTTTATGAGGCTTTTGTCATCTTAATTGGCATCCCTCGTCTTGATGAGGCTTTCATCTTCTATCTTCACCACAGGTCGTCACAAGCATAAGTTCTTTATATGCTTATTAGTAAGCTTGTGAACCCATTTGCTAGTTGTGTGTGGGAATGATAGGCCTTGCACCGTGTGCCTCATTCTTTCAAGACTATGTTGATGCTTAATGCTCATCCTAATTTTAGTCTTCTCAAGTGCTTCGCCATGACTCACACACATCATTTTGGTTGAGCCTATTCTGAAGTTGCCTCTTTACATGTTGCTCAACCATGTGCTTGTTGCAAGTGCTAGGCTTTGTTTCCCATATGCTCACTTGCACTGGATGTGAGTTTCTATTGATTCTGGGGGAGCTATGATCCTATTTTGTGCACTTTGTATTCAAATACAAAAATTCTTATGTGTGCACAAATCATGGGGAGCTTCTCTAGTTTCTTTAGAACACTCCTTTGCGCTTATCATAATATCTTTATTCTTGTGGCATGTAGGATCATTGGTCTAGTTGGTTCAATTGATATCCGTTAATTGCTTGCTTCAATTGGTATCTTCGTATTGCTTGTGTCTCTCTTTGTTATGTCTTCGTGTCATATCTTTTTGTTGCAATCTTTGGGCCTCAATATAGTTTGTCTTCCTCCAAGTATTGGCAGTTGGATATGTGTATTGCATTCCACTCTCTTGTTGAGAAATACGCAATTTATGGAGGAACACCTTTTATTTTGGCCTTCTTAGCTTTTCACCCATTGTGGCAATCGATGCCAATGGGGGAGGAGTTTCAGAGAGTTTTGTGGAGAAGTCTTCTGAGTTTTCTCCTTGCTTTGGTTTTGGTTCCTAAGCATTTGCATCTCATTCTCATGCATCATTGGTTGTTGCATTGCATGGTGATGCATAATTCCTTGTATAAACTCTCTTGAAAGTGATTGTCATCAATTACCAAAATGGGGGAGATTGAAAGAACATGCGGTGCCCCCATGTTTGGTTTTGGTAATTGATGACAATCTCTATGGACTAATGGTTGTCTTGAGTTATATTTGAAGGATTTGTCCATAGGCTTTTCTTGAAGTCCATGTGTTGGTTTCAAGGAGTTTATGAGTTGACCAAGGTGCTATTAAGGAATTATCCAAAGATTGGTCATGCGGGTGTTGAGCTTATTGCAAGCATGTCTTGAAGAAGAAGGTTGTGTGATCATTCATGTTTACCTTCAATACATCATCCAAATGAAGAGAGTTGCAAAGATTCAAGGTTGATCAAGACTAAGTCAATAGTGAATCAAGTTGATTAACTCACAAAGCGTAGAAGATGTAACGAGAGGGATCAAGTGATCCCATGGTATGGTAAGCATTGTCCATTGCACTTTGTGTACTAACCCATGGTCTATGTGAGAGTTATATGTGGGGTTAGGTACGTATCCATGGGCTTGCATCAAGAGGAAGATATCATACAACCCATGGAAAGGATGACATCAAGTGGTGATCGTCATCAAGATTGCCGTGTGCAAGTTCAAGTGGAGCATCATGAAGAGATCAAGTGCTTGAATCATGCCATCCATTGTGGTGTCAATGGACTTGTGAAGATGAGCCGAAGAGTGGCTCACCCATAGTGGACTATGGGGGAGCAATCATCTAGTTTTCATCGAGCCAACGCAATCAAGAAAGGTGGTCCAACTTGAGGGAGTGAAGATCGTCATCATCTAGCTCAAGTGGACCATGTGCAAGGCAAAGGTTTGCCCTTGATAGGTTTTCTATTTTACCGGTCTCATGGTAGTTGTGGGAGACCGGGTTATAGGATCGATTGCCGTACTATCAAGGGGGGCTCTCGATGAGTTGCTTGATCGTATCGTTCGTTGAGAGCTCAAACCATTGCATCCTTGCATCATGTTTTTTGGTTCTTGTTTGATTCTCTTTGTGAGTCTTAGAGCTTATGGTCATCTTGATGACAAGCTTGAGTTCATCGAAAACGGAGTTTGCATGCGTCTTCTATGATGTTTTCGGTGTTGGAGGTTTTACCGGTCTTCTCCGAGGAAGGGTTCTCACCATTTTATTTTGGGCCTTTTCTCATTTGCTTATTATTGGTATTTATTTCAAGATTGTGTTAGCCCTTGTCACTAGCTTTCCAACAAACTTGGTTTCATCGAATTCGGAGTCCGTTTGCAAAAGTTGTGGCAGTTTTGGTGTTCTGAAAAGGCTGCAGCGGTACTACCGCGAATTAGAGCGGATGTAATTTTTTACTACCGCTCCAGAGCGGTACTACCGCGGCTCCTAGAGCGGTAGTACCGCTCCGGACCAAAAAACTCGTCCCAAGTCCTGCGGAGGTAGGTACGGAAGTATATTTTTTGTACCGCAAGCAGTAGTACCGCGATCCCTAGCGGTAGTACCGTGAGGACGAGCGGTAGTACCGCTCTGTGCGGGTTGTGAGCATAACGGTTGGATTTTCCCACACCTATAAAAGGGGGTCTTCTTCCCCATTGAACCTTATCCTTTAAGCTCGTGTTCTTCCCCCATTGTTGACCTTCTTTGAGCTTGCTAACTCTCAATCCCTCCATCGATTCTTGCTAGTTTTTGAGGGAAAAGAGAGAGGAGATCTAGGTCCACGCTTCCACCAATCACTTTCTCCTCTAGTGAGGGAACCCTTGGATCTAGATCTTGGAGTTCTTCGTGTTCTTCTTTCGTTCTTCCTCTCATTTTCCTCCCTAGCATTAGTTGCTTTGGTGGGATTTGGGAGAGAAGGACTTGGGCACTCCGTGTGCCCTTGCCATTGCATTTGGTGCATCGGTTTGAGTTCTCCACGTGATATGTGGAAGTTACAAGTTGAGAAGCTTACTACTCTTGGGTGCTTGGTGCCCTTGAGCTTGTTCCTCTTAGGTGCTTGGGCGCCCTAGACGGTTGGTGGTGTTCGGAGCTCAATCATTGTGGTGTAAAGCTCCGGGCAAGCGTCGGGGTCACCAATTAGGTTGTGGAGATCGCCCCGAGCAATTTGACGGGTTCCGGTGACCGCCCCCAAGGGTTGCCAAAGTGTACGGATTCGGTGACCGCCCCCAAGGGTCGCCATTTGTACGGGTTCGGTGACCGCCCTCAAGGGTCCCTTAGTGGAATCACGACATATTGCATTGTGCGAGGGCGTGAGGAGATTACGGTGGCCCTAGTGGCTTCTTGGGGAGCATTGTGCCCCCACACCGCTCCAAACGGAGATTAGCATCCGCAAGGGTGTGAACTTCGGGATACATTGTCATCTCCGCGTGCCTCGGTTATCTCTTACCCGAGCTCTTTACTTATGCAGTTTACTTTGTGATAGCCATATTGTTTCTTGTCATATATCTTGCTATCACCTAAGTAGTTTTTCTTGCTTAGCATAAGTCGTTGGTGCACATAGGTGAGCCTAGTTGTTGTAGGTTTTGTGCTTGACAAATTAACCGCTAGGTTTATTCCGCATTTGTTCAAGCCTCAACCGTAATTATTTTAAAGCGCCTATTCACCCCCCTCTAGGCGACATCCATGATCTTTCAATAGCGCTTCTCTGCACTCAATCAGCCGTTGCTTCAAGGCCAACGATGTCAGAGGTAGTTATGTTGTTGTTATCAAGAAATTCTCCAGAGATACAACCCACAAGGCCCACCTTTATTGATTCAACAAGTAGAGTGCAAGGTGAAACATCTGTGTCCAGTTCATCCTTTGCATACAAGGCCACTGTCTCGATGTCACAGTTATCAGCCAGGTAAAAGGCTTTGTATTGTATATGACTGCGCTTTTCTTGTGTGATAGTGAATAACTTGTAACTACAATTATGTATCTATATTTTATATGTCACCGAGTGGATGCTTACTTACCGGTATATATGCAAGCAGTGCAAATTGTTTGAAATTCCTTTTTTTTGAAATTCCTTTTTTGTTCATGCAACGATATGACTCCCATGCGATGTGCTTCTAGCATGTTACACGCCCATATGAGACCATTCTTTGTGTCACATGTTGTATATGCTTTCATATGCACTTCAACAATCAAGAATTCACCTTTATGTTAAGGCATTCTAGCTCGTATGTTTGTGAATTTGCATTCCGAGTTTTGAGTTGCAATTTCTATAGCGAAACAACCATATAATCCCTAGTAGTGCTAATACCGTGCACAGACGAACACAACACATACTAGACAGACATAGAAATAAAGAAGATGCTTACCGTGAAGGAGAGAATACCGGGTTTCTGAATTCCAAGTGGATGTGGATGTGTTGGTGTAGGGAGGCAATGTCAAGGAAGCAAAAAGGGATTAGTTTTTTTTCAATATAGTTAGAAATTAGAGTTGTGCTACATCCAAAAGGATGAACAAATGTGCTCGGCTTGATTTATTTGGAAGCTATGGCGACTCAGGACACTAGGACCCGTACGACAATCCTATTCTACGTGTAATGAGCACATAATAGTCAGCTAGCATATATCCCCAAGGTTGCGGGCGGGCCCACATACGGTGGTTTTGAACCGCTAGTTTTTATTTTGTTTTGGCGGGTTTTCGCATGGTTTTAGTTGGTTTACTATCGTTTCCTTTGGTTTTTGTTTTGTTCCAGTTTATAGGATTTTTTCCTTTTCTTCTCCAATAGTTTATTTTGTTTATTTTGTTTTCTATAGTTTTTCTCATTCAGATTTTGTTCTGCGCTTTTCTGGTTTCGTATGATTTACCGGTTTCTTTTCTTCACCCCCCCTTTCATTTTTAAAATCATAAAACATTAAAAATCATGGAAAATATTTTCATTTTTTTCCAATATGTTTTTCTCATGAATATTTTCATTTTTGAACCTGTATTAAAATTGACCATTTTTCTTAAAATTTCTAAAATAGCAAACCTTTTTTAGTTTTCAAAGAAAATCTTGAACACTTTCAAACTCTTTTTTCATTATTTCATCTATTTAAAAAAATTTACATAAAACATTTATAACCAATTGTTCTAGTGGCATCCAGATTAAATATTTTTTTGAAAGTACCAACTCAAAACCCGGGCAAAGAACCCGAGCCGAATAGGTGTTGTTTGTGGTACTAACTACTGTGCGGCCGCAACTATGCCTGGCCCATAGCGAGGCAGTTGGAGAGTAACCTCAAACGTCTGCGGGAATGGGCCGGCCTAGCACAGTGGACTTTAAGCGTTTTTTCGGTTCTAGCCTTTTTGTTTTCCTTTTTTGCTTTATTTTTTTTGCTTTTGTTTATATTGTGATATATATGTATAAAAAGTAGATATCAAAACATAAAAGTAGACACGCACATAAATGTTTTCGATGTGTACGAAAGAAGTAGATATCAAAACATAAATATGAAAAATAATCATGTAAATAGAAAATAGATAAATATGTATAAAAATATGTTCCTCACATGTACAAAAACTGTAGAATGTCTGTGAAAAATTAGACATCAAAAATTAAAAGGAAATGTTAACCATGTATTAAAAAGGGTGTATCATGTATAAAAATATTTCTAATGTACACAAAATGCACAACTTATATGGAAAAAGTAGACATCTAAATATAAATATGAAAAAACTTAATGCTGAATTTAAAATTGTGAAACATGTATGTTCCAGATTTATGTAAAATTCTATAAAGTACATGAAAAAAAACTAGAGATAAAAAATCATATTATCCAAAATGTTAATCACGTGAGAAATGTTAATTTTGTTTACAAAAATGTTCCTGAGGTATGGGAAAAATGTTAATTTTGCATGATAAAGATAGTTCGCATCAAAACATATATTTGAAAAAGGAATGTATTTGAAACTATTAAACAGCTACTAAAGGAATGCACCTGTTATATACCAAAAATCTCAATGTGTATGATAAAGAAAATAAGCATCAAAACATTTATTTGAAAAAAGTTTTATTATGTATTTTAAAACTATTGTATTAAAATATTCCTGATGAATACAAAAAATATCAAATGCATATGATAAATAAAATAAGCATGAAAACATATATTTGGAAAATGTATAATTGTGTTGAAAACAACCCGAAGAAAGCCGAGAAAGAAACAAAAGAATGACTAAAAAATAAAACAAGAAAAAAGTAAAAGAAAATAAGAAAAACAGAGAAAATCAGTGCAAAAAAGAAAAAGAAACAAAAGAAAACAAGAAAACCTAATAAAACCAATGAATTAATAAAAAATAAGTCTGGCAAAGGAAAAACGAAAAACGAAGAAAATCGGTGAAGAAATTAAAAAACAGAAGAAAAAAAGAACCAATTTGCGATCAGAATGAACGAGCGCAAGACCAAGAAAAGAGGCTACTAGGTTGGCCCATTTTTGCTGCAGGGCCCTTCCGGCGAGGGGTGCTACCATCTCGCTATAAGCAAGATATAGCCCCCGCATTAGTGTGCCACCGATTATAAGAAAGAGAAAAAATCGTCACAAACAAGTAGTGGGTTAGACAACTCAGCGAGAGACATGCATGTTCCCTCGACAATTCCATGTATAGCGTGCGAAATGTGAGGACTCTCGCCCGTATGGGGGCTATGGCATGTGCTGAGGTTAGTAATATAAGAGTAGTTGGGCTAGAGGATGGGCAAAACAAGAGTTGGGTTATGTTGATGTGTTCCGTGGACAGGCTACTTACACTCTACACAACTTTTCCTTTTTTTGCGGGGGTCAAGATGATTAGAAGATGCATTGCAGTTATTGTTAGATTTGGAGGCCAAAGAAGTCCAATTTGATTAGTTAATTCATACGGTGGGTTGGTAGCAGTGGAACTTAACAATTGTGCTTGTTTTGCAGCCTTGAGAAATGGCAACTACTCAAACATACAAGACAAAATTATAATCTAATTATATTGAAGATGGAAAGAATTAAAAAAAGATCAGGAATACAATATATTGTAATGAGATGATAAATAATAAATGTAAATGCACAAATGAACATGCCAGCTAGTGATCCATTTGTGATGACCTTGTAGTTGGTAAAGTTATTTAGGCCAATGTGCTTGAAATCATATGTAGTGTGCATGGTGTGAGTAGATTAATCTAAGTATCTTGTTAGTTCATCATTTTTCTAAAAGTGGCATGGCATCTTTTTTTATTTATAGGGAAGGTTTTTGTCTATGTTGAAAGGTTGTTTCAACGGGAAGATAAAAACAGAAAGGTTTTATGTTATATAAGGCCAAAGGTGGAAAATTTATCCAAATTTCTATTTCCATTAGCAAGATCAACTGGTCGCGGTTTACTGATATATCAAATAGACAGTAAGATTTTACTGTTTTTTTGTGGGATTTTATATTCTATTTTTTTCATAATGACTTTTAATGTATGTATAATATAATGTTAATTAATTTATTGAAAATTACTAGAGTGAAAAACTGATCTTATTTTTGAAAATGTAAATTTAACTTCAAAATTATATCATTTCAAAATTGACAAATAAAAATTGAAACAATAGAAAAAGGAAAACATGAAAGGATAAAAAGAAACCTAGACGAAAATATGGAAAACAAGAGAAGAAAATAAAAAATGAAGTAAAACACTTAAAAAAGGAACATTGAAAGAAAAATCAGGAAACCTGTCCACAAATGAGATGTCCCATGTACGAATGCGTTTGGGCGATAGTTCTCTTATTTTGGGGTTTATATTCATGGCCATAAGCAAGAAAGTACCCCTATAACTCACAATGATCCTAAAGTGGGTTGGCCCGATAAGCTTTGATTTTTTATTACAGAAAAAAAGTTGACATTAAAAAAAATCATGGTTTGGTGATATTTAAAAATATGTTCGTGCATTCAAAAAATGATCACGAATTCTGGAAATATTCAAAAAAATAATAAGTGTTCAGGAATTTTACAAATGTTCATGGTTTTAAAAAAATGTTCATGGATATAAAGCATGTCATGAATTCTAAAAAATGTTTACTAATCTATTATTTATTCATGAAATTTTAAAAAGTTCACGGATTCAGAAATGTGTTTGGTATTTTCTGGAAAGTGTTCATGAATGTTTGAAAAATATCATGGATTTAAAAATTGAAAGCAGAAGACTAAACCCCTAAGAAATCCCGGAAAAGAAAACTAGTTAGAAAAAAAAAAGAAATACAGAATAAAAGACAGAAAATAAAAACCGCTACATGGGCTAGTCAAGTAGTGTTTTGCCTGTGCGATATAGCGGCAATATGTTTGTAAAATGTAATTAATAGGATTTTCCTCTGGCCATAGATTTCTTGAGAAATAACCATTTGCGAACACAGAGAGGGCAGCCAAGGTCCAACTTGCACAGTTGCACCGATTTGCATTGACACAATGGGCTTGCCCTTGCTTGATGTTTGGTTTAGACTGCGTGGCCTTCTAAGCTACCGTGGGTCTGCTGATGTATTAGTTTACCTTTGTGTTTCACTATTAACTTTTTTTGTTCATCACCTTTCATCTGGCGGAACCATCTGATGTCCGGATCGGTCTAGAAACCTTCTATGGCGAGTTCGGGTCGGTTTACGGCATGCTGCACTACGATGGGCTTGTAGTTCTTTCGACCTACACCAAGGTGTTTGTCTTCAACCCGGCCATACATGATGTACTCAAGTTGCTTTAGAATTTTTATAAACATAGAACAAAATTTTAGGAATGGGCTATTTGCACATTTATGAAAATGTTTTTGCGTTTTTGCCACCGCCGCCTTCTTGCTTGCATCGCCCCCCAGTACCGACGACCACTGCTGGTAGAATCGTCGTCTCCTGCCACCGTGCCTGCCGTCCACCTCCCCCCTCCCCTCCTTGCCCAAGCCGCATCCTCCTTAAGCCACCACTGTCTTGACCATCCCCTAACCCATCCTCTTCTCCGGCACCAACGACCCACCCCACACCCGTCAAACTCGCCCCCCCCCCCTCTTTAGTGACGTTGTGACCAATCTCGTTGTCCTTGTCTTTGGGTCGTTCCCGGCTCAGCCTCAATGGGCATGCCATGGCTCGGCCAACTGTCTCCGCCTCAACGCAACACTTCGTCTTCTCCGCGTGAAATCAACCAATGGCTGGATTTTTTTTTCATGCATCTTAGAAATACTTCTCCGTCTCATAATATAAAATGTTTTTGCAAGCTAAAAATAGCTTGAAAACTGTATTATTGTAACATCCCAAATTTTCAATTTGGAATGTTATACATAGATCATCATTGTATATCATATTTTGTTGCATTGTTGGCTCGATCCTAGAAATTCTACGCAACTCAAGGACCCACGGAGAGAGTTGGGGATTTCGTTATTTTCATAATTGAGTTTTCTCAAATTTTGAAAATAGGATCATTTGATGTTATTTATTTTACCTTTAATTATTTCTACTATCAAAATTTGAGAGAGGGAATAAAATGACTTTCCCAAAATCAAGAAATAATGAAGATTCAATAAAAAAAATCAAATAAGATATTATTTTGGAGTTTTTTGCCTTTTTATTTGGATTTAGGAAAAATGCGCCCGGGGGCAGCCTATATAAAGCGCCGCCCCGAGCCGCTAGCCCGCCCCGCCAGCCCACCGAGCCGCCAGCCCACCGCAGTGCAAACCCTAGCCGGGCCGCCACCTCGAGCCCGGCCAGCCGCCGCCGCCGCCGCCTCGCCCTCCCGCCGCCCGAGGTTGCCTCGTAATCCGCGCCGTTTTTTTAGAAAAACCGATAGGTTTTTCCGTCGGTTTTCGCCGGTTTTTTTGTTTCGGTTTATTTTATTAGATCGGTTTTTTCGGTTTAGGTTAAATAGCGAGCGTTCGCTCGTTCGTTCGTTTTAACGAACGTGTTCGTCAGATTAGATCCAGTCACGAACGTTCGTTCGTGAACCTGTTCGTCGTTTTTCTTTTTCTCAGATTTAGTCCGCGATTTTTCTGATCGTGATTTCTGATCCGATTTTCGTTTTAGTATAACTTTTCGCTCGTTTATCGGAATCAGGCGATTCAAGCGCCTGGATTTTCGTCTCAAAACCCTCTTTCCGAATAACCAACTTAAACAAGTTTTTGCTTCTGTAAAATTTGACTTAGATCCAGATTAGTAAAACGGAGCTCTTTTCTTTTGCCGTTTGACTTCCGTTGCTTCGTTTGTTTTGATTCTTTTTGCAAACCGGAGTTCTTAAGTTGAACTTTCTGGTTAGATCTTTTGTTCGAGTTTTACCTGTGCATTAGATGAGTACTTATTGTATGCTTGTTTGTTTGTCTGCGCTAGGATACCCGGAGTGCGCCGCCTGTTACTTCGAGTCTCTAGGTTTCGCGGATCATCAGCAAGGCAAGTAACACTTTGATCATACCTTTTCTACTACCCAGTTTTTATGCATTAGATCAATCCTCAAACATTGCATGACCAGGATCTAATTAATATGTGTGTTGGGAAGTAGTTGAGGTAGTACCTATTACCTGTTTATTATCAAACCCTTGGGAGTTACTTCTACGTTTGCTTATTATGCCATGCTATGCTAGTAGACGTGGATTGGGTGAGTGTATCCATTACAGATGTGAGTTTGCTAATTAATGATTTATTTAAGGTGGCAACTTAAACACACATCTGGGTGGATTGTGGTACCTGGTTTCCAGGACTTGCCTGTTTTTCTTCGGACCGCCACCCAGGCTCAAAGGGATCATAAGATTATTCATGCTAGAAACTTTCGTGTGCAGCCACATGCTACTATGGGCTCTAGCATAGTTGACTAAGTTGTGCGAACTCTTACAGTGGTAGACTAGTAGATGTAGGGGATGTAGGTTGGTACCTGCTACGTAAGGTGCAAGCGCTTCTGAAAGACTATGTCTCGGTCATCCGTTTCTCAAACACCATGTAGTGCGAGAAACCAAACGGAGGAGATCGAGTCATGTGGGGAAAAGTGCGCAAACCTCTGCAGAGTGTAACAAACTAATCATGGTTAGCCGTGTCCCCGGTTATGGACATCTTGAGTATCTAGTATTTGGATATCATCTGAATCTCATCAGGTTACTTTAATTAATTTTGTTGGGTTTTAATGAGTACTTTTAATTGGGATTGAGAATGCTGTCAACCATTCTCAATGTTTAACAACCACCATGATAGTTAAATAAATTTATTCCTTTGCAGTAGGGAAAATTTGGCTTTACGCAAAACTGTAACCATAGAGCTTTCCACCAGCCAAATATGCATGTAGTATAGCTTATTCCATCATATTTTTCTATGTGTTACATTGCCAGCATATTCCATGTGCTGACCCGTTTTCGGGCTACAACGTTTCATGTTGCAGACTTTTCAGACGATGAGTAAGGTGCTTAGGTCGTGGTTCTATACTCAGTGAAGCCGTTGGAGTTGATGGACTCGCTTATCTTCCAAGCCTTCCGCTGTTATCGTATTTAGATGGCCTTAAGCCATATTTATTTTGATAAGTTCTCTCTTGAGACATTCAATGTAATAAGTGTGTGATTGCTACTCTGTTATAAATGTTGGGGAATGTAGTAATTTCAAAAAATTTCCTACGCACACGCAAGATCATGGTGATGCATAGCAACGAGAGGGGAGAATGTTGTCTACATACCCTTGTAGACCAAGGCGAAGCGATCACAACGTAGAGGAAGTAGTCGACGTTCTCCTCGCGATCCAACCGATCCCAGCGCCGTTACTCGGCGCCCGAGTTCTTGACACACGTACAGCTCGGTGGCGCTCCTCGGGCTCCGATCCAGCAAAGCTCCGGAGAGAGTTCGTCAAGACGACGGCGTGGTGGCGATCTTGATGTTCTATCGACGCAGGCTTCGCCTAAGCACCGCCACGATATGACCGAGGTGAAATATGGTGGAGGGGCACCGCACACGGCTAAGGAACGATCTCAAGGATCAACTTGTGTGTGTTAGGGTGCCCCCTGCCCCTTATATATAAAGGAGCAAGGGGAGGGCGGCCGGCCCTAGAGGGCGCGCCAAGGAGGGGGAGTCCTCCTCCTAGTGGGAGTAGGACTCCCTTTCCTAGTCCAACTAGGAGGGAAGGGGAAGGAAGGAGAGGGAGAGGGAGAGGGAAAGGGGGGCCGCGCCCCCTCCTTGTCCAATTCGGACTCCTTATGGGGGGGGGGCGCCACCTTCTGGCGCAGCCCTCTCTCTCCCCTCGTGGCCCATTAAGGCCCATTACTTCCCCGGGGGGTTCCGGTAACCCTTCCGGCACTCCGGTATTATCCGAAACCACTCGGAACCATTCCGATGTCCGAACATAGCTGTCCAATATATCAATCTTTACGTCTCGACCATTCCGAGACTCCTCGTCGTGTCCGTGATCACATCCGGACTCGAACTCCTTGGTACATCAAAATACACAAACTCATAATATAACCGTCATCGAAACCTTAAGCGTGCGGACCCTACGGTTCGAGAACAATGTAGACATGACCGAGACACGTCTCCGATCAATAACCAATAGCGGGACCTGGATGCCCATATTGGCTCCTTCATATTCTACGAAGATCTTTATCGGTCAGACCGCATAACAACATACGTTTGTTCCCTTTGTCATCGGTATGTTACTTGCCCGAGATTCGATCGTCGGTATCCAATACCTAGTTCAATCTCGTTACCGGCAAGTCTCTTTACTCGTTCCGTAATACATCATCTCGCAACTAACTCATTAGTTGTAATGCTTGCAAGGCTTAAGTGATGTGCATTACCGAGAGGGCCAGAGATACCTCTCCGACAATTGGAGTGACAAATCCTAATCTCAAATCGCCAACCCAACATCTCGCCTTTGGAGACACTGTAGTACTCCTTTATAATCACCCAGTTACGTTGTGACGTTTGGTAGTACCCAAAGTGTTCCTCCGGCAAACGGGAGTTGCATAATCTCATAGTTATAGGAACATGTATAAGTCATGGATAAAAGCAGTAGCAACATACTAAACGATCGGGTGCTAAGCTAATGGAATGGGTCATGTCAATCAGATCATTCAACTAATGATGTGACCTTGTTAATCAAATGACAACTCCTTTGTCTATGGTTAGGAAACTTAACCATCTTTGATTAACAAGCTAGTCAAGTAGAGGCATACTAGTGACACTCTGTTTGTCTATATATTCACACATGTATTATGTTTCCGGTTAATACAATTCTAGCATGAATAATAAACATTTATCATGATATGAGGAAATAAATAATAACTTTATTATTGCCTCTAGGGCATATTTCCTTCAGTCTCCCACTTGCACTAGAGTCAATAATCTAGATTACACAGTAATGATTCTAAGACC
The DNA here is from genome assembly GCA_021437245.1 of Aegilops speltoides. Taxonomy (NCBI): domain Eukaryota; kingdom Viridiplantae; phylum Streptophyta; class Magnoliopsida; order Poales; family Poaceae; genus Aegilops; species Aegilops speltoides. The sequence goes on from CM038143.1 coordinate 1,152,713, forward strand.
CATGGAGTCTTGGTGTTGATCATGTTTTGCTCGTGGAAGAGGCTTAGTCAACGGGTCTGCAATATTCAGATCCGTATGTATCTTGCAAATCTCTATGTCTCCCACCTGGACTAGATCCCGGATGGAATTGAAGCGTCTCTTGATGTGCTTGGTCCTCTTGTGAAATCTGGATTCCTTCGCTAAGGCAATCGCTCCAGTATTGTCACAGAAGATTTTCATTGGACCCGATGCACTAGGTATGACACCTAGATCGAATATGAACTCCTTCATCCAGACTCCTTCATTGGCTGCTTCCGAAGCAGCTATGTATTCCGCTTCACATGTAGATCCCGCCACGACGCTTTGTTTTGAACTACACCAACTGACAGCTCCACCGTTTAATGTAAACACGTATCCGGTTTGCGATTTAGAATCGTCCGGATCAGTGTCAAAGCTTGCATCAACGTAACCATTTACGATGAGCTCTTTGTCACCTCCATATACGAGAAACATATCCTTAGTCCTTTTCAGGTACTTCAGGATGTTCTTGACCGCTGTCTAGTGATCCACTCCTGGATTACTTTGGTACCTCCCTGCTAAGCTAATAGCAAGGCACACATCAGGTCTGGTACACAGCATTGCATACATGATAGAGCCTATGGCTGAAGCATAGGGAACATCTTTCATTTTCTCTCTATCTTCTGCGGTGGTCGGGCATTGAGTCTTACTCAACTTCACACCTTGTAACACAGGCAAGAACCCTTTCTTTGCTTGATCCATTTTGAACTTCTTCCAAATTTTGTCAAGGTATGTGCTTTGTGAAAGTCCAATTAAGCGTCTTGATCTATCTTTATAGATTTTGATGCCCAATATGTAAGCAGCTTCACCGAGGTCCTTCATTAAAAAACTCTTATTCAAGTACCCCTTTATGCTATCCAGAAATTCTATATCATTTCCGATTAGTAATATGTCATCTACATATAATATCGAAATGCTACTGAGCTCCCACTCACTTTCTTGTAAATACAAAGCTTCTCCGAAAGTCTCAGACAAACCCAAATGCTTTGATCACACTATCAAAGCGTTTATTCCAACTCCGAGATGCTTGCACCAGTCCATAAATGGATCGCTGGAGCTTGCACACTTTGTTAGCTCCTTTGGATCGATAAAACCTTCGGTTGCATCAAATACAACTCTTCTTCCGTAAATCCATTCAGAATGCAGTTTTACATCCATTTGCCAAATTTCATAATCATAAAATGCGGCAATTGCTAACATGATTCGGACAGACTTAAGCATCGCTACGGGTGAGAAGGTCTCATCGTAGTCAATCCCTTGAACTTGTCGAAAACCCTTTGCGACAAGTCGAGCTTTGTAGACGATAACATTACCGTCGGCGTCAGTCTTCTTCTTGAAGATCCACTTGTTTTCTATTGCTTGCCGACCCTCGGCAAGTCAACCAAAGTCCACACTTTGTTTTCATACATGGATCCCATCTCAGATTTCATGGCCTCAAGCCATTTTGTGGAATCTGGGCTCACCATCGCTTCTTCATAGTTCGTAGGTTCATCATGATCTAGTAGCATGACTTCCAGAACAGGATTACCGTACCACTCTAGTGCGGATCTTACTCTGGTTGATCTACGAGGTTCTGTAGTAACTTGATCTGAAGTTTCATGATCAACATCATCAACTTCCTCACTATTTGGTGTAGATGTCGCAGAAACCGATTTCTGCGATAAACTACTTTCCAATAAGGGAGAAGGTACAGTTACCTCATCAAGTTCTACTTTCCTCCCACTCACTTCTTTCGAGAGAAACTCCTTCTCTAGAAAGGATCCATTTTTAGCAACAAATGTCTTGCCTTCGGATCTGTGATAGAAGGTGTACCCAACTGTCTCCTTTGGGTATCCTATGAAGACACATTTCTCTGATTTGGGTTCGAGCTTATCAGGTTGAAGCTTTTTCACATAAGCATCGCATCCCCAAACTTTAAGAAACGACAACTTTGGTTTCTTGCTAAACCATAGTTCATAAGGTGTCGTCTCAACGGATTTTGACGGTGTTCTATTCAGCGTGAATGCGGCCGTCTCAAGAGCATATCCCCGAAACGATAGCGGTAAATCTCTAAGAGACATCATAGATCGCACCATATCTAGTAAAGTGCGATTACGATGTTCGGACACACCATTGCGCTGTGGTGTTCCGGGTGGCGTGAGTTGCGAAACTATTCCGCATTGTTTCAAATGTAGACCAAACTCGTAACTCAAATATTCTCCTCCACGATCAGATCGTAGAAACTTTATTTTCTTATTACGATGATTTTCAACTTCACTCTGAAATTCTTTGAACTTTTCAAATGTTTCAGACTTGTGTTTCATTAAGTAGATATACCCATATCTGCTTAAATCATCTGTGAAGGTGAGAAAATAACGATATCCGCCACGAGCCTCAACATTCATCGGACCACATACATCTGTATGTATGATTTCCAACAAATCTGTTGCTCTCTCCATAGTACCGAGAACGGGTTTTAGTCATCTTGCCCATGAGGCACGGTTCGCAAGTGCCAAGTGATTCATAATCAAGTGACTCCAAAAGTCCATCAAGATGGAGTTTCTTCATGCCCTTTATACCGATATGACCTAAACGGCAAAGTGCCACAAATAAGTTGCACTATCATTATCAACTCTGCATCTTTTGGCTTCAACATTAGGAATATGTGTATCACTACTATCGAGATTCATTAAAATAGACCACTCTTCAAGGGTGCATGACCATAAAAGATATTACTCATATAAATAGAACAACCATTATTCTCTGATTTAAATGAATAACCGTCTCGCATCAAACAAGATCCAGATATAATGTTCATGCTCAACGCGGCACCAAATAACAATTATTTAGGTCTAAAACTAATCCCGAAGGTAGATGTAGAGGTAGCGTGCCGACCGCGATCACATCGACTTTGGAACCATTTCCCACGCCGCATCACACCTCGTCCTTTGCCGGTGTTCGCAATCCGTAGTCCTGCTTTGAGTGTCAAATATTAACAATGTAACCAGTATCAAATACCCAAGTGCTCTGCGAGCTCTAGTAAGGTACACATCAATAACATGTATATCACATATACCTTTGTTCACCTTGCCATCCTTCTTATCCTCCAAATACTTGGGGCAGTTCCGCTTCCAGTGACCAGTCTGCTTGCGGAGAGAAGCACTCGGTTTCAGGTTTAGGTCCAGACTTGGGTTTCTTCTCCTGAGCAGCAACTTGCTTGCTGTTCTTCTTGAAGTTCCCCTTCTTCTTCCCTTTGCCTTTCTTCTTGAAACTAGTGGTCTTATTGACCATCAACATTTGATGCTCCTTCTTGATTTCTACCTCCGCAGCCTTTAGCATTGCGAAGAGCTCGGGCATAGTCTTTATTAACCCTTGCATATTATAGTTCATCACGAAACCTTTGTAGCTTGGTGGCAGTGATTGAAGAATTCTGTCAATGACACAATCATCCGGAAGATTAACTCCCAGTTGACTCAAGTGATTGTAATACCCAGACATTCTGAGTATGTGCTCACTGACAGACCCATTCTCTTCCATCTTGCAGCTATAGAACTTATTGGAGACTTCATATCTCTCAATCCGGGCATTCTGTTGGAATATTAACTTCAACTCCTGGAACATCTCATATGCTCCATGACGTTCAAAACGTCGTTGAAGACCCGGTTCTAAGCCGTAAAGCATGGCACACTGAACTATAGAGTAGTCATCAGCTTTGCTCGCCAGACGTTCTTAACGCCGCCGGTTGCATCAGCGAAGAGGCTCGGCACCCAGCGGTGCATCCGGGGCGTAACTCTTCGTGCAGCAATGAGGATAATCCTCGAGTTACGGACCCAGTCCGTGTAATTGCTACCATCATCTTTCAACTTTGCTTTCTCAAGGAACGCATTAAAATTCAACGGAATAACAGCACGAGCCATCTATCTACAAACAAACATAGATAAGCAAGATACTATCAGGTACTAAGTTCATGATAAATTTAATTTCAATTAATCATATTACTTAAGAACTCCCACTTAGACAGACATCTCTCTAGTCATCTAAGTGATCACGTGATCCAAATCAACTAAACCATAACCGATCATCACGTGAGATGGAGTAGTTTTCAATGGTGAACATCACTATGTTGATCATATCTACTATATGATTCACGCTCGACCTTTCGGTCTCCGTGTTCGAGGCCATATCTGCATATGCTAGGCTCGTCAAGTATAACTCGAGTATTCTGCGTGTGCAAAACTGGCTTGCACCCGTTGTAGATGGACGAGAGCTTATCACACCCGATCATCACGTGGTGTGCGGGCACGACGAACTTTGGCAGCGGTGCATACTCGGGAGAACACTACTTGATAATTTTAGTGAGAGATCATCTTAAAATGCTACCGTCAATCAAAGCAAGATAAGATGCATAAAGGATAAACATCACATGCAATCAATATAAGTGATATGATATGGCCATCATCATCTTGTGCTTGTGATTTCCATCTTCGAAGCACCGTCGTGATCACCATCGTCACCGGCGCGACACCTTGATCTCCATCGTAGCATCGTTGTCGTTTACGCCATCTATTGCTTCTCGACTATCGCTACCGCTTAGTGATAAAGTAAAGCAATTACAGGCGTTGCATTTCATACAATAAGCGACAACCATATGGCTCCTGCCGATTGCCGATAACCGGTTACAAAACATGATCATCTCATACAATAAAATATAGCATCACGTCTTGACCATATCACATCACAACATGCCCTGCAAAAACAAGTTAGACGTCCTCTACTTTGTTGTTGCAAATTTTATGTGGCTGCTACGGGCTTAGCAAGAACCGTTCTTACCACGCATCAAAACCACAACGATAGTTTGTCAAAAAGACTCCGCTTTTAACCTTCACAAGGACCGGCGTAGCCACACTCGGTTCAACTAAAGTGAGAGAGACAGACACCCGCCAGCCACCTTTAAGCACGAGTGCTCGTAACGGTGAAACCAGTCTCGCGTAAGCGTAACGCGTAATGTCGGTCGGGCCGCTTCATCTCACAATACCGCTGAACCAAAGTATGACATGCTGGTAGGCAGTATGACTTATATCGTCCACAACTCACTTGTGTTCTACTCGTGCAAAACATCAAACTATAAAACCTAGGCTCGGATGCCACTGTTGGGGAACGTAGTAATTTCAAAAAATTTCCTACGCACACGCAAGATCATGGTGATACATAGCAACGAGAGGGGAGAGTGTTGTCTACATACCCTTGTAGACCGAAGCGGAAGCGATCACAGCGTAGAGGAAGTAGTCGACGTTCTCCTCGCGATCCAACCGATCCCAGCGCCGTTACTCGGCGCCCGAGTTCTTGACACACGACAGCTCGGTGGCGCTCCTCGGCTCGATCCAGCAAAGCTCCGGGAGAGAGTTCCGTCAAGACGACGGCGTGGTGACGATCTTGATGTTCTACCGACGCAGGCTTCGCCTAAGCACCGCCACGATATGACCGAGGTGAAATATGGTGGAGGGGGCACCGCACACGGCTAAGGAACGATCTCAAGGATCAACTTGTGTGTGTTAGGGTGCCCCTGCCCCGTGATATCAAGGAGCAAGGGGAGGGCGGCCGGCCCTAGAGGGCGCGCCAGGAGGGGAGTCCTCCTCCTTGTGGAGTAGGACTCCCTTTCCTAGTCCAACTAGGAGGGGGAAGGGGGAAGGAAGGAGAGGGAGAGGGAGAGGGAAAGGGGGGCCGCGCCCCCCCTCCTTGTCCAATTCGGACTCCTTATGGGGGGGGGGCGCGCGCCACCTCCTGGCGCAGCCCTCTCTCTCCCCTCGTGGCCCATTAAGGCCCATTACTTCCCCGGGGGGTTCCGGTAACCCCTCCGGCACTCCGATATTATCTGAAACCACTCGAAACCATTCCGATGTCCGAACATAGCTGTCCAATATATCAATCTTTACGTCTCGACCATTCCGAGACTCCTCGTCGTGTCTGTGATCACATCCGAGACTCCGAACTCCTTCGGTACATCAAAATACACAAACTCATAATATAACCGTCATCGAAACCTTAAGCGTGCGGACCCTACGGTTCGAGAACAATGTAGACATGACCGAGACACGTCTCCGATCAATAACCAATAGCGGGACCTGGATGCCCATATTGGCTCCTTCATATTCTACGAAGATCTTTATCGGTCAGACCGCATAACAACATACGTTTGTTCCCTTTGTCATCGGTATGTTACTTGCCCGAGATTCGATCGTCGGTATCCAATACCTAGTTCAATCTCGTTACCGGCAAGTCTCTTTACTCGTTCCGTAATACATCATCTCGCAACTAACTCATTAGTTGTAATGCTTGCAAGGCTTAAGTGATGTGCATTACCGAGAGGGCCCGAGATACCTCTCCGACAATTGGAGTGACAAATCCTAATCTCGAAATCGCCAACCCAACATCGCCTTTGGAGACACTGTAGTACTCCTTTATAATCACCCGATTCGTTGTGACGTTTGGTAGTACCAAAGTGTTCCTCCGCAAGCGGAGTTGCATAATCTCATAGTTATAGGAACATGTATAAGTCATGGATAAAAGCAGTAGCAACATACTAAACGATCGGGTGCTAAGCCAATGGAATGGGTCATGTCAATCAGATCATTCAACTAATGATGTGACCTTGTTAATCAAATGACAACTCCTTTGTCTATGGTTAGGAAACTTAACCATCTTTGATTAACAAGCTAGTCAAGTAGAGGCATACTAGTGACACTCTGTTTGTCTATATATTCACACATGTATTATGTTTCCGGTTAATACAATTCTAGCATGAATAATAAACATTTATCATGATATGAGGAAATAAATAATAACTTTATTATTGCCTCTAGGGCATATTTCCTTCAATAAATCCTCCAAGTACTGTGTGGTGTCAGCATTACTGATCCAGGGATGACACCTGAGCACAGAGATCAGACTGGTTGAGGTCTGGTCGCTACAAAGATGGTATCAGAGCACACGCTGACTGTAGGACACGGCCACTAAGCTAAAGCCCTAGATCACTACTCTTTCTTCTCATTTCTGACTCCTCATCTTTTCTATTCTTTAGGATGGCGGATGCAAGGAACAAGTTCACACAACCAGATGAAGACTCACCTTTTGGATATCACTTGAAGGAAGTCACTAGATACCTGAACATAGGAGTACCAAGCTTCACCGGGACCTTGAACGCCACTTTACCCGAAGAGGAGCGCTGGATGATTCAAGTCCACATTCCGGGGAGGACATTTGCACCAGTCACGGAGCCCATAGAGTTTTCCTTTGATGCACCAACATGGAGCCTAGGAAAGAGCATGGCAGCCCACATCGCCATGGGACGAATTGGAGAAGTTTACCCCAACGATCTCAAGAATACTATCTACCAGATTTGTGGGCGCCGAGATAAGCATTGGGAGATGATCAACACCAGGAAGGACAGATCAAATGCAACTTATATCCAAGAATTAAACCAACACATCCGACGCCAGGAGAATCAGATGTGCGCAGACATGGAGGATCTGCAGAAGGCTATGACCAAGATCAAGGAGCTAAAAGAGGAACTCAAGGCTACACGTAAAGACTATATGGAAGAAATCGTCGCTCTAGTAAGACAGAACGACGACCTTAAGGAGAAGATTGGAGTATTCATGGGAGGTTCAGCACCCAGAGGAGAAGATGACGAACCCACTTGTCCGGATAATTATATCATCATTGACGACACCGACTCGGATCCCGGCGATAGTGATGATGACTATGTTGATGAAGCTGGAGCAGATATCATGGAATCTTCATTGGAGCCATTTTTCTAGTTGACCACCATAACAGTAGTAGAATTTTCGGTAATTGCCTTTGGCTCCTAGGTGCATATGCATTTAAAATTAGTTTTAGTTCCAAGCACTTTTGTAACGATAGACCGTTGTATGCCCTTGTTTGAATTGATTGGAGTGATATTGTGTGCTTTTGTCTCATGTGGATATGGGTAGTGTTATCTCACTAGACCTCATTCTATTCTTAACTCTCGTCTCTTCTATAAACCCTCAGATGCCCCCGAGACGCGACCCCGAATTTGTTTTCCCGCCGGAAATCACTCAGTTGATTCAGCAGCAGAATGCCTTGATTCAAACATTGGTACAGAACCAAGGCAACAACAACAACAACCTACCACCACCACCACCACCACCTGTTGACCATTTGACTCATTTCTTAAGGCTGAATTCGCCGGTGTTTTCTAGTAGCACCGAGCCGATAGTAGCAGATGATTGGCTCCGTAAGATAGGGAGGGAGTTGATCACTACAGGATGTACAGATGAGGAAAAGGTGAAGTTTGCCGCACATCAACTCGAAGGACCCGCAGCAGCATGGTGAGAGAATTTTACAGCCACTTACCCTATAGACACTGTCACATGGGGTCAGTTTCAGCAAGTTTTCCGTACTGCCCATGTTTCAGCAGGAGCTATGGCCATGAAGAAGCGTGAGTTTCGCAACTTACGCCAAGGAGGACGGACAGTTGGCCAGTATGTGGATGACTTCAGTAAACTAGCACGTTATGCCCCAGATGCGTTGCAACGGATGCAGCTAAGCAGGAGAAGTTTCTAGAAGGACTGAATGATGAGCTGAGCATGCAGTTGATGGTAGCCAACTTCAATAACTACCAGGAGTTAGTAGACCGTGCACTTATGATTGAAGGGAAGCAGCAGCAGATTGACAATCGCAAGAGGAAGTATGGACAGGGGAAGAACAATTATGGAGCTCAGCAGAAACTACGCTTTACCCCGAAGTCAGGAGGGCAATTTCAGCATACTCACGGAGGAGGCAGCTCGCACAATCATAATGGAACAAAGAATGGAAACGGGAATGGAGGAAGCAATGGACAAAACCGCACCAACCCGTCAACACCATCCAAGGTAGACCTGAGCCATATCACTTGTTATAAGTGTCGTAAGACTGGGCATTATGCAAATGAATGTCCAGAAGCCCAAAATGGTAACGGCAATGGAAGCTCAGGAAAGAAGCCGAACCCTTTCAACAGGGGACAGGTGAACCACGTTACCGTGGAGGAGGTTGAAGCTCAGCCAGACGCAGTAATAGGTAAGTTTTTGGTTAAGACATTTACTGCAGTTGTTCTTTTTGATACTGGTGCATCGCATTCATACATATCAAGGGGATTTGTGGATAAATATAAATTACCAACCCAAGCCCTTAGGTCACCCATGCTAGTAACCTCACCCGGAGCAGAGTATATGGCTAGTATATGGTGTGACCGACTGCCATTAAGGATTGGACACTATGTGTTTCCCTCGGACCTAATAGTTCTAGAAACGCAAGGATTGGATGTGATATTAGGCATGGATTGGTTATCAAAGTACGGAGGGAATATAGATTGCGCCAGTAAGTCGATTTTGCTTACCACCCCTAAAGGAAGGAGAATCAAGTATGTATCACGGCATGAACCGAGGAGGGCACATGTAAATTCCTTATCAGGAGTTGTGCAGGAGGAAGTACCCGTGGTAAGGGATTATCCGGACGTGTTTCCGGAAGAGTTGCCAGGCATGCCGCCGGACAGAGACATTGAGTTTCTGATTGAACTACTGCCAGGCACTGGGCCGATATCTAAGAGACCGTATAGGATGCCAGCCCAAGATTTGGAGGAAATTAAGAAGCAGATTAAGGAGTTGCTGGACAAAGGTTTTATTCGCCCAAGTTCTTCGCCTTGGGGATCGCCAATACTTCTAGTGGAGAAAAAGGATGGATCATTAAGAATGGTTGTTGATTATCGAGGATTGAATGAAGTGACCATTAAGAACAAGTACCCGTTGCCGATGATCAACGACTTGTTTGACCAATTGCAAGGAGCTAAGGTATTTTCCAAGATCGATTTGCGATCAGGATACCATCAGTTGAAAATTCGGGAGCAGGATATACCTAAAACGGCTTTTACCACCAGGTACGGGCTGTATGAGTATACCGTTATGTCATTTTGTCTGACTAATGCCCCAGCCTATTTTATGAACATGATGAACAAGGTGTTTATGGAGTTTTTTGATAAGTTCGTCGTGGTGTTCATTGATGATATTTTGGTTTACTCGAAGAATGAAGAGGAACATAAGGAGCACTTGCGTTTGGTACTCAAGAAGCTCAGAAAACATTGGTTGTATGCCAAGTTCAGTAAATGTGAGTTTTGGTTGAAGGAAGTTGGATTTCTCGGACATGTTATATCCGGAGAAGGTATAGCAGTAGACCCCACTAAAGTTGCCACTGTGACAAACTGGGAAGCACCACCAACAGTTGGAGAGATCCGGAGTTTCCTTGGACTCGCAGGATACTACCGGAGATTCATTGAGAATTTCTCGAAGATTGTGAAGCCTATGACAGAATTGTTGAAGAAGGATACGAAGTTCATATGGACAGAGGAGTGTGAGGATAGTTTCCAAGAGTTGAAGAAACATTTGGTTACCTCACCAGTGTTAATTCTACCAGATTAAGGCAAGGATTATGAAGTATATTGTGACGCTTCACGCCGAGGACTTGGAGCAGTGCTTATGCAGGAGGGAAGAGTTGTTTCGTATGCTTCACGATAGCTTAAGCCTCATGAGTTAAACTATGCTACTCATGATTTGGAGTTAGCAGCCGTAGTGCATGCACTGAAAACTTGGAGACATTTTCTTATTGGAAACCACTGTGAGGTGTACACGGATCACAAGAGTTTGAAGTACATCTTCACGCAGAAGGAGTTAAATCTCAGGCAGAGGAGATGGTTGGAGCTTATTAAAGATTACGATATGAGATTGCATTATCACCCCGGAAAGTCTAACGTTGTAGTGGACGCGTTGAGCCGCAAGAGCCATGTCAACACCCTAATGACTGGAGGTTTACCAAAAGAATTAGCAGAGGAATTCCGGGAGCTGTGTTTGGAAATAGTTCCTAGAGGCTATTTAGCAGCGTTGGAGATTCAGTCTACTTTGATGGATAAAATCAGAGAAGCTCAAAAGACAGATAAGGAAGTTGCTTCTATTAAAGTGAGGATGAGCAAGGGAAAAGCTAAGGGATTTCGTGAGGATGAGCACGATACCTTATGGTTTGAGGACCACGTTTACGTGCCAAGTGATCCGGAGATCAGGAAGTTGATTTTGCAAGAGGCACATGATTCGCCGTATTCGATTCACCCCGAAAATACCAAGATGTATTTGGATTTGAAGGAAACTTTTTGGTGGACCGGAATGAAGAAGGATATTGCAGAGTATGTAGCAGTTTGTGATGTATGTCAGAGAGTGAAGGCAGAACATCAGAAGCCAGCCGGATTGCTACAGCCATTGCCAATACCCGAATGGAAGTGGGATAAACTAGGTATGGATTTCATCACGGGATTGCCCAGGACCCGTTCAGGCTATGACTCGATTTGGGTTGTAGTCGATCGTTTGACGAAGGTAGCTCATTTCATTCCAGTAAAGACTACCTACAGCAGTGCCAAATTGGCTAAGATATACATGACAAGGATTGTATGTTTGCATGGAGTTCCGAGGAGTATCGTATCGGATAGAGGAACCCAATTCACCTCAAAGTTCTGGAAGCAGTTGCATGAAACTTTGGGAACCAGTCTAGAGTTTAGTATAGCTTTTTATCCACAGACAGATGGACAAACCAAGAGAGTTAACCAGATTTTGGAGGATATGTTGAGAGCATGTGGTCTTGGATTATGGATCCAGTTGGGATGACAACTTGCCATATGCAGAGTTTTCTTATAACAACAGCTACCAAACTAGTTTGAAGATGGCCCCTTTTGAAGCCTTGTACGGAAGAAGGTGCAGGACCCCGTTGTTGTGGGATGAGGTTGGAGACCGCCAGTTGTTTGGACCAGATTTGATTAAAGAGTCTGAACGGAAAGTAAAGTTGATTCGCGATAGGCTCAAGGTAGCCCAGTCAAGGCAGAAGAGCTATGCGGATTCAAAGCGCAAGGAGACAGAATATGAAGTCGGAGACAGAGTTTATCTTCGAGTATCTCGCTTCGAGGAGTTAAGCGTTTTGGAGTTAAAGGAACGTTAGCGCCACGTTTTGTGGGGCCATACAAAGTTTTGGAGCGCATGGGAGAAGTTGCATACAAGTTGGAATTACCCGAGGGATTGTCAGGTGTTCACGATGTGTTCCATGTTTCTCAGTTGAAGAAGTGTCACACAGAGATGGCGGATATACCACTAAGAGATACTGTGCCACTAGAAGCGATTCAGTTGAACAACGATCTGACCTATGAAGAGAAACTAGTCAAGATTCTAGAGTATGCCAGCCGAGTCACTCGCAGCAAGGTCATCAAGTTTTGCATAGTTCAGTGGAGCCACCACACCGAGGAAGAAGCCACCTGGGAGCAAGAGGAAGATCTGCTCAAGGCCCACCATCACCTATTTGCTAGCCAACCCGAATCTCGAGGGCGAGATTCATCTTAAGGGGGTAGGTTTGTAACATCCCAAATTTTCAATTTGGAATGTTATACATAGATCATCATTGCATATCATATTTTGTTGCATTGTTGGCTCGATCCTAGAAATTCTACGCAACTCAAGGACCCACGGAGAGAGTTGGGGATTTCGTTATTTCATAATTGAGTTTTCTCAAATTTTGAAAATAGGATCATTTGATTTTATTTATTTTATCTTCAATTATTTCTACTATCAAAATTTGAGAGAGCGAATAAAATGACTTTCCCAAAATAAAGAAATAATGAAGATTCAATAAAAAATCAAATAAGATTTTATTTTGGAGTTTTTCACCTTCTTATTTGGATTTAGGAAAAATGCGCGTTTTTCAAAATTGCATTTAGGCCACAAATAAATGTTCATCTTGTCCGGCTTGATTTTAGAAGCCGGGGGAAATTTATTTCGGGATTTTTGGAGTCCGTTTAGTATTTCTTTCGTTTGATTTTCTGCGTGAAATTATTAAAAAAAAACAAACCGACCTACGGGTCGTACCCAAGCGGGAATCCGCCCGGGGGCGCCTATATAAAGTGCCGCCCCGAGCCGCAAGCCCGCCCCGCCAGCCCACCGAGCCGCCAGCCCACCGTCGCCCAAACCTAGCCGCGCCGCCGCCTCGAGCCCAGAGCCGCGCCGCCATTGCATTGCCATTGCCGCCGCCGCCGCCGCCGCCGCCGCCTCGCCGACCCGCCGCCCGAGGTTGCCTCGTAATCCGCGCCGTTTTTTTAGAAAAACCGATAGGTTTTTCCTTCGGTTTTCACCGGTTTTTTTGTTTTGGTTTATTTTATTAGATTGGTTTTTTTCGGTTTAGGTTAAATAGCGGGCGTTCGCTCGTTCGTTCGTTTTAACAAACATGTTCGTCAGATGAGATCCAGTCATGAACGTTCGTTCGTTAACCTGTTCCTCGTTTTTCTTTTTCTCGGATTTAATCCGCGATTTTTCTAATCGCGATTTCTGATCCGATTTTCGTTTTAGTATAACTTTTCGCTTGTTTATCGGAATCAAGCAATTCAAGCGCCTGGAGTTTCGTCTCGAAACCCTCTTTCCGAATAACCAACTTAAACAAGTTTTTGCTTCTGTAAAATTTGACTTAGATCCAGATTAGTAAAATGGAGCTGTTTTCTTTTGCCGTTTGACTTCCATTGCTTCGTTTGTGTTGATTCTTTTTGCAAACCGGAGTTCTTAAGTTGAATTTTCTGGTTAGATCGTTTGTTCGAGTTTTACCTATGCATTAGATGAGTACTTATTGTAGCGATAGAATACCCGGAGTGCGCCGCCTGTTACTTCGAGTCTCTAGGTTTCGCGGATCATCAGCAAGGCAAGTAACACTTTGATCATACCTTTTCTACTACCCAGTTTTTATGCATTAGATCAATCCTCAAACATTGCATGACCAGGATCTAATTAATATGTGGGTTGGGAAGTAGTTGAGGTAGTACCTATTACTTGTTTATTATCAAACCCTTGGGAGTTACTTCTACGTTTGCTTATTATGCCATGCTATGCTAGTAGACGTGGATTGGGTGAGTGTATCCATGACAGATGTGAGTTTGCTAATTAATGGTTTATTTAAGGTGCAACTTAAACACACATCTGGATGGATTGAGGTACCTGGTTTCCAGGACTTGCCTGTTTTTCTTCGGACCGCCACCCAGGCTCAAAGGGATCATAAGATTATTCATGCTAGAAACTTCCGTGTGCAGCCACATGCTACTATGGGCTCTAGCATAGTTGACTAAGTTGTGCGAACTCTTACAGTGGTAGACTAGCAGATGTAGGGGATGTAGGTTGGTACGGTCTACCCGTTACGTAAGGTGCAAGCGCTTCTGAAAGACTATGTCTCGGTCATCCGTTTCTCAAACACCATGTAGTGCAAGAAACCAAACGGAGGAGATCGAATCATGTGGGAAAAAGTGCGCAAACTTTTGCAGAGTGTAACAAACTAATCATGGTTAGCCGTGTCCCCGGTTATGGACATCTTGAGTATCTAGTATTTGGATATCATCTGAATCTCATCAGGTTACTTTAATTAATTTTGTTGGGTTTTAATGAGTACTTTTAATTGGGATTGAGAATGCTGTCAACCATTCTCAATGTTTAACAACCACCATGATAGTTAAATAAATTTATTCCTTTGCAGTAGGGAAAAATTGGCTTTACGCAAAACTGTAACCATAGAGCTTTCCACCAGCCAAATATGCATGTAGTATAGCTTATTCCATCATATTTTTCTATGTGTTACATTGCCAGCATATTCCATGTGCTGACCCGTTTTCGGGCTGCAACGTTTCATGTTGCAGACTTTTCAGACGACGAGTAAGGTGCTTAGGTCGTGGTTCTATACTCAGTGATGCCGTTGGAGTTGATGGACTCGCTTATCTTCCAAGCCTTCCGCTGTTATCGTATTTAGATGGCCTTAAGCCATATTTATTTTAATAAGTTCTCTCTTAAGACATTCGATGTAATAAGTGTGTGATTGCTACTCTGTTATAAATCCTTCAAGTACTGTGTGGTGTCAGCATTACTGATCCAGGGATGACACCTGAGTACAGAGATCAAACTGATTGAGGTCTGGTCGCTACAATTATATTATGGATTAGGGAGTAACAAATGTGTACGTTTCATGTCTGATGGGACAGTACCTTTAACTGATATCAATGCCAGAGATATATACTATTTTCTTCCTGTGAACACCCCGAAATTATGACCGAAAAGTAGCCCTGTCGCGACTTTGAGATATGGCAAATAGACCCGTCTCTACAAGTTCTGACCGTTCATCTTACGAAAAAGCTTTCATCCTGCTTTACGTATAAATCAAACCACCAGAGCCACAAATCCCCGTTGATCTTTACTCGTCGAAGTCATTCTCTGCTCCATCCATTGGCTAGCTGATGATTACCAGCACAACTGTCGAGAACCTTATCACCAACATGCCAGCAGTGTCGAGAACCTTATCGCCAACATGGTACAGTGTCGCTGCAAACGTCCACTTGCCCGGATAGGAGAATGTTGGCCATTGAAGAAAGGGAAGGAGAGGTGTCGCAAGCTTTCTCTGATTTAATAGACAGGCACACGTCCAGACCAAGGGTGTACCACATGTCCAATCCAGTTGATGGCAAACAGAAGCGGCCGGAGCCTACAGTTTGAGAGGAATAAGCCATGGGTAGAGATGTGGACAATTGACAGACCATTCCATTCTACACGGGTGAGTCTACTCCTCTCCCACTACATTACAAGTTACAATGTCTCTTTCAGTTGCCGTATGCTAGCCGTCAACCTGTGCACTTGGACTATCCGCGTCTCAGAGAGTAGCCTCCACGAGTGCGATGGGAAGGAAACTTCATCACACACCGTTCAATTAACGCCTTTTTCTAACAGGACCTAGATCTGTTATCAAAGTTCACCAGAAATACAACGTAAACATTTTAAAAATTACACCAAGGTCCCTAGACCACCGAACGATCACTGTCGTCGCCAAAACGAGTTGTCGACATGCCGCTGCCATCGCTCCCCTACAAGAGTTTGTTTCTTTTGCTGGTGTGAACATTGTATTACTCAATAACATTGTCATTCCAATGTGCGAGAGCTAGCTCTAGAGAATCTGGAGGGCTAGATCCAACCCAAGTCATTGTTCTACCCTCCAATCTAGCAAACTTAGCTAAGCTACCCTAACCTTATGCTGAGTATGGTTAACATGAGTAATACTTCTTTCGTCCGAAAAACTTGTCCCAAACCTGTCCCTCAAGTGATAGTGCTAGATATATCCATTTGAGGGGGAAACTTTTTCAGACGGAGGGAGTACAAGTTTTACAGAGACGCAAAAGGTGTCCGATTTCCTTAACAAGAGAGGAATATACCGATCTATCCAGTTCATGCGACTGTATTAACTTGACTGCAATTATAGAGTCCATCCCAACGACCACTGCTTCCAGGAATTATAGAGTTGTCTTGACCTTGCAATTAACGCTTATTAATCATAGGAATTGCAGCCGTTTGTGAATACTTCCACGCCGACCGACCGCTAAGTTTGGTTGACTTTCCGGTGCTACAGAGGGTTCATCATCCGGAACAATTTGTGACTTTGATATTTCTAAGTCACTGCTAATTAAGAATCATCTGATCTAGTTCTGTTAAATATATTCATGATAATGAGAAACCAGTCCAAAAAAAGTTTCAGTGGATTTATACATCTGATTCCCCAACATCAGCAATCCAATATTCACACGATCTTTTTCATAATGGAAATCATTTACGAGATGAGGTGAAGGTTTAAGATAAAATTACATGATGGGAGGGACCCATAATTAAACAAGATGATACCATGCGCGTTGCTGCGGATATTCCTTGCAGTAATTCTAATAAAAATTGGTTATATGGACATGAGTATTTGGATTTATAAATATATATGAACTAAAACTAAAAATACATAAATGTGATTAATATAATTAGGGATTGAGACGTCTACGCAGTACTACCTCTGTCATGGTTTGTTGCCCCCCTTAGTATTTTTGCCAAATTCCGATCATATACTTAACTAAGAAAATAATAACGTATGCCATCAAAAATTATATTGTTCGATTCATTTTTGAATATAGGTTTCAGAGATACGTATTATTTTTGCTTACATGCATTAACATTTTATTAGTTAAATCTAAGATCAAAGCTAAGCATAAAATATGAAGGGGACCAATAAACGTAGTAGCTAGCTTCCCTTAAGTTCCACATTTTTGTCCCATCAACTCCAACCAATTTACACTGCAACTTCCTACTCCTACTTGGCAATTCAATCAACCCAAAACCCAGCGTCCATGGCGATTTCTTGTCTCCTCTCCTCTGCTCTCGCTGATGCACCGCATGGCTCGCTTCCCGCTGTTGCCGGCTCTAGTGCTGGCGGTCACCTGCGCGTTGGTTCAGTTCACCGTAGCCACAGCGTCGGAGTGGGACGGGTAGGCGGCACTAGCCGCACCGGCGCCGTTGCCCCCGTCGCCCGTCATGGTCTCCTCCTCGCCTCGCCACTCGCAGAGTGCATGGGTGTGGGCCTGCGTTTTGACTTTCGGGTTGAGATTTTTTTTCGCCCCTGGCCAAGATGGCCGAATTTCGGCCATTTACAAAAATTTTGGCCAAAATTTGACCCAAGTTTGCCAAATTTGATCAATTTCGGCAAAAGATAAATTTCTCCTAGATGGAGCAGGCAACGGCTTTGGATTTGCTTGGTCTAGTTGGAGCAGTGGCTAATGAATGGGGAGATGCAGCGCCATGAAAAAGGGATAAGGCTGCAGCTGATTCAGTGGTTCGTGGGGCCTGCCAACCCACGCGTCCCACAACACGAGAGACCGTGTCGCGCATTGCTACCGTACGATGACGCTGGATCCGATGGACCACGCGCGACCAGCACAACACTCAGCCGGCGTGCCGGACTCAAACGTTTCCCTTCTCCTTAAGTCTCGCATTTTTGTCCCATCACTCCAACTAATTTACACTGCACACCTCCTACTTGGCAATTCAATCAACCCAAATCCACCCCCTCCGACCCTCTCGTCCAAAACCCAGCGTCCACGGCGATTTCTCCTCTCCTCTCCTCTGCTCTCGCCGATGCACCGCATGGCTCGGTTCCCGCTGTTGCCGGCTCTAGTGCTGGCGGTCACCTGCGCGTTGGTTCCGTTCACCGTCGCTGACCCGCAGGCTACGGAGCTCAACCATGGGTGCAGCCAGTACAACGCCACGCCGACGGCCGCTTTCCTCGCCGCTCTAAACTCCACCTTCGCCGAACTCCGCGCCAACCTCTCCGCCGGTGGCGGCTTCGCCACCGCGGCGGAGCCTCGCGCCGCCGCGCCGGCGTTCGCGTTGGCGCAGTGCCGCCCGTACGTCACCGGGAGGGACTGCGTCGCCTGCTTCGACGTCGCAGCGGCGCGCATCCACGCGGCCTGCGGCGCGGCCAACGGCGGGCGCACCATCCTCGATGGCTGCGTCATACGGTACGAGAGCGTGGCGTTCTTCGACCAGTCCACCCTCCCTGGCAACACGCAGCGCTGCAACGGCTCCGCCGTGCCGGGCGCCGCTTTCGACGGCGCGGTGCAGGCGCTGATCAACGACCTCGCGGCAGCCGTGCCTCGCTTCCCGCGGCTAGCTGCCGCGGCCGCAAGCGCCGGCGTGTACGCGATGGCGCAGTGTGTGGAGACGGTCGGGCAGGACGGTTGCGCGCAGTGCCTCGAGGTAGCTGCGAGCAACATTGACCGGTGCCCGCCCAATTCCGACGGCCGCGCAGTGGACGCCGGGTGCTTCATGAGGTACTCTGATAAGCCCTTCTTCCCGGCTAATGCGACCGCAGACCTGACGCCTTACTTGCGCTCTGGTGAGTTCCTCCTGTGGCTACGACATCTTTGCTGTGATTTTTGTTTGATCAGACCCTGACCGTCCGTAGGTAGGATGGTACCACCAAGTGTCGACCTGAAGTAGTGTTGTATTTCAAAATTGCTTTTTCTCAAACGATTCCCAAATAGTGGAATCTGCATAGAAGATCATCAAATCTAAGAATTGACCTGCAACCACATCAATGATTGTTGTGAGTACTGGTCAAGGGGGCTCCTGTTGGAGTGATAATAATTCTGTGAACTAGATGATACCTCACACGTTGCTACAGGAATCGATTGCAATATATTTCAATTAGATTTGATTGTGTGGAATATAATATTTAGATTATTAACACATGCACCGAAATAAAAAATACATGCGACCTATTATATGGTTGTAATATATATATTTAATATAAGTAGAATAATAAAATAAAAAAGAGTTTTCGATGCATGGTTATATATGGTGGTGGGTCTTTTCCCGTTCATGGTTGCTTAGATGGGGTTCTCCATTTTTTCTATGTGGCATCTACGTGGCAAATACTCAAAGTCAGGCCAATTCAACAAAGGACCAAGCGAGTAGTCATAGTCAAGAAGTCAAATGAAAAGGAGGAATACAAAGACAAAGTCAAGAGGAAGGCCCTATTCCACCATGGGCTAGTGGACCATATTTACCTCTCCTACGTGTCTTGCATCACCTAATGGCCAATTCAACTTTAGTACCCTCTATCATATTTTTAAACGTTTGGAACCCAGTGTTTGGGGTTAGTTTGAATTTTAACATTCTCTATTTTGTCACAATGGTAAGACGTGTTTAATTGCTCCAGGGAGCGTGTTTGGTTGAACTATGATGTCAATTGGATTGTTATAATATGTTCTACAGAAAACACAAACTCAATGATTTTTTACGTTTCTAACTTAAAGTTCATCTTCAGATCAGAGCTCACAATTCATGATTTTTTTACAGGAAAATCAAGAGGGAAGAGGGCCATTGTACGAGCGATTTTGGGAAGTCTGGCCTTCCTGTTGCTTCTAGGGTTATTGGCTTTGTTTTGGACCTGGCGGTCTATGAAGCTAAAGAAGCCACGAAGAGGTAAATGTTACAAGTACATCACTTTCGAGAAGTTAATACTCTTTGGTTCTTGTCATTTTTTTCTATGTGATCTTACCAATGCGGTCCAAGTCGATGCATTAACTAGGCAAAAAAAAAAACTTCTTAATTAATGGAACATGTAATTTTTTTGCCTCGAGTTCAAAAATTGTTGCTTCCATTTAGTCATCTTGACAGAAATGAAGTGATTATGTAAGTTCAATTTAATGAGATGCCTCAAGAGAACATCCACAGCGCCATGTCACTATTGTCGTGACTTGCCATCATGATGATGGCATACAATTCTATCATTTCACAATCCGACATAGGCTCCTAATTCATCCATTGCACAGGACTCCCAAATTATGTAACAAGAGAGCAAGATGTTGACTTTTTTCCACATATTTGACTACATTATCACAGTGTGGATTTTAACTTTATTGCAATGATCACCAGTCATTTATTGATACCGGCATGGATGACACAATATCCATTGTTACTGGGTCACTATCATAATTTTTTCATAGTAGTCAGAATGCCTTTGATAAGTTAAGTATGTAAACAATCCGTATTGGTAACTGATAATTTTATAGAAGTCTATGAAAACAAAGTAAATTTAGGATGTTTCCATCATATATTTTGGCACTGAATTTTGCAGAGGTAGAAGTAGACATGTTTGCATGAGTCATGGCCGCCATACAATTTCCACCTTGAAGTAACATAATGTCAAGAGAAGCGAAATGGCTCCATTAGGCATGCACACCCACAGAACAATAAAATCGAGAAAAAAATGTTTTCAAATGTAAAAGAAACATGTAAATGTTTGAATTTTTTCATGGAAACTAACCATTTTGTCACACGGAGAAGTGAAATCGAGACATATAAAAAGGGAATTGGTATCGTACATGTGTGTGTGTGGGTGTTGGGGTCTGTATGTGTGGGTGTGGGCGATTGAGTTTAGGGTTACGTACTTAAGTATCTTCAATCTTTCTCAATTTTTTTAACATATTTTCTGCTATAAAACGAGCACTTATCAAAATCATGCCAAAAAAGGATTAATTTGCGCTAGAAAAATTTGATCATATTTCTAAAAGTTACAAGCATAAAAACCAAACAGAGTATATATGTCTGAATATTTTGAAATATGAAATTTAGTTATTTCCAAACAGGGGTGCACCTCTCGCCACACCTTCAAATTATCCCATAATTTGTAGTTATGTTGCGGAACTTTGATTCCTCTTATATTTATTTTTTTATTTTCCTTTTCTCTTAATTTTTTGAGGGATGCTCCTTTTGTATTCACCATGTCTTCATTTTTTTGTAATTTTTTTAGCACTATGCAAAAGACATCAAGTGTTGATAGCTAGGGAAAGGTGGCATTTCTACAGTTATTTTTTAGACAGCCAGGTTACTCAAAAACTCCAGGATTTGCCTATTTTTATAAGGGTGTAATATACTAAATGAATTAGCATTTGGCAAAGAACCATATGTATTTTTTTTGTATTTGCAAGTGTAATTAGTTCCATTTTTTACAGCCCTTTTTTGCATATTAAACTGTTTTAGATTGGAATGTAAAATAAATTAATCTATATTTGATTGTGTGTATCCTCACATGACTGTACCTTCTTTTAGGTGATATACTTGGAGCAACGGAACTGCAAGGTCCAACAAGTTTTAGCTATCACGATCTTAAGGCCGCAACCAATAATTTCAGTGAGAAAAGTAAAATTGGAGAAGGAGGTTTTGGAGATGTCTTTAAGGTATGGTGAGCTTGAAATATTTGATCCACTATGAAGATTTGCAGACATAATGCAATTTTACATCACAGAAATAAAGAACATCATGATACCAAGTTATTTTTTTTGTTGTACTTTATTAGATTATTACAAAAGTTTTTTAATTGTCCATTTCTAACAGGGTTTGCTGAAAAATGGGAAAATTGTGGCAGTAAAAAGGTTGTTAGTAATGCAAACTAGCAGGGCCAAAGAAGATTTTGAAAGTGAGGTAAAGCTGATTAGCAATGTTCAACATCGAAATCTTGTCCGGCTTCTTGGTTGTTCTCGCAAGGGTTCCGAATGCCTCCTTGTTTATGAATATATGGCAAATAGTAGCCTTGACAAGTTCCTCTATGGTATGCTCTATTGATCCTTGCTCCTTCATCTACTTGGCTTGTTTGCCCACTCGTTGGACACATGGTCGGACCTCGGTGCACCCTAATTTTTCGCAAACATTATTTATATCATGGCAAAAATAGGAAAAACCCAACATGAGCCAAAATTCATATGAAAATAAATTTTTGGTCCACCCTTGACCCAAAATTGTCGCTCTGCCAGGTTCGACATGTGAGAAAATATCTTATATGGACTGTGCCTATTATTCCCCATTTGATTGCTCTAGAAGGTCTCATCAATCTAGACTGAATCATACACTCACACCTCTATGTTAGACTGAAATAGTCCCATGATAGTTTTGTTTATGCAAAGGCAATTACACCCTTAATCTAGCAATTACACCCTTTATGACAGTGCCGACCCACATCTCTACGTGATGGTCTCACATGCACACTTTCTTCCATAATAGGTGAGAGACGTGGAACACTTAACTGGAAGCAGCGATTCAATATCATTGTTGGCATGGCTCGTGGCCTTGCGTATCTTCATGAAGAGTTCCATGTGTGTATCATACACCGTGACATTAAATCTAGCAATGTTCTTCTTGATGATGACTTCCAACCTAAGATTGCTGATTTTGGTTTGGCAAGGCTCCTACCTGATGATCATAGTCATCTCAGCACTAGATTTGCAGGAACATTGTAAGTTTGAACGTGCAAATAACATTGGTCACATTAATTCTTTTCTAATTATATATTTCTACTGAGCAGGGGTTACACCGCTCCCGAGTATGCAATCCACGGGCAGCTATCAGAGAAGGTTGACACATATAGCTTTGGTATAGTCATTTTGGAAATTATAAGTGGTCGGAAAATCAATGATACAAGGGTTGAGGCTGAAACACAGTACCTACTTGAATCGGTATCCATCTTTCTTCTGAAAAGCCTCTCTTGGTTCCATATATTGCCCCATATGGCTTGCATATTTTACATAACCACTTACTAATTTGGTGATATGAATTACTTGACTGGTTTTCATTATATGATTCAAGATTTAGCAAGTAATTGACAAAATTCTTGCTAAGTAAGCATCTACCTGTGTTTATATTGCTTTAGAATCATTCTTCACAAAGGGCATCTCCAACGTCAACCCGCAAATTCCTCCGGTATATGTCCATTTTTGTGTCTGGAAGTGGTCCGCAGACATGACATGAGAGAGAGCAATCCAGTGCTAATTGTAAAGTATCCTACTGGGAAGAGAAAAAGTAGGTGGGGACCATGTATGTGGTGGAATACTTGTGGGTTGGGAGGAGAGAGAGAGGAGGGGGGCCATGCATGTTCGTATGGGAGGAGAGAGAGAAGAGAGTGACCATGCATGTGATTGGTCAATTGCATGTCTCGACTCCGGCAAAGCTCCCCTACTTTTGTCTCTAAAATACCGGAATTTGGACCGGACTGATACAGGTCCCTATTGGATTACAAAAGTGAACAAATATGTCCAGCCGAACATATACTGGTGTTTTGCGGGTCTCCCTTGGAGATGCCCTAAGATTAACTTCGATAGTTAGTTTTTTATAAGGACATGATTCTAATAATATTTTTTGTTAAATGATGTTTTATTAACTCATACTATCTCACCAAGTGTTATGAGCACAACAAGCTTATATTCGGCCTCTGCATGACTATGATGCGCGCACATACACACACGTGCGCACGCGGGTGAGCGCACACAGAGTTTTACGCTGGCAAACATGCAAAGTCTATTAAGACCAGGCTACCTATGGAGAGGTTTGCACAAGACCACTCCAGAGACTATGCTGCCATTCATGTTGAGTAATAAGAAAAAAAAGTCCTTGGTTAGCCTCTCCAGTCACTTACACACCATCAAATATGGAGGTTGGTGCTCATGTCATTGAAGAGTAGACCACGTAAAAGCCAATGCGTATACCGGTAGATAACCCGCAAGGAGATGAGTTTTACCATTAAAAACAATTCATTTCTACATAGTCGTACTATGTGGTGAATACATGTTAGACATAGCTTGGATGGCTAATCATGTAGCGCACACGAACTGCACTGAAAGAAGAGGTGTTTTATTGGCTTGCTTTCAAGACTACAACAAATACTGCTTACCAGGCCAGTTGCGGCTAGCGTGGTTGTCCTGTATCAGGGTCACACCCTGACGTAGGCACCGCAAAAATATTTTAGTTTCAGTGGTACCTTCGACTTCTGAATCCTTTTGTTCTTTATGACTAACAAGTCTGAGTGAACACTTCTATGGTATATAGAGTCAACCAAAAATCTAACATTCTAATGAAGATTCCAATGGTAAACCCCATGGCCTTGAGACGAATGGACTAATGAGAACCTCCCCAACAGAGCACGCCATATTGCGAGGCATGAACCGAGTAGATCTCGTTTAAACGTCACATTAGGCACAGAATTACTCAGTACTTGTGCAAGTGTATTATTTTTTGGCGGAAGGTGGCGCTGTCCAACCACTTCTTCTAGAAAAATGAAATTTCGCCTTGTCCCTAATAGTAGCAAAAATTTGAAATGAAAGACGTGCTCTTCACAGCCATCAGACAATCCTAAAAATGTGAGTGCCCAGATTTCTAATAGGTCAGGGAAAGGGCTATCGAGCCAATATACTTATTGCACATCAGTCTTTCCCAATCATATTTCCTCAATAAGAAGCTTAAATAGGTATGCCTTTAATGGTTGATGAAGATGTGATCATTCTCTATAGGCATGATGATTGTATAGGCACACTTAATTTCTGTAGTGAGGTCTACTTATGTACACACACTTGATGATATCTTAAGACATACATTTGATTACGCCTGTTGACTATATAGGCATGGAAGCTATATGAAAATGAGAACGTGATTAAGTTGGTGGATGGATCGTTAGATCATGAAGAATATATGCCAGAAGATGTAAAAAGAATAATAGAGATAGCGCTTCTATGCACGCAATCAGCTGTTGCTTCAAGGCCAACGATGTCAGAGGTAGTTGTGTTGTTGTTATCAAGAAATTCTCCAGAGATACTGCCCACAAGGCCCACTTTTATCGATTCAATAAGTAGAGTGCAAGGTGAAACATCCACGTCCAGTTCATCCTCTGCATCCAAGGCCACCGTCTCTATTTCACACTTATCAGCCAGGTAAAAGGCTTTGTATTGTATATGACCGCATCTTTTTTGTGTGTGATTGTTAATGATTTGTAAATACAATCATGTATCTATATTTTATACATCAACAAGTGGATGCTTATTTGTGAGGATACATGATATTTGAAATTCCCGTTGCTCATGCATGTTACAAGGTTGTGCTTCTTGCATGGCATTGCCCCATCTAAGACCATTCTTTGTGTCCCTCTAGTTTCAAAAAAATAAATTTTGTGTCCTATGTTGTATATGATTTCGTCGGCATTTTACCAATCAAGTATTTACCTTCATGTTAAGCCATTCTAGCTAAGTTTTGTGAATTTGAATTCTGTATTCAGTTGTCGTTCTTTCTCTCTTTTTTGCCCGGGGGGGGGGGGTTGTGTGTTGCAGTTCTTATTATTGCGATTAGTGAAACAACTCTATAATCTCTAGTAGTGCTAGCACTATGCATAAACGAACACATTACTGTGATGGAGAGAGTACCGAGTATCTGAATTCCATGTGGGTGTGACTGTGTTGGTACTGGGAGGCGATGTAGTTGTGCTACACTTCATGGAAAAGGATGCAAGAATGTGCTGCCTTTTATTTATAGGGAAGCTATGGTGATTTGGCACACTAGGCCCCGTACGACAAATCTTCCTAATAATTAGAGCGGGATAGCTAGCGTATGGTGATTTTCATCCTATAGTTTCCATTTTTGTGTTTCCATTATGTTTAGGCCATTTTTCAGACAGTTTTATTTGGTTTATAGCGGTTTCTTTTTTTTGTATTCCCTTTTCTCTTTCTAATGGTTTATTTCATTCTTTTTCTTTCCTAGATTTTTTCTTCCGCAATTTTCTGGTTTCACATGGTTTTCATGATTTTTCGTTTCTTCTCCCCTTTTTACTTTTATAATTCATAAAATAATCATGAACATTGCTTAAGTATTTCCAAATTTTTTCTCTTGAATATTTATTTGATTTAACACTGGTGACTTATTTTAGGATTCCTAAAATATAACTTTGTGAGTATTCAAAGAAAATCATGAATATTTTTTTCTTAATTTTTTGCTTTGTGAAATAATTTACGTAGAAATTATAACCGGGTCCTAGTCGCATTTGGATTAAATTTTTATTCAAAGAACCAGCTCAAAATAGGGCAAGGTGCTCAACCCAAGCAGCTGTTGTGGCGGTAACTATTGTGGCACTGGTTCAAAGAAAGTTCAGCCTAAAATGAAAAGAGAGAAAACTCGTCCCAACCAAACCAATAGTGGGCCGGACTACTCAGTGAGGGAGCGTGCATGTTACCTTGACTATTCCACGTGTAGTGCATGGAATAGGAAGACTTTGGCCCGTACAACAGATATGACAGGAGCTCATATGTGAGCAACTAGTCGGAGGTTACCCTTGCGGGATGCAACCAACAGACCCTTTTTTAGCGTGGAGTGCTCCAACGCTACCATGCGCATGCTGGGCGGACATCAGGATGGTTTTTCTTTGTTTTTTTGGGGGATTTTATGGGTTTGTTGGAAGAAAAAAAAAATCAGGATTTTGATTTGGGTTTTAAGCCCAGTAGTGCTTCCGCGTGAAGCATAGTTGTGCTTCTCACACATGAAAGCAGAATTGTGCTTTTCTGAAAAGTGAAGCACATAGGTGTGCTTCTGCATGAAACATAGTTGTGCTTGTGCATGAAGCATATATGTGCTTGAGTGTGAAGCACAACCGTGTGCCCAAAAAATAATGAAGAACACTTTCGTATGTTTTGAAGCACAATTTAGTAGAACAAATTTCTTCCAGAAAAAGTTCGTCGAAATATATCAACATATAATCTAGTTTTGAAGATATCGATGCGAGAAACACAGCGATGAAAAGAATTCGTAATTTGGACGCACAATTCAAAAGATAAATCATTTAAAAAAATCAAATCCAAGAAAAAAGGCACAAACAAACAACTCACCAAACACTTTGACTACAACAAGTGGCACGCGACGGTGCTCCACTTGTCATCACCAGAGAAGGTGGGAGTGATCTTTGCAAGGGGTATCCTCTAATTAGTGATTTTGCTGAGATTAGTATTTATGGAAAATTGGTGTCGGTCTAGATGATGCGTCGGACCTGGAGTTGGGTTATGTTGATGTATGTCTTGGACATGTTGCTTCTACATGCCTTTTTTATTTATTTCTGCATGCATGTAGTTGTTATATTTGGAATCCGAAGGAGTCCGACCTGATGAGTTAACTTATACGGTGGGTCGGTGGAAGTGGAACTTAACAATTGTGCTTGTCTTGCACCCTTGAGAGATGGCTAATCAAACATATATGATAAAACTACAATCTACTTATAATTAAGAGAAAAAGAATTAAAACAAACCTCGGAATATACTATACTGTAATGTGATGATATACACAGATTCTAATTGCGCAAATGAAAATGCCGGCTACTTATCGATTTGGTTGACCTTTTGGTTTGTAAATTTGTTTAGGTCAGTTGGCTTGAAATCATATATAGTGTGCATGGTGTGAGTAGTGTTGGGAAACATAGTATAAAACAAACAGAAAAATCCATCCTACGAATCAAATCACAGGAGCACTATGAAGATGCAAATCAGATTAGATTATCATTACCAACTAGAGTGCAATGGAAGGAGTTGGTGTAGATCGTTGGTGCATATTCCCGAGGATTAAACCTCCCAACCATGAGAATTATTTCCCTTGAAGAAAGATCGAACACACGACCTCTCTACCGGTATCCACCCATAAGGAATTAACGATCCGACATGGCTTCACCATCTAGAGCTAAGCAGTGTGAGAGTACAAGAATGTAGGAGTAGTAGCCTCGGGGCATGGAGTAATTTGCAGTAGAGAGAGAGACGGTGTAGCAACGACACATAAAAAGATGTGTTCCAAGGGGCTGCCTCTCCCCTATTTTTATAACACCCAGGGGGAGATGGTCGACTTGGATAGGAGGCAACCCCAAGGGGTACGCCCCATCTAGGGCCGGCTGCCCCCAAGGAGGTGCGCCCCCCCTCTCCCAACCCTAGATGCACGGGGCTTACCCTCCAAAGCAATGGGGGCGCCCCCACTAATGGGCCTAGTGGCCCATGTAGGGCTGCCCCACTTGGGCCTGGCCAAATGGCAACCCCACAGCGCCATACGAAATATTTCAAGAGGTTTCAGAAACTTTTGGAACCTTCCCACAACTTCCGGATGCATTCTAGGGTTACTCAGAACTTTTCCGGTTTTCTAGATTTCCCAGTTTTCTTCCAAAACCTTCCGTTTCTCTCTCGAAAACATTTTCTCCTGATCCAAAACTCTTTCGGTGCAAACTACATAAGCTCCTACAGTTATAATACTCAACAAATCGATCGGTGACCCTTAAAAGTGTGATCTCGTAAGTTTGGTAAAGTATAGACATGATCGGAACTCCTTCCACTCAATGATCCATAGCGGAACCGTGGACATTCATATTGACCCCCTATACCCATAATAATAATTATTAGGTGAACCTATTGTTCCCGTGCTATTCCTTTTCCTTGGTGATACATTACAAAACCTGAGGAGAGGTCTATTGGCATCCCTATGAACCAACACTTATCACTATGCTAGTGATCCGCGTTATTAGTTTTGTTCTATTTTCTCATTCCCGTGTTCCGGCGTCCCCTGAACAAGTCACGTTGTTTCTAAGCAGATGATAATTGATACTGTCACACGAAGAGGCCTCCAAGAATATCTTTCCATCGTCGGATGAGAAAATTTCACTCTTGAGCTATCAAGTACCTTATCATACTTTTTCGATGCACCTGTAAGTTGTCGTTATGATCTCCCTGTCACGGTTGACATTTGTCGAACCCCAAAGTACAACATCTAGTATGAAGATACTTGATAGTATCATGGTCTAAGTAATCATCCATACGTTAGCATCTGTGTGTTTATACTATTAACCCGTGACGATATGAACTAATAGTATAACAGTCAATTGTGTCTGTTCAGCACAAGTGTTCTACTAACAATGTGTCCTCAAAGTTCCCGGCATCCTCGTTACTTTAAATATGCCCACGATCAGGAAAACAACCCATAATGCAACACTTGAGCTAGCCTTAACGAGACTAGGAATATATTTATCGTTTATTATTCCACACATACATATACGTTTTCCTATGAGCCTAGTCCTTATTGCAGACTCGAGAACCGTTGCAATTATAGCACATAAAATAAACATTAATTACAAACTTGGAAAATAAGTAATATCATTTATTATTGCCTCTAGGGCATATTTTCATTAAGTTGATCAATCTAAGTATCATGTAATGATCGATTTTGTTCTAGTAGTGACCCATTTTTTTGTTAACGGTGGCATGGTATTTTTTTTTTGTTTATAGGAAATGTTTTTTGGTATTTGTTTCGAAAAGTTGTTTTCACGGGAAGAGAAATAAAAAAGTTTTATGTTACACAATGGCAAAGGTGGGAAGTTTACTCAAATTTCTATTTCTATTATCAAGATAAGTTCATCGTAGTTTACTGATGCATCAAATAGACTATAATATGTTAATGATTTTATGGACTTTTTAGTCTATTTCTCTTTTTATAGTATACTTTTAATATATTAATAAATTTTCGTTTACTTTAAAAAAAATCATAGTATGGAAAACTTTTCTTATGTTTGGAAATTTTAATTTAGTTAAAAAATATTTCTTTAAAAACAAACAAAAGCTAAAAAACAAAAATGATAGAAAAAAGAAAAAATAAACCTAAAATAAAAGTAATAAAAACAAGAAAATAAAATAAATAAAAAAGAAAGGTAAATAAATATATGAAAAAGGAACAATGAAAGCAAAGTAATCACACCCAAATCCACAAATGTGTCAACCCATGTGCGACGACACGTGGGCGTTCCAACTGCTATATACCGACATGGAGGGCCCACACTATAGATCTATTATTTCTGGGGTCATATTCATCGCCTTAAGCAAGGAATTACTCCTATACTTACAAGGATCCATAAATGGGTTAGTCCAATAAGATTTGATCTTTTGTTACAGAAAATAAAAGTTGACAAATTTAAACAAATTCAGGATTTAAAACATGTTTTTATATTTAAGAAGATGTTTGTGTATTTGGAAAATGATCTTATATTTGAAAAATATTCACCAAATTTAAAAGTGTTCACGCATTTTAAAAATGTTCATGTTTTTTTAAATTTCATGGATTTAAAATGCCATATATTATATTAAGTATTCATGAATTTCAAAGAAGTGCACGGACTCCGAAAAGCGTTTGTTATTTTGTAGAAAATGGTCATATATGTTTGAAAATGTTCATATATTAAAAAAATTAAAAAACTAAGAAAATCTAGGGAAAAGGAAAACCGCCTAAAAAGAAAAATAAAGAAAAAGAGAATGAAAAATGAAAACAAAAACCGTACATGGGCCGACCAATACGCGATGCATAGGATTTTCCTCTGGCTGTATACTTTTCTTTTGAGACACGGCTATAGCTTTCTTGAAAATAGCCTTTTTATTTTGAGCCAATGAAAATAGCCATTTGCACCGATTGATTGATTGCTTTCAGAGAATGGGCTTGCCCTCGCTTGATGTTTGGGTTAGGCCGCGCGGGATTACCTTCGTGTTTCACTTCTATTTGTTCGTGTTCCTATGGTGCGTCTTTGTGTCCGGATCGGTGAGTGAACCGGCCTGCCGTCCGATTCGTTTTCATGTCCGTTTGCCTGATTGTGTTCAACCCCAATATATATACTCCTGCCCATCGCTGTCCATGAACACCGGGCAGTTTTTCACCCAGCTTAACGAATATGGTCACGTTGGTGCATTTATATTAGGACACCACGAAACTATGGACATGAAAACCAGCCGCCCAGAAATACTCAAGGTGTACAGGAGGCGAGTGCGCTGCTGGCCAGTGCTACAGACGAGATGGTCTTCGAGATTCTTGTCCGGCTGCCCGTGAAATCTCTCATACGGTTCAAGTCCGTCAGCAAGGCATGGCGTGCCACCATCTGCGATCCATGCTTCATCCGCTCGCATCTCAGGCAATCTGTCAAGAACCAAGAACACGAGCCTTCCTTCCTCATCACCCCACTTACAGTGGACAAGGTGACCGAAGAAGAGGTCTGGCCGACCAACGTATCCAACCACATCCCCTTCTACTCTTGGCAAGAGGGCCAGGGCGAGGCACGCCTCGTGCACTCCACAACCTTCCATTGCGAGTTCGGGTCGTTTTACGACATGGCGCACTGCGATGGGCTTGTACTTCTCTCGACCGACACCAAGGTGTATGTCTTCAACCCGGCAATACATGATGTACTCAAGTTGCCCGATGGCCAAGAGGATGTGTGGCGAATCCCAACTGTTGGTTTCGGCCTTGACCATCGCATGAATAAATACAAGGTCGCTCACTTCTTTTACCGTTACCTGTATTTTTCCATGCGGACTTACAACGTGGGAATGAAATCCTTACTATCGGTGGTGATGATATTGATTCTTCCTGGTGTTAAACTGTATATTGTTAGGATATAGGAGGTTGTTAATATTGTACTCCCTCCGTTCGGAATTACTTGTCGTAAAAATGGATGTATCTAGATGAATTTTAGTTCTAGATACATTCATTTCCGAGACAAATAATTCCAAACGAAGGGAGTACTTATCTCCTGTAATCAACTGTATCTTGTGCCCTAGTTGCACCCTATAAATACATCTTGAGGCCACCAGGTTCGGTGCGCCGATCCAATCTCTCTCTCTCTCTCGTTTCACATGGTATCAGAGCCTTCTCGCTTGATCGCACCATGGGCTCTCCCATGGCTTCCGCCTCTTCTTCTGCTACCCTAACCACGCTCTCCCTCCCCGCTGCCTTCAATGGCCCGCCGGCCTCTGCCGTTCCTCCTCCCTCCGCCAGCCTTATCACAGCCAAGCTCACCACCTCCAATTTTCTTCTCTGGAAGGCTCAAATCCTTCCTCCTCTGCGTATAGCTGGCGCCACGGGCTACGTTGATGGCACGCTCCCTGCTCCTGCCAAGTTTCTGGACCCCGATGACAAGGGGATGTGTGCTCCCAATTCGGAGTATGTGACCTGGTTTTGCCAGGACCAGATCATCCTCAACTACCTCCTCGCCTCCCTCTCTGACAAGGTGCTGCAGGAAGTGCATCAGTTGGACACCTCTCGGGCCATCTGGTCTCATGTCGAGGAGATGTACACCGCCCACTGCCGCGCCAGCATCGTCTAGATCAAGATGGACATGGCGGTCTTCAGGAAGGGCACCCTGTCCATGGCAGATTATTTTGCCAAGATCCGCGCCAACGCCGACCAGCTTGCAGCTGTCGGCCGCCCCATGCGTGAGGAGGACATCATTACCGCTGTCATCACCGGTCTCGACAGCGAATACGAGCCCCTCATCACCGCCTACACCACTTGTCCCGAGGGCATGTCTCTTGGTGAGTTTTACTCTCATGCAATTTCCTTCGAACGGCGCCGCGAGTATAATGCTTCTCGCCTTCATCTTCAACACGGCGGCTCCTCCGTCAACTACGTCGCCCAAGACCCCAACGGCAACACCAACAACTCCAATCGGGGCAAGGGCAACTACCATGGCAAGGGCCGCGGTAACTCCGGAGATCGCGGCAACTACAACAACAACTCTCGCGGCGGTGATCACGGAAACCGTGGTGGCGGCGACGCGCGTCAACAAGGCGACTTCGGTGGAAACCGCGGTGGTGACCGCGGTGAACGGTGACCGCGGCGATCACCGCGTCCAGTGCCAACTCTTCCGTGGTCCTGGGCATTACGCCTGGGAGTGTGGCCAACGCTATAACCATGCGTTCCAGCCGCAACAGTCCAAGATGGCCAGGCTTGCTGCTGCTTCTCCTCCTTCCATCTTAGGTGACCCTGCTTGGTTCACCGACACCGGCGCCACGGATCATATCACCGGCGATCTGGATCGCCTCACCGTCCGGGAGAAGTATCCAGGAAGAGATCGCATCCACACTGCTGACGGCTCAGGTTTGCACATAGCTCATCGTGGTCATGCAATCCTTCCTACTCCCTCTGCCAATCTCAAACTTCGCAATATTTTGCATGTTCCTAATGCTGACAAGAACCTTCTTTCTTTCAATCGTCTTGCTGTTGATAATCATGCTTATCTAAAGTATTACCCTACTCACTTTCTCATGAAGGATTTGATCACCAAGAGGGTTCTGCTTCAAGGCAGATGTGAGAATGGGCTCTACCCCATTTGGCCGTCCTCCCATCATGCTCTGTCTTCGGTTCGGCTGTCAGCTGAAGATTGGCACGCCAGGCTTGGCCACCCATCCATTCAAGTCGTTCAACATGTTTTATCATCCAATAAACTAGCTTCCTCAAGTCGGTCTATGACCCATGTGTGTAATGCATGTCAACAAGGCAAAGCACACCAGCTTCCCTTTCCCAGATCATTGAGTGTTTTCTCTTCTCCATTAGAACTTATTTTTTCGAATGTGTGGGGACCTGCCAAACCTCTTTTGGTGGGTTCCAGTACTATGTTTCATTTATCGATGATTATAGTAAATTTGTGTGGATTTACCTTCTCAAGAGAAAATGTGATGTGTTTGAAGTTTTTCGTGACTTTCTTGCTCATGTTGAACGCCTCCTGTCCCGTAAGATTTTATGTGTTCAATCAGACTGGGGTGGGGAATACGAGAAGCTTAGCAACACGTTTTTTCGTCAACTTGGCATCATGCATCACGTTTCTTGCCCACACACACACCAGTAAAATGGTTCGGCCGAGAGGAAGCATCGACATATTGTTGACATGGGACTCTCTTTACTATCACATGCGTCCATGCCACTTCGCTTTTGGGATGAGGCCTACCTCTCGGCTTGCTACCTCATCAATAGACTCCCTAGTCGTGTCATTGGCAACCTTAGTCCTATGGAAAAACTCTTCCAAACCAAACCAGACTACACGTCTCTTCGTACGTTTGGTTGTGCTTGTTGGCCCAATATGCGTCCCTACAACACGCACAAACTTGCTTTTCGATCCCAACAGTGTGTGTTCGTTGGCTATAGCATTCGCCACAAAGGATATAAATGCCTTCATCTACCCACGGCTCGTGTCTATATCTCTAGGGATGCCACGTTTGATGAAACAAATTTTCCTTTTGCCAACCCTTCTACTTCTCCCATACCACCTCGTGTTGCCGAACAAGCCATACTTTTATTTCCGCATGACCACATGAACTATGGTATACCTGCTGTGTCTACTAATCTGGATGCAGGATCTCCTTTGGCGCAAACGATCCCAGGTACGGCAGGCACTCCCGCGTCCAAGGAAGATCTGGGCACGGGATCCGGAGTGGATCCGGCTCGGATCACGCGTCAATCCCGGCCAGCAGCCCGTCAGCCGGCCGCGGGGCGCCGTTGGCCCACGTGGCGCATTCTGGCAGCTTGGTCGCCCCTTCGCCCGACCCGCCTCCCTCAGTGGCGGGGCCCGGCATGGGCCCGCCCCCCTGCCGCCTCCAACCCGCTGCAGACAGGCGCCCACGTGCCTGCTCGCCAACCCGTGGGCCGGTCCAGTCCCGTGTCAGGCGCGCCCGCGTCGCCTGGTCCCTCCTTAGGATCACCGCAGGATTCTCCTGCACCTGCTGGCGCTACGGGATCCCAGGAGGATCCGATCCCGCCTGCTGTGTTTGCTGGTGACACGCGATCCCAGGCGGATCCTGTCCCCTCCGCAGCTACCGCCTCTGGATCCTCTGCGCCCAGGGATGCTGCACCACTCCGATGATGACACACACACGCGATCATACTCGCAAAGCTGCGCAACGTACGGACGGCACCATTAATTATGACCCGTCTAGACGTGCCTTTCTGGTCTATCGGGAACCTCGTGATCATCATGAAGCTATGGCATATCCAGCTTGGCGTGCCGCTATGCAGTCTGAGCTTGATGCACTTCGTCACAATGGCACGTGGACTTTAGTTCCACCGCCACCTCATGTTAATGTCATTGACTGCAAATGGGTTTTCAAAATCAAGTACAAAGCTGATGGCACTATTGATCGTCACAAGGCACGTCTTGTTGCCAAAGGATTCAAACAATGCTATGGTCTTGACTATGATGATACGTTCAGCCCCATTGTCAAACCAGTCACTGTTCGCTTGGTTCTCTCCATTGCGGTCTCTCGTGGTTGGTGTCTGCGCCAGTTGGATGTTCAGAATGCTTTCCTCCATGGAGTTCTCCAGGAACAGGTATATATGCGGCAACCTCCCGGATTTGTGGATCCCACTGCTCCTCGGGCTCTGTGTAAGCTGCACAGAAAGCTATCTATGGACTCAAACAGGCACCTAGAGCCTGGTACTCTAGGCTCAGCTCTCGACTGCTTCAGCTTGGCTTTGTGGCATCTAAAGCAGACACTTCTCTGTTTATCTTTCATCATGGCAGTGTTACCATGTTCATGCTTGTCTATGTTGATGACATTATTGTGGCCAGCTCCTCGCCTACTGCCACGACCAGGTTGCTTGCTGATCTTCATGCCACTTTTGCTCTCAAGGATCTTGGTCCTTTGCACTTTTTCCTTGGAGTTGAGGTGAGATCGTCGCCACAGGGGATTATGC
Source organism: Aegilops speltoides (assembly GCA_021437245.1). Taxonomy (NCBI): domain Eukaryota; kingdom Viridiplantae; phylum Streptophyta; class Magnoliopsida; order Poales; family Poaceae; genus Aegilops; species Aegilops speltoides. The sequence goes on from CM038143.1 coordinate 1,188,508, forward strand.
TCTCCCAACAGAAATACATTGGCGACATTCTTCACCGTGCCAACATGGAGAATTGCAAGGTTTCCACTACTCCCATGTCCTCAAGTGAAAAGATCAATAAGGATTGTGGGGTACCCCTCTCTCAGGATGAAGACACGCATCTGCATGATCTGGTTGGCGCTCTTGATGCGACATTAATTCGACCAGACATTTCCTTTACCGTGAATCGTGTCTGTCAGTTCCTCCATGCACCAATGACTGTACACTTTTCAGCTGCTAAACGGATCTTGTGGTACTTGAAGTACACCCGTGGCATGAGTCTTTCCATACGCAAGTCACCGTCCATGGTTTTGAGTTGTTTCTCTGACGCAGACTGGGCTGGGTGCAGTGATGATCGCAGGTCTACAGGAGGGTTTGCTGTCTTTCTTGGTCCCAATCTTGTATCATGGAGCTCTACAAAGTAGGCCCCTGTCTCTCGGTCCAGTACGGAGTCTGATTACAAGGCCATTGCGAATGGAACAGCTGAGATAATCTGGGTACAGTCAGTTCTTGGAGAGCTTGGAGTTTTTATGCCACGTCCTCCAATCTTGTGGTATGATAATTTGGGCGCCACTTACCTGTCAACTAACCCAGTATTTCACGCCAGAACAAAACACATCGAGGTGGATTTCCATTTTGTTCGTGAACGAGTTGCAGCCAAAGCATTGGATGTTAGGTTCATCTCTTCCAAAGAACAGGTTGCGGATATTTTCACCAAACCACTAGCTGAGACACCTTTTTTCTCCTGTAGATACAATCTGAATCTTCGTGAAGGAAGTACAGATTGAGGGGGGATGTTAAACTGTATATTGTTAGGATATAGGAGGTTGTTAATATTGTACTTATCTCCTGTAACCAACTGTATCTTGTGCCCTAGTTGCACCCTATAAGTACATCCTGAGGCCACCAGGTTCGGTGCGCCGATCCAATCTCTCTCTCTCTCTCTCTCTCTCGTTTCACACCTGGAGGAGCATCGCCGAGGATCCACCGTTGCCGATCAGGCCGGGCCCGTCACACACTTCAAGGGCTCTTTGTATTTGTTCGTCTCAGATGAACTCGTTGAAAAGCACCCACAAGGCGCTCTCCGCTTCAATTTAGAAGATGAAACATATAGTTTCATAAGCCATCCTAAATCTTTCTCGCCCAAAGAGGAGCAACTCAGGTTTATTGAGCTAGGCGGAGAATTATGCCTAGCTCAAGGCCTTGTCGGGAAACAAGTAATCTGGATGTTATTACGGTCTGGTGAATGGGTTCAACACTATGTCATTGTCTTACCGGAGTCGGAGCCATGGAAGTTCAAAGCTTTATCTGTCATTCCCAAAGATGTTTTGTTTTTCCGCGGTTATAATTATCTTTACCACTATAATGATGCACGCCGCGATTTAAGGGAAGTAGTTCGTCTGGATCGGTTGTGGTATAAGAATCCTAGAGTAAGCTCCTTCGACTTTGTTGGTCGGGATGATGTCTTCACATTCGCTATGCTTTCCTACACGGAGAGTCTCCTTCCAGTCAGAAAGCCGAGACAACACTTTGTCATGTACCCAAATACACCTGGAGCAAGGATGGGTGACGAAGGACAACCTGATGATTGGAGCCTCACAAAAGTCAAACTGAAGCAAGTTCAAAACTGATGCAAAGAAAGTCCAAGAGAAAGAAAGGTGAAGCCCAGCGTTACTCAAGCGACCACTGGGTCAAGTGACACACCTACCATGGCCTTTGGTGTAGAACTTGCAGTTCATTGCACACCTAGTTGTATATCGACGGACCGTCGCATGGCTTCCGCAACCCTTCGTGACCATAGTGGCATGGCATCATAGCTGCCCCTCCGATCGCCGTATACCACGAGCTTGATCAGCTTCTGCCAAATGTGGGCATACGCTACCACCAAGTAACACACCAATCCTATCTTGCCGAGATCTGATGCCACGTGCCGTCGCCGTTAAGGCCAAGCCATCCGGCCATCATATCTGAGCAGCGAGAGTTGTCGCGTATGAGCGGAGCAGCCATGGGAGGTCGAGGGTAGGGGGAGGAAGAAGGGGAGAGTATCCTGCCGCTGCCATCCGCCGGTAGACGGCCTCCTCCGACGGCGGCGAGGTTACTGCTGGTGCCGGCAGATGACTCCTACATTATTGTGAAATTTTGTGGAGAGAGGTCTAGGATACAACTTTCCTATTAGGACATGACTCTTACATTATTTAGACATAGTACAACTTAGAGTTTAGCTGTAACCTACCTTGTACAATATATTTGACATAATTCCAACATCTTCAAGGGAAGGCTATTGGGAATTCGACTTCTTCACTCCTCCTTCAATCACATGCGCGATTGAAACCAGAATTAATCACGACATTCCTCCAGTAGACAATGTTGTGCGGGTGATTCCTTGACGATACTTGAGTTTCCCCGTTTCTATGGTCACAATCCAAATTGTGGTGGATATCTTGTGAAAAGTACTTCAGCTTTTTTCTACTCATTCAGTCTACTGGGTTACCATGGCTACAATGCATTTTGAAGGCCATGCTGTTGGGTGGCTTCAGAGCATTGAACATTTAGTAGAACTATGAGTTTGGAGGAATTGTGCACACCACTGTTTTGGTTACCGAACGAAATTTCGCGATCTCGCCCAGTTACCGCGTTTACCGACCCCAATGGGTTGAACAGCCAATACACTAGGGCCAGGTACGTTATAATTTTGGAGTTAAAACCCTATCTATATTGACTTCAAAAAAATTGAATTCAAAATTTCATTTTAAATTTCGTTCGAAATTTTTCCAGTATTTCGTGGTTACCATGGTAACCGAAAATACCGGTGCCCCTCGAGAAAAAATGTCCACTCGGGATCAAAAACCTTGGTGCACACTCATGAGTAAACATTTTGGTAGAAATAATTGTCAAAAACTCCATAGAGAGGCATTCAGTATAAACCCAAATTTCTAAAGCCACAAAAAAAAAACTGCTCACATATTCGCAGCATTACCTCTGGTACGGCACACTACTTCGCAGAAATCTGACGGACAAAAGACTGCTGATATCTCGGCTAGTGTTACACAATTCAAGAAACTCTCTGGTCTCGAGGCTTATTGAATTGGGTTTGGTTGAGGAACAACAACAATGGGGTCAAGAACTGCTTGCAAACCAACTGTGCAAAGTTTTTTTTTTGCGGGTGAACTGTGCAAAGTTTTACTCTTCATTTCTACAAACAAGAATAGAAACAACTTTACGAATTAATTACAAATTGGAACTAGCTACTAAAACTAAACTAGCTACTAGAAGTTTGGTACTAAGGTCTGTGAGAGAAAAAACAACCTTCATCGATCCAACGTGCTCGATGGGTTGGCAAAAGGTGTGAAGCGCTAGTAAATGTCCCCTAGAGTATTTGGACTGTCAAAACTGGTTATTTTGCGGAATTGATCAGAAAGTGCATATTAAGCTTAGCAAGTGGATGAAATCCTGCCTAAGTAGATTGATCTAAGTATCTAGTATTAATTGATCATTTGTTCTAACGTAGCATGTTTTTTCCCGTCAGGACTGTAATTCATTTCGTTCTCGTCCATTCGTTGCGATTGTTCCAAATATTCAAGGGGCCCCCGGCCTTTCTGCCGGGAAGGTCCTCTTGACCTGATCTTGGATGCTGTGTAAAGCGGCCATGTAAGACATTCAGGAGAATGAGCTTCCCAAGGTTTTGGATTTCGTTTTTCAAGTTTTTACCCGGCCTGTACAAAGGCTGGATCAGATGGACGAAATTCGCCAAAAGAAATGAAAATTTCGGGCGAAATCCAAATCCCTGGAGCTGACTCGGCCCTGTATTTAATTTTGTGTTCTCTCTTTCAGGAGACGCGTTCATGCACTAGCACAGGAATAGAACATCTTCTTGTGTCCTCTCTTTTCTGAAAATTGACCAGCACGTACTTGAAATATCAGCAAAAATTTACCGGTCCGTGGCCCTGTAAAGCACCGGAGGAAGAAGCCATGCATGCAGAAGTACTAGAGCCAAGTGCCCATCATTCCAACGCCGCGTTGCATCTGCGAGTTGCACAGTCGAGATTCCTCACAAGCGCTGCAATGAGTGAGCGGTGAGTCAGGTCTGTCAGTCACCAATGGCCGGCCGTCCTCACCGTCCATGGCATGCAGGAGCAACACGAAGCTGGTAGTACGTACCAAAGCGCGCACCCCGTTTCTGCTCCGGTGCTCCCCCCGGGCGGAACATGAGGTGGAAAAACACATCGACGGCCAGGATGAACCAAAACCGGTTCATAACGAGGGGCACGATCGTCTTTGTTGCCCCCGCGTATAGCCGTCGAGGAGCCCTGGAAGGCCCATATGGGCCCGGTTAGATCGTATGCCCGGCCGTATACGTATTTGTATATGGCGGCGTTTCGTGCACGCGTGGAGCCGCCCGCGCATGGGGCAACACGTGTCACATGTAGATTCCAAACCATCACATCATATAAATGTGGACGGCAACCACCTCCGGCCGCATCGCCCACCATTTCCCCCCGCCGCATCGTCTCCCTCTCCCCACTCCCCACTCCCCACTCCCTCTCCTCTCCAACCTCCTCGTAGCCCTCACCGCATCTTCTCCATCGCCATGGTGAACGCAGGAGGCGAGCGCCCCGATTGGGGCGCAGATCTGGTGGAGCAGGCGCGGCAGGTCGCTGCGGGCACCTTTGTGAGGGGACGTGCCGGTGTCCAGCGCGGCGCTCCCCCCGCTGCAGATCTGGAGAAGGCGGGGGCGGGCTGTAGCGGCGTAGTCCAGCCAGATGCGCCCGCTCTGGCAATCTCCGGTGAGGCGTAGAAGGTGGAGGCGGGCTCTGGCGAGGCGCAAAAGGTGGAGGCGGGATCTGGCAAGGCGCACGAGGTGGAGAAGGCGGAGAAGGTGGAGGCCGGCTCTGGCGAGGAGCAGGCGGAGCAGAAGGTATCTGCTTATCACTTTAATGTCGTAGTTTTTAGATTGTAGGGTTTGTGGCCAGAAGGTTTTTTGGTTAGATTTGTTGGATGTTGGGTTTTCTCTGCATTAGGGTTTTTGTGTATTTGATTTGTGCAAGAATGGTGGACCTCATATGATTATTAGATTAGGTTAGAAGTAGCCGGATTGAGGGATGGTTTTTTTTCAGATGCTTATTAGATTAGTAGTGGAATTTTTGCAATTCTTTAGGTGTTTGCCTTGAGGATTAGATGATGGATTAGTCAAATATATACTTCTCTATTGTTTTTGGTTGGTGCCTGCTTTAGTTCTTTGGCTTGATGATTAATTAAATGGATGCTTAGTTCTAGGGATTATGCCTATCATAGTTGCAATTCTTAGATGCTTGATTGATGCATGTTGTCATAGTTGCAGTTCTTTGATGCTTGATTGATGCCTGTCAGGCAGAGGCTATGAGATGGGTTGTGCATGGCCTTGTGTTTTTGGAAATTGTCTACCTGAGGTGATTAGATGGTGCATTAGTTTGGTTGTAAATATAGTGAAGGATGTGCTCATGTAATGGGTGTTGTCATGTTAATCAAAAAGAGCTTCTCAAGGGCTGGATTTGTTTGTGTTGGATTGGGGCTTCTGAAGGAGAGGGGAAGGGGAAGTCTATGCTTATTTAGTTTGGGTTAGCAGTGGAATTTTGCCATTGCTTCAGAGATATTTACAGCATTGAACATCCTCTCCAATGCCGTTGCTTCAGAGATAAAAGCATCTTGGGGTTTTTTCAAATGCTTATTAGATTAGTCCTGGAATTTTTTCTTGTTAGATTTTAATTAGTATGAGGTTGAATACCTTATTTAAGGGGGAATTTAAGGTCAGATAGACCGTATATGATTATTAGATCTGTAGTTCAATGCTGCAGACATATATGATTATTTGATTTGATCTGTGATTCAATTATATTGGATGGAAACATATTTGATTTGGAATGCATTAATTATGATGTGGCAATGAATTGATTTAGATGATACAAGGTTCATCTATAGTATAATTTGTTGTTGTTTAGGTAAGTAATGAAATTTTAGTTGTTTGTTGAAGATGTATGCATTTATAGTTGAAGTTGTACCTAATTAACTACTGCATTATGTTAATATGTGTAGGAGCTTTGCTGTATTATCCCAAAAATGCTTAGGTACATCTGAATTATTCTTTTGTGTAGGTTTCTGTAATTAGAAAGTTTTAGGAATATGTATTTATATTAGCTATGTTATCCAATATAGATTGGAGCTTTCCATCATTATGCAAAAACAAATTGTTTAGGTAGCTTTATTTGTTTATCTGTAGGTTTCATATTAAAATATTTTGCATTGGAAAATATATTGACAATATTGGTCACTTGCAACATACCAATGTGGTTCACATTCACAATTTTGTTTGTAATGACATTATTTGAAATGCAATTCAATTCCATGTAAATGATTTGCTTGGTTGACAATATAGCAGAAGGAGGATCTTGTTGGCAAGAAGAGGAAGTATGACTCATCTGGGTACTACCCATATGACAGTGATGAAGATGAGCCGTACGAGGTAAGGCCTAGTTGAAATGTTATTTTTGCATTGAGTTAGTGTTAGATGTTTATAGTATTTGAATGCATAATGTATTAATGTCTCTCATTAATGTGTGTAGTATGAATCTGGAGATGATGTGGTCGAGGGGAACGTCGAGTCCTTTGGAGAGAAGGAGGTGCTGAAGATCAGGGCCCAAGGACCTGCTAAGTACTACAACTGGAGGACGGAGAAGTACCGCTGCCCCTACTGCAGCAAGCACAAACCCAGGTCTGGGTTACAGGAGCATCTGATGGAACATTGTCGGGCTACATCGATCACCGGTGATGACTACAAGATCAGGGCTCAGCACTCTACCCTCCTGAAGGTCCTGAGAAACCCTAACATCTAGTCCTACATCATGCTGATCATCAGAAGCTGGAAGCCTTACTCATCATCAGTAGATTTGATGATGTTTTACTTTTGGAAAGCTGCATCTGGGTCTGAACTACTAATATAATGTAATGTATTGTGTGTCTGAACTGGATTTGTTGTGAACTGGCTGGTACCTGTGGGGGTAACATAGAATGCTATCTATATTTGTGTGGCCTTAACTTTATTGGTGGTGAATGCTTCCTTCATCTTTAGTTGTTGTTTCGATGGTGCAATGATCACAAAAGGCGCTTCAGTGTAGCTTCAGACATGCTGCAACACTTGTCTATGCTGTAGGCAAGTGCAACATGCTGTGCCCATGTGCCAATCATACCAAATATTCAATCTGGCAATGTTCCAAACTGGCTGTCATGAATTATAATACATGGGGTTTAGTAAAGTTACTGATAATTGTTCATCCTCACACATTCCATCAATGCATAATTTGAATAAGCAAAAAGATCAAATGTTCCATCATTTGAACATATGTTGCAATAACAGAGCAAATATTCCATCATCAAAGTGTGAAGGAATTAAAATGTAAATTTAGAAGAGTAATCTAATACTAGTTAAAAATAGTGTGTGCAAAAACAAAGGAATTTGAAATAAGATGTACATTATTTTGTAATAAATTTATATTACCTAGCCTATCCATCTTGGAAACCTAGCTTTATAAATAAACAAAATTAAAAAAAAGAGGGCATTAAAAAAATAAACAAATATAAGAGGGCATTAAAAATGAACAAATAAGAGGGCATTATAAACTAAAAAATGAAAAATAGAAAGAAAATATAAGAGGGCATTAAAAATTTCAAAGAAAATATAAGAGGGCATTATAAACAAATATAAGAGGGCATTAGAAATTTCAAGGAAAAATAGAAAATATATATTTTACAATGCCCCCTTGAGGTATAGACCGATGCTTTGAGCAGCCACTCTAGGGGGCAGTATAAATTCAAAAAAAAATACAAAAAAATACAAAACCTTGAAAACCTACCTTTGTTTGTGCAATAGGTCATGTGTGCCAAAATAGAGGTGATTTGGAGGTGGTCGAAAAAATCGCCGCATTTCGGAGGGGCCATGTGGTCTAAACTTAAGCCAATTTTTGAACAAAGTTGATTTTTTCTACCACCTCCAAATCACCCAAATTTTCTTGTAAATGGTGACCCACATGTGCCAAACATGGCTATCAAAGAAAATTTTGAAAAAGAATATTTTACAATGCCCCTTGAGGTATAGACCGATGTTTTGAGCAGCCAGTCTAGGGGGCAGTATAAATTCAAAAAAATCAAAAAATACTAAACCTTGAAAACCTACCTTTGTTTGTGCAATAGGTCATGTGTGCCAAAATAGAGGTGATTTGGAGGTGGTCAAGAAATCACCGCATTCCGGAGGGGCCATTTGGTCTAACTTAAGCCATTTTTTGAATATAGGTGATTTTTTCCACCACCTCCAAATCACCCAAATTTTCTTGTAAATGGTGGCCCACATGTGCCAAAGAGGTAATGTGTGCAAAAGTTGGGGTCATCTTATGCATGCCCCCACATGCACCATGTACAAGCCGGACCATTCGGGTCTGCCGAGAATTTGTACACCACAGCCTCATTTTTGTAGAAATCCCATTAATAGCCATGTGTGCAAATGAGCATGTGTAAAATTTACTAGGTGTTTTGAAGGTAGAAACATTAACTTGGCTTATATGCAAAAAAATGTGCATTGAATGCAAGTGAGCATGTGTATAATTTAGTGTGTGATTTGAAGAACAGGAGAATATGCCAAAAACACATGGCAATATGCCAAAAATACTAGGTGTTTTGAACGTAGAAACATTAACTTGGCATATATGCAAAAAATGTGCATTGAATGCAACTGAGCATGTGTATAATTTAGTGTGTGATTTGAAGAACAGGAGAATATGCCAAAAACACATGGCAATATGCCAAAAAAAAGTGCGCACCTACTAGAGCAGGATAATTCATAACACCACGGCCTGCATACGACTAGGAACCCAACCGTTCATGGGCCAGGATGCAGGCCCGTGGTGCAAAATATCGGTGCTGCTAATAGGCCCCACGGGGCAGAGGGGGACGAGAGTTAGGCAATGTACTGCCTGCATATGGTAGAAGCTTGTGAGGGGAGTCGCAGCCTGGTATATAAACCGGTGCAGCGCTCTCTCGCTTGGCGAGGTGGGACTAAACTCCCAGCACCCCATGGCTGTGCGCTGCGATGTGCCCTGCGCGACTCTGCCTTGGGCCCAATTTGGGCGGGCTGGCCCAGGGCAGCTTTACCCGCGGCGCGCTGATCTGTGTTTTATAAATTACTTTGTTTTTATAATTCTTAACTCCAAATTTTATTTTCTTCTTTATATTTCTAATATTTAAAACCAAATCTCTTTTTCCTATATTATTTCTAAAGTGTTTACTAAAATAAAAAAAGTGAGCCAAATTTCAATTCTTCATTCTATTATTTCATTTGTTCGTTTTATTTTATATTGATAATATTTTTAGAAATATAAACAAAAATGGTGTGTTTTATTTCACTTCTTCATTCTAATATTTTTCTCTTCTTTATATCAGAAATATCTTCAAAATGTAAGATAATATGTTGTCTTTTATTTCACTTCATTCTAATAGATCTTATCTTTTTATATTTGAATTATTTTTTAAATGTAAGATAATATGTTGTATTTTATTGCACTTATTCATTCAAACATTTTCTATATTCTCCTATTTTCTTTGTTCTGATGGTTATAAATTTAAATAATGTATGATATAACGTTGTGTTTTATTTCACTTTTCATGGTTGTCTTTCCTAATTATAAATTTTCTTTTCTGTTTCATACTTGAAATATTATTAAATGAAATCTAGTTGTGACAATCGCATGTGTGCCTCCACTTGCAGCATGTACTAGAAGCAGGTTTTCCTTCTCGGTCTCACCAATGGATACCATACTTTATGCACACCCTACGATGAGCATAGCAAGCATGCATGGCAACTATCGTTCATTTCGGAACTCGATGTAATTTGTAGGTGTTGTGCATCAATAAAACCCTATAACAGTGCCCCGACGTGACACAACATGCGTATTGTGTCCGAATTCATGCACACCTTGCCTGGGGGACCACATTGGCCATGCCCACGTGCTCCCAAAAGGTTGGGGTCATCTCATGCATGCCTCCACATGAACCATGTACAAGCCGGACCATTCGGGTTTGCTGGAGGGCAAGTTTGAAAGAGGTTTTCCTTGCCGGTCCCACCAAATGATCCCAAACTTTATGCACACCCTACCATGACCATGGCATGCAGCTGGGAGGAGAATTCATACACCACGGCCTCATTTTGTTGAAATTTCATTAATAGCCATGTGTATTACATGCAAGTGTGCATGTGTAAAATTTATTATGTGATTTGATGGTCAAAAAATTAACTTGGCATATATGCAAAGAGAAAATGTGTATTCAATGCAAGTGAGCATGTGTATAATATAGTTTGTGATTTGAAGATTCAAACACTTGACAATATGAGAAAAAAGTGCCCACCAATCAGAGCAGGATCATTCATACACCACGGCTGCATACGACTAGGAACCCAGCGGTTCATGGGCCAGGATGCAGGCCAGTCGTGCAGAATAACTCTGCTGCTAGTAGGCCCCACGGGGGAGAGGTGACTAGAGTTAGGCAATGTACTGCCTGGATATGATAGGAGCTTGGGAGGGGACTCACAGCCGGGTATATAAACCGGTGCGGCGCTCTCTCGCTTGGCGAGGTGGGACTAAACTCCCACCACCCCACGACTGTGCACTGAGATGCGCCATGCGCGGCTTTGCCTTGGGCCCAATTCGGGCGGGCTGCCCAGGGCAGCCTTACCCGCGGCGCACTAATCTGGCCCAGGGCAGCCTTGAGCCCAATTCTAATATTTCTTATCTTTATTATATTTAAAATATTTTTAGTTTGTAAGATAAAATGTTCTGTTTTATTTCACTTCTTCATTCTAATTTTTGTTCTCTTCTTTATATTTGAAATATTTTCTAAATGTAAGATAATATGTTGTCTTTTATTTCACTTCTACATTCTAATAGATCTTATCTTTTTTATATTTGAATTATTTTTTAAATGTAAGATAATATGTTGTCTTTTATTGCACTTATTCATTCAAATTTTTCTTCTGTTTTCTATATTCTCCTCTTTTCTTTGTTCTGATGGTTATAAATTTAAACAATGTATGATATAATGTTGTCTTTTATTTCACTTTTCATGGTTGTATTTTTCAATTATAAATTTTCTTTTCTGTTTCATACTTGAAATATTATTAAATCAAATGTAGTTGGGACAATTGCATGCATGCCTCCACATGCACCATGTACTAGAAGCAGGTTTACCTTCCCGGTCCAACCGAATGATCCCAAACTTTATGCATACTCAAGGATGATCATGGCATGCATGCATGACAAGTATCATTCATTTTGGACACTCGATGCATTTTCATTTGTGACAGTCCTTGCATTTTCTAGGGCATACCCTAGGATTTGGCATGCATGCATGACAAATCCCTCCGACACGATGCACTAGGGTTTATCCTGACAAAACCCTACAACATGATGCAACGTGCGTTTTGTGTCCGAATTTGTGCACACCTTGCCTGGGGGACCACATTGGCCATGCCCACATGGTCCCAAAAGTTGGGGTCATCTCATGCATGCCTCCACATGCACCATGTACAAGCAGGACCATTCGGGTCTGCCAGAGGGCAGGTCTGAAATTGGTTTACCTTCCCGGTCCCACCAATTAACAAGTCATAAATAGGACAACATTTAATCATACATATTTGATATGAATTTGAAAAATATGAGAAGAAGTGATATGGAATTATGAAACATGAAAAAACAATTAGGAATAAGAAGGAGAAAACATAAAATAACAGGAAAACCAAATTAAAAGGGAAAGATGAACAGTACATTTGAATATATAATATTGCAGAAATGATAGAGATACTATAATATTGTTGAACATATACAAGTATACAATAACTAATAGGTGTCACAAATATTTTTTATTGAGGTAAGAAACAATGATATTAATTTTGAGGAAAAAACAATGTAGAGGTAGGTGGGCCGGCCCAGACCGCAAATAACTGTCGGATCCATGTTGTGGGGGCCCACGACGCTGCGCTTTCCATGCACGTCGATCACATGCACGTCGATCATAGGAGTATTTGTTGTTCTGTTACACAATTCCGGGATCGTGCTAATCCATATGTTCCTAGTCACTACGATTGAGGAGCACGTTCTGCCTCGATGCAAAACAGGAAAATATAGATCGCGAGATTGGCCACAGGGAAGGCACGACGACCTAGGAGATGACCTCATATATAATCTCAGCGTCCTCGCACATGTCATCGTCTAGATCGCCTCCTGCTTGCGAGTCGTCGACAATTCCGTCCGCCGCATCCCACATGCCACAAAAACCCCGAGAAGATCAAGATCGTCCGCACGTGATGGCCGTCCTCGACGAACTACGTCGACAATGCATCGCCGACTTCTTTCATCTTCGTCGACCGATCAAGTAAGTTGTCCTCCTTACCTCGCGCCTTCATAGCAAGCTAGTTCCTCCATCTTGTTGCTTTCATGGACTTAGGTTTACCACATAGTTTCAACTAGCTAGTATCAAGTCGACTAGATGCGTTCTGACCAGAAGGCGTACATGAACTAAATCTTTCATTTCAGGGTAGAATAGAGAAAAGCAATTCTCCCATGCACGGGATGTACCGTGCATGGAAGAGCCATTGATTTTTCTTGAAGATCCGATGCATATTTGTGTTTATGACAACGAGAACTTTAAAACGAGACCACTTTTGAATATAGTTTACAAGTTTGAAGGTTCATGTTTTGAAACATGATGAAACACTGTAAAATTAAGAAGAATCCATTTGATTCACATCGGCAGACAATGTAACATTATGATACACAATGGAACACGGCGAGCCATAGTGTTAGTTAGATTTTTTTCTTTACGAAATAGAATGCAACATTATTAAAAAAAATTGCATGGAACTAAAACAATTATACAAAACAAGTTTGAAGCATGGTTATTTAGTTGTCTAAAAACTAATTTTCAAAAATATATTCAATATTAGTCTTGTTTTAAAGATCTTGTCGAAAAAACAATTATACAAACAGAATGTAAATCAAACTTTCACTTCGAAAAAAACAATTGTAGTTACTTTTTATTGCCTCATATCAGCACACACTTGGGTGCATGTTGTTGTATACATGGTGTTAGTTTTATATTTGCATTAGTGTTATTTTTGCATTTTGTTTGCTGCTGCCAGAAAGTTTTATATTTTTGCATGTCTATTGTTATTTTTGCATTTGTGTTGGCAAATGTAACAAAGTTTTATATTTTCTTTCTATAGGATGGACGAGCTGAATGGAGAAATAGTGTGCACCGTTGAAAAATGGTGCAAGCTTGTTGCCGTTCTATCGAGCGGTCAACGCGCTAGAGTGGCTGATACAACATTGTGCATCATGCTGCAGATACCATCTATTAAGATGCGTACCCTTCTGATTAGGTATATGATTGAGAATTTTGATGCCAGCAAGTCCAGATTCATTATACAAGAGCAGGTTGGGGAGGTGACTCTCGGTGCGGTCGACGTCGAGTGCATCTTTAACCTCGAGAACCAAGGACTCTCCGCTTCGGACATTCTGATTGAAGAAGGAGAGGACATGAAGGAGCGGGTGCCGCCACAATTTCTTAGTAAGACATCAGAAAACATAGTGATAGATAATCTCATTGAGGACATAATTAAAAGTAAAGCCACCGACAACGATTTTCTTCAGAAATTAGTCCTTGTCCTGTTAGGAACAATTATTGCTCCCATGTCGAGCAAGATTGTGCCAAAGCAGTACTACGCTTTGGTCCATGATGTGAAACATATTTCAAAGATTAATCGGAATGCCTTCACCCTGCGTATTCTACTCGATTGCCTTCGCATAGTCAAGAAAGGCAAACACCTACGCCAATGGACGAAAGGCAATTTGGCTCTGTTGCAGGTACGGAAATGAGGCCTGTTGCATAATGTCAATTATTATATCATTGCAATTTTATGTGATGTATTGAACTAACTCTAAATCCTTATATTTTTTTGTAGTACTTGTACTGGGAGAAGGTGCAACCTGTCGAAGGCGATTGCGCCTATAATCCCAACTTGTCCATACAACCTCTTATGAGGAACTGGACCGATGGTGCAGCCACTAGGAGAGATCGGTTCGACTATGACAATGGGCTCGGCCGTGGTAACGTCAAGGTAAGTCATTTTGTTCTGTCTTTCTTAAATGTTTTGTAACTAAATAATATTTATTTTTAATTCATCACATGTACTTCAATATCGCATGCAGATCGAAAATAATATCACCCAAGAGTATAGCGCGCAGGAGCCCAAAATCCCATGTAATGTGCCTGCCATGAAGCCAAAAACCAAACCAGCAAATGGAAACACAAAGAAGTCGACGACAGCCCCAATGTCGGAATATTTGATGGAGCTTCTAATGAAGCGGTGCATGGACTTCATACACACCCAGATGAGGCAAATCCCTGATCAAGTTGCTGAGGTGTCACACCATAACATAATAGTTTACAGTTTGTTCCCTGTTTTAAACCATGCAAGCATTCTTAACTTTATATATCTATTGCAGAGGTTGTTGGAGAAGATGAACAAATCAGGTGTCATGTACAAGTCGGCTGCTGCCGTGCCATCCGTGGACAATGATGTCGATCAAGAAGTGGATTTGTTCGAGAACGGTCCATATGAAACGAAGGAATTCGTGTACAAGGATGACATAGACTCACACGGAGAGCCTGTCATTGACATGACGCAGCCTGATGAAGTGGTTCCTAACCATAAAACCGTACCTGAGGTACTATGTATATATATTTCTGTCTATAATTTTCTCCTTCAATTTTTTTACAGGCTGAAATGTTCACACCATTTTGTTTGCCAAACAGAAAACCCCAACAAAGATGAATGGACACAAGGAAGCTTCACCTATTAAGCATAATGATGAATGTGGCGCTACACCCGAAAACCCTTGGGTCGTTGGTAATTCTACACAAGCACCTTCATCCGACATAAACATTTGTCCATCTTCTGTCAGCAAGTTAATGGCTAAGGCGAATGGAAAAAAGGGTGCAACAGCCGATAAGGATGAGGAAGTTATGTCCGGTAAGCGGAAGCAGACCGTTCCCAAGAAATTTGAATCCTCCTAGGCACTTGACAAGCCCAGCAGGCGTACCAACCGTGGTTAGAAACCCTCCGATACCCGTTCTGCTAGTAGAGGTATCGTAACTAACTTTCTTGGTTTGTTGGATACTACGAATGCATATGATCACCATTGTTGACATTCATATTATTTCAGGCAGCTCTCTTTTCTGAAATTGATGAGCCGGAGGCTGTGGCAGATGAGTTGACGCCGGAAATAATTGATGCAGCTGTTTCATTTGTCGAGTTAGCTGCTAGCACCGACAAGAATAAGGGGAAGAAAGTTTACTACAGTGAAGGGCGTGGCATATCTCTGACTTCCAAAAGGATTCGACCGGTACTAACTCATAGATGGCTCTCGGACGATGTAGATACTAATTGCATGTTTTGTTATTTAAATTGTCAATAATCTATGTCTCAACTTTCAACATGTAATGCCCTGATATTCTATGAAGGTTATTGATGCTTATATGGGACATTTGGAGCTGCGCGTTGGTCATGATCGTTACCTCTGTCCAGCGTGGAGGTCCAAATTCCTTGTAGATCGTGCTATCGCACGAGACGATCCATTGCCGTCGAGCTGCAACATGGACAGTGCTCCGTCCAAAGCTGGAGCAGTTAATAGAGTCATGAAAGAGTATACTGTGCGTGATAAGGTATGTTATGTTTGTAATTCTTCACTTCAGGACATTTCATCTAGTATTACGTTTGATCCATAATTGGTTTTTGCACTCTAGACGTATATCGCGTTGAATATCGAAAATGCCCACTGGATGACCGTGGTCATGCACTTGATCAAGCAAGAATTCCAAGTTCTCGATTCACTCTATCCTCTGGACCTGACAAAAAAGACTGTGAAAGCACTAGTAATATAACCAACTTTTGTACCATTAGTCTTACATGTTGTTTATGATTCTTCTTTAACACTATCCTCTTTATAGCGAATGGCTATAGCAAATGATATGCGCCAAGCAAATCGTATTACACCAGGGAAATATCCGGACGTAAGTAAGTGGCCTATCAAGGAGTATGACATGCCCCAGCAAGAGGATGGGTGAGTTAGTAGGACATCATGCACATTCAAACAACAATACACATGTTCGTATTGCCCACCGCTAATGTTTGCATATATACCAGGAACTCTTGTGGCCTTTTTGTCATAGAATGTCTAGAGCATTGGGATGGGGACCGAATGACCCGCGATTTTTCACAGGTATGCTGTTATTTACGTTTGTAGAGTAGCTACTATGGTCGTGTACAAAATTTGGTTCATGTAACTTGTATGTCATTTTTTGCAGGCCATCGTTGACGCAAGGAGAAGACGTTTCGTCGCCGAGTTGATTATGTCACCTTAGAACACGATGGAGTGTGTGAAGAACAAAATTCGCGAAATCGCAAGGAAAAGGCGCGCGTGAAGAATTCATGCAGCATGCAAGAGTCAAGTTTTAGTGCTTTGGATTTAGTCCGGTCGAAGGTTTCGACGGCATGATTATCTTACGGTTTCTATCATTTTTATGTAATAAACAGGGCATCTCGAATATTGTGACACATACATGTGTATGTGTCATCAAACAATAGGCTTGCACCAGACAATTCGGTCATACAATTCGCTCGGAGAAGACAATTTGGTCGTACCAATAAAGTTTTGGCTTCAACTATCAATTGTTCTTGCTTAATATTTTTCTCGTTCTCCAATTTTTTATAATTGTATTTATCACATTCATAGTATTCGCATTCTATTTTTCTCTTCAGCTGCTCTCCGAAGTTTCATATTAAAATTTTCACATTCTTTACTTTTTTAAAAACTCTATCAAACTTTTGCCTTCTGCCTTAGCTATCTGCATGTCATCAACTCGCATAATCTCTTGGTAATTCCCCCCTCATCACATGATTATGAAAAGTAGTCATGTTAGCTATGTAAATATATCGAGGCAGATATACAGATGAAAATTAGTCATGTCAGCTCGTTGGCTCTATCGCATGTTATCGGGCATCATGTTTTTCTATTTTGATTCACAAGCCCGTCGTTTTTTATTGTATGTATAATTAACTTTTGGGACGTGATTAATTGAGGGATGGAACGATGAGTGAGCCCAACCGGAATTTCAGGTGCCGTTGTAAATTACACGTGCATGCATGGCTGGGTTAGTTGCATTATCAAAGGACTAATGGGGCCATCATTTGAATACATGGAAACAACGACTGTGGTTGATTTGGGCAACAAGTGTTTCCCTTTTCTCGTTTCCTTCCAAATCCCTTGCCCTCTCTCTCCATTTGCGCCTCCAAATCTCCACGACAAAAGCATGACAGTGAGCTGGGCGTCGGGCGGCGGCGGCGGCTGCGGCGAGAAGAGCGGTGGCGACCGCAAGTTAGGTCGAACCCTGGGTGCTGGAAGCAGGTGGTGCGGATTTAGTGGAACAGGAGGCAGCGGAGGCGGATCGAGTGGAACAGGGGAGGGGGTTTCATGGGTGGCGGAGGGTTTCTTCAGTGCTACACTTTGGTGGCAAAAAGGTAAGTTCTTTACCGTTGTGCTTTACATCCTCCCAGCATTGTCGCCCACAAAATCATGACCTGTGGCCCTTACAAGCTCCATCTATTTGGTCATCAGGAAACTCCGGGTGGCCGTGTGTGCATAAATGCAGGCAATTTTGACAGCGCATTAGTGGGTTGTGTGTTTGAGGTTAGTGTACTGAGCATGATCTTCAAACTAGTACTGCTACTGCGGTCAAGCTGCAAAAAAGTTCAGTGTTTAACGCTTTCAGTGACAAGTTCAATTACAAATTGACTTGAATTGCTCATGATTTATTTAGGATGATGTCACTTCTGAGTATGTTGAATGGGTTGATGGGGAGTGGGATAGCAAAGAAAAGTCAGTCATTAAGTATCTAGCCATGAAGAACAAGAAACTGGAGACTAAGATTACAGAATGTGAAGCTGAAATTAAAAGGAATGAGAAAGAAAAGAGGGCAATGGTTAAGATGCATAAGGAAATATTGCTCTATAGGGATAGGATTTTAGGATTTGGAGGTCTTCTGTATCTTGGCCTGCTTGCCACTATGATTGCTGTCATAGTTACCAAGTAGATTGTTCATAAAGTCATTGACATCATTGTAGTTGACATGATGAAATCCTGATGAATTATTTACTATTCAGTTTATGGGCAAAGTGTAATAGACATTGCAGCAGAAATAACATGGGGCCATCATGATTGGTAGACAATGCACTTTTGGCATGTTCTACATTTGGCAGACTCTACACTTTTGTCATGTTCTATATTTGGTAAGTGATGCACATGGGCACATCACATAGCAACACTACTGATTTGTGCAGCAGCCCACTTCATTGTCTTGATGCAACATAGGAGCAACAACTAGCAGCACCTACACCTTTGATTCGACACTGAAGCAAAACAACAGTACATATTGAAATTTAACTGAACTTCACACTTAGGGTAGGCGTAGATATTCAGTTCTTTAGCCACAAAGAACCCGAGCAAACCGTACCGATTCCATAACTTATATATTAACCTGGAGAAAAGCACACCTAACCAACATCAAGCCCAAATTTTTTTTTGATCAAAGAAGGGCTTGCCCCTTCCGATTTTCATTACTGAAAACCACCAAAGTTCACAACCAAGTTCAGTCTAAAAAGAGAAGGACTAAAACGCTACCAGCATGACATTGCAACATCCCGGAAGGCCAACACAGGCCAGCCAAACCGCACAATGACCCAAATAAGTTCACAACCAACGACACAATCCACCCTACATCGATCATTATTACATCAAAAGCAAGCATGGAGCTGAAGGAGCCCAGTAGCAACTAGGAGAACAACAAACTTATATGCTGAAACATATAACAGCATACCAAATAGAGCCTCCTCCTTCAGCAACTGTGCCCATCTTCACTTCTTCAGAAATTTGAGGCGGCGTGAGTGGCGCACCACACACGGAGAAGCCTTCTTCTTGACCGCCGTCCTGTTCGACAGCTGCGCCACCGGATCCTGAGCCACCTCCTCTTCTTCCACCTTCACTATGTCAGGGTGCAGGGGAAGGAGCTCGACGTCGATGGGCATTGTTTTGCCTCCCTCGACGGCGACCGGCGCTACCATCTGCATGGCCTCCTCCTCGCCCTCCTCAGGGTCATCATGGATGAGCAGTACCTCGTCCACGTCATCCTCCACGACATCAGAGCCCAACGGCAGGACTAGCTTCGGCACGTGGCGGACCTGGTAGTCCGGGCTCACGGGCGCAGGGAGAGCGAGCTCGACGTTGACGCGCTCCGCCCTCGACGCGATGCGTGCTGGATCTGGACGAAGCATCATGGTGGTGGAGCGGTACATCCACCACCTTGCGCGCTGAACAGGGGAGTCGCTCAGCGTGGCCTCTCGCATTGCCCGGACGAAGAGGAGAGCCGGCGGGACGCCGCAGCCGCAGGGGAAGGTGCGCTTCTTCTCGGCATCGGTGAGGACTTTGACAAGGCCACGCGCGTGGTTGACCAACATCTCCGTGCTGGGGAACCAGCCGCACAACTCCGCCAACTGGGCGCGCCACCCCTCGTCATCGCTGGCGAGCTTCATCATCGCTCTCTGCCAGCCGAGGCTTTTTTCCATGGAGGTGGCTGCAGCGGTCGCCGGCGGGGGTTTTCTCGATCTACTGTAGGTGGGGATAAGGGGAGTTCGAACCGGCGCGCGAGGTAGGTGGGTGAATGTGTGGTGGGGAGTGGTAAGTTAGGTTATTTAATGGCAGTTAGGACGTGGGGAGGGGAAATGTACAATATTCTTTCTAATTTATAACTAATTTATTTAGGTTGGATTTTGTTGTTTATTTAGAGATGTAAAAATTTGACACTCCCACTAAACAAAGTGCCGATCAAGTTGCTACAACTAGATGATGCCCCGTGTGTTGCTGCGGGAACCGTGTTAAAACCAATACATAAATTAGTGCTTAAAACCAATGAAAACAAATGTAAGAGTTTTACTTGTTCAAAAGATAAAACTTAAAAGAAGTGTGTGTGTGTGGCAAAATGATGTATAAAAGAAAAAAATCCCCATAAATAGAAGACATGATTGATGAAGTGGCATTGTTTGAGTTGATAGGTTAATGCAAAAAATGCATGCATGCGTTGGGAAAAAAAGACATGCATGACCAATGAGGTGGCATAATTTACACTAATGCAAAAAGTAACTTATGAGCACATGCATGATTCCTTGATGCCACACAATTTTTATCGGAAGGCTGTAAATAATTGAGGTGATGTGGAAGCACGCATGTGTAGACAAATCTAGTAGTGGGGGCTAGCTATTTAGGTATAGAAGATATATATAGGATCCAAACACGATGTTAAACGTCGAACTAAAATTGATGCCACAATGTTAAAAGGATATACTGCCCTCTTCACTCGATTCATCTGCAAAAAATTGAAGCAAGTGTTCTACACTTCTTCCTTCTCCACTGTTCTGCGCATCATAGAAGACAGATAAGTTAATGAATGATAAATTTTTCAATAATCCAGAATGCATACAAAAACTTACTTCTGATTTAGTTTGCATTTCTTGCTACGTTTAGTGTGTCCTAGCAATTTGCAAGCGCCGCACCGGGTTTTCAACTCATCAAAAGAGAGTGGTCTACCATTTTTTGAGACAGGGCGGTTCTCATCTACCTTTGTTGCACCTTTGCTTGACACTTTCATAGGATCTTTAACTGCGACCATGTTGCCTTCACCATCGTGTACATATTCAACTGCACACTTACTGAAGTCATTTATATTCTTGCTCAAATTTCCCTATAGCAGATCATACTCATGAGTCTTAGCTATCACAACCTTCAAACTATCCTATAACTGATCCCACAAAGCTGGGTGTTTGCATGCCGCATGCATAGCTTCTGACGCTAACACATTGACCTGGCTATATTTCATTCTTTCCTCTGCCTCAGTCCAACCATATCCCAACAGATCGCTTGTGCGCCTTGTGGGCAGTCCCAACCTTGCTTGTTTTGTGAACCGAAGAAGAACTAAACACTTTGGTATTTCAGATATGTTCAAGTACTTCAGTACGTGGAATATGTGTTTGCAAGGTAGACCCTTTAGAATCATTCTTCTGCAGCTGCACCGTATAGGTTCTGCAGAATTTACTGCTGTATACTCTACCCAAAAACGGCTATTCTGGTTATTCTTCCAGGCCACGATGTACTGCTGTGATCCGTCTCCCAGCTTAATTTCTACAATCTCCATGCCATCAATTTTTCTAAGATCATCTTGCAACATATAGAAGTTTGCTAGAGTGAAGATGTGAGAAGCAGATATCTCAAGTTCCCTCGAGCTAGTAACGGGCACCGGTAAACTCTGTGAGGTCGTGCAGTCATCTCGCGCCTCGTTTTCACGGATACGTACAATGGCGTTCTCATAATGCAAAATCATATCCACCAGGATCATTTCACCGTCTAGGTGGAGGTGAAGGCATGAGTTTAGGCTTTCACTCCGCTGGTTGCTTTTCATGCCAAGGCAAAACCCCTCTGTCAGATAAGCCGTGGCCCACAATCTCCTCTTCTTATACATCCATCTCAACCATGTTACTGTTTTTTCCGACTGCCATCTTTTGGTAAACGCGTGTCATCTCTCCTCAAACGTGGCCGTGGACGTGCTGTAGTACAGAAGGGTTCGGAACTCCTTCAAGGACTTGGGACTGAGGTGAATCTTCATATTTTTTTCTATATGCCACGTACATATACGGTGCCACACGTCTGGCAAGACTTCAGGAATTGCCTTGATCATCGCAGCGTCGGCGTCTATGATTACACTCTTCGGCATCTTTTGACACATGGACCTCAAAAAAGTCTGCAGCAGCCACACGTATGTCTGTTCGGTCTCGTCCGAAACTATGGCACAACCAAAAATAGTGGTCTTCCGGTGATTGTTAAGACCAACAAAAGGTATGAATGGCATACCATAGTGGTTCATCTTGTACGTGCTGTCAAATACAAGCACGTCACCAAAGTCCTCATAGTCATGACGAGACTGGGAGTCACACCAGAACATCCTATTCAAGTGTCCTTCCTTATCTAGCATGTACTCGAAAAAGAAGCTAGGATCCCTTTGTTTCCTACTGGCCATGATGCCTATGGCTGTGGCAGCATCACCTTTTGAAAGCAGCTTCCTCTTCTCCCTGACACAAAGGTTGTATATTTCACGCCTGGTAAAACCAACACCGCCATACCATACATGTTTGTTGATGAGGGAATCCATCATGTCGTGAATTCTAATCCCTGCAGCTCCCATGGACATTATCTCATGCTTCTGAAACTCTTTGATTTTTCTGTGGGACCAAAGAAAAGGTACCTCGTCCGTCCTGCCAACATATGGCTATGCTTGTCCTCAAAACTTGCAACATACCAAACCCCACGCTTTTGGTCAAGCTTACCAGTCAGGTGTGCTTCGTAAAAGCAGCGTGTCTCACCTCTGAGCCGACGACTATGCCCTTCCTTGGTTAGCAACTTGTTGTCACGTTTCCCTTGTCTGGAACAAACAACTTCCTATAACGCATAAGATGTGCCTTGGTTTTGGTATACCTGACCTTATTCTTCCTAATGCTAAAACCATTAGCTCTAGCATAGCTGTTGTAGAAATCATACGCAGCATCGTGAGTCATAAAAGTCATGTCCATTATCTGCATGAACATATCCCTCTTATCATCTGCACTGGCAGTATCTTGGACATTCATTACCCCACCATCTTCTGTCACCTACACAATCAAAACATAGCCATGAAAACTGTTTTGTATGGTTTAACATTACTTTCATAGAACATTGATTACACAAATACCTCACTCATGATGACCGACGACTGCGAATCCCCACAATCAGGTGCATCTGATGATTCATCGTTAAGGCTTGTCTCTGCGTCGGAATCACCGTAATAGTCGTACGCATTATGACATTCGGAAATGAACTGAAAAATGCAACACAAATACATAATTACTTATCATATAATATTCCAGAATGAATTCAATTTGCATGCCAATAAATTTTTTCACCTACGTACCTGACTAATGTAATCTTCATTTGAGAGCTCCGAATTGTTTCCTGACCATCATCATGCTCCTCCATCTACAAATTTTGAACACGAAAATATAATGTTGTAGGATGGCACCAAAAAATTACAACATGGTAATGCCACTCACATTAAAATCTTCCCATTCTTTCCCATTCTCTGACTGATTTCCAAGATCTGAATTTTCATCATCTGACCAATCTTCTATCCAGCCTTTCATCAGTTCTCCAAACTCCATGTCTACCATCATATCAGTTAACTCCTCGTCCGCCATTTCCTACAACAAATGATGAAAACATTATCAATGATGAAATATCAACACATAGCTCACGATCACAGATGTTATGTAAACAACCCCAACCGAGGCCGTTCAGATCTGCCAAACCAAGTCAGGAAGATGGCCACGACACCCGTCGTGATCACTTTCAATCGCGAGGAGCAGCACTACAAAACCTAGCTAGATCTGTGATTACCTCTGCCCCGGATACCTAGGTTAGCCGCCACATCAAATAATGATAGTCCTGGTGGACACAGCCGATGGCAACCGACGCTACGTGAACCCTACACTGAAGAAACCCAGATCACGAGGAGCAGCACTACCGGAACAAGATCCACGATTGCATGCGCCGCCGGGTAGGTAGGTTATCCTCCCCGCTAGGCTTACCACTATCTCTGACGGTGGCAGTTCGCTCGATGTTGCCGCGAGCGAGACTAGAGGGGTGCGGGGGGATGCAGGATGCGGTACCTGTGAGCGCTGGAGATTCACGATGTTGCCGCGCCCGCTGTCCGACGAGATCGCCGGCGACGAGATAGCCGCGCGCCGCTCGAGATCTACCGCGTGAATTATGGAGCTGCGTGAATGCTCGCGAGATTGATGGAGCTGCGTGAATGATTGGATCCGGCAGGTCCTACGTGGTCGTGGGGTCGTGTGATGTTTTTTTTTTTCGGACCAGGTACTATGCGTATACGGTCTGGGCTATACAGGGCTTGGCAGGGCTAGACAGGGCTTGGATCTGGGCTACGGCGGGCCAAAAAAAACAAACTCGCGGGGACAAAAATACCCCTCCAAAATTAGGTTAGGGGGAGCACCGGAGCAGGCCTCCGCGCACCCATTTTTCAACACTTCTACAGGCGCTACGTACTGAAAAATGAATGCAGTCTGGTGTGGTTCCTTCCTTACAAAGCTGTAGATCTCCTCCATCAATCTGCTGTCCATGGTGCAGCAGAGCACGCCCGGCCCCCTCCCACGCACATGCATGTTGTGGTGGATGCTCCAGTCCAGTGTGAAGTGTGAACTCCACCGCCGCAAAGCGAAAGGGCTTCCTCGTACAGCTGGCCGGTTGGCACTTGCCAGGAAACGTCTCTTCAAAGCGCTTGCTGCCGGGCTTCTGCCTGCTGCGCATTGTGTGTGTGTGGCTTTCTCTCCCTAGGCGCGTGTGCTTGCTCGTACAGCATGGGAGGAAATGCCTCGTCCAAGATGAACAGTGCCTCCAACTCCAAGGCGCAAGCACTCGTACAGGAAGGCATGATCGAGTAACAAGACGGATCGATGATGGGGGTGGTGATATGACGACCTGTGACCTGTGAGTCTCCTTGTAATGATGGTTACTCCAACTGTCTGCCGCGTGATTGGACCAGATGCAGTTTCTGTCTGCCGCGTGATCGCCATGACTTGGTGTCGAAGGCTGGTCGTAATGGTAGTATCATAGCTAGTATCATGCATGCCAACTAGGCAATTTTGATGAGGTGTCATAGCATTAAATGTAGAAAGAGAAGGTGTAGTATCATATCATGATACCGTATCATATTAAATGTTATGCTACTTTGTGTCATGCATGGCAATAAATAGAGTACAACATGATACTAATATATGATACTATGCATTAGGGAGGTAGTATCATACACTAGTATCATATGCATGATACTAGTATATGATACTCCCCATTACAACCAGCCGAAGGAGACGAGCTGTGGCTTGGCTAAGCAGCCAGGTAGCCTCCTCGTTAGCTTCTGCCCGCTGCGTGAGAAAGCGAATTAACTCGCTCTCAGCTTTTTACGGTCGCCAGTCGCCACTATAACCTATGCCGATGCTGCTCAAGTAGAAACGCCATTCAAATTGAGTAGGCAAGCCGCGTCCAGTAACCTGGTAACCTGTGCCGATGCTGCTCAAGTAGAAACGTCATTCAAATTGAGTAGGCAAGCCGCGTCCAGTAACCTGGTAACCTGTGCCGATGCTGCTCAAGTAGAAACGCCATTCAAATTGAGTAGGCAAGCCGCGTCCAGTAACCTGGTAACCTGTGCCGATGCTGCTCAAGTAGAAACCGCGTCCAGCTGCAACGGCTCCTCCTATATCGATCGGTCGCCTATAAATGTGTGTACACTGCAAACTGCAAACCCAAACCTTATGCATGCTACAGATTAGTAGAATCCAACTTGACATGAATCCACACTTCAAGGTCGGCATTCTCCTTGCGGTGGCCGCCGCGGACGTCGTGCTACTGACGTGCCTCAGCTCGCGCCGGGGCCGTATCAGCCGCTCCAGGCACGGCCGCTTCTTCCTCTGGGCCGCCTCCGCTCTGTATTTTCCGCTAATCTCCTGCATCCTCTCCTACCTTACCAACGACCTCTCCTCCTCCCTGGCCAAACAGAGCTGCATACAGACAGAGGGCAGAACGGAGTCTGGTATGATAATGCAGGAACACGACTGCTTGGAAGAGTTGGTGGGGATGTTCATGCTCACAGTCCTCGTCCAGTCGCTTAAGTCCAAAGCCGACTTGGCAGCCCTGGCCGTGGCTGCCGTTGCCTCGCCTGCAGCCGGCGCCGATGACATCGACAGCCAGAAGATACGACCGTCCATGGACAGCCTCGTCTACTCCTTCTGGGTCGCGGGCTTGGTCATCAACACCATGCGACTATATGGCCACACAGAGGCTTATGTAGATTTGTTGTTCCAATCTGTGTTGGTCCTATTTCTGTTCTGGGTGCTTGGTGCTGGAAGAATGGTGCTCACGTTTGCTGCCTTCCGGCACGCGAATGGTTCCTTCGCCCTTGGCTACAATGCCCAGCTCATCGAAGGCTACATGTCGCAGCTCCAAGAAGTTAGCATGGAGGAGGCGGCAGTTCCCCGTCTCATAGTGACGGGAGAGAGGAACGAGGACGTGGAAGAAAGCCTCCAAGGTTATCGTGTCAAGCCTTCAGCCCTACAATCGAGCCGCCTGGTCACGCTGGACAAAGTCTGGTCATCAAACGACCATCGCCTTCACCCACAGCTCAAGGACCTCTGCCTCTCCTTCTGTCTCTTCAAGTGCCTACGCAGACGGTTCGCCGGCTACAAGCTAGCCGAGGCTGGCTCTACCTGGGCCTTCCGCTTTGTCTCCAATGGACTGCTCGGCGAGAACGAGGAGCACAACCACGAGAGGATGTTTCAGGTGATTGCGCACGAGCTTTCGTTTGCCAGCGATTTCTACTACTCCCCTCTCCCTCTTGCCTCTCTCGGCGCCTGGCCTGCTGCCCTCCACTTCATCCTCTCCTCGCTCATCTGCGCTCCACTTTTCATTATTTTACTCCTCCCCATTCCGCACGTTTTGTTCGAGATCTTTGTTCCAGTTGACAAGAGTCCTTGGATGGACTATGGGGATGTTGCCTCGTGCATCGTACTGATGCAGAGGCCGGGGGAATCCCCCCTTTTGAAAAAAAATGGGGATGGTGCCTCTTTTTTTCCCACACATTACAATTATCTCATATTTCCTATCGCTCTAATTCTTCTCGCCGCAGTCGATGCATCGATAGAGATATGTGCAATGGTCACCAGTGTGCGCTCTGAGTGGACCAAGATAAGCATAGTCGCCCACTGCATCAACAAATCTCGTGGGTCCTGGATGATCTCTACCTGTTTGCTAAGATGCAAATCCCCTAGGCACTGGAAGGATGAGATCGGGCAGAGCCTTCTATGTTGGAATTCTGCCCACAGGATCGATCACATTAAATCACGATGAACACGCACACACAAAAACTTTTGCCAAAGGCACGTGTCGTGCCTCTCTTCTCTTTATTGATTTTCTGTTTTCCTTGCACCAGTACAAATCTCACGTATACTACCTGCATATATATATATATGCAGCAACCGGACAGGTGCTACCGACCTGAACATCTCTAACTATGCTTGGACTCCTGATCTAATCTAATTACAACTAGGACTCTACCTCCCAGCGTACATTAGAACACATCCAGACTCCTAGCCGAACTCAGATTCACTACTAGCACGTAGACAACTACTACGTACAAGACTAACTCGTAAGCTAACAAACTCAAGATTACTCTAACATTCTACTCATGCCTATTCCTCCCCAGCACCATCATCGTCTGTTCAACTTCAAACAGACCTTCCTCTCAAGGAAGAACAAGCATGTCAATGTCTCATCAGATGTGAAAGCTGCCGTCATCAGATCCTTGAGGCTCGGTGGGCGGCAGCTGAGCAACGGCATTGCCACGGTACAGCGCCGGTGCCCTCACCTCTCGTGGGCATGCCATGGCTGCGTCACCACCAGTAGCGATGCTATCCTCGTCTGGCACATTGCCACGTGCCTCTTTGAGATCAAATACCCTTCTTCTGATTCCACAAACATGGCTGTCGCAAGCAGCTTATCGCGGTACTGCATGTACCTAGTGGCGGAGGCTCCAGACCTGCTGCCAGACAATGCCGTCCGGACGAAGGTCCGCTGCCGGCAGGTGAAGGAATGTGTGGAAACATCCATGCGTGGTGCAGCCTCAGGGTCGGACTTGTATTCGCAGCTGGTTGCATTTGAGCCTGTCAGTGATGAGAGCTCCTCTGAGGCTGGGAAGGTGGTGAAACAGGGCTTAAAGCTTGGAAAGCAGCTAGTGGAAGAGGTTGAATGGCCGAGCGAGGAGGATCAAGCAGAGAACCAACAAGAATCTGCCAAACACAAGGAGGCGATGTGGGAGCTCCTGGCGGAGTTCTGGTCAGAGATGATACTCTACCTCGCGCCGTCGGACAACGTCAAGGGTCACATTGAGGTACTGCAGCGCGGTGGCGAGCTGATTACGCTGCTGTGGGCGCTGCTCCTGCACGCCGGCATCACCACCAGGCCTGCTCCCGAGGCCCCTGCGCCTTGACGAGTGCATCTCCATCCATGATCATTGTATATCCACTACCTTCTTTGTGTGAGTTTGCATTACATTTGTGCTGGCTTTGTAGTACTTAGTATTCTGCTAGTTGTGCTACCTACGTGATGGTTATGGTCAGGTATCTCTGATGATTTTGTAGTCAGTATTGCACTTTGTATAGAGTACTGCACCTTCTAGTGTGAGGTTGATTTGCATCTGGTTCTGACTCTGTAGGAGTATTTAGTATTGTGCTTGTTTATCGTGTGTACGTGCTGGTCATGGTTAGCTATTTGTATGGAGACTGTGATGGTCATGAATATTTCCCTTAACTTTGCGTGTTTGCAATGATTTTGGCCCGGCTTCGGGATATATGTACGCAGGACGTATCTGCGCGTGTGAGAAGACAATCCTATCCTTTATTATAAAGGGGTATAGAGAGATCTCATCAGTCAATGTGTTTAGGAGGGGTCTACCGAAG
The DNA here is from genome assembly GCA_021437245.1 of Aegilops speltoides. NCBI lineage: Eukaryota > Viridiplantae > Streptophyta > Magnoliopsida > Poales > Poaceae > Aegilops > Aegilops speltoides. The sequence goes on from CM038143.1 coordinate 1,217,318, forward strand.
CAAAAGTGTACTCTAATAGTGTCTAATCTTTCTCTGGATTAAATATCACAAATATATTTTCACGTCTGATTAAAATCTGTATTAATTCTCATGTCACCTATCGATGCAAGAGGTCAAAATGTTCATGTGATCCACTTATCTTCTGAATCTCTAAGTGTGTTCGACCGCTCGACGACCAAAACGAACTGCAAGAAAAAATTGTGATTTATGCGTTCCCATTCTTCTGAACAAAGTGTGATATATGCGTTTCCATTCTTCAGAATCCCATGCTGCTCCTACATGCCATGAACGGACTAGACTTGAGTGTAGACTGCGGGCCATGGAGACCAACTCAGTGCAGCGCTTTTAAGAAACCTCGTCTCCTTTTCCCTGACTTCTTTTTCCAGAGCAATGCTAGACTTACAAGTTTTTACGTAAAAATCAAATGTGGAAGATTATCATTGGGGTTAGCGAGAGGATTAGTTGGAGGTTACGTTAATGTACGTATTAGTTTTATGTAGGTGTAGAATTTTCGCCTTTTCCACTGGGCAACTAACAAATACACCGCGACTTTGCAAATTAAGACGCCATTGGAGTGATGGTTGTCTGATGTGTTGCGAAGCGTAGCAGAAAACAAAACAAAATCGCACCTACGCGCGCCCAAGATCAATATGAAGATGCATAATGGTCGGGATCACGATTATTATCGTCACCGAGTTGCACCGGAAGAAGAACATGATGATGTAGATCGTACTTGGAGTCCCACGAACAGCGCGTCGAACCGAAGACCGAAAACACGGCCTCTCTACTTGGTCGCAAGCGTGCAGCCTTCACGATCCGGCAACGCTTCGCTGTCCAGAGCTAATCATCACCGGAGAATTAGAGGGGGGGGGGGGATTAGAACCACACTGTGCTTCTAATTATGAGGACAAAAGGATTGGCCTAGCTCTAATTAGTTAAGTAGGACCAACTAGACCTAGAACTAGAAGAACTAGAGGAGGCTACAAAACTTGTGTATGCAAAAGAGCACCAAACCTCAAGTATATATAGGATAAAGGGGAGAGGAAGGGCTTCCACTAAGGGGAAAAGTTCCTCATATATATATTTATCAGTAATACTCGGTATTACCCGATACTCTCTGAAACCCTTCCAGTGACCCGAAACGCTTTCGGATCCTCTCGGAAGTATTCCGAATATTCATGACATAATTCCAAAAATATATTCTTATGACTCCCGTCCTACTAACAATCAGCAGATCGTGATTCCCTTAAGCTTGTGACCCTGTAGGTTCAGTAACTCAGACATGAACAAAACCCCATCATTCAATGACCGACAGCGGAACCGTGGACGTCTGTATCGATCCCTATGAGCACACGAATGATATTCGAGTGAACCTTTGGTTATTATGTGATGTTCCCTTTGCTTCGCGATACTTCATAAAACCCGAGATGTGTTGGTGTCCTCCTGAGTCATTACATGCTCATATACCGATATCCTCGTCACTGGTTTTGTTCTTCTTTCTCGTTATCGTGTTCTAGTATCCCTGTGGCATGGTCATCTATGTCTGGTCAGACGATGATGCATGTTGTCACACCAAGAGGGCCCTACGAATATCTCTCCATGATCGGAGGAGCAAATCCCACTCTCGAGCTACCTAGTCCCTTGTCAAACTTTCTGTTGAACCTATAAGTTGTCGTTATGATCATCGCGTTACATGTGACATTTGAGCAACCCCAAAACCCATCGTACGGTAAGAAGTGACTACGATATTCTCATGGTCTAAGGAGCAAAATCACACGTTAACACTCCGTGTTATTACAATGGAATACAGAAGATATTAACTCAATTCATAACAAACAAGTTTGGGTCAATTCAATATGATCGTTTTTCCAACGTCATAATCTCAATGTTGTTTTAGGATCATCGTTGCACTTAACAACATCCTAAGATCCAAAAAACATTACCATCAAGAAACACTTGAGCCAGTCCCAGAGGCAAGATCGACTAGGAACATTTTATTTAACAGTTTATCATTCCATGCGTGCATACGAGTTTTCCACTGAATTGCATATTCTGGGATCATAGCAGTTATAGCATGAAATATAAACTCTTAATAATAATAATAATAATAATAATAATAATAATAATAATAATAATAATAATAATAATAATAATGCCTCTAGGGCATATTTGACCTTTATTTGACCTTCGCCTTTAGAAGTTCGAGTGTGAAACTCAAGCGGGTCATCTCGGGATCGCAAACATCATACAGTAGAGTCTTCATGTCTACCTCCAGTTGCGCCAGCTTGGCCTCCTATCTAGAACCAACTCTCTCCCTAGTCGTCTACTTGCGAAGCATGTCTCAAACATGAGGGTCCCGCACGACTGAACTTCGTAGTGACGAAGACTACAGCGTGTCCGCGTCTTATTCGTCACGTCCGGCCTACTCCGCCTTGTTTGACCTCTTCTCCGCCTTGTCCGGCCTCTTCCCCGCCGCCATGTCCGACACCCTCTTATTCGGGTCCATTGTCGGTAATCTCTTTGTCCGGCCCCATGTCATTATTGGTTGCCCCCTCGACGTCCTCATCATCATCTTCACTTATCCACCGAGTATATCCATCCATGAAACCATTCATGAGCAGGTGTGCCTTTAAACGGCAACCCTCAAAGGGGTTGAGACAAACTCCTTCTTTGCATATTCGACACCGACATAAAATTGCCTTTCGGTACTTTTCATACATGCCGTCCACCGCGGATCGCAAGTATCTATCCACTATCCTTCCATTGACCTTCATGATCGACTGTGTGGTATAAGCAAAAGAATTACAATCACACATGCATGCATCAAAGTCATACAAAAATTTGGCATGACCTTCCCTAAAAATAGGAAATATCGAGTTTGCTCGAAATTCGCCAAAGCAGAAATAAATCAACATTTGGGCAAAACGTAGGCACACAATCAAAACATCGGCATGACCTACCTGTATGTTCAAAACATCAAGGCGACCATTCTGATACATCAAATGAGGCACACAATCCATCGGGATTTTCTGTTGAAAAACATAATAATAACTTCGTAGTTAGCAATGTAGTTCGGTTTTAGAAGTATGGAAAAGATGCACGGATGTCGTAATAGTAAAAAATCTTACCAGGGTATCTCCATGGAAGTTACTATGGTTCAACACGTGCACTAGTGGCACTTATTGACCATAATGTGGAGGAGTTTGATAATAGGCATTGTAATTCTCAAGGTCAGTACAAAATGCGACCAGATGATTTTTCTCCTGATAAGTTAACCCAGAGCCATCGGTGTAGTAGGTTCTGGCTACCATCTTCCGCACATTCTTTGAAGAATGAAAATAAGCTATCAATGGAAATAAGCTGTCAACTATTTTGAAATAAACAATATAAATTACTTAATAACTATGTTTGAGAAACTCACATAGCGGTAGAATTGGAAGTGTATCGACAAGAACCCAAATGTCCAAATTGTCTACCTCGATGTCAGGATCGCCAAGATCCATGGTGACAAACATACCCTCTTGAAAATCATACATCTTGCAAAGTGCTTCCCAACCCGGGCAACCAAAATTGGATATGCTCTTAGAATTGTATAGATTTATCTCAAAATCCATACCATGATGAGTCCTTAGGTTAGTTTTCTTTGTTTCATTCCTCTCATGATCTTCAAAACCCATCCTCTCCAAGACATAGCGTCTTGCATGGCATGGGATAAGCTAGTCGAATTGTAAAAGACGAAAATTACACGTTGAAGTAATAGAAGTCAAGCTTAATTATGGAAAAACATTTTGCATCGTAGCTTACCGCTTCACAATCGAAGGCCTCCTCGAGCTTAATGCTGAAGCGCCGACCTTCTACCAAGTGAGGCCTGTCGCAGAAACCCCGGTTGTCGTCGCACTAGGAGCACTCCCCGGGACTTTCGTCCGACAAGATTTCATATGTTCATAATTCAAAGATTAAACTTGTACAATTAAATATATATGTACTACAAAAACTAAATTAGATCATTATTATTAATCACGGATTGACTATCAGTCTGTCGAGTCTTTTCTTGTAAACTCTCAGCTCACGTGGTGTATATATTTGACTGTCGGTGATGGTAGCTCCTCCTTTCGTTCTCGAGTGCATTACACCAAATTGTCTAGCACACGGGAAAGAAGGAGAAGCTACCCCCACGATAACAGTCGGGATTCTACGTCCTCTCATATATGGTGGAGACTCTCCCTCACTGATTCCTCTCTGACAATTGCACCCGTCGGTGATGGTCATTACTCCTCCTTCCCCTAGTGCATAACAAAGGTCTAGCACAAGGAGAAGAAGGAGAAACGACCCCCACGACAACAGTCGGGATTCTTCGTCCTCTCATATGTGGTGGAGCCTCAATAGACATAAAGTCAACCCGAAATATCGTTTAATTATTTTTATAGAAAATCCAGGCCACTCGATATTTCCTACACACTCTAGCACAAGTCATGCCAGAATTCACGAAAAATCCGGCAAGACCTTTGCCAAAAAAAGGACATATGGAGCGCCTGAAATTTGCTGGAACAAAATTTAATCAACACTCCGGCAAAACATAGGCCACTCGGAGGTGTAACCTACATTTTGAACATGATTCGGTCATAACTAGGGTTCATACTACATTATTCTAAGATTAAACACCTAAAACACCTAAATTAAATTAACAACATGGGGTGGCTGGTCTCACCTCAATCGAGGTCGGAGGGGGTCGGTGACAGGGACGACGGCGGGGATGATGCAGGGGCTCCTTGATTTCTGCAAAAACAAAATATAAACAAAAACATTATTATCATCATCTTAGGACTTAGTGAAACTCCATAAGCTACATTTAATTATTCTATTCAAATTTACTTATAATTTTGTTTTCTATTCAAATTTACTTATTCAAATTTTCTAAAAATTTCCTATTCTATTCAAATTTTCTAAAAATTTCCTATTCTATTCAAAAGACCTACATTTACTTATTTTTTTTCAATTTCATATTTTATTCTATTAAAATTTACTAAAAACAAAAACCTACATTTAACAAAAACTAAAACCTATTTACAGAAAGGGGGAGGAGGAGTGTGGGAGGAGGCCAGGAGGAGGCCAGGAGGAGGGAATGGAGGAGGAGGAGAGAGCAGGAGGGGAAGGAGGAGAGAGGAGGGATGAGGAGGGAGGAGGAGGAGAGATCACGAGAGGGAGGAGGGAGGAGGAGGAGGAGGAGGAGGAGGGGGCCGCCAGAGAGGGAGGAGGGGGCCGCCGGAGTGGGAGGAGGAGGAGGGGGCCGCCGGCGGAGAGGGAGGTGGAAGAGGGGGCCACCGGTGCCGGAGAGGGAGGAGGAGGAGGGGCCCGCTGATGTCTACTACACAACCTTCTTCTTGTAGATGTTGTTAGGCCTCCAAGTACAGAGGTTTGTAGGACAGTAGCAAATTTCCCTCAAGTGGATGACCTAAGGTTTATCAATATGTGGGAGGCGTAGGATGAAGATGGTCTCTCTCAAGCAACCCTGCAACCAAATAACAAAGAGTCTCTTGTGTCCCCAACACACCCAATACAATGGTAAATTGTATAGGTGCACTAGTTCGGCGACGAGATGGTGATACAAGTGTAATATGGATGGTAGATATGGATATTTGTAATCTGAAATTATAAAAACAGCAAGGTAACTAATGATAAAAGTGAGCATAAACGGTATTGCAATGCTAGGAAACAAGGCCTAGGGTTCATACTTTCACTAGTGCAAGTTCTCTCAACAATAATAACATACTTGGATCATATAACTATCCCTCAACATGCAACAAAGAGTCACTCCAAAGTCACTAATAGCGGAGAACAAACGAAGCGATTATGGTAGGGTACGAAACCACCTCAAAGTTATTCTTTCTGCTCGATCTATTCAAGAGTCCGTAATAAAATAACACAAAGCTATTCTTCCCATTCAATCTATCATAGAGTTCGTACTAGAATAACACCTTAAGACACAAATCAACCAAAACCCTAATGTCACCTAGATACTGCATTGTCACCTCAAGTATCCGTGGGCATGATTATACGATATGCATCACACAATCTCAGATTCATCTATTCAACCAACACAAAGTACTTCAAAGAGTGCCCCAAAGTTTCTACCGGAGAGTCAAGACAAAAACGTGTGCCAACCCCTATGCATAAGTTCATTGAACTTGATCACCAAAACATACATCAAGTGGATCACGTGAATATCCCATTGTCACCACAGATAAGCACGACAAGACATACATCAAGTGTTCTCAAATCCTTAAAGACTCAATCCGACAAGATAACTTCAAAGGGAAAACTCAATCCATTACAAGAGAGTAGAGGGGGAGAAACATCATAAGATCCAACTATAATAGCAAAGCTCGTGATACATCAAGATCGTATCACCTCAAGAACACGAGAGAGAGAGAGAGATCAAACACATAGCTACTGGTACATACCCTCAGCCCCGAGGGTGAACTACTCCCTCCTCGTCATGGAGAGCGCTGGGATGATGAAGATGGCCACTGGTGAGGGATCCCCCCTCCGGTAGGGTACCAGAATGGGCTCCCGAGAGGTTTTTGGTGGCTACAGAGGCTTGCGGCGGCGGAACTCCCGATCTATTGCTCGCTTCGATGTTTTTAGGGTATATGGGAATATATAGGCGAAAGAAGTCGGTCGGGGGAGCCACGAGGGTGGAGGGCGCGCCCAGGGGGTGGGCGCGCCCCCTGCCTTGTGGCCTCCTCGAAGCTTCCCTGACTTGCACTCCAAGTCCCATGGATTGCTTCCGTTCCAAAAATAACGCTCCCGAAGGTTTCAGTCGTTTGGACTACATTTGATATTCCTTTTCTTCGAAACACTAAAATAGGCAAGAAAACATCAATATGGGCTGGGCCTCCGGTTAATAGGTTAGTCCCAAAAATAATATAAAAGTGTATAATAAAGCCCATAAACATTAAAAACAGATAATAAAATAGCATGAATGCTTCATAAATTATAGATACGTTAGAGATGTATCAGCCGCCGGCGGAGAGGGAGGAGGAAGAGGGGGCCGCCGGCGCCGGAGAGGGAGGAGGAGGAGGGAGGAGAAGGGGGAGGAGGAGGAGGGAGGGATCGACCTTGGGGTGGAGGAGGAGGACGGCGACAGCGGCGGCGACGACGACGGAGGCGACAGAGAGGCGACGGACGAGAGTGTGAGGAGGAGAGTGAGAGGACGCGCGCGGGCCGGTTAATTTGGATAAGGGCCCTTAGTGGTAGTGCTTGTCTCTAGAAAGCGCTACTGCTAACATCTGTAGCAGTAGCGCTTTCTGAAGAAAGGCGCTACTGACAAGGCTAAGAATGTAAAAAAAAATTAAAAATACATTGGTCATCAATGATCTTTTTGTGCAGAATCTGAATTGTCAATAGGAATCTTCATCGAAATCGGTGAAGATTCCTATTGCGGCAAAAGATCCTATACATAGAGTTCAATGAAGACCAAGTGGTTGTGATGGTTTGAGAAGCACCATATTTAAGGTGGTAAAAATTTTGTTCGCGAAGCGAGGTGGCACTAAACTTTGGTCTGGTAGGGGGGGGGACTGAATTTATCAGTAGCGCTGGTCGGGGAAAATGCACTATTGCTAAGATGCATAGTAGTAGCGATTGCAAAACGTGAGCGCTACCACTATCCCTAGCATACCTGGAACGGTCTGTCAATTGTAGTAGTAGCGTGTTTTATAGGTTCAGCGCTGCTGCTATGATCATAGTAGCAGCGCCTGTGCTGCCCAAGCGCTACTGCTATGTAGCAGCATCACTTTCCTTGAACAAGCGCTACTAGTGAGCTCCTGTGAATAAGCATATTTCCAGTAATGTGCTACTGCTATTTAACAGCAGTGTGAGGTAGTTAACCATCGCTATTGATAAGCATCTATCTATAAGCTATTTTCTAGTAGTGAAGGGTCTCAACATACATCACATAAACCGAGTGTTATCTGTTTGCCGAGCCCGTTGTACCAGACGCTCGACAACCACCACTAGTAGAAAAAGGGTCATACGTGAAGCCCAATAGTGTCGGTTCTTATTAGAGCCGGCACTAATGTGTACAATAGCATCGGTTCGTGGCGGCGATCAATAGCATCGGTTCGTGGCTAACCTTTAGTACCGGTTCATGCCACGAACCGGTACTAAAGGGGATGTGTCAGCCTGCGGTCAGGGTATGGCCCCACCATCACCATTTAGTGCCGGTTCGTACCACGAACCGGTACTAATGAGGTTATGGCAAGCTATGTTTAGTCCCACCTCGCCAAGAGAGAGGGAGTAAGAGCGGTTTATAAGCCCCGAGTGCAGAGATAATGAAGAAGAGGCTCGATGCTCACGAAGTTAGCTTCAAGCCTTTGGGAATACGGTAGATTGCACGGAGCTACGCAGCAAAGCAGCTTACACTATCCCAAAAGGCTTGAAGCAAATTAACGAGCATTGCACCTCTTTTTTATTTTTAATAACTTATTACAACTCCGGACTTCTTCTGTTATGGCAAAAGGAAGGAGGAGAAGAAGAAGAAGGAGGAGGAGGAGGAGGAGAAGAAGAAGAGGAAGAGGAAGAAGGAGAAGAGGAAGAAGAAGGAGAAAAAGAAGAAGAAGAAGAGGAGTAGAAGAAGGAGGAGGAAGAAGAAGGAGAGAAGAAGAATAAGAAGAGGAAGAAGAAGGAGAAGAAGAAGAAGGAGAAGGAGAAGGAGAAGAAGAATAAGAAGAGGAAGAGGAAGAAGAAGAAGAAGAAGGAGGAGAAGGAGAAGGAGAAGAGGAATAAGAAGAGGAAGAGGAAGAAGAAGAAGAAGGAGGAGAAGGAGAAGGAGAAGGAGAAGAAGAAGGAGGATGAGGAGAAGAAGAAGAAGAAGAGGAGGAGGAGAATAAGAAGAAGGAGGAGGAGGAGAAGAAGAAGAAGAAGAGGAAGAGGAAGAAGGAGAAGAGGAAGAAGAAGGAGAAGAAGAAGAAGAAGAAGAGGAGGAGAAGAAGGAGGGGGAAGAAGAAGGAGAAGAAGAAGAATAAGAAGAGGAAGAAGAAGGAGAAGAAGAAGAAGAATAAGAAGAGGAAGAGGAAGAAGAAGGAGAAGAAGAAGAAGAAGAAGAAGAAGAAGAAGAAGAAGAAGAAGAGAAGAAGAAGAAGGAGGAGGAGGAGGAAGAAGAAGGGGGGAGAAGAAGGAGAGGAGGAGAAGAAGGAGGGGGAGAAGAAGAAGAAGAAGAGGAGGAGGAGAAGAAGGAGGGGGAAGAAGAAGAAGAAGAAGAAGAATAAGAAGAGGAAGAAGAAGGAGAAGAAGAAGAAGAAGAATAAGAAGAGGAAGAGGAAGAAGAAGGAGAAGAAGAAGAAGAAGAAGAAGAAGAAGAAGAAGAAGAAGAAGAAGAAGAAGAAGAGAAGAAGGAGGAGGAAGAAGAAGGAGAAGAAGAAGAATAAGAAGAGGAAGAGGAAAAAAAATAGAAGAAGAAAATAAAGCAGAAAATAAATAACTATACAAAAAAATTACTCAAAAATAAATAGAAGAAAATAAATAATGCGGAAAAGAAAAAAACTAATATAAAGCAAAAATATTCACAAAGAAACTAAATACGGCAAAAAAACTACTCACAGATAAATAGAAGAAAAAAAATAAAGCGAAAAATAAATAACTATATAAAAAAATTACTCAAAAATAAATAGAAGAAAATAAATAATGCGGAAAAGAAAAAACTAATATAAAGCAAAAATATTCACAAAGAAACTAAATACGACAAAAAACTACTCGTAAATAAATAGAAGAAAAAAAATAAAGCAGAAAATTAAAAAAATGTTGGGCGCGCCCGTGAGCCTACCAGTCCTAGGGTGTGTAAACGCAGCCAGTAAGGGCCAGGAGGCTCACCGGCAGCGCTACTTTAGTTAGGTCCGAAGCACGCTATTCAGAGGAGTTCGAAAGGGCAGCCATGGCTGGGTTTATAAACCAGTCTGGCTGCCCTTCGCTTCAGCAGTGGGACTAAACATAGCGCATCGCTGGTGGTAATAAGACGGCCTTTAGTACCGGTTTGAGCCACAAACCGGTACTAAGGTCTCTTTAGTACCGGTTGGTGCCACCAACCGTACTAAAGGGCCTCGTTCCGCCGCCGGGCTGGCCAAAATTGGCCTTTAGTACCGGTTGGTGGCACCAACCGGTACTAAAGGCTACGCCTATATATACTACACTTACGAAAAACCAGTTATCGCCGCCACTTCGCTCCACGAATCGCGCGAGTCGATCTCTCGCCGTCGCCCTCGCCGCCCCGCCGTCGTAAATAAATCGCCGCGATGAGCCCCGCCCGCCGTCGTCGTCGCCGCCGCGCCCCCCGACGCCGCCCGTCTCGTCGTCGCCGCCCCGCCGCGCCCGCGCCAGCGTCGTCGTCGTTCGCCGTCGATCCCGCCGCCGCCGCCGTGTCGTCGCCGTCCCCGCCCCGCCGCCCGTCGTCGCCGTCCCCCCCCCCGCCCGTCGTCGCCGCCCCCCGCCCCGCCGCCCGTCGTCACCGCCCCGCCGCCAGACGTCACCAGCACGCCCACACACACACACACACGCATCCACACATACACACACACACACACACACTACAAACACCACACACACACACATACACACAGACACACACACACACACACACACACTACACATATATTTTTACTTATTTTCTGTTTTTTAATGTTTAGATTAATTAGAACTATATCTATAGTTAATTTATTTTTAGAATGTTAGAAATGTTATGTTAGATGAATTAGAAATATGTTAATGTTTATTTTAGTAAATGCTTAGTTGAACTAGTTGAATTAATATGTAGAACTAGTTTTTTAGTAAATGCTTAGTTGAACTACTAGTTGAATTAATTAATATAATTACTAGTTTATTTTAGTAAATGCTTAGTTGAACTAGTTGAATTAATAGATTTTTCTGTTAATAGATTTTTTTTTCTGTTAATAGATTTTTTGGTGATATTATTATTGAATATGCATGTTTGGTGATACTATTGTTAATAGGTTTTTTTGGTGATATTTAGATTGTGTAATTAATTTTGTTCATAGAATTTTAATGATTTTTTTGTTCTTAGTAGTTGAACTAGATAGTTGACTAATAAAACTAAATTATGAACGTAGGACGGAAATGTCGTACTCATCGGACGACGATAACCGCCCGGGGGAGTGCGACTGGTGCCACGACAACCGAGGTATCTGCGACAGGTTCATTGAGCTGGATGAAGATCGGCGCTTCAGCATTAACCTCGAGGAGACTTGCGATGTTCATACGGTACGCAACGACGACAATAGTTTTTTTCGTAATTAAGCACGACTTCAACTATTTTAACGTGTATTTTTCATCTTTTCAATTTGACTAGCTTATCCCATGCTTTGCAAGATGCTATGTCTTGGAGAGGATGGGTATTGAAGACCATGAAAATTTTGAAACCAAAAAAATTATTCTAAGTACCGAACATGATGTGGATTTTCAAGTAAAGTTGTACAATGCTCAGAGTGTAACCCATTTTGGTTGCAAAAATTGGGATGCATTTTGCAAGATGTATGGTCTTGATGAGGGTATGGTTGTCACCATGGATCTTGGTGATCCTACAATCGAGCAAGAGACACCTACGATTTGGGTCTTTGTGGATACACCTCCAGTTCTTCCCTCATGTGAGCTAAACATAGTTATTAAGTAATTTATATTGTTTATTTCAAAATATATAGTTGACAACTTATCTCCATTGACAGCTTATTTTCATGCTTCAAAGAATGTGCGGAAGATGGTAGACAAAACGTACTACACCGAAGACTGCGAATTAACTTATCAGGAGAAACGACATCTGGTCGGATTTTGTAGAGATCTTGAGAATTACAATATATACAATCAAACTTCTCAACATTATGGTCAATACGTGCCACTAGTGCACGAGTTGAACTACGGGAACTATCATGGAGATACCTTGGTAAGATTATTTTTTACTATTACAACATCCGTGCATCTTTTTGCACACTTCTAAAACTAGTACATCATTGCTAACTATGAAGTTATTACTATGTTTTTCAACAGATAATCCCGAATGATTGTGTGCCTCATCGATGTATACGTGGTAGCCTTCATGTTTTGAACATACTACCAGGTCGTCCTCTTAATCTCAACTGTCCATACCGAAGTTTCTAAAAGAAGTGGAGACATAACAATCAAAGAATGGAGAAAATGTATGGACAATCGTAAGGAGCTTCTTGGAAGCAATAAGCAGCGAAAGGCAAGAATTGAAGACAGGATGATCGCCATTCTTCATAACGGAGAGTCGTGGTCTATATTGTTTTATGCTATTTTACCTTAAGGGTGTTTAGGTCCTACCGACATCGATGATCATGTGCTAAGAACAATTATGTAGGGTTGGGTTCGATGACTATATATGAGGATGATGATCGTATGACTTATTATTAATAACGAGTAGAAGTTGTATGATGATGCATGATTAGTAGGACTTGTTATTATATATATATGATGATGTGATGCAAAAGCATGCATGAGCATGTTATATCTCAGGGTGCAATGAACATAGCAGCAGCGTTGATAAACAATTAAAGCATGCATGATGTATATATGATGCATAACGGTACAATGTGTAGTATCGTAAAATACCAGCAAACGAAAAAGAATTAAAATGGAAACACAAAATTAAATGAAAAGAAATCATAAAACTAAAACCCACTAAACCTTATAGTACCGGTTGGTGTTACCAACCGGTACTAAAGGCCTCGAGTCCGCCGGCGGCTAGCTAGTGCCACGTGGTAAGCTTTTTAGCACCGGTTCGTCTTGAACCGGTGCTAAAGGGGGGAGCCTTTAGTGACCACTAATTAGTGCGGTTATGTAACCGGCACTATAGGGCCTTACGAACCGGTGCTAATGCCCGGTTCTGCACTAGTGCACCAGCGTGTGCTGCTCTATACCAAGAGCCACACTCAGCTTACTTGTCTCTTACCATGAGCCCGGGTTCTAGTACTCGGCAAAGAGCAAAGAACTCGGTAACTATGATTTTTCCTGTAGTGTTTAGTAAAAACAACACGGCTCCTGTGAAGCTGAAGATCAGCATTTCTCTTCCATCATGCAGCATTTTTTCGAAAAGGGGCGCTTTATTCCATCCTGCAGAACACATGTTGAGGCAGCAACCAACTGGAGTTGTGGATGCTATAGTGTGAATGTCATCGCCGCACCTTTTGACTTCATGAAACCTGAATCCGGACAGTTGTTCGTTCTGATACCTCGGCAGGGGGCAAGAGCCGCAAAACAAATGGGCCTAAAAACGAATAGAAGAAAAAGAAAAGCTAGGCAGCTGGCACTTGGGTCACTTCCACGCACTTGCCACCGGGCTTCCGCCTCTCCTACAGGGACGAAGGACCTGCTGCGCCTTGTGTTTCTCCCTCTCTTCGGGGTGCTGTCAGCTCAGGCATCTCATTTCCTCACATCATTATCTGAAATGCTGCGTCCTCATTAATTTGTATAGACATGCGCATCTGCAATGCGGTGTGTTAGGAATTCGAGGGGTCGTCATTCGTCAATAACACTGACATTTGGCGGAAATCCTTCCCTAAAATTAACCAGTTTTCGGAAAGTTTGGCATAAAATGACCCAGTCTAGAAATATTTTTCATGATCTGATCCTTTTTGGCAACCCCACCGCCGACCATGATGCTTCGGTGTTACTCCCTCCGACCAAAATAGATGACCCAACTTTAATACAAAGTTAGTGTTGGGGAACGTTGCAGAAAATTAAAATTTTTCCTACGGCTTCACCAAGATCCATCTATGAGTTCATCTAAGCAACGAGTAACGGGAGAGAGTTTGCATCTACATACCACTTGTAGATCGTGTGCGGAAGCTTGCAAGGTGATGATGGAGTCGTACTCGAACGTGATTCAGATCACCGATGCCAAGTGCTGAACGGACAGCACCTCCGCGTTCAACACACGTACGGGACGATCGACGTCTCCTCCTTCTTGATCCAGCAAGGGGGAAGGAGAGGTTGAGGAAGACAGCTCCACCGGCAAAGACGACGGCGTGATGATGGTGGAGAAGCAAGATCTCGGCAGTGGCTTCACTGAGCTCTACGGAGGAGGAGATGTGTTGGGGAGGAGGGCTGCGCCTTGGGAGTTGTGTACAGCAGCCCCCTTCCCTCCCCCTTTATATAGGCCCCGGTGGCCGGCCCCTGGAGATCCAATCTCCAGGGGGGGCGGCGGCCAAGGGGGGTGGAGTACCCCAAGCCGGTGGGCGCCCCACCCCTAGGGTTTCAACCCTAGGCGCAGGTGGACCCTAGGAGGCGCACCAGCCCCTTGTGGGCTGGTTCCTTCCCTCTCAGCCCATGGGGCCCTCCGGATAGGTGGCCCCACCCGGTGGTCCCAGATTTTACCGAAACCCCAAACTTTCCCGATGGTCAAACACCACTTCCTATATATTATTCTTTACCTCCGGACCCTTCCGAACTCCTCGTGACGTCCGGGATCTCATCCGGACTCGAACAACATTCGGTGGTCACATACTTGACTTCTGCTAACCCTAGCGCCACCGAACCTTAGTGTGTAGACCCTACGGGTTCGGAGACACGCAGACATGACCGAGACGACTCTCGGGCAATAACCAACAGCGGGTCGGATATCCATGTTGGCTCCTACATGCTCCTCGATGATTTCATCGGTTGAACCACGATGTCGAGGATTCGATCAAACCTCGTATGCAATTCCTTTGTCAATCGATGCGTTATTTGCCCGAGACTCGATCGTCGGTATCCCAATACCTTGTTCGGTCTCGTTACGGCAAGTCACTTTACTCGCATCAGAATGCATGATCCGTGGCCAACACCTTGGTCACATTGAGCTCATTATGATGATGCATTACCGAGTGGGCCCAGAGATACCTCTCCGTCATACGGAGTGACAAATCGATCTCGATCCATGTCAACCCAACAGATACTTTCGGAGATACCGTAATGCACCTTTATAGTCACCCGATTACGTTGTGACGCTTGATACACCCAAGGCACTCCTACGGTAACCGGAGTTACACGATCTCATGGTCGAAGGAATAGATACTTGACATTGGCAAAGCTTCTAGCAAACGAACTATACGATCTTTTATGCTATGCTTATGATTGGGTCTTGTCCATCACATCATTCTCCTAATGATGTGATCTCGTTATCAACGACATCCTATGTCCATAGTCAGGAAACCATGACTATCTATTGATCACAAAGAGCTAGTCAACTAGAGGCTCACTAGGGACTCATTGGGTCTAAGTGTTCACACGTGTATTACGATTTCCGGATAATACATTTATAGCATGAACAAAAGACAATTATCATGAACATTGAAATATAATAATCCTTTTATTATTGCCTCTAGGGCATATTTCCAACAGTCTCCCACTTGCACTAGAGTCACCAATCTAGTTACATTGTGATGAATCGAACACCCATAGAGTTCTGGTGTTGATCATGTTTTGCACGCGAGAGAGGTTTAGTCAACGGATCTGCGACATTCAGATCCGTGTGCACTTTGCAAATCTCTATGTCTCCATCTTGAACATTTTCACGGATGGAGTTGAAACGACGCTGATGTGCTCGGTCTTCTTGTGAAACCTGGGCTCCTTGGCAAGGGCAATAGCTCCAGTGTTGTCACAGAAGAGTTTGATCGGCCCCGACGCATTGGGTATGACTCCTAGGTCGGTGATGAACTCCTTCACCCAAATCGCTTCATGCGCTGCCTCCGAGGCTGCCATGTACTCCGCTTCACACGTAGATCCTGCCACGACGCTCGCTTGGTAAACCGCACTACCATCGCTCCACCATTCAACATATACACGTATCCGGTTTGTGACTTAGAGTCATCCAGATCTAAGTCGAAGCTAGCGTCGACGTAACCCTTTACGACGAGCTCTTCGTCTCCTCCATAAACGAGAAACATGTCCTTTGTCCTTTTCAGGTACTTCAGGATATTCTTGACCGCTGTCCAGTGTTCCTTGCCGGGGTTACTTTGGTATCTTGCAACCAAACTCACGGCAAGGTTTACATCGGTTCTGGTACACAGCATGGCATACATAATAGATCCTATGGCTGAAGCATAGGGGATGACACTCATCTCTTCTTTATCTTTTGCCGTGGTCGGTGACTGAGCTGAGCTCAGTTTCACACCTTGTAACATAGGCAAGAACCCCTTCTTGGACTGATCCATTTTGAACCTCTTCAAAATCTTATCAAGGTATGTGCTTTGTGAAAGACCTATGAGGCGTCTCGATCTATCTCTATAGATCTTGATGCCTAATATATAAGCAGCTTCTCCAAGGTCCTTCATTGAAAAACACTTGTTCAAGTAGGCCTTAATGCTGTCCAGAATTTCAGATCATTTCCCATCAAGAGTATGTCATCTACATATAACAGAGAAATGCTACAGAGCTCCCACTCACTTTCTTGTAAACGCAGGCTTCTCCATAAGTCTGCATAAACCCAAACGCTTTGATCATCTCATCAAAGCGAATGTTCCAACTCCGAGATGCTTGCACCAGTCCATAAATGGATCGCTGGAGCTTGCATACTTTGTTAGCGCTCGAGGATCGACAAAACCTTCCGCTGCATCATATACAGCTCTTCCTTAAGATGTCCATTAAGGAATGCCGTTTTGACGTCCATCTGCCATATCTCATAATCATAGTATGCGGCAATTGCTAACATGATTCGGACGGACTTAAGCTTCGCTACGGGAGAGAATGTCTCGTCGTAGTCAATTCCTTGAACTTGTCGATAACCCTTAGCGACAAGTCGAGCTTTATAGATGGTAACATTACCATCCGCGTCCGTCTTCTTCTTAAAAATCCATTTATTTTCTATCGCTCGCCGATCATCGGCAAGTCTGTCAAAGTCCATACTTTGTTTTCATACATGGATTCTATCTCGGATTTCATGGCCTCAAGCCATTTGTTGGAATCCGGGCCCGCCATTGCTTCTTCATAGTTCAAGGTTCATTGTTGTCTAGCAACATGATTTCCATGACAGGTTGCCGTACCACTCAGTGCGGAAGCGTGTCCTCGTGGACCTTGAAGTTCAAGAGTAACTTGATCCAAGTACCTTGATCATCATCAACGTTTTACTCTTGGTTGGTGTGGGCATCACAGAACGGTTTCTGCGCTGCACCACTTTCCCGCTCGAGAGGTAGTACTTCATCGAAGTTCTACTTTCCTCCCACTTACTTCTTTCGAGAGAAACTCTTTTTCCAGAAAGCATCCGTTCTTGGCAACAAAGATCTTGCCTTCGGATCTTAAGTAGAAGGTATACCCGACAGTTTCCTTAGGGTATCCTATGAATACGCATTTTTCCGACTTGGGTTCGAGCTTTTCAGGTTGAAGTTTCTTGACATAAGCATCGCATCCCCAAACTTTTAGAAACGATAGCTTAGGTTTCTTCCCAAACCATAATTCATACGGTGTCGTCTCAACGGATTTAGACGGTGCCCTATTTAAAGTGAATGTAGCTGTCTCTAGAGCGTATCCCCAAAATGATAGCGGTAAATCGGTAAGAGACATCATAGACCGCACCATATCCAATAGAGTGCGATTCGACGCTCGGACACACCGTTTACCGAGGTGTTCCAGCGGCGTGAGTTGTGAAACGATTCCACATTTCCTTAAGTGTGTGCCAAATTCGTGGCTTAAATATTCTCCCCACGATCCGATCGAGGAACTTTATCTTTCGGTCACGTTGATTCTCCACTTCACTCTGAAATTCCTTGAACTTTTCAAAGGTCTCAGACTTGTGTTTCATTAAGTAGACATACCCATATCTACTTAAGTCATCGGTGAGAGTGAGAACATAACGATATCCTCCACGAGCCTCAACGCCATTGGACCGCACACATCAAGATGTATGATTTCCAACAAGTTGGTTGCTCGCCCATTGTTCCGGAGAACGGAGTCTTGGTCATTTTGCCTAAGAGGCATGGTTCGCATGTGTCAAACGATTCATAATCAAGAGACTCCAAAAGTCCATCAAGATGGAGCTTCTTCATGCGCTTGACACCAATGTGACCAAGGCGGCAGTGCCACAAGTATGTGGGACTATCGTTATCAACTTTACATCTTTTCGCATCCACACTATGAACATGTGTAATATTACGCCGAGATTCATTAAGAATAAACCATTGACCATCGGAGCATGACCATAAAACATATCTCTCATATAAATCGAACAACCATTATTCTCGACTTAAATGAGTAGCCATCTCGTATCAAACGAGATCCGGATACAATGTTCATGCTCAAACTTGGCACTAAATAACAATTATTGAGGTTTAAAACTAATCCGTGGGTAAATGTAGAGGCAGCGTGTCGACGGCGATCACATCGACCTCGAACCATTCCCGACGCAAGATCGTCACCTCTCGCCCTTCGCCATCTCCGCTTATTCCGCAGCTCCTGCTGTGAGTTACATATGTGAGCAACGACACCGTATCAAATACCTGTGAGTTACTACGAGTAATGGTAAGGTACACATCAATTACATGTATATCAAATATACCTTTGGTGTTGCGGCTTTCTTATCCGCTAAGTATTTGGGGCAGTTCCGCTTCGGTGCCCTTTCCCTTGCAATAAAAGCACTCGGCCTCGTGCTTGGGTCCATTCTTTGACTTCTTCCCGCAGCAAAGCTTACGGGCGGCGGCAACATCTTTGCCGCCCTTCTTGAAGTTCTTCTTACCCTTGCCCTTCTTGAACTTAGTGGTCTTATTGACCATCAACACTTGATGTTCTTTCTTGATTTCAGCCTCTGCTGACTTGAAGATCGAGAACACTTCAGAATGGTCTTTACCATCCCCGCATGTTGTAGTTCATCACAAAGCTCTTGTAGCTTGGTGGGAGCGATCGGAGGATTCTGTCAATGACCGCCTCATCTGGGAGGTTAATGTTCAACTGGGTCATACGGCGTGCAACCCTGCATCTTGAGGATGTGCTCACCGATGTAACTGTTCTCCTCCATCTTACAATCTGTAGAACTTGTCGGAGACATCATATCTCTCGACCGGGCATGAGCTTGGAAAACTAGTTTCAGCTCTTCAACATCTCATATGCTCCGTGATGCTCAAAACGCTTTTGGAGCCCCGGTTCTAAGCTGTAGAGCATGCCGCACCGAACGAGGGAGTAATCATCAAGACGAGTCTGCCAAGCGCTCATAACGCCTTGGTTCTTCGACGGAGCGGCACCTAGCGGTCCTTCTAGGACATATTGCTTCTGGCAGCTATGAGGATGATCTCGTGTTCGGACCCATCCGTATAGTTGCTGCCATCATCTTTCAGCTTGGTTTTCTAGGAGCGTTGAAGTTCATGTTGACATTAGCGTTGGCCATTGGTCTACAAGACATATTTGCAAAGGTTTTAGACTAAGTTCATGATAATAAAGTTCTTAATCAAAATTATGAACTCCCACTTAGATTAGACATCCCTCTAGTCATCTAAGTGTTACACGATCCGAGTCGACTAGCCCGTGTCCGATCATCACGTGAGACGGACTAGTCATCGTCGGTGAACATCTTCATGTTGATCGTATCTTCCATACGACTCGTGTTCGACCTTTCGGTCTCCGTGTTCCGAGGCCATGTATGCACATGCTAGGCTCGTCAAGTTAACCCTAAGTGTTTTCGCTGTATAAAACTGTCTTACACCCGTTGTATGTGAACGTAAGGATCCATCACACCGATCATCACGTGGTGCTTAGAAACGATTTAACTGTAGCAACGGTGCACGCTTAGGGAGAACACTTCTTGAAATTTTTAAGGGATCATCTTATTTACTACCGTCGTCCTAAGTAAACAAGATGCATAAACATAATAAACATCACATGCAATTATATAGTTGTGACATGATATGGCCAATATCATCAAGCTCCATTGATCTCCATCTTCGGGCTCCATGATCATCTTGTCACCGGCTTGACACCATGATCTCCATCATCATGATCTCCATCATCGTGTCTTCATGAAGTTGTCACGCCAACGACTACTTCTACTTCTATGACTAACGCGTTTAGCAATGAAGTAAAGTAGTTTACATGGCGTTCTTCAATGACACGCAGGTCATACAAAAATAAAGACAACTCCTATGGCTCCCGCCGTTGTCATACTCATCGACATGCAAGTCGTGAATCCTATTACAAGAACATGATCTCATACATCACAATTCATCATTCATCACAACTTCGCCATATCACATCACATGATCAATCGCTGCAAAAACAAGTTAGACGTCCTCTAATTGTTGTTGCATCTTTTACGTGGCTGCGATTGGGTTCTAGCAAGAACGTTTTTCTTACCTACGAATCACCACAACGTGATTTTGTCAACTTCTATTTACCCTTCATAAGGGCCTTGTTCATCGATTCCGCTCCAACTAAAGTGGAGAGACAGACACCCGCCAGCCACCTTATGCAACTAGTGCATGTCACCGGTGGAACCGGTCTCACGAAGCGCACGTAAGGTTGGTCCGGCCGCTTCATCCCACAATACCGCTGAGCAAGAAACGACTAGTAGAGGCAAGTAAGATGACAAGATCAACGCCCACAACAAATTGTGTTCTACTCGTGCATTAGAGAACTACGATAGACCTAGCTCATGATGCCACTGTTGGGGAACGTTGTAGAAAATTAAAATTTTTCCCACGGCTTCACCAAGATCCATCTATGAGTTCATCTAAGCAACGAGTAACGGAGAGAGTTTGCATCTACATACCACTTGTAGATCGCGTGCGGAAGCTTGCAAGGTGATGATGGAGTCGCACTCGAACGTGATTCAGATCACCGATGCCAAGTGCTGAACGGACAGCACCTCCGCGTTCAACACACGTGACGGACGATCGACGTCTCCTCCTTCTTGATCCAGCAAGGGGAAGGAGAGGTTGAGGAAGACAGCTCCACCGGCAAAGACGACGGCGTGATGATGGTGGAGAAGCAAGATCTCGGCTGTGGCTTCACGAGCTCTACGGAGGAGGAGATGTGTTGGGGAGGAGGGCTGCGCCTTGGGAGTTGTGTACAGCAGCCCTCCTCCCCCCCTTTATATAGGCCCCGGTGGCTGGCCCGAGATCCAATCTCCGGGGGCGGCGCCAAGGGGTGGAGTACCCCCTGCCGGTGGGCGCCCCACCCCTAGGGTTTCAACCCTAGGCGCAGGGGTGGACCCTAGGAGGCGCACCAGCCCCTTGTGGGCTGGTTCCTTCCCTCTCAGCCCATGGGGCCCTCCGGATAGGTGGCCCCACCCGGTGGTCCGTGATTTTACCGAAACCCCAAACTTTCCCGATGGTCAAACACCACTTCCTATATATTATTCTTTACCTCCGACCTTCCGAACTCCTCGTGACGTCCGGATCTCATCCGGACTCAACAACATTCGTGGTCACATACTTGACTTCTCGCTAACCCTAGCGCCACCGAACCTTAAGTGTGTAGACCCTACGGGTTCGGAGACACGCAGACATGACCGAGACGACTCTCGGGCAATAACCAACAGCGGGTCTGGATATCCATGTTGGCTCTACATGCTCCTCGATGATTTCATCGGTTGAACCACGATGTCGAGGATTCGATCAAACCTCGTATGCAATTCCTTTGTCAATCGGTGACGTTATTTGCCCGAGACTCGATCGTCGGTATCCCAATACCTTGTTCGGTCTCGTTACGGCAAGTCACTTTACTCGCATCAGAATGCATGATCCCGTACAACACCTTGGTCACATTGAGCTCATTATGATGATGCATTACCGAGTGGGCCCAGAGATACCTCTCCGTCATACGGAGTGACAAATCCCGCCTCGATCCATGTCAACCCACAGATACTTTCGGAGATACCGTAATGCACCTTTATAGTCACCCGTTACGTTGTGACGCTTGATACACCCAAGGCACTCCTACGGTAACCGGAGTTACACGATCTCATGGTCGAAGGAATAGATACTTGACATTGGCAAAGCTTCTAGCAAACGAACTATACGATCTTTTATGCTATGCTTATGATTGTCTTGTCCATCACATCATTCTCCTAATGATGTGATCTCGTTATCAACGACATCCTATGTCCATAGTCAGGAAACCATGACTATCTATTGATCACAACGAGCTAGTCAACTAGAGGCTCACTAGGGACTCATTGGGTCTAAGTGTTCACACGTGTATTACGATTTCCGGATAATACATTTATAGCATGAACAAAAGACAATTATCATGAACATTGAAATATAATAATCCTTTTATTATTGCCTCTAGGGCATATTTCCAACAGTTAGTACAAAGTTGAGTCATCTATTTTTGAACGGAGGGAGTAGATGTTTTCGGGAGATGTGACTGCTGTAACGTGCTTTGTAGTGGTGATTCATCTTGAAACACTCCGCGCGAGCAGTGCAAGGGAAATATGAATATATCCTGCAAGGAAGAGGAAGTACGCAGTGCACATGCAAAGGCGCGAACAGCTGACAAAACGGACGATATGATGACTCTCTGAATCCTTGGCCTATGCATGACTGACCCGAGTCTCCGTGTGATGATGGTTGATACCTGACCACATGCAGTGTCTCCGTGCCACGTGATAGACTATCGTGACTTGGAGTCGAAGGAGACGAGCTGTTTGCACCTGCTGCGAGTGTGCATGGCTGAGGTGTAGGGCAATTCACGAGTGAACAGAGCAAAAATGCTACACTACGGAATCTTGTTTACAGCCAGCCTCATGTGGAAGAAAACACGGAATGGCGTCTCTCCGGTATAGAGATGCCTGGGACCGTGCATGGGAGATGCTGCATGCACATGTTTGAGCAGGCAAGCCGCATCCAGCTGCATGCAGCAGCTCCTCGATCGCACCTCGCCTAGTCGATTGAGAATTCGTTATGTCTTAGTCTATGCTATTGTCCTTTGATTTTGCATGGAGATTTGTAAAAAAAAAATATTTTCAGTTTTTCTTTTCTTCTTACATATTACTCCGTATATCACTTGATTGAGACGTAGCCAGGCCCCGCCTATAAATGTGTACGAGGTTGGTATCCCATGCCTTATGCTAAGAGCATCTCCAACAGCCGCGCATTTTGCGCGCGAGGCAAGTTTTCGCGCGCTCCAGCGGAGGCGGGAAAATAGCGCGCAGGGGAGAAAGCGGCAGCTCGCGTGGTAGATTTGGCGCGACGCTCGCCACGCGCTCCACCACACTGCCACGCGCCCATTTTCCCCGCCTCCTCGACGCTTCCGCGCCACGCCATCACCGCGCCACCATGCCGCCGCGCCGTCGGGGATCTTCAGGCTACCGCGGCGTCCGCAAGCGCCCCAACGGCTGGTACTACGCCGAGATCCGGTCCGGCGACGTCCGCTCGCCTCGCGACGTTCGAATCACAAGACGAGGCCGCCCACAGATGACGCGGGCGGCGTGGCGCCTAGAGAGGCCGCCGTCGCAGATGAACTTCCGTGATGTCTACATGCGCGAACAGGCGCAGGCCGTCGCCCTCCGCCTCGTCTTATCACAGACCAGGACCGTGCGGACCAACTTTGGCGGCAGTGCCACCTCCTCATCGCCGAGGAGAACGAGCGAGCCATGGCGGAGTGGCGCTGGCGCCACCCGGAGGACGTTGCCGAGGAGCACGCCTACTGGGCGGAGAGGACGGCAAGGCGCCGCACGGAGCGGGCGGGCCGGCATCGGCGGAAGGCACTGGCGACATCGCAGTGCGATATCGTTGAAGCAGGTGGGAGTCGATCTTCACGTCAGACGATGAACGTTTGGACGACATATGGATCGATACCTCGGACAACACCACCGAGGATGAGGATGATGATGAGGACTCGGAGTAGTTCTAGCTGCACCGTAATTTATCTAGTTGCACCGTAGTTTTGATTTTATGTAGTTGCACCGTAGTTCTGTTTTATCTATCTATGCTATGAACTTGTTTATCTATCTATGCTATGAACTATGCAAAATATCTTTGTATCGTTTTTTATATCTATGTAGTT
Organism: Aegilops speltoides; assembly: GCA_021437245.1. Lineage (NCBI taxonomy): Eukaryota > Viridiplantae > Streptophyta > Magnoliopsida > Poales > Poaceae > Aegilops > Aegilops speltoides. The sequence goes on from CM038143.1 coordinate 1,241,306, forward strand.
GAGAATTATGTATGGCTAAATAAAATTAGAAAAGAGCATCCGCAGCTGCACAGTGGAGTGTTCCCCGCGGTGGCAGTAGTATTTCAGAAGCTTCCCAGAAGCAGGCGTCTCGGCAGCCGCGAAGCGCCGGCGAGCTACAAATCTATCCACATAGTGTTTGTGCGAGTGCGCGCGCTGTGCATTTTAACGCGGCTGCTAGAGCCAGCGCTACGCGCCGCACCAAATCTGGCGATGGGCGCGCCGCAAATCAGCTTTTAGCGCGCCGGGCGTTGGACGGCTGTTGGAGATGCTCTAAGCGACCAGCCGACCACTAGTCACTAGTCACATGGATCCAGACTCAAGTTCCGCACTCTCCTTGCCGTGGCCGCCGCGGACGTAGTAGTGCTGCTGACGTGCCTCAGCTCGCGCCGCGGCCGCATCAGCCATGCCAAGCATGGCCCGCTTCTTCCTCTGGGCCGCCTCCGCTTTGTATCTCCCGCTTATCTCCTACATCTTCACCTACCTGACTAAAGACCTCTCCACCCTGGCCAACCGAAGCTGCATACAAGGGAAAAAAATTCTGTAAGGACGGGTTGCAGACCCCTCGCTGTGCATACCCTGTGTGAGATGATGCCACGTGGTCCACCTCGCCATCCGACGATTCGCTGCTCATCCGCTCGCTTCCTTGGTTCTCTCGGCTCAAGCGCCCCTACGTTCGGCTCCAAAACTGCCCCGCAGCCTCTAAAGCTTCGGCTCGGCTGGACTGAGCGCACGATCCCTACCCATCTGGACTGCAATCAGCTCAAGCGCCGCCGCATCCCTTGTCGCAGTTGCCGCCGCCGCCGCCGTAGTTGTCTCTATCGTTCGCCACCGGCCGATCTTGTGCTTCCTCCGTTATCTCCTTAGTCCCATTCTTGCCCTTTGTCCGGCACGGGATAGCAGGAGTTTGGCCGCCAGCCAGACGACGGGGGTACGTCTTCAATTCCCTTTTTCTTCTGCTCGCAGCTGCTCCCTTTTCTCATGTTCATTGTTTTTGGTTTCCAGTGTCAACCTATTTCGTTCTAGTGGAAGTGGTGACCAAGCTGTCAAGAATCGTAGCTGTTCAGGTTTATGTTCATTATCTAAGCTGAACATAAGTTGATGTTCAGTACCTAAGCTATTCGTTATGTTCAGTACCCTGAACCTAATTGTAGGTGTCAGGAAGTGGTCAGTACCTAAGCTATTTGTTATGCTTAATACCTACGGAGAACCTAATTGTAGGTGTCAGGAAGTGGTGACCAAACCTTTGATTAATCACTGTTCAGTATGTTTAGTACCTAAGTTATCAGGAATCGTAGGTGTCAGCAGAACAACCTTGATGATGTAAATAATAGCAACACAAAGGATTGTCTCACCCTCGACCAAGTCTCCTCCATGTGTTTCACTTGTCAAGTTGCGATCTTGCGATGTCATTGATACCACATGCATACTTCACTATCTAACTGAACAAACTTGATAATTCATTCTTTGCAGAAGAAATCGGAACAACTTTAGCATTGGAGAAAAGGAGGCTGAGAGGAAACCATTGGAGAAGATGGAATAAGAGATCACTTAGGATCTGTACAAGTAGCCAGAAGGGGCAATGTTGATCAAGTGGAAAAATATGCAACTAGCTGAACGTTTAGCTATAAGACATGCTCTGAACTTTGCAGCACAAGCATGTTTTCAGAAAATGGTAATACCATCAGATTGCTTGTCGTCGATCATCAAGATGAAGAGCGCTTGCGTCTGTACTGTGTTCAAAAAAAAAAAAGAAGAGCGCAAAGCAAGACAGATTCCATACTAGCATCATTATTGATCATATCATATGTAAAACCCTGAAATTTGTCGTGTAGCTTTTGTCATGTAGATATGTCATGTAAGGAAGCATCTCATGTTCTGGCAAAATCAGCCAAACATGATATAGGTTCCTGCTGGTACTGAGATTGTAAGGACCAAATGATGTAAATAATAGCTAATGGAATGTCTTTTGATTTCGTGCAAAAAAAAGTCTGCATCTGTTATCTGGATGTCTTCATAAATCTGTAGTTAAAATTTATAATTGTTTCTCTAGTTTCTCTCATTTGCTATTCAACCACAGCGAGGATGCTAAATTTTTTGTCTAGCCCTGAACTTCAGTTGAAGTCAGGACTGAACGCGTCATCTTGCTGGCCTCCTTCTCCTGTCATGGTGGCCGTGTCCTCCTGCTCACATGACTCGCGCAGCGTTTTGATTTTCGGCCGAAAAAACTAAATTTCGGCCGAATTTCGGCCATCTCGCCTGGGCCCGGTATATGGGCCTTTTTTTTCGAGATTGACGGGGGGGCCAAAAACCCCACCGCTTGTTATATTCCAACTCGAAGGTGACTTGGCAGTCAGTACATATACAAGTAAGCGCCCAAAGGCGCAAAAGAAAATTACAGGGAAGGCAAGAGAAAGCCCAAAACTAGAAGAAAGAAACAAAATGGAGGGGAAGGCTGGCACCAGTACCAAACTGAAACCCCTGGAGACCGACATCTCGAGTAGCGAGCTCCGCTGAGCAGCTTGTTCCACCTCTGACAATGAACCACAACAAGGCCTAGGGAGAAACATGCGGGCACCAGACCACAACTCACAATGCAACATCACTGGCATGAACGAAGGGCGTCGGATAGCCGAGTTCACGCGGCGACACCGGTGTGCGCCGGCGAAGCCAAAAGACAACGCACCACCGAGACCGAAGGGCGCGGCACCGGTGTACCGCCGCCGAGGTCGAAGGGCAGCGTGTTGACAAGGCCACCCCAGATGTCCTCATGAACGCCGTCCGCCACCATGAAGCACATACCGACGGAAAGGAGACACCGAAGTAGAAGCATATCGAGAAGCATCACTGGCGCGAACGAAGAGCGTCAGATAGCCGAGTTCGAGCGGCGGCACTGGTGTGCCGCCAGCAAAGCCGAGAAGGCAACCGCGCCACCGAGACCGAAGGGCGCAACACCGGTGTACTGCCGCCGAGGTCGAAGGGCGCGGTCGCCGAGGCCCCCCAGATGTCTAAGCAAGCTCCACTCGAGTCGCCAAGAACAATGGCCAGCCAGGATCAGAGCCGAGGTGGAGATGAAGCAACAAGAGGCGAGTCCACCCGAAGCAGAAGAAATCCAAGAAGATGTCCCTAAGGAGGAAACGACGTAGAGACGTCGACACCATCTGACACGGAGAACCCCGAGTCCGAGATTTCTCCCGGGATCTGAGAAGCTTGGGGGGGAGGGAAACAATGCCAAACTCGACGCCTTCAAGAAGGGAAAATGGCGGCTGTAGCCGTCATCGTCGATGAAGTTTTCACCGGCGCAGCCTCCACCTCGCAACCGAGCAAGTCGGCCAACCACCACCAGAAGCGCTTAGGCGACCATGAGCTGTGAAGCGAGCAACGGAGGCCAAAGAAGCAGAACACACCGGCTGCAAGACGCAGAGCCGAGGCCGAGGTGCACCGCGGCGGCGCGGAGGCCGCAACGAGAGCACGGAGAGCCGGTTGACCGAGCCATCTGAACGCGCCAGATCTGGTCTTGCCAAGCGCGACCACCGAGAGACCGCAACGGCCGAGGGACGTGCGCGGGGTCGGGTAGAGGCGGACGCAGCAAGGAGGGCGCCCGGCCGCCGCCACGGAAGCGGGCCGAGAGCAAAGACCACCGCCGCGGGCCCAGATCCAAATGGGCAAACCGACCAACGCAGCAGGGGTAGCCGCACCCGGAGGAGACCCATCGCACCAAAGAATGGCGAGAAAACACCGCTGGGGAGGCGCCCCGCCCGGGAAGCCGCCGAGTGATGGGGACGGATCTGGAGGAGCGTGGAGGAAAAGGCGTGGGGCGACGCGGGAGGGAGAACGGCCTCGCCGCCGCCATCCTGGTCCGCGGCAGCCGGCCGCCCTCGGCGGCGGCGACGCGGGGTGGCCGGAGGAGGGCGGCGGCCGGCGGCGGCTGGGTTCCCCTCGAGTCGCCCTGCGTGGGCGACGCGAGGGCCGAGCGACAGACCCCCAGATCGTATATGGGCCTTTCATCCGAATTATTTGGCCCAGTTTGAATTTATTTGCCCGGCCCAGCTTCTAGGGCCTTCATGTTACGCTTCTGCTCATATAAAAGCACGAATGCAAATGTCCCAACCCTAGAATCGTTGTTTTTCCTCTCGCTCCTCCTGTGGGCGGCGCCGCCGCTGCGCACAGAACACATCCTCGCCAGCGTAGCTTCTCCGGCGTCCGGCCAACGCGCTCACTAGCCTCCCGCCTTCCTCCACATCTCCTCGCCTCCACCCCATCCAGTTCGTGCCATTTGCTGCTCCAAGACAAGGGCATGGCGCTCGGCGGCTGCGGCAACGAAGCTGATGGTGCACGAGCCAACCATGGAGGCAGTAGCACGGGGCAGCGACAGCAGCATGGAGGGCGTCCTCTTGTTTGGGAAGGTACAAGCTTTCTTGATGCGTATACATCTCAATCAAGTACGTAGATGCAGTTTCAGTTTCAGTACGTAGATGCAGTTTCAGTACTTGTGCTTCTTTAGATGAATGAGAGGCTGCAATATCATACAGGGGTAAGAAAAACTCAGTCTTGATGATTTGAACAGAGTAGTGGCATCATTAATCTGAAATACACATGCATCTTGTAGTCACCAAGGATTCTGACAATGTTTTGACTTGGTATATAATCTGAAACGTACATGCATTTGGTAGTCAGAAAGGTTGCCCACGATCTGGTAATAGAAAAGTGGTTACAACCAGTGGCTTGTGCACAAAATTAAAGCTTTTATTATCACATCCAACCACTGGCTTGTATATTTGCAGAAGCATCCCATGTTTGAATCGATCATTTATTTAGATCTACAACGCGTCCAATATAAACTTCAGTTGTGTTTGTGTATTTAACTAAGTAGTTGTTGACCACTGATTAATTTCAATGTCCAGCGGTACTAGAGCATCAGCTTGTATATAAATTATTTATTCCTTAGTATCTAAACTAGATAATCTGTCTGTACTGTTTTTGTTCCTCATTCATATCAGGACACCCTAGTAAGAAAGGTTTGCTTTCTTAGCTGTCTACTCTTTATAACTGACCGTCGTTCTTTTGTCATGTGATTTTCAGGTAATGGAACTGCAAATAGGAGTGGCAGCGGCGACCAGGATGCAAATGGAAGTGGTTCCAAAGACCTTGGAAAGGTATTACTATGCTTTGCTTGGTCACACGATGCTATTGGAACCATGATCTTTATTTGCTAGGTTCAATTAAACTGATGTTTGTAACCTTGCAATGCAGGACTTAAAGACAATAACTTATATGATCCTTGGAACCATGCATGGCCGTATTATGGGGGTTTTGATTGCACGTACTGCAGCCTAAAGCACAAAGGTGGAGGTGCAACCCGTGTCGCGGAGCACCTTGGTGGTATTGTAGGTAATGTGAGGAGCTGCCCCAATGTGCCAAGAAATGTGAGAGATGCAATGAGAGAGTGCCGGGATGAATCAAGGAGGAAGAAAAGAGACAAACAAAATAGCAGGCTGAGAATTGAAAGAAATATTATGGAAGGGTGAGAGTGAGGATGATGAAGAAGAGAATGAATATGTTGATAATGACATTGAGGATGATGATGGGGTGAGTGAGGATGATGAGGATGGTGAACAAGATCAGCTAGAGACACAAATGCAACTTGAAGAAGAGACACAAGTACAAGTTGAAAAGGAGGCACCAACAAGCACTGGCCATTTGGAGACTAGATCTGGACGACTTATTCGGAAGAAGACCAAGAACGTCAACAGCCTCTACTCGTAAATTTGGTAAGTCTCTTCTTTTTGGTGTTTCTGATTCAGGTTTGTTACTTAGAAAAATCTAGCTTGATGTATATGTTCAAAGCGGCTGATCTTTAAATAGCTTGATGTATATTGCTTTCTTTAAGTAGGTTGATCTTTAATTGTTCTCGTGCTCTAATGTTTATGCTCACTGTGTATGATTAGTACTGCTGTTCTAATTGCTCACCTAGTAGTGTTGCTGTAATTGATACTTATCTTCTTGTATTGTTGCTATAATTGCTACTTATCACATACCAGTGATGTTCTAGTTGCTACCAATCACTTAGTAGTGTTGTTCTAATTGCTACTTAACACAGTATTTTAGTTGCTACTTGGAACTGCTAGTTACTTAGATGTATGCACTCTGTATCATGACCCTTCCTCTGTTTTCTCCAAACCAGAAATGGCACGTGAGCAAAGGATATCAAGAAGCTTTTGGATGTTGGGAAGCTTGGAGCTGATGCTTCAAATAAGCTGATGGTTGTCTTTTGGAGATGTTTCTATGTTTAATGCTATAAAGTCTTTTGGCTGTACTGGACTATTTAAACTTTGAACTATGATGTGATGGTTGAACTGATGCTGGACGGTTAAGGGTTTATGTCAGAGGCAACTTTATAACTAATGTGTGCCTGTTATGTTGGACTGTTAAGGGTTATGTTGGAGGCAATTTTATAACTAATGTGTGTCTGCTATGTTGGATTGTTAACTGTTATGTTGGAGGCAACATTATAGCTAACGTGTGCCTGTTATGTTGGGCAGATTCAATTTTCTTAATCCCTAGAGCTTATTTGCTAAAGTTTATAAGATCTCTCCTGATGGTTGTTGTGCTGATATGTTTTGCTCTATTTTATTTAAAGTTTTGTTCAAATTTCGGCCGAATTTTGGCCAAATTTCGGTCAAATTTTGGCCAAATTTTCAAATTTTGATTTTGCAATTTCGTCCGAGATTTTGCCGAATTTTTTGAAATTCCCGAAATTCGGCCATTTCGGCCAAGGACGAAAAAAAACACAAACCGAAAATCATTTCACAGGACTCGCGGCAGATCCATAGTACATGTCGCGGCGTGCGACATCATAGACGTCGAAAGATACAAGGTGGAGGAGCAATTGTTCTCATCAACGAGGTTTAATGTTTATGTGCTGCAAGCCAGAAGAAGAACCACCATGGTCGTCCTTGGAGGCGACGGTGTTAGATTCCGCCATGGCCACTCCCAACCTTCTCCACTCTGAGATGCCGATCAGACTGCTGCAGCACGACCCGTGGCGGCCACGGCTGTTACTCCGGCCCGATCCGGTTATGGGAGGGAGAGAACGCGTTGGGCGCGCGGCGGGAGTAAATTGCATAAAACCACCACTTTGAGGGCTAGGTTTGCAGAAAACACTACAATACATTTTTTTTGCAAAAACCACCACGTCTACGGTAATTTTTTTGCAAATAGCACGGATCGGCGGATTTGGCTCAGTTAAACACGTTTATGACAGTTGGAGCCCTTTTTTGCCTACGTGGCATAACATTTTTGTGTCAGGTTAATTCTAATCCAAATTTACAAATCAGTCCTTAGATTTTACATAGACACCCCTAATCAAAACGTAAAAAAGCAATTAGACCCACGTTTGGTCAAGCTGGCGGCGCTGGGCATCTCCTTCGCGCAGCGGCGCAGGAGCCACACCGGGGCAGCGGCGCAACATCCCTCTCCAGATCCGTATGGAGACGACCCTTGCCTGCCTGTCCTGCCTGGCGGCTGACAGCCACGAGCTCATCCCGCCGGACCGAGGGCACTGGATTTGCGCTAAGCGAGGGCTGTCGCGACCGAGGCCCGCTGCATTTGCGTTGCGCGGCGCCAGCTGTGGCGGTCAACGTTGGCGGCGTTGGGCATCTCTTTCGCGCAGGAGGTCAAACCGGGGCGGCGGCGTGGTATCCCTCGCCGGATCCAGACGAGGTGGTGGTGCTTGGGTCGGATCCGGCGCGTGGGGTGCTTGGGGCTCGCCAGAAGTTGAGGAGGTCAAGCGGCGGCGATTAACTAGGGCGGCGACGGCGGTTCCTGCAGGGAAAGCGCGACAGGCGAGGTCCAAGGGTGGGAGCTCCGGTGAACTCCGGCGGCTGCGAGCGCGAGTCTGGCCGGGTGGCTGGACAAAGTCCAAGGACACGGGGGGCTTGGGCGGCACGATGAAGAATGTGGGGGTGTTTTCGCGTTAAACCTAAATTGTTATGCCACGCAGGCAAAAAATGGACCCCATGTGTCATAAACTCACTTAACCGAGCCTGATCCGCCGATCAGTGTTTTTTGCAAAAAGATTACCGTAGACGTGGTGTTTTTTGCAAAAAAATGTATTATAGTGCTTTTCGCAAACCTAGCCTTCAAAGTGGTGGTTTTCTGCAATTTACTCGCGCGGCGGAGATGGTTACCGTTCCGTCCGCTCCAGTGAGCGTCGAGCCGGCGAACTGGCCGCTAATCCAATCGCGTAGAGGACAGTGTTCCGGTCGCTCGACCATGAAAAATTCATGATCTAATCGCCGCTCACTGAAAAAGCAGAAGCTACCCATATCTATTCGGAATCAATCGCTGCGTAATTGACCGAAGCCAGGATCGCACGTAGATGGGCAGTTTTGGAGCCGAACGTAGGGGCGCTTGAGCCGAGAGAACCAAGGAAGCGAGCGGATGAGCAGCGAATCGTCGGATGGCGAGGTGGACCACGTGGCATCATCTCACACAGGGTATGCACAGCGAGGGGTCTGCAACCGAGGTTCGCACAGAATTTTTTTCCCATACAAGGCGATGATTCGACAATCGAGTTGCAAAAGGCCTCTCAAGAGCTTGAATGCTTGTCCAAGTGGGCGTGGGTGGTCATGCTGACCGTCATCGTCCTCCAGTCTCTCAAGTCCAACGCCGACATGGCAGCCCTGGCAGTGGCCGCCGTTGCCTCACCGGCGGCCGGCACCGACGACATCGACAGCCAGAGGATCCGGCCATCCATGGACAGCCTCGTCTACTCCTGGGTGGTGGGCGTCGTAATCTACACCATGCTAGCATACGACCACAACCAAGGACATGTACGAGTACCTTTATTTTCCATGATTTTAACTATCGTATTACTGTTCTCGGCCCCTGGTGCTGGAAGAAAGGTGCTCACGTTCACTGCCTTCCGGCACGCGAATGGTTCCTTCGCCCTTGGCCGCAACGCCCAGCTCATCGAAGGCTACATGTCGCAGCTCCAAGAAGTTAGCATGGAGGAGGCGGCAGTTCCCCGTCTCATAGTGACGGGAGAGAAGAACGAGGACGTGGAAGAAAGCCTCCAAGGTTATCGTGTCAAGCCTTCAGCTCTGGAATCGAGCCGCCTGGTCACGCTGGACAAAGTCTAGTCATCACGTGACCATCGCCTGTCCCCCAAGCTCAAGGACCTCTGCCTCTCCTTCTCCCTCTTCAAATGCCTGCGCAGGCGGTTTGCCGGTTACCATCTTGCCGAGGCCGGCTCTACCTGGGCCTTCCGCTTCGTCTGTGATGGGCTACTCGGTGAGGAGGATGACCATGAGAGGATGTTTCGGGTGATTGCCCACGAGCTCTCGTTTGCCAGCGATTTCTACTACTCCCCTCTCCCTGTGGCCTCTCTGGGTGCCTGGCCCGCGGCTCTAAACTTCGTCCTCTCCTTGTTCCTTTGCGCCCCACTTTCCATTTTATCACTCTCCCTCGTTCCACGGCTTTTGAGCCTGATTGTTGCTGGTCACGTACCAATGCGTTTTCATCTATTTCTTCTCCCCGCAGTCGCTGCATCGATGGAGATATGGGCAATGGTCAGCAATGTTCGCTCGAACTGGACCAAGATAAGCATGGTTGCCCACTGCATCAATCATTCTCGTTGGTCCCGGATGATATCTTCCTGTTTGCTAAAATGCAAATCCCCAAGGCACTGGAAGGATGTGATTAGACAGAGCCTTCTAATCAAGCCCAGTCCTTCCGAGGGCTATCTGTTCATACAGATCTTCAACCCAACAAGAAATCAGCATGTCAAGGTCACATCAGATGTGAAAGCTGCTGTCATCAGATCCTTGAGGATCGGTGAGCATCAGCTGAGCAACGGCATTGCCACGATACAGCGCCGGTGCCCTCACCTCTCCTGGCCATGCCATGGCAGCGCTACCACTAATATCGATGCTATTATCATGTGGCACATTGCCACGAGCCTCTTTGAGATCAAATACCCTTCTTGTGCTGCTGCTCTGGCTTCCGCAAACATGGCGGTCGCAAACAACTTGTCGCGGTACTGCATGTACCTAGTGGCAGATGCTCCAGACCTACTGCCAGACAATGTCGTCTCGACGAGGGTCCGTTGCCGGCAGGTGAAGGAATGTGTGGAAACATGCATGCGTGGTACTGCAGCCTCAGAGCCGGACTTGTATTCACGCCTGGTTGAGTCTTTCGGTCATGACAACTCACATGAGGTGGTGAAAATGGGTTCAAGGATTGGAGAACAGCTGGTGCAAGAGGTTGAAAGGCAGAGGGTGGAGAATCAAGCAGAGAACCTAGAAGAATCTGCCGGGGGCGAAGAAGAGGTTGTGTGGGAGCTCCTGGCGGAGTTCTGGTCAGAGATTATACTCTACCTCGCACCGTCAGACAACGTCAAGGGCCACATTGAGGCACTGCAGCGTGGCGGCGAGCTCATTACGCTGCTGTGGGCGCTGCTCCTGCATGCCGGCATCACCACCAGGCCTGCTCATGACACCCGTGCGCCTTGATGAGTGCATCTTCAGCCATCATGTATCCACCACCTTCTCTGTGTGAGTTTGTTTTACATTTGCAGTATTGTGCTACTTGTTTACGTGGCAACATGTTGGTCATGGTTAGGTATCTCTTTGATGATTTTACAGTTAGTAGTGCACTTTGTATTCATTGCTGCACCTTCTAGTGTGAGGTTGATTTACATTTGGTGCTGACTTTGTAGTATTCAGTATTATGCTTGTTTAGGTGTGTGCTGGTCATGATTAGCTACATATCTGGAGGCCGAGGCTGTCTGATGATTGTGTATTCACTTGAGTTTGTTTACATATTCACTTGCGGTAGTTTTCAAGTTTGTGTGTTTGCAATGGTATTGGCCAGGCTTATGGATTTGTGTAGTATGTCATCTTTGTTTGGATATATCTATATGTCGTTAATATTTTTACCTCTTAACAAAACTCCATATTCTCACATTACGTGTCAATGCAAAGAGATGACAAGGTTTAATTTATTAGCTTCTGAATCTCTATGTGTGTTGGATGGCCAAAACCAATTGCATGAGAAAAGAGCACTCTATGTGTTTCCTTTCTTCTCCATGTAGACATGTACTAGTATTTTCTTGGCAACCCTACAAGAATCTCTTAAAAACACTAATCAGGAATTATATGGTTGGCCAAAACCAGGTCAAATGGCCCAACCATGTGGAGTGAGAAACAAAGGCCTTGCTGTCTGCATCTGCATCCACTGGTAGATGGCTGGCCATGGACACCGACTGACCTGACTCAGTGCAGCACTTTTGAGAAATCTCGTCCCCTTTTCCCCAGCCTCATTTTCCACTGGGTAACTGGCAGCTCACAAATGCAATGCGACTATGCAAATTAAGATGCCATTGCAGTGATGGTCTGATGGACACTTGGCTCTACTTTTGCATGCATACCTTGTTTCTATGGTGCTTCACGGAGTACTCACCTTTGTTCCATAATATAAGCATTATCAGGTTTATAGGAAAAAAATATCTACATCGAGAGTACCAAAATACATATCACTGGATACATCATGATACATATTTTCATATTGTATATGCTTTTGTACACATGTAGCTAGCTAGCTGACGCATGACTAACTAATAAGGACCCTCATCTAGCTAGGCCTGGAGCTCTACTACACAAATATTTCGCTGAAATTTCTGGTGCTGGTCCATTTTCAGAAAAGAGAGGACACAAGAAAAACCGCAGGTAAGATAACAGAGAAATGTTCTCGTGCTAACGTGTGTGAGAGTGAGACAGCGAGAGAACATAGTATAGGGACGGGACACTTAGACATGACGTCAATGCCCAAAGGCACTTAGACGAAAGTTTGTCACAAAACTCAAAGCATACACCATTCACCATCTAACAAAAGATGTAGTTGCTCAAAAAAAAAATCTAACAAAAGATGTAAACTGTTCCCGTAGGATCCAGCCTGTAGGTATAGTATTTTTGTTTGTCTATTGTCACAAGGGGAGTCCTGTCCTCGCTTGATAGCACTGACTCAGATGACTCGTCGTTGTCAGTTCGTTGAGTCAAAGGTTGTTTGACTAATTAACATAGTGCATATGAACCAAACTATGTGTGTGCTTTGAGTGAAAAATTCATACCCGCATTGACAAAACTATGGGCATGACATGTCCAACATTAGAAGAAAAATCCACCAAACAAGGAAAGCAATCATGCAGGTACTGAGGTACCTAGGTAGTTTAGAGTGTGGTGTAGTTAATCATTGATTGGTGTAATTAAACAAGGCAAGATTAACACAAGAGCATGAGTGTGCACAAAAGCACAATCAGAATCAAGATTTTACAAAAAATTGGTATCAGGAATGATGCGATTTGGAGAGATTATTCTTTACCTTCCTATCTAGTTGTCGGACATCGAGCTCTTGCATCCTCAAAGAGTGTGGTTTTCTGTAGCTCAGGCTACACGGTACCCCTTATCTTTGCCATCCATTTATGCATCAAGATCCGTGCAGACACATTTGTCTTTTTTGTTTCTCTCAAACGACACAACATATGAACTTTAACTTTTGCAGAACAACAATACATTCTAACTACAATCTAGGAAAAAAACTTTCAGATTTTTTCATGCATTTTAAATACTTGAAATAATATTTTTATTCAAAGAAAATCTCATTTTGTATATTTATATCAGACCAAAAAATCTGAAAGTTTTTTCACACATTGATGTTCTAATGTTTGTTCGATCTGCAAAGTTTGAAGTTCATATGTTGTTTCGTTTTCGAGAAACAAAAAAGAGAAATCTTCTTGTTGTTAGTTAGTTGGAGAGTACGGATCTCAAAGCAAGGTTGGAGGGTTGAGGATAAGAGGTTCCATGTAGCCTGAGCTACAAAGAAACTTTGTGATCCTCAAATTATCATGGAAGCAGTTCAGCTTATGCAACGGTTATTCCTGTTTGTGCTCCGTGGCAATGTACATCCAAAAATAATCGAGTATGCAAGTGTAACTGAGAATTGTGAAGAAATGTCTTACACATTGAATCCTGGATCGTCAAGCTTGGCCACTTCTTTTCTCAGCCACAATCCAGGAAGCCTTGATGGATAGCACATAAGCATCTCACGATTCACTGGATCCTTGAAGGTATCAGATGACAGAACCATGGTGTCATCAGATACATCATCCATGGTATTGAGCACTTCGATGCATGCATCTTGACATCGAGTATTGCTGCCCCCGTGACATTGTTTGTTCGACTGCTGCTTGTTCCTTCAAGCTACACTGTGCTCTCTTGAGATCAACATAAGCTGACATGGTTCCCTGAACGCGTGGTGGTGTTTCATAGGTCTTGCATGCATACCAACATCCACACCTCTCGAGTTTGAAGATCCTTCACTTTTTTAGTTCAAGGGTTCTTCAGTTCTCTGTGCTTGTACATTGATCGGCATCAACTTCATCATCATTGAAATCCTCTCCATGGAGACCTTGTCGCGTCGCGTTGGGTCACCATAACTTCTTCCCAAAGCCTCGCTCTTTCAAGTCCTTACTTTACTTGTGGAGGCATCCTTTCTTTGAGGGACTTGTTGAGTTTCTTCCTTTGGACGTTTTCTTGAAATACTCTGGTTGATCGAAACTCTTGCACAATCAGATCAGGCTCTAATAAAAGTGAAGTGATGCATTCCCTCAGCAAATTGTCCTATTAAGATGCAGCGAAATAACATAATGAGGAATTTATCATTTCAGAATGAGGGCATGAAAGATATTAATCAACTAGAGCATTATTATCATTTCAACCAATCGTTTATCCAACAAAATATAGCAGCCAAAATGCAGTAATCGGAGATGTAGACACGTATCATTCAGTTTAGTAACATTTTCTCTCACTCATGTCATGTCACGGCACATATGTGTACATGTGAGAAACTTACTACTAGTTCATGGTACAAGCCTGCACTGTTAACTATTCTAAACAGATTGACACATTGATATAAAACTGCACGAAGGTTCCCGGTTCAGAAGCAATATGTTCATCAAGTTTAAGAGTTTACAGTTGAATTATTCACGAGTTGCATTTGATTCCATCTCTTGTAAAATAACTAGAGGACTGATTTCACAAGAAAAAAGACTATTAAATCCTTGGGTACTGAATTTCAGTAACAATTATACTACTCCCTCCGTTCCTAAGTACTTGTCTTTCTAGAGATTTCAACAAGTGACTACATACGGTGCAAAATAAGTGAATCTACACTTTAAAATATGTCTACATACATCCGCATGTTGAGTCCATTTGAAATGCATAGAAAGACAAGTATTTGGGAACGGAGGGAGTAGTAGCAAAGAAGTGTGGCATGCAGCCTAACATTTCCGTCACGAATTCAACACTGGCAAGCCCTCAAACACATCAACATTTCAGATCAACATTTCCATCACGAAAACTCACCAATGATTCTACTTTCTTGCGGGCGGTGGATGGAGGACTGGCGGTGGCGAGTGGAGGGTTGGGGCTGGCTGGGGCGTCAGCCTCGTCCACGAGGAGTCGAGGACCATGACCAGCTCCTCTACCACGCACTGCTCCGGCCGGTAGAGGCTCTAGATGATATGGCCGGCGGTAAGCCGTCTCCTACCTCGGATGCGTGGTTGGGAATGGACGGCGGCGCGGACGGCGGAGGCTTCAAGGAGGGGAGTTAGGTGGCGGAGCGCGAGTCGTAGCTCGGGATGTGACTGCGGCGGCGGCTTGACTCGTGGGAGTGGAGAGCAACTGGGTCTTTCGCACAGGGGGGAGCTCGGGTGGGCCAGCCCATGTAGCGCACGGTTCCTTCTGGCTTTTTGCTTCTTTTTTTTCTGTTTTATATCAGTTTACAGACTTTTTTTTATTTTAGAAAGACACAAATTTGTTTTATTTTGAAAAGGTGGACATTTATGATTTTTCTAAAATTATCTTAGAACATAAACATTTCAAAAAAATGTGAAGAATTATTCAAACTTTTATGAACATTTTAAAAATAACGAGAACATAATTCAAGGGAAATGATTCCCCTCAACCGGCTGATTTCTTGGCTCCGTACGCCACCTCGCTCACACAACACATGTCCACGTGATGTGTGTCCCTGGTTCCTCACCATTTTCTGCAACATCATCAGTGTTGCAGTAGTTTCTATCGTAACATTAGTAATGTGGCAAAAAGGAGATGAAGTCGACGAAGTCATTGTTCCAAAGAACAAATTCTGCCCAGTCAACATACCTTGTCTGGTTTGAAGGAGTCACCAACTCAATTTTGGGGACAATTTTTGGATACTTGAATATTTTTAAAATCTCTCAACAAAATTATAAAACATGAATATTTTTTAAGAATGTGAACATTTTATAAAATTTTGGGTATATATTAAAAGAAAAGAAGAAACAAAAAATCCGGTGAAACCAGCAGTGTAAAACAATAAAAGAGAAAAAAAAAACTAAAACTAAACCTTCTAGGACATGACATACTACACTTACGTAGAGGCCGACCCAAATCGTTACCTTCCTCTACGATCAGGCGACAATTTGGGGAGCAACTAATCAAAAGTCCGCGGACGCGTCCGCGGACAGTGGCCGGTCACCCCTCAAAAAACGCATTCCACATCCGGATACCTCAAATTAGAAATTTCAAATTCATATTATTATATGCAACGTCTAGTTCCGCTCCCCGCTCGCCAGGCTCCGCCCTGGCCATGTCTGGCTGCCGGCTGCGCTCCTCAGAGTGTTGGGCCGGTCGCCGGCAAGGTAGGGTAGGGCATGGGACACGACCTGGCTCACAGGACTTAAAGGCCCCGTTGTCTCCCTTGCCCTACTCTTCCTCGTTGGAGACCGAAAATGGAATGGTGCCGATGGACGTCAGATCAATGATGGATCCATCCGGGGACGAGCCGCCGACGTTCACCATGATGCGGTTGCGGCGCCCGAACTGATATGCCATACGGGGCGCCGGAGAATGCGACTCCGTCTCGCCGACGTCCGCCGCCGCCTCCCGCGCCCACTCCCTTGCACGGCGTGCACGCCGTGCCATGGCCTCGTGCGACGATGGTTCATCCCCAATATCGGTGCGCCACCGGAGGGGTTGAGCGTCCGCGAGCGCATTCAGGCGCCAAACGGACCGCACGGCCTCCGGCGAGGCAGCTACGGCCCGCCTTGCACCCGATCCATGCCCCATTTGGACGGACGCAATGGATTCCTGACGGATGGAGTCCGAGCGCAGCCGTCCAGGGGCCTCCTCCCGGGCGCGGCGAAGTGCGAGCCGGACGGCCATCTCCTCCTCCGGGCCGCGCGGGATGAGCTCGGGGTCGGCGGTTATAGAGGTGAAGGACTCGGATCCGCTGCCCGCCATGCCGGGGACGACCGGAAGGAGCCAGAGACGAGCTTGGGTGGCGGATGGGGAGTGGAGGGGAGGGGAGGGGAGTGAAGTGGCTAGTGTTTTGTCCGACGAGCAGATGGGGAGGATTTTATGTTGGGTCGGGTGGGTCGGCGCGGGCCGGGGCCAACGTGGTGGGAGTGCCCGGGCACCCCATATCCGCCCCATGTTTGGGTTGGATATAGGAGGGTGCCGGTCAGCCCGGACGTTTGAGGGGCCCATCTGGGCCAAAAAATCGTGACCGGACGGCCAGTCCGGGCGTATGAGGTGGGTTTGAGAGGTCCGGCTGTAGATGCTCTAAGCGTTCCAGGTGGTGCATCCGGCCATCGCCGTGTCGGACGCCCATGTTGGAGCCTTTTCTCTAAAAATTTAGGGTTTGATCCTGGTGGGATGGGATGCAACCGGTTCCTTATCAAGACGTGTTGATTGATTTCCTGTACGTGCACTGGGAAGTGTCCCATTGGAGTCTGGTTAACTTTTACGATTGTGAATAGAATAGGAACTGCAGTGTCCAGTTTGAGTCCGAGTAGTACTAGTATCGTCCACTTCATATCCGACCAAGTTGTGTGTATATATACACGTCCGGGCTATCCAGCGATTCTAACCGGCGGCAAGATCGATCGAAGCAAGCCTCTGGCTGGCTTGGTTCTTGCTATCGGCGTGCTAGATCATTTCCTCCCTCACTCTCAAAGAATTGAAATTATCTCTTCTCGTTCAGAAATTATCTCCAAGGATATTGACTATGGCCATGGCCATGAAAACCAGCCAGGAAACACTCAAGGTATACAAAAGGAGAGTGCGCTACTGCCTAGCGCTACCTGATGAGATGGTCTTCGAGATTCTTGTCCGGCTGCCCGTAAAAGCTCTCACGCGGTTCAAGTCCGTCAGCAAGGCCTGGCGTGCAACCATCTCCGATCCAAGCTTCATCCGCTCGCATCTCCAGCAATCCGTCAAGAACAACCAAGAACGGAACACTTCCTTCCTCATCACCCCGATTACCCTGGAGGACAAGGTGGCCAACAGCAAGGCCTGGCCGACCAACGTTTCCAACCACCTCTCCTTCTACTCATGGCAAGAGGACCAGGACGACGCGTGCCACGTGCACTCCTCAACTTTTCATGGCGAGTTCGGGTCGGTTTATGAAATGTTGCATTGTGATGGGCTTGTAGTGCTCTCGACCGACACCAAGGTGTATGCCCTCAACCCGGCCATACATGATGTGCTCAAGTTGCCTGATGGTCAAGAGGACGTGTCAGGATTCCCAACTGTTGGTTTCGGCCTTGACCCTCGCACGAAAAAGTACAAGGTCGTTCGCTTCTTTTACCGTCACATAGATTACTCCATGCGGACTTACAGCGTGGGAATGGAGATCTTCACTATCGGTGATGATGACATCGATTCTTCCTGGAGGAGCATCACGGAGGATCCACCGTTTCCGATTGGGCCAATGTCCGTCACACACTTCGAGGGTTCTTCGTATTTGTTCGTCTGCGATGATCTTGTTGAAAGGCCCTCACAAGGTGTTCTCCGCTTTAACTTAGAAGATGAAACATATAGTTTCATAAGACATCCTGAACTTTTCTCGCCGGGAGAGGAGAATCTCGACTTTATTGAGCTAGGCGGGGAATTATGCCTAGCTCAAGGCAGTGACAAAAAACAAGTAATTTGGATGTTATTACGGTCCGGTGAATGGGCTCAGCACTATGTGGTTATCTTACCAGAGCCAATGAATTTTGGGATTTTATCTCTCATTCCAAAAGATGTTTTGCTTATTTGCAGTGGCAATTGGCTTTACCACTATGATAATGCACGTCAGGACGTAAGGGAAGTGGTTCGTCTAGACATGCTGAGGTATAAAAAACCTAGAGCACTGGTGGAAAAACAGGCTTTCCGTCCAGCCCCATAAGTCGCGAAGCTGTAGGAACCGCGACCAATGGGACCTTTAGTCGCGGTTCTGGAGGTGAACCGCGACCAAAGGCCTGGGCCCAGGGCGCTCGGTGGCCAGCTGGTGCACGTGAGGGGCTTTAGTCGCGGTTGGCCATGACAACCGCGACTAAAGGCCTTCGGGCACCTTTAGTCACGGTTTGCCAGGCCAACCGCAACTAAAACCCCTCCCCTATATATACCCATCCAGCAGCCAACACTTAGCCATTTGGAGCCATTCTCTTCACAAGTGGGTGTAGGTTTGCTTTTGGTTCCTCTTATGCACATAAGGTGTTTGATGAAATGCCCCAAGAGCATGAAACAAACATGACATGAAGTGTTGGAGCCACACTCTTCGATCGCGGTTAACAACTTGATGAACCTTTGATGTGTCAATATGCATGTGTGTAGTTCATAACAAATGCATGATGGTTAATTATATATTTTATATTATAATAATGCGATGAATCGGCAATGGATGTACGGTAACCGACTCTCCGCAAGTTCACTACGGGTTTGAAAGATTTCCTCGTAGTGGCTAATGCGAACAAGCGGGGGTTTTGTTATCTGTCCATGTGTTATCTGTAAGAATGAGAAGGGTTACTCTTCCTCAAGAGTTGTTCACATGCATCCGCTTGAAGGGTTTCATGCCAAGCTATAATTGTTGGACCAAGCATGAAGAAAGAGGGGTTATAATGGAAGAAGATGAAGAAGGGATGATTTCATCGATGAAAGCTATCTTGCTCATTTCGGTGATACTTTCATGGAGGATTTGAAGGTGAAGGGAAGGTGAAGAAGAGGCACGTGATGATCCCGCTGATGATCTTGGTCGGACCATTGCTGATGCACGGAGACGCCGCTAAACTGAAAAGGAGAGGGAGAATTTGGATCGCATGTTAGAGGATCACAGAAAGGCGCTGTACCGGATGCGGTGATGGTCGAAAAAGCTGGGCTGCACAATCGGATTTGCTGAAATGGAAGGCGAGGCGGTGTAGCTGACTCGGCATTTGAAAACTTGCTGAAAATGTTGAAGAATATGTTTCCAAAGGATAACGAGTTGCCCGCCAAGACGCGTCTGAAGCAAAGAAGGTTGTCGCCCTCTAGGTTTAGAGGTTCGAAGATACATGCATGCATCAACGATCGCATCCTCTACCATGTGAATACGAGAATTTGAATGAATGCCCGGTATGCACCGCATTGCGTTATAAGATCGAGGCGATGACCCCGGTGGCGATGTTGAGGGCCGAAACCGGAAGAGGGTTCCCGCCAAGGTGATGTGGTATGCTCCTATAATACCACGGTTGAAACGTCTGTTCATGAACAAAGAGCATGCCAAGTTGTTGCGATGGCACAAAGAGGAACGTAAGTCGGACGGGAGTTGAGACACACCGCAGATGGAACGAATGGAGAAAGATCGACAGATGGTTCAAAGATTTTGCAGTGACGCAAGGAACATAAGATTTGCTCTAAGCACGGATGGCATGAATCCTTTTGGCGAGCGAGCTCCAGCCATAGCACTGCCCGTGACTCTATGCATCTACAACCTTCCTCCTTGGTTGTGCATGAAGCGGAAGTTCATTATGATGCCGGTGCTCATCCAAGGTCGAAGCAACCCGCAACGACATCGATGTGTACCTAAGGCCATTAGTTGATGAACTTTTACAGCTGTGGGGTGGTGTCCGTGTGGGATGAGCACAAACAAGAGGAATTTGACCACGAGCGTTGCTTTTCGTAACCATCAACGATTGGCCTGCTCTTAGTAACCTTCGGGACTGTCAAATAAGGGATACAATGCATGCACGCATTGCTACATGAGACCGAAAGTGTACATTTGCCAAATTGTAAGAAGAACGTGTACCTTGGGCATCGTCGATTTCTTCCGAAAATTCATCCAAGAAGAAAGAAAGGCAAGCATTACAACGGCAAGGCAGATCACCGGCGAAGCTCGCGGAACGACCGGTGCCGAGGTATTTGATATGGTCAAGGATTTGAAAGTCATCTTTGGAAAGGTCCCGCGACAATCGGTTCGAAGGGAGCCGACGGGCACGCAGCCATGTGGAAGAAGAAATCGATATTCGGGAGCTAGAATATTGGAAAGTCCTAGATGTCCGCTCTGCAATCGACGTGATGCACGTTACGAAGAATATTTGCGTGAACCTCCTAAGCTTCTTGGGCGTGTATGGGAAGACAAATGATACAAAGGAAGCACGGCAGACCAAAGAACGCTTGAAAGACCACGATGACCGCATCCGGAATGGTTTCAAGGTCGTGCCAGCTACGCTCGACCAAAGAAGAGAAGGTCATCTTTTTGAATGCCCGAGCAGTATGAAGGTCCCGTCTGGATTCTCGCCCAATATAAAGGGAATAATAAACATGGCGGAGAAAAGTTCCAAAACTCAAGTCTCACGACCGCCACGTGATTATGACGCAATTGCTTCCGATTGCTTTGAGGGGCTCTGCCGAAAATGTTCGATTAGCCATTGTGAAGCTATGTGCATTCCTCAATGCAATCTCTCGAAGGTAATCAATCCGAAGTTCTACCACGGTTACTGAACGATGTGATCCAATGTCTTGTCGATTTGAGTTGGTGTTCCGCCATCCTTCTTCAATATTATGACGCACCTCCTGGTTCACCTAGTCAAGAGATTTCCGTTCTCGGTCCTGTATTTCTACACAATATGTTCCCTTCGAGAGGTTCATGGGAGTATTAAAGAAATATGTTCAGTAACCGTGCTAGGCCAGAAGGAAGCATCGCCAAGGGCTATGGAAATGAGGAGGTAATTGAGTTTTGTGTTGACTTTGTTCCCGACCTTAAGCCGATTGGTCTTCCTCGATCGCGCACGACGGGAGACTAAGTGGAAAAGGCACGATCGGAAGGAAATCAACGATATGTATGGACGGCCATTCTCTCGATCAAGCACACCACATTGTCTTGACCAATTCCAGCTTGGTGGCTCCACTTTGAGAAACACAAGAATATTTTACTTTCGGACAACCCGGGAAGCCTGAATCTGGATTAGGAAGGCCCACATGGAGACTTTCGCAGTTGGTTGAGAAAACATTTAATGAATGACAATGATGTTGTAGATCATTTGTACATGTTGGCCAAGACACCATCTTCGACTATAACGACTTTCCAAGGGTACGAGATAAATGGGAATACATTTTACACGATCGCCCAAGATAAAAAGAGCACCAACCAAAACAGTGGTGTCCGCTTTGATGCAAAGAACCGAGAATGGGCAAAAGGTCACATATTATGGTTACATAGAGGAGATATGGGAACTTGACTATGGACCCTCCTTTAAGGTCCCTTTGTTCCGTGCAAATGGTTCAAGCTAACAGGAGGTGGGGTAAAGGTGGACCAGCAATACGGAATGACAATGGTGGATTTCAACAATCTTGGTTACCTTGATGAACCATTCGTCCTAGCGAAAGATGTCGCTCGGGTTTTCTATGTGAAGGACATGAGTAGCAAACCGAGGAAACGGAAAGATAAGAAAACGATCAAGACATCATGCGATGATTCAAAGCGCCACATTGTTCTTTCGGGGAAAAGAAACATCGTGGGAGTGGAGGACAAGACAGACATGTCGAAGATTATAATATGTTTGCTGAAATTCCGCCCTTCAAAGTGAACACCGACCCAAGCATTAAGTTAAATGATGAGGATGCTCCATGGATACGCACAATCGTAAGCAAGCGAGTGACACAAGGGAAGAATTGATGTGTAATAATTTATTGTACCAAACTTTGTATTTGGTCGATGAACTGAATGATGTATCAAACCTTTGTCAAACCTTCAAGGGATTAGTTTTATTTTTCTGATTTTTTGATATATAATTGTATTTTTAAGATTTTAAAATGAATTAGTTTTATTTTTCTCGATTTTAAAAGGAAAAAGGAAGAAGAAGAAAGAAGGAAAAGGAAAAAACAGAAGAAAAAACAGAAGAAAAAAGGAAAAATAGAAGAAAAAAACAAACAGAAGAAAAAAGGAAAAGCAGAAGAAAAAAAACAAACAGAAGAAAAACATAAGAAAAAAACAAATGAAGAAAAGCAGAAGAAAAAAGGAAAAAGGAAGAAAGGAAGAAAAAAAGAAGAAAAACAAGAAAAGGAAGAAACAAACAGAAGAAAAAAAAGAAGAAAAAAGGAAGAAAAAAACAGAAGAAAAACAAGAATTTAAAATGAATTAGTTTTATTTTCTGATTTTTTGATATATAATTGTATTTTTAAGATTTTAATAACATAAATAAATAAGTAATTAGAAACTTTAATAGCAAAAATAATTATCATAAAGTAAAATAAATAAGTAATTAGAAACAAAATAAAATAAAATAAATAAGTTTTTTGTTGTAAGTAGAAACAAAACAAAATAAATAAAGCAAAAATGAAAACAAAAAACAGGCAAAAAATAAAAAATATGCCACCTCATCGGGCCACCACGGCTGAATACGACTAGAAACCCATTAATGGGCCAGATTCAGCCCGCAGAAGGCCCAATAGGCCCCTGAGCTCATAGTAATGTGAGAATAGGCCCGTAAGCTCAGCATTTGAGAGGAGCTCGAAGTGGTGGCGCAGCGCGCTTATAAACCATCGCCGAAGCCTCTCGGCTAGCGAGTGGGACTAAACATCCCACCGCACGCGCCAGTTCAAAGACAGACCCTTTAGTCGCGGCTTGGGAGGCGGACCGCGACTAAAGGGTACCCTTTAGTCGCGGTTGTTGTCCCCAACCGCGACTAAAGGGTCTGCTCTCTGAACGAAGCAGCGGGCAAAACCCTTTAGTCGCGGTTGGGGAGGCGGATCGCGATTAAAAAGTACCTTTAGTCATGGTCACCTCCCCAACCGCGACTAAAGGTGCGTCTATAACATCTGACTTAGCAGTTTTGCCACTTCCCATTCTCCTCTCTCTCGGCGCCGCCTTGCCGCCGCCGACGCGCCGACGCCGACGCGACGCCGAAGCGACGCCTGGCTTGCGCCTGACGCCCGCCCGCCCGCCCCTCCCTGGCGAGCCGCCGCCTCGCCTGCCCTTGCCCGCCGCTGTGCCTGCGCCCTTGCCGCCGCCGCCCGCCCGCCCGTGCCTGCGCCCTTGCCCACGCCCGCCGCCTGACGCCTACCGCCCCCGCGCCAGCCCCTGCCGTCCTCCAGAAGAAGAAGAAGAAAGAAGAAGAAAAAGGAAGAAGAAGAAGAAAGAAAAGGAAAAGGAAGAAGAAGAAAGAAGGAAGAAGAAAACAAAAGAAAAACAGATGAAAAACAAAAAAGGAAGAAAAAAGGCCACCGGAATTTTTTTTTTTTTTTTTTTTTTTTGTTCTTTTAATTTTAACTAGTTAATTAGTTTAACAAAAACGGTAAATAACTTAAAACTTGATAATTAACAAAAAAACCGTAAAATTTGATAATTAACCAAAAAAACAAAAGGGGGGCGGGCTCTAAAATCAAAAAATACATATAAAGTGAAAAACAAAAACAATGAAAACCGCCAAAGAAAAACAAAAAATAAAATGGAGGGGGGAGGGGCGGCGAGGGGGCGGCGATGCGCGCGGTGTTTTTTTTGGGATCGAGAGGGGGCGGCGAGGGTTATACATGTGTGTTGTCCTCGCCTCCCTCTCCGTGACGCAAATGCCCTGCCGCCGCAAATCTCGCGCTCTACCGCGACACCTCTCCCACCCTTCCTCGCCCCTCCTTTTGCCACCGCCCTTTCGCCACCGCCACCGCCACCCCCCTTCTTCACTTAATTAATTTGTTTTTACTACATGTTTTCGGATGACATAATGGCGGACGATAGAGTGACCGATTATGGACAACTATGATCCGGACGGTGAAGCACATATGTTCGCATCATAAACGGCGATATTCAATATGTGCCGACCGGAGAAGAAGAAGATGATATCTCTTCTTATCTCGAACCTTGACGGTGAAGATGAAGGGCGCGTCAAGAAGATGATGTCAAGAAACGCCGATAAGCATTTATCTTCAAATGGAAGTAGCAACCACCTCCCGCCGAGGTATATATATACATTGAGCCTCTGGTGATACAAACTAACTGATTTGAATAAATATGTGTGTACTAACGCGCGCGACTCTCTTTCTTATTTTAGCCCTCGGCCGGATCGTCGAAACAATCGAGTACGTCGTCAAAGCGTGGCGCAACCAAGACGATGAAACAAGGAGAAACTGAAGGAAATATGCCCTAGAGGCAATAATAAAGTTATTATTTATTTCCTCATATCATGATAAATGTTTATTATTCATGCTAGAATTGTATTAACCGGAAACATAATACATGTGTGAATATATAGACAAACAGAGTGTCACTAGTATGCCTCTACTTGACTAGCTTGTTAATCAAAGATGGTTATGTTTCCTAACCATGAACAAGGAGTTGTTATTTGATTAACAAGGTCACATCATTAGTTGAATGATCTGATTGACATGACCCATTCCATTAGCCTAGCACCCAATCGTTTAGTATGTTGCTATTGCTTTTATCCATGACTTATACATGTTCCTATAACTATGAGATTATGCAACTCCCGTTTACCGGAGGAACACTTTGGTACTACCAAACGTCACAACGTAATCGGGTGATTATAAAGGAGTACTACAGGTGTCTCCAAAGGCAGATGTTGGGTTGGCGATTTCGAGATTAGGATTTGTCACTCCGATTGTCGGAGAGGTATCTCTGGGCCCTCTCGGTAATACACATCACTTAAGCCTTGCAAGCATTACAACTAATGAGTTAGCTGTGAGATGATGTATTACGGACGAGTAAAGAGACTTGCCGTAACGAGATTGAACTAGGTATTGGATACCGACGATCGAATCTCGGGCAAGTAACATACCGATGACAAAGGAACAACGATGTTGTTATGCGGTCTCGACCGATAAAGATCTTCGTAGAATATGTAGGAACCAATATGGGCATCCAGGTCCGCTATTGGTTATTGACCGAGACGTGTCTCGGTCATGTCTACATTGTTCTCGAACCGTAGGGTCCGCACGCTTAAGGTTTCGATAATGCGGTTATATTATGAGTTTATGAGTTTTGATGTACCGAAGGAGTTCGGAGTCCCGGATGAGATCGGGGACATGACGAGGAGTCTCGAAATGGTCGAGACGTAAAGATCGATATATTGGACGACTATATTCGGAGTTCGGAAAGGTTCCGAGTCATTCGGTATTTTTCGAGTACCGGAGAGTTACGGAATTCGCCGGGAGTATATGGGCCTTATTGGGCCATACGGGAATAGAGGAGAGAGGCCAAAGGAAGAAGGGCGCAGCCCCTCTAGTCCGAATTGGACAGGGGTGCAGCCCCTTTCCTTCCTCCTCTCCCCTCTTTCCTTCTCTCCTACTCCAACAAGGAAGGGGAGTCCTACTCGGTGGGAGGAGGACTCCTCCTGGCGCGCCCCTCCTGGCCGGCCGAACCCCTCCCCCGGGCTCCTTTATATACGGGGGCAGGGGGGCACCTCTAGGCACAAGACACAAGTTTGATCTACGGATCGTTCCTTAGCCGTGTGCGGTGCCCCCTCCACCATATTCCACCTCGGTCAAACCGTCATGAAGCTTAGGCGAAGCCTGCGCCGTGAAACATCAAGATCATCACCATGCCGTCGTCTTGTGGAACTCTCCTCGACACTCGGCTGGATCGAGTACGAGGGACGCCATCGAGCTGTACGTGTGTCAAGAACTCGGGGCGCCGGAGTAACGGCGCGGGATCGGTCGGATCGCGAGGAGAACGACGACTACTTCCTCTACGCCAGATCGCTTCCGCCGGGTCTCACGAGGGTACGTAGACAACACTCTCCTCTCGTTGCTATGCATCACCATGATCTTGCGTGTGCGTGGGAAAATTTTTGAAATTACTACGTTCCCCAACAGTGGCATCCGAGC